>CM053594.1:319102903-319125052 GCA_028646575.1 Pseudocheirus occidentalis
TTAGAACAAGGAAAGTCTCAATATTATATCTTATTACAGAAAGTAACAAGGAACAAGAGAAGAATCACCTTGTTTCCCTAAGGGGGAAAACAGCTTCACATTTAAAGATTCAATCAGTCAAGTTAAAGATTCAGTCAATCAATTCACCTGGTTTCCCTAAGGGGGGAACCAGCTTAACACTTAATGAACAAAAGAAGAAACACTTAAAGATTCAGTCAATCAATTAACAAAAGGAATCATCTAGTTTCCCTAAGAGGGACTTGATTCAATCAGCAATTCACAGTATACTGATCTTTCACTCATGGGGCAACCATTAACTTTAGTTTCCAAATAAAGTTCTTAGAAAACTACACAAACTTTCCACCCCTTGATTTCCAACAAACCTCAGTTTAGTCCAAGGGGAGGCCTTTTCTTCATTTACATTTAAATGCCTATCTTTACATTTAAAAGGAGGAATGGACAACTGGACTTTAAAAAGGAACAACATTACACCCTCGAAGAAGCAGTTGCTATTAATGAGTTCAAACCTTTTCCTCTACCCCCCAGAAAATATGTAAATTCATTAAGGATAGGGGCTGCTTTGTTTTTGTTTTTGTAACCAGAGCTAGATTTTGCATGTACTATTTTACACTTTTGTAATATTGAATTTGAGTCAATTGTCTATTAACTATTATGTTAATGAAATAAATGAAATGTTATGATATATATATAGAAAAAAAGACACATCTTTAGACAAACTGACTCATCTGAATATTGGTGAATGAGATCATATCAGGTATATAGAAAGGTTTAAAATAATAAAATGCTGTGCATGTATTTAAAAAATAAGACAACTGTTCATTTGCCACTATAGCTAGAGGTGAAAGGAAGAAGGGGCAGTTTCTTGGGTCTCTAGAGAATAATGGGGATAGAACGGGATAGGATGGAAACAGATGCTGCACTCACTTGGATGACAGAATAATCTGATAAATGTATTCAGACACCCTTGCACCCTCCACAGATCTGTGAGCATCCTACATTATACCATGCTGATGTTGGATAGGTGCTCTAGAAGTATTTTGACCCAATTGTGTATTTGTCAGTGAGAGAACCCTAAAAGGCAAGACTCCCTTCTTGCTTGGCAAGCTCCTCTGTATAGATCCTTGATGCTATCCCCTCTCATCTTCTCCAGCAAATTGCTCTCTCTATCTTATCTCTACTCTCCAATTTTCAATCTCTTCGTATCTATTGACCCCTTTCCTTCTTCATATAAGCATGTCTGTGACTCTCCTGTTCTTAAAAAACTCACTTGATCTGACCATCCCTGCTAGGTATCTGCTTTCCATTTTTTTTTTTTTTTTACTAAACTCCTTGAAAAAGCCCTGTATGTTCCAGCATTTCTAATTCCTCTTCTCTCACTCTAAGTCCTCTGTAGTCTGTTTTCTGATGCCTACTGAAATTGCCTTCTCCAACATTTTCAGTGTTTTGTTATCACCAGATCTAATGAGCTATTTTCAGTTGTCATGCTTCTTGATCTCTTTGCAGCACTTGACACTGTTGATCTCTTTTCTCTTAGGATGCTTTTTTCTCTCCCACTTCTTTTTTCTACTTGTCTAACCCCTCCTCAGTTTCCTGTCCTTGGCCCTTTGCTTTTCCCCCTCATATTCTCTCTCATTTGGTGTTCTCATCAGTTTCCATGTCAATTATCCTCTCTCTGTTATTTCTAGAGCTGTTCATCTAGCTGATGTCTTTCATCTGATAATACCATTTCAAATTGGATGTTCTGTAGGTACCTCAAAACACATCCAAAACAACTCATTATTTTGCCTCCCAAACTTTACTCTCCTCCAGACTTTCCTATTACTATCAAGGATACCCCATCTTCTCAGTCACTCAGGCTTATAGCCTGTGTCATTCTAGATTCCTTACTCTGAATCACACCATATTTTTTTAACTGTTGGCAAATCTTGGTGTTTCTGTTTTCTCAACATTTCTCAAATATATCCTCTCCTCTCTACTCATACAGCCCCCACACTAGTTCAGGCCCTTGTCATCTCTTGCCTAGGTTATAGCAATAGCCTTTGCTTAAGTGTCTTTCAAGTGTCTTTCTACTCTAGTCTTTCACTACTCAGCTGTCAAAGTGATTTTCCTGAAGTATAGGTCTGATCATGTAATCTTTTCTCTCCCTCCGACCCCCCCCTCCAACTTAGTACCAGTGACTACTGATTACCACAGATACAAAATCCCCCATTTGACATTTAAAGCTCTTGTTAACCTGGTCCCTTCCTACCTTTTCAAGAGATGTTACTAACGATAAATAAACATAGACTTTTGTTATATGTGAAAATCAGTTTCATTTAAAAAGAAAAAGAGATTTTGAATAGAAAATAAAATATGTATAGGATTCTGCCAACCAAGTGAACATTGACTAAACAGAGCTAAACACACTTAACCTTTTCTTTTTTATGCTACAGGATGAATTTCACTCACGATTGCGTTTTAATCGGCGGGGACTGGTTGCCATGGCAAATGCTGGACCTCATGATAATGGCAGTCAGTTTTTCTTTACTTTGGGTCGTGCAGATGAACTTAACAATAAACATACCATTTTTGGAAAGGTCAGTATTCAATTATCATTTAAAAGAACCACTTTTGTTTCTTATTAAGTTTTATATCTCCAAAATTTTTGGTTTTCCAACATTTGTGAATTGGTTATTGTTTCCTTTTATTCACCTTTTTTCCCCCAATGTTTATCAAATGATCAAATCCTATAACAATGAACTCTGCAGAATTGCTCAATTCTTTTGACCGTATGGAAGTTTTTGTTGTCGTAAATGAAATTGACAAGTGATCGGGACCTCAAGATTTTTTGCTTCTAAAGGATTTGGGAATTAAAAAAAAATTTTTTTCAAAACAATTGTCATTATTTACTACTTAGGATATAATTTAGTCTGTTTTCCTAGATGCATTTTTAGTAATGAAATTAAAGTTCCAACTAACATCTAGGAAGCCTCTCCTAATCCTCTATAATTCTAGTGCCTTTGGTGTGTTATTTTTTTTTCCCCTATTTTTCCTATCCATAGCTTCTTTGGACGTATTTGTTTGCTTGTTGTCTCTCTTGTTAGGTTGTGGGCTCCTTGAGGACAGGACTTATCTTTTGCCTCTTTTTTATCCTGTAGCATTTAGCACAGTGCCTGGCTGATAGTAGGTACTTAATAAATGTTTATTGACTAATAGAATTTGGCTGCTTATAATTAATTTTATTGATGACTATTACTAATGTTTAAAATGGAAGGTTCTTATTTAAGTTGCTTGCTGTATTTTTTCAACATGTTTGAATTCTACTCCAAAATGAATTCTTATTCGGAATTTATTAATTTCTATATTCTTTGACTGAATTTTGAGTAAAGTTTTCTTTGAATATAGTTTCTGAACCACTATACCATCTTCCATCTCCTTTTTACCATAAGAAATAAAAACAAAACAGAAAAAAAACCCAAAAAAACCTGGCATTTTAGATCCATTGGTCTATAGCTCCCTCTGCTGGTTTATTATGATCCACTTGCCCATTCTTTGATCATAATTGGAATTTATGATCATAGTGAAGGAAAGCTTTATAAACACAGTTATTACAATTAACTTAAATTAGAAATTTAAGATAAATTTCAAGTGTTTTTAAACAAAAGAACATGGAAACTTAACATAAAGTTATCAGTCTTTGTGAACACTGCTAGGTGACCTAGAAAATAAACAGTTAGAATCTCCTACTCTGACCACTATACTGAAGAGGGACTCAGGATTATAGTTTCTGCTTTTCTTTTTTTAAATTACTATGACTTGCTAACCGTGTTGGAATATTTGGGATTTCAGCGATGAATGTGAGATCATTGTTATACAACTTGAACATCTTCTATGTACTTTTATAAATTGACTACTTTAAATTTGCTTTGTGGGACAGGTTTTTCTCAGATTCTTAAGCATACTTTTTTTTGACTAGTTTTGGAAAGACTTCTCATCAGGAAATATTTATCAAGTGCCTACTATGTGCCATGCCCTATGCTAAACACTGGCATATAAATTCAGAAAAGAAAGGCAGTCTGTGATCCCAAGGTGCTCCCAGTCTAATAGGGGATGCTAAGGAGGTGGAGAAGAACCTATCTGGTGTGGTGGTGTGGTGGTGTGGTGGGCTAAGTGCTACCAGGGAACCCAGAGAGGCCCAAAGTAGGTGCTGTTGTGTGGGAAGTGAGTTGTGCAAGATGTCTCTGCTTTCCTGAGTTAGTTAGGAGAAGGTCATATTGAGGAAGCCATTTCTATTAAATTATTATATTTATGTATTTTTTCTTTTGAGGAAATATTTTTGTTTGCCATATTAAATATGCATAAACTTGTGTTCTAATATTAACTATATCTTTTAATTTTAGTTTTTTGAAAACGCATTAATCATTACTATTTGTTGAATATTACTACTTGCTAGGTAACAGGAGACACAGTATACAATATGCTGAGATTAACAGAAGTGGACGTTAATGAAGAAGAAAGGCCACTTAATCCACATAAAATAAGGAACTGTGAGGTTGGTATTCAGGATACTTTTGATGAGGTTCATACCTTGAATAAATGATTATCAGTTCTTTGAAACCTTTGGCTGAAGTAATAGGCGTTTATGTATGTGCATATATTACATTGGAGTTCCTTCCAATGATGCATGCTGTTACCTGTCCGTGTAGGCCTGTTCTGTATTACTCTTTCCATGTTCTCTCAACAGTTCTCTACAGGGCTCCAGTCTGTCCAGTGTGATGGGGGCCTTTGTCACTTTCTCCTCTCATCATGAGTGCCAGTAGAGCATTCTTGCTGTCCACTTGTCATTCCATGCTCTTGCCAGTGATTAACCCTGTCATAGTCTTCTCCTTGTTATAATATTTCTTAATGACATTCTTTACTCCTTCAGAGTTCTACACTGGCTTATATGTTGCATCGTTCTCACATCTACTGTACGCCTCTGTAATACTCATCTTTAGTTCTTCAGAGATAGTGGTTTATGACATCTTGTTTCCATATAGCAACATATACATACACAGAAATGAGGATTCTTTGTGAAACTATGAATCTCCATCTAGCTCAGGTTGCTTTAGAAAAAGAAATTCTACACGTTACTTTCAGAACTGTCCTGCTAGTCTCAGCTTCCATTGGAACTTCTTTCCTGTTCTGTGCATTTAAAGAAATGGTTCTCTCCTTTTTTTTTTTTCTTTGGCGTCACTATTGCTAACCCCTTTTTTGCTGACATGTACTCATCCTGTTAGCTGAGAGAAAGAAAATGGAAAGAAAAGAAACCTTATAACAAATAAGTGTAGCCAAACAAAAGAAACCTACATAAATGCTTGTGTGTGATCTGTAGAAATTGTGAGATGTATGAGAACTCTGGATTGTTTCACTATGTTCAGTCCTATTCACATTCTTGCGCTATTTACTTCTTGAGTCTATATAAACATGAAAAAAATGATTTAATGAGATATAGGGCAGATGACTAGATAATGGAAGAACTTGCGCTAGGGACAAACTGAGAAATTATTAAGTAAGGTTGGTATGTGGAAATATTTTTAAATGTTAAATAATGTTTTAAATGTTACTTTTCCTAGGTTTTGTTTAATCCTTTTGATGACATCATACCAAGAGAGAATAAGAAGCCAAAAAAGGATAAACCAGAAGAAGAAGTAAAGAAAATAACAACTAAAGGCACAAAGTAATCACAATATAAGGATTTCACTCAAATGTGAAAAGTACCACTAATTCATCAACTTTTCTAATTTGATGTAGTTGGTGCAAGACTACTTTGAATTACTAAAAAGTCTGAATTATAGAATGTTGTTAAATGCAGAATGAATGTTTTCAAATATGTAGTTAGAATCCAAGCTTATAGATGTTCTTAATAGATGCCTAATAGATGTTCTTAAAGAATTTGCTTTAGTGAGAAGGTGATAAAAATTTATGGTTTATGACAAACTGTATGTAAAGGGATGCAGGAAAGTTGATTGAAAACAGTGTATGCTTTTAATCGGTTTCAAAGTTTCTTACACAGTGTTCTTTGTATCCTTAATTAGCAAATCTTTTGAGTTTGTTTAATTAGTATTAAAAAGATAAATTTCCTTCTAGGGCATATCATAAATTCAGAATAAGTGGATTCTAAATTATTAGGTTTTGTCCTTCATTGCATATTGCAAAACAAGTTAATCTGGCAGTTATTAATAGGGATCAAATTATAAAAATGCCCCCTTACTGCAATATAATTTTTTACCTACCTCAGAATTTAATTTATTTCTTTGCTTCATTCTGGCTAGTGTTATTTGTATGACATATCACCCATCATTGACATTTGGATCAGTTTTTCAGGGGATATGACAATAATTGTAAGTAATACTTTTCTGACAATAAACAAGAGAGGCCTTCTGATGTAGGAGATGAAAGACCAACCTCACAGCCAGGAAGAGCTTGGGTCAAGGCCCAGATTCAGGACAAATCACTTAACCTCTCATGGTCAAAGGCAGCTCTCTTTGATTTTATGTTGCTTTATGGTTGCCAAACTGTAGCTGGTAGAGTGCATTTCCTTACTGGAAGCTTCCCTATGCCAGGGAAATTACAAGCCCAGACTAAATCATTCAACCTATAAATTACAGATGCTTTCACTCCATCTACATTTTATAAAAACATTCCCTCCTAATGCTGATGATCTGTCAAGCATTCTCTGTCTTCTTTAAATGATTTTTCTCCAGTAGTTGAGTAAAACAAATGGAGATGAAAGAATGATGATTTGCCACCTATTTTACTTGGGCTTTGAATTACAAAGCATTAACATTAAAAAGGACCTTCAAGATTATGTAATCCAGGGGTTCTTAACCATATTTTGTGTTATGGATCCCTTTAGCAGTCAGATTTAACCTATGAACCCCTTCCAGAATCATGTTTTTAAATGCATATAGTACAATATGTAGGATTACAAAGGAAACCAATTAAACTGAAATAAGCATGTAATTTTTTTCCTGTCTGAATTCACAGACCTCCCAAAAGCTATCTACAAATCTCTTTGGGGATTGTGAGCCCCAGTAACCCAGTGTGAGTGAATTCAACTCCTTTATTTCACAAATCGAACTGAGGGCTAGAGAGTGAAATGGGTTGTTTCAAGTTAGAAAACCAGTAAGAAGCAAGGCTAAGACTGAAACCTACATCTTCTGACTTTTCCAGTGTTTATTCTATTAAGCCGAATTGCCTCTTAGGTTGAGGAATTAAGGAAGACAATTTGCCTAATTTCTTCCAATATCCATTTTTGCATGATATTTTTGTTGGTATACAATTTTTGCATAGCAGATTTTAATGAGTAAAATGAGATAGATGCTCCAGATTATTTTGGTAGATAATGCATTGTTTTATCATTTCAGGGTTTTCAGGCTAAATGTTTGCAAGATTTTCAGAAATTTCAGTTACGTAATTTGGCAAGTTCAGAGATTTTTAACTCTCTCTTGGAGTGATGATTATGTCAAAATATCTGAATATGTAGATCCTAGGGTGAATTTTGATTTGAATTTTGTAAGTTTAACCAACAGCTTCAGAATATCTGTGCTGTGTGTCAGAAGCCTTATTTTTTTGTTATCATTTAGGAAGTACTTAGTAAAGCAAATTCAGATAATAGTGCATTTCATCAAAATAAGGTATAACTTTTATTTTTGTCAAATAGCAAGTACATATTTGCTCTTGAAAATGTAGGTCTGTTTCTTGGTGATAAAAACAAGATACTTTTGAATACTGTTTTATAAATCTTTTTCTTTTACTAGAAATTTTAGTTTACTTTCATTTGGAGAAGAAGCTGAAGAGGAAGAAGAAGAAGTAAACCGAGTTAGTCAGGTGAAATTGCAATTTGTTTTTTTCTTTTGACCTGTAAGATATTTCTTTTGTTACCTTTTGGAAAATTTAAAATCTATTTAGTCTCTCACTTTTATTTTTTCTATATGATGGAGTTTCTTAAAGCTAGACTTCTTAGGTAGATAGCATTGATTTGTACTTCATAAGATTTCTGTACTCTGTCCTACATTTTCCTTAGGCATTTTATCCTAGTGTTTTTATTGTAATAGAAGCTAGTAAACCTTAAGGTAGTGTTTTGAATATATTTCAGATTCTTTCCTTCAGAGTTTTAACTGCTGAAAATTAAAAATGGGAATGATTTGCTCCTTTGCTTAATTGGTTTTTCTGTTGTCGCAGGGTAGATCTTTTGTGTGGACGCAGACTTGGAGATTATCTATTCCAACCTCATCATTTTACAGATGAGGAAATTGAGGCCCAGCTTGTGCCTGAATCGCTTTGCCCAGAGTCACACAGGGTAGTGAGTGGCAGAGTTTTGATTTGAACTCAGGTTCTGTCATGCTAAGTTCAGCACTCATTACCTGTTAAACTAGAACAAGTAATTTTCACTAGTTGCCTCGACTTCCTTACTCTGTATCCTCTAATTATTCCTTGAGATCTGGCTTTCAACTCTGAAACTGCTGTCTCAAAAGATCTCCATCTAATGCTTTATGGCTAAATTCAGTGACCTTTTCTTAGAATACATTCTTATCGACTTTCCTGCAGTTTTTGATGATGTTGACCACCTTATCCTATGTACTTTTGTCATCTGTGACACTGTTCTCTTTCAATTTTCCTTCCTGTCTTACTGCTGGGTCATCACCTGCTTCCTTTTTTTTAATTGTGTGTGTCCCCAGGGGCTTTATCCTGGTCTCTCTTCTCCCTCTCAGTGATTTCATCTGTGCCAGATACTCCTGATCTTGGGTGATATTATGCTCAGTGCCTCCCCTAAGCATGGATGTTCTCTAGGATTCTGTCTCTGTCTCCTGTTATTCTTTCTTCCTCAGTGATCTGATCTGCTCCTAGATGATAATGTGCTCACTGCATGAAGTTCTTGAATAATGCAGAATCTCTTCAGTCAAATTCTTGACCACTCAGAAGAGACTGACTTTACAGTCCAAGCTTATGGCTCAGGCTATAACATGAGTTTATCAGTGCATCTATCTTGGACAGGATAATGGATTTGCAACCTGAATGCTTGTACTAGTGCCCATGAAATATTAAAAGGCCACATTGGGCAGAAGAGAACTTTATCAGATTTCCACTGAATGAGAAAGTGTGGTTAATTTTGGATTTGTGATGCAGTCTGATCCATTGAAATGCTGAGCCATAATAACATGAGGTAGAAAGGAATTTTTACCTTAAAATTTACTAATCAGTTGGTCTTTTTTTTTTAAAAAATCATTTCTGTAAGCTTAAATTATGTATTTGAAATTTAATAACTTCAAGTATGAGTTAATTTCATTCATTTAAAATACTTTTAATATAAAAAATATTGTAGGCAGTTATTTTTCCAAATTGACCTCAATAAAATGTTACCTTATATTTCTTTTACTTTGCTTTAACAGCTTGTGTTTTGGAAATGGAACTTATCTCCTTTTTCCTGCTGCTCTGGTTACTGTTCCATGAAATGAGGGGAAAAAATTTATATACATATACATATACATATACATATACACATACACATACACATACACATACACATACACATACATATACATTTAAGGTCTGCTCTCTATTGTACACAGCATACTACAAAAGGAATCTGTCCCAACTAAGCTTAAAGGGAATAAGAGTACTACTATGTATGACATGTTACTTGCAAACTCTAGAACAGTATTCTTTCTTAAAATTATGAAAAATCACTATAAGTTATTGAAAGTTTGAATATAATTGTTCTTAACTGAGGATATTAAAAACCAATATTCTCACTGGCTCTCAATTGGCATAAGAATTCATAATGTTATATGTAATATTTCATTCTCATGAATACTAGTGAAAAGTCATTGTGCACAAGGAAGCATAATGAGGGTATTATTAATCATTTTATTACTAGCCACAATTCATAGCAGTTTAATAGAAAGTTAGAGGTAGCAACTAGAAAGTATGTGTAGGAGAAGAAAAATATCCTTGTGAAATATTTTCTTAAGAGATGGATGATGGGAGGCATTAATATAATAGTGTATATTTTCTTTCTGTGGCCACCACAGAAACATGGGTTTTTGTGGGTATGTGTGTGGTTATGTGTGTATGTGTATAGTAAAAAATCACCAATTGCTGAAAAGTTCTGCCTAAATTTGTAAAAGGTCTTAGGAATGTTTTAAAAGAAATTCAACTATATTCTTTTTCAAGTAGCTATGGTAAAAATATCTAGACTAAATTTAATATTAACTTTAAGGAATCATTTTTGTCTTTGTATTCCCAGTGCTTCTCACGAAGTAGATTTGTTGTAAATGATTACTTAATGTTTTGGAGTTGGTTAAAAATATTTGTAAATTAATCTCATTTAAAGTCCTTTGCTGACATTAAGATTACATTTTTGGACATAAATGTACATTTCAGAAAAATTTGATATGAGTTTATTTCATTCTTTTACTTAGGAAGTTAAGTTTTTCATCAGTGATTCAATGAGAAACTTCTGCCCACAGACCTTGTCGTGATGATCACAAATTAAGAATGAGTGAAGTTTGAACTAGACTTTAATGGATAAAAATAAGAAAGATGATATTCAGTGTTTTGTTGCAGGGACTTCTTTATCTGATTCTGACAAATCATGGTTTACCTTCCTTTACCTTTGGGTTCCCTAATTTTTTTCCATTATTTACTCAATTCTTCTCTACTGCCTCACAGAATTTTTGTATAGAATATTAAAGCTGGAAGGGACTTTAGAGATAATTTTATCCAATCTCTTCATTTTACAAGTGAGAAAACTGAAGTTCCAAGACATTGTGACTTGTCAAATGAACTTGATTTCTGTTTTTTTTTAAAATCTTACTCAACAAGCATATTAGAGGAATGTAATAAACATATACTTGACTTCATAAAGCATTTGGCAGTGTTTTTCATGATAGTCTTATGAAAAAAAGGAGAAAAGTGCCTGAATATTAGATAGGTTGGTTTTATTAGCAACAGGCAGTGTGGCACATGGAGGAAACTTGGTGTGGTTTATATAAAACAGCAACACTGGACTTGGAGTAACATGAATTGGGATCAGAAAATCATTAACAAAGTGACTAAGAAGCAATCTGTAATACTTTCTGAGCTTCAGATTCCCTCATTTGTAAAATGGAGTTGGTAATAATATTTGCATTAACTGTAAATATGAACTATCATTTCAATTCAAACATTTATCAAATACACCACATGTATAATCAAGAGGCTTTATTTATTTTTTTTATTATAATAGATAAGATGTAGGCTTTTGAGCCAGGAAGATCCAGGTTCAAATCTTCTCTGACATTAATTATATGACTTTGAACAGGTCACTTAACCTATCTTAGGCAATTCCCTAAGACTTAACTACTAAATCGTAGATGGGTTATGATCTCTTTTGGTTCAGGGAGTTCCTAGAAGAGAGGAACTCTCTATTATTGATGTAAGGCTTTGTGCTAGACACTGAGAACAGAAAGAAAAAACCAATCAAATCGCTCTCCTCAAAGAGCTCAGAGCCATCATCTATTAGGAGAGAGTGGCTGGCAAAGTTAGAGGCAAATTGAATTGATAAATGTATGTGTTCTTAGCATTCCACCAGTCTGCTATTCTTCATAGTTTTCCCTCTTCTCTGGCCTCCCTATTTTCTGAGACACAACAATATTGACATCAGGCCAATTAATAACCCTACATTAATTAATTAATAACCCTAAATGTTCAAGTGAAAGAGTAAGTTGATGTGGCACATTTCATTGCCATCTTATTTTAAGAAATTGCTATGGTCGTCTCAGCAACCTGATCAGTCAGCAGCCATCAAATTAAGGCAAGACCTCAAGCAGAAAAATATTATGACTTGCTGAAGGCTCAAATAAAAGCATTTTGGGGGGGCAATAAAGTCTTTGTAAATTAACATGTACATTGGGTTTTTTAGACAAAATAGTATTGCACACTAAATAGACTACAGAATAAGGTAAATATGACTTTTATTTGCACTGGGAAGCCAAAAAATTTGTGTGTCTCACATTATTGTGGTACCTACTTTATTGTAGTGGTCTTGACTTGAACCTGCAGTATCTCTTAGGAATGGCTATATTGTATGTATGTTTTAAATAGTATGTATTACACATAAACACCAATATGCATGTATATATTTATAACTCTGAGTTGCTATTTATGTAGCACCTTATCATTTGCGAAGCGCTTTCATATCCTTTGTCTCACCTGACCCTTACAGTGCTTCCAGAAGTAACAGAGAAATACTAGTGGATCCTTTTTTTTGTTTGTTTTTAACAAACTTGGAAACAGATTTTGAAAGATGCCTTTCCTGAACGTCAGTTGACAGCTGATAGAGCTGGGAATAGTGCCCTGCTGATGTAATGCCCTTTCCACTATACCATGCTGCATTTTAATGAACATTTTTCCATTTTCCCCATTATTTAGTATCATATAAATATAATTAGAAAACAATTCAATGATAATTTGTCTATTCATTACTACCAAGCGCAAGATGGTTTTAAAATTTATGATTTATGTCTAAATCTATGTCTAAATCTAACTAATCTAAAAATTGTATTTTTCAAGTTTTTTTCTAATGCTAGCCAAGATTTATTTTCTTAACATTGATCACCCATGTCTGTTGACTACAGAAGAGCTTGGATAAGGTCAGAGACATGGCGCCAAGAAGTTGGCCACTGCATACTGGTTTGCTTTTGTCATAACAATGGAATACCAGATTTGGATCATAGGATTTGGTTCAACTTTTGGCTTTGCCATCTCCTACCTCTGTGACTTTGGGCAAATCTCAATTTCCTCTTCTATAATGAAGAAGTTGGGCTTTATGATCTCTAAGGTTTCTTCCAGGACTGAATGTATGATCCAGTGATCCTAATCATTCTAAGATAACTTACTAAGGTGTAAAAAAGTGGTAATAGATATAGATATATTAGTGTAGGGAGTGCATGTACTAATGAATTAAATATTAAAGAATAATGCCATGTTTTCAGATAACTGTGTAAAATGAAGTAATTCTTTTTAAATTATTACAAAGTAAGTAGTTCTTAATTAACTCAATAAAATATCAATAAAATTGTCACAAAGAATTTAACTTCCACATTTAAAATTAATATCACTCATCAGGTATTTATTAAACATATATTATATACCAGGCATTGTATACTTGGACAGCTGTGCTAACTGCCACTCTTTTCTGCTACTGGCTTATCTCCTTATTCATTTATCTGTTTCTGGGTTCAAAGGCAATATAGTGGGTTGTTCTGTAATACTTTCAGTTAATTACCAAAATTGCTAAAATTCTCTAATGATTGTTGTCTCCATCCTAGAGTAAAATCAGGAAAAAAAAATTTTTTTCCTCCATGGAATAGTTTCCTTTCTTTCAGTCTTGAACCACAAACAAACTCTAAGACAGAAATCACTGTTAGTATCTATGTAATTCATTAGCAAGCTCAGATATTTTAGAAATACAACAAGCATTTAAATAAGGTATTGAAGACTGTGTCATCTCTTTCTCTGTCTTCTACTCCTTCCAGCCATTCTGAGAGGGATTTCTGAAAATGGAGAATGAGATTCAATTCTGGATAGAAATTTTCCCAGCATTGTGCTGTGGGAAGATAGGGTAAAGATAGGAACCATTGATTGGGCTTCTTCGTTCTTGTTCTTGCTGATTAGAGGGCAGAATCATTTTCATGGCACAGTTCTGTGAATACCCTCAGTATGGTGAGGCAAAGGAGACTGTAGAATTAGCAGGCATTTCTCTGACTCTGGGTTGATATTTTGGGGTTATAGTTGCCTTCAGGACTCCAAATAAGCAGAAAAGTATTTCCCTAGTGGGTGCAGCTTCAATACCGTATTGTGTCTGCTAACCAGAAAATCTTTAAAAAGAATTGATAATGTGGAAGCAGAAAAGTATTATTGCTACAAAGGAGTAAGAATCCAAGGATAAATGACTTGTCAGCAAACTGTCAGGAAAGACAAAATTTATTTGGATTTATAGGCTCTTTATTTAATTATCAGTCTTGTTACTTTAGAGCAGTGGTTCTCAGCCTGTGGGTTGTAACCCCTCTGAGGGTCAAACAACTTTTTCACAGGGGTCGCCTAAGACCATCAGAAAACACATATTTCCGATTGTCTTAGGAACCAAGACACCAGTCCTCTATCTGTCTCCAGGCAGGTCCACCCACATGCAGATATGCCCACATATGAGTATTAAAAGGTCGTGACATTAGGAAGGTTGAGAACCATTGCTTTAGAGGTATGGGGTGTGGGGATCAGGAAAAGTTTCATTTAGAAAATGGTACTTGAATTGTGTCTTGAAAGAAGGTATTCTTTGATTCAGAGATGAAGAGGTAGTGCATTCCAAGCATGGGTCATGGCCAATGCAGAAACAGTGATGGAGGTGGCATGCCATGCATGAGGAATAGAGAAGAAGCCAGTTTGGCTGTATCATACAATGTGGAAAGCAGAATAATGGATAATGAGGCTGGAAAGAGATTGGAGCCAGGTTGTGAATAGCTTTCAAAGTCAGAGGACTTTATGTTATCCTAGAGATGTTCACGGTCATTCAATTAATAAGTGACAGAACTAGGATTTGAAACTAGGTGTTTTTTGATGATAAGTCTAGCTCTCTTGGTACCATATCATGCTACACTTTTGGTGGTAAGCTCTGCTTCCCTATTCATAATATATTTGTTCAATGTTATTTTTCAGAGCATGAAGGGAAAAAGCAAAAGTAGTCATGACTTGCTCAAAGATGATCCACATCTCAGTTCAGTTCCAGTTGTTGAAAGGTTAGTTATCATAACAGTGCAATCTCAAGTTCGTGGGTTTTTTTGGTTTGTTTGGGGGATTTTTTCGTGGGGTGTGTGTTGCTCATAGTATTTTAATTCCCTTTTTGTAGTGTCATTGATCTTTCAAGTGCATGTAATCTTGTATTTAGTTTTCCTTACATATCAGCAAATATGACAGTTCATCAGGCTTGTGTTTGAGTTTCAAATTAGAGAGAAAACCTCTTAACCTCTCTCCTTGTGTTATTATTGCTATTGAACTTTAAAAAAAATTAATATTAGCGTGCTGTAGGTTTAAAGTGTTTTCTTTATTCAGATTTTTCTTCAGAAATTTGATGTTTAATTAAAATCTGGCTTGCCACAGTGGTGATATACTTGGACTAAATTTTTCATAAAAATTGTTTAAGCTATATTAGCGTTTTCATTGAATTTTAATGCTTAGATGTCTTTTCTAAGAATGAGCAGCTATGTTTTGGCCTAAACTGTTGAATATTATTTTTTGCTCTCTGGAGTACAACAAATTTTGATCTGTGTTGCTTCCATTTGGGGGTAAAGGATACCTTTTGATTAGGTTCTCCCTGATTAATTGGTACTTGATTAGTTGAATGACTGTTCAGTCTATTTTTCTATGAATAGAATAATTTTCTCAAATTCTTTTCACATCTTTGGTGATCCTGTTAAATGCAGTCTTCTCTAATAGGTACTGTGCTTTTATTCAGCCCATTCATTGCATTGTAGTCCAAGAAATTCTGAAACTTAGGTATAGGAGAGCTCAACATACCTATTTGTACACTGTCTGAATTTTACCAACAATAGTATATGACATGTTGGAGAGCTACAGTTGAGAAAGAGAGTAAAATGCTAGTTTCTTAGGATTAGTACATTTTAAGAAGTCCCACTTGGAGCATAACGTTTAGGAATATATGAATAGAAAGAATATTTTTTAGCTATAACTGATACAGTAGGAAAGATTTCTTCCCAAAGATTTTTCGGTATGTTGCCATTAGAAGTGCCCTGGACCCTTAATCCAGTTCAGTGACATAATAGATCTGTTTGACAGTATGTGTCTCTTCATTCTCGTGAGTCAGCAAGCTTCATTTGTGGAGTAAAGAGTGACTGCCATTGAACAGTGATAACTTAATGTAGCTTATATTACCAGTTTTGGCATGCATGTTCAAAAAGAAGATCCAAGTAAAATGAGCATACTTGATCTCATGTGTCTGCAAAGTAGGCTGTACTTTTTTCTTCTGTTAAATTTCAGTGAGAATCTGAAATTTATGTGGGTCTTCTGTTTTCTTTTAGTGAAAAGGGCGCAGATTCAGTGCCAGGAGACTCAGATGATGTGAGTAATAACTTTTATATAAATAGTTTTGCACTGTTTGTAGATAGCTTAAATTTTAAATGTAATTAATTTTGTAATATTAAATTAAGTGTCCATGGTTAGGTGTTTTACATGAAATATTTGCAAAATACATGTGAAAAATAATAGCTTCAGTGTTTTTTCCTTAAGCTGTTATTCTACTTTTATACATATAGTTTTACATTATAGGTTTGTCACATTAAGATTTAAGTTTTAAAAATAGGTTGGTGATGACTATATAACTAAAAGCTGTAAAGGTTATTTTTCTTTTAATATGTGAATAGGTAAAGCACTTTAAGACAGTGAAACACAGCTGCTTAACAAGTAGAGAATTCTTTTGTACCTGAGCAGAAAGTAAAAATTATATATTCTTGGGAGGCAAAATGTATCTTTTCCTTTGTATCATTCACGCACAGTTCTTAGCACAGTGAGGCAATCATAATAGATCAGTGAATGTTAAATGAATAAACGTGTGTTTTGTGCCCACCAGTGAAGCACCAAAAGCCTGTATTCATTAAAAACAGTTTACTGTAGAAATGTCATATGATGTATAGAGGAAATGACTAGTCTGTAAAATATTTATCTTTTTTACCTGTGATTGTTGAGGTAATTGTTACCTAGGCAGATATTAAATGTTATTCTCTAGAATGAAGATGAAGATGAAGATGAGGATGATAGTGATGAAAAGAATCTAATGAAAGAGCGAATTGCCAAAAAATTGAAAAAGGGTAGAAGTGAAAATATTAAATCTGCTAAAGGAATAGATCAAGAAATAGAGAAAAAATCAGCTAGCCGCAGGTGAGTCAAACATTTATTTCAGTATATTTTTAGAAAAACTCTCTTTCACTGATAACATTTTAAAATAAAGCTGAATACATTGCAGCTACAATGAAAACATTTTACTACTTGGTCATTCTTGAAATTGCCTGTTTAAACGTGTATGTAACTCAATGAGAATTTATGTATGTTGTGCTAATTTAGAGCTGACTGGCAAGAATTATTAAACTCTTTACCCCACATAATGCAAAATTAAGACCAAAGTCCAAGACCAACTTCCCTGCCCCTCCCCCCCCAAAAAAAACCCTCATTACAAATGAGAATAGCTGAGCAAAACAAAGCCACACAGGGGCCTTGTCCAAAAAGATATGTCTCTTTATGCACCTTGAATACAACAACCCCCTGTCAATAAGTCGTATGCTTTATCCTGTAGTCTCAGGACACATAGTTGGTAAATCTGCATGGAGAAGAGTCCTTGAATCTTTTAGAGTTGGTTTATTTACAGTGTTATTGTAGTCATCTACATTGTTCTTCTATTTTCTGTACTTTACTCTGCATTAGTTCATAGTATCCAAGATGCTCTGGAATCATCTCTTCTGTCATTTTAGCATTCAGTAATATTCTAATTACATTCATTTCTTGGATTTCTTCATCCATTCCAAAACTGATGGTTGCTACTTCAGATTCTAATTTTTTCCTTTTTTTTTTCTCTCTTTAACTCCCCTTTTGTTTTGCTTATGATTTTCTTTCCCTGGTATTCTCTTCCATGTTGCCCTATTTCCCCCAGTCTTATTTGTTTCCCTATTGAGTTTGATATATTTCTACATTAAAATATTAGTATATGTGTGTTCAACCATTTTTTCATTTCAGGTAAGAGTGAATCTCCTCTAATGCCCATTCTCCTGACTCCTTCCTCCATGTTTTTGTATTCTTCTTCTTAAGTTATGAAAAGTAGCAAGTTCTACTCCCATTTTTTTTTTCTTTCTACACTACTCTTTTTACTCCTCTTGCTCTTTTTTTTCCCATTTGAAAATCCTCAAAACAGAAACAGTCTATCGTCAGGTCCTCCATTTTCCTTATTTAGCTCCCTAAATACCCTTTGAAGACATTAAGGTTCTAAAGGGGCAATTGTTACTTCCCACATTATGTTTCCAGTCTTCTTACACCTTATATACCTTTTCACATACATTTCATTCCAGGGGTACTGGCCTTCTATTTGTTCCTTGCACAGTCTGTCTCCCAATTCCATGTATTTTCATTGACCATCCCTCATGTCTGAAACTCTCTCCCTCCTCTATTCCCTTCATAGTGTTGATGGCTTCTTTTTAGTCTCAGCCAAAGTTCCACCTTCTGCAAGTAGCCTTTCCCAGTCCCTCTAATTAATAATACCTTCCCTCTGTTGATTATCTCCAGTTTATCCCGTATATATGTTGTTTGTACATAGTTGTTGCATTTCTCATTAGACTAAAGCTTCATAGCAAGGACTATTTTACCATTCTTTGTGTTCCTTGTACTTTGCACAGTGCCTGTCACATACTAGGTGCTTAATAAATGATAGTTAACTATATCATCATACAGCTGAATGAATTTAGCTTTCTACATTTCTTTAGACTGTTTTGCTTGTATTTCAGAGTTCTATTTAGCTTTGATCTTTACATCAGAAAGGCTTGAAAGTTCTCTATTCCATTCTCCCCTTTGTAGGATTATACCAAGTTCTACAGAGTATGTTATTCCCTGTTATAAGTGTATTTTTTTACTTTTTGGAATATTGTATTCCTAGTTCTCCTCTGATGTCTAGTAGAAGCTGTCAGGTTTTGTGTGAATCTGACTGTGGTTCCTTGGTACTTAAACTGCTTTTTTCTGGATGCTTGTAGTACTTTTTCTTTTATATGGGAGCTCTGGATTTTGGCTAGGACCTTCTTGGGAGTTTTCATATTCAGTTTCATTTGCATTTGAGAGAGAATAGGTAAATTATTTCGATTTTGACCCTATTCTAAGAAGCTAGTATATCTAGGCAGTTTTCACAGTAAATTCTTGAAATATATTATTCAGGCTTTTCTTTTTGGATATGATTGTCAGGTAGCCTAGTGATTCTTAAGTATTTCCTCTTGACTGGTTTTCCAGGTCAGTTGTTTTTGGTTTAAAGGATCTTATATTTTCTTTTATTTTTTCCAGCGTATTAATTATGTTCTAATACTTTTTGCTATCTTATGGAGTCATTAATTTCTGTTTGTTTATTCTAGTTCTCAGGGAGTCCATTTCTTTGGTAAGGCTTACCAATTTCTTTTAATAGCTAATTTTTCCTCCTTCCTCTTCTTTCTTCAATAGATTTTATTTGATTTGTGTCCCTTGTTTCCTTTATAGCAGCGGTTCTCAACTTGTGGGTCACAACCCCTTTGGGGTTGAACAACCCTTTCACAGGGGTCACAGGGATCACCCAAGACCATTGCAAAACACATATTTCTGAAGGTCTTAGGAACCTCCTCTATCCATCTCCAGGCAGGTCCGCCCACATGCAGACACTCCCACATACAACTATTAAAGGGTAGGGGTATTAGGAAGGCTGAGAACCACTGCTTTATAGCAAAACAAATACTAGTGTTGGCAGTTAATAACTATATAAGATAATATATATTTTTTTCTTTTTTCAAAGTTACTTATTTGTTTTTTTTTGTTGTTATCTCTAGTTCTGCAATAATATACTGGTTAGTGTTTTCTTTGATTTATTGCTATGTCCAGCTTCATCCTGAATTAAGGCTTTTTTGCTGGACTGCTCTTTTGGGTAGGCCATGTTCGATCACATCTTGGGTCTCCTGGGGTCTTCTGTTTACCTCTGTTACCTAGGGTTGGGTGTCCCAGGATCTTTGAGATTCAGAGCACTGGACTTTCAGCACTTTCTATATGCCCTTGTTCTGAATGCTATTCTGCAACTCTGGTCTCTGCTAGGTTAATTTTGTGACATTCTAGAAGAATAAGTAACTTGCTCTAGTATCTCATTGGATTTCTTGATCTTTATTCTGGCTGGTTTGAATTTCAAGTTTTTTGCTCAAATAGGTATGTAGGAAAGAATCAAGAGGTCTGCCTTTGTTCAGGTACCCTTCTTGGCTAGAACCTGTCACTGACCACTGCTGGTCTTTCTTCTGAAATTTATTTGTTAGTTAAATGAGTTAAATATGAGTTAAGTAATTCGTAGTTATTACAAGTTTAATATATTTTTCATGAATTCTTCAGGAGAGACTTGTTGATATTCTCCCTTTATTGCTGAATTGTTGGTTTTTCTTTTTTAAAATTTCTTTTTGTTTATTTTTAGTTTACATCACTCATTTCCATGAGATTTTGAGTTACAAATTTTCTCCCTGTCTTTCCCCTACCTTCCACACCCCAAAACAGCGATCCCACTGTATATACCCTCCCCCAATCTGTTCTTTCCCATATTCTCCCCCATCACCTCTCTGACTTTCTTGTAGGGCAAGATGGATCTCCCTACCCCAGTGCCGGTGTATCTTATTACCCAGTTGCATGTAGATAATAATAATTATATGTGTATACATGCATACATATACACACACATATTTTTTTTAACATTTGATTTTAGAACTTTAATTTCTAGATTCTTTCCCTTCCTCCCTTGTTACCCACCCCAAATGGAAAGACAGGCAATTCGATGCAGGCCGTACACATGTAGTTACACAGAACATCTCCATGATGGACATATTGTGAAAAACTGACTATATTTCCCTCCTTCCTATCCCACTTCCCACTTGTTCTGTTCTCTACTTTGTCCCTGTCCCTTTACAGAAATGAGTGCCTCTAACAGCCCTCCTCCCCAACTTTCCCTCCCCTCCATCGTCCCACCTCTAATCTCCTTCCCCCTTCTCTCTAGTAGGGCAAGATACCCAATTTAGAGTGTATGCCATTCCTTCCCTAGGCTAAATTCAATGAGAGTAAGGTTGACCTATTCCCTTTTGCCTTCCTGTTCTTCCCCTCCATTGTAACAGTTATCCCTTGCTTCTTTCTTTATGAGATAATTAACTCCATTCTGTCTCTCCCTCTCTCCTCTCATTCTATTCCTTTCCCACCTCTCAATTTGACCTATTAAAATATCATCCCTTCCTATTCAATTGATTCTGTGCCGTCTGTCTATGTACACGTATATGCACACAATCACATGTATTCATATGTATATATACCTTCCTATATAGACATATATGTATGTATATATACATACATACACACATACATATGCATGCATACACATACACACACACACATACACATACACACATTTATATTCTTTTCACCTATCTTCATACTGAAAAAAGTTTCATAAGTTAGAATTATAATTTTTCCATGTTGGCATGTACATAGTTCAACTTTGATAAGTTCCTTATGAATTCTTTTCCATGTTTACCTTCTCATGCTTCTTGTGTTTGAATGTCAGATTTTCTTTTCATTTCTGGTTTTTTCATCAGAAACGCTTGAAAGTTCTCTACCTCACTAAATGACCGTATTTTCCCCTGGAACATTATACTCAGTTTTGCTGAGTAGGTGATTCTTGGTTTTAATCCTCGCTCCCTTAATCTCAGGAATATCATATTCTAGGCCCTTCAGTCCCTGAATGTAGAAGCTGCTAGATCCTGGGTTATCCTGATTGTGTTTCCACAGTATTCAAATTTTTTCTTCTTAGCAGCCTTTAATATTTTCTCCTTTAACTGGGGGTTCCGGAACTTGGCTATAACATTCCTAGAAGTTTTCTTTTGGGGATATTTTTCAAGACGTGATTGGTGAATTCTTTCAAGTTCTATTTTGCCTTCTGGTTCTAAAATGTCAGGGTAGTTTTCCTTGAGAATTTCTTGAAGGATGATTTCTAGGTTTTTTTGTTTTTTTTTTTTAGTCATCGCTTTCAGGTAGCCCAATAATTTTTAAATTGTTCTCCTGGATCTGTTTTCCAGGTCAGTGGTTTTTTCGAGGAGATATGTCACATTGCCTTCTATTTTTTCATTTGTTTGGATCTGTTTAATAATATCATATAATATATAATATATAATATATAATAATAATAATAATATAATTAGCTTCTACTTGCTCCACTCTAATTCTGAAGGAATTATTCTCTTCTGAGAGCTTTTGAGATTCTTTTTCCATCTGGCAAATTCAGTTTTTTAAGGCATTCTTCTCCTTATTGGCTTTTTGGGC
>CM053594.1:319125552-319152232 GCA_028646575.1 Pseudocheirus occidentalis
CAACAAGAAAGTCCTTCTTCAGGGCTTCTGCACCAATAGCCAGGTTCCAAGACCTCTACAACAACAGCACTGTCCACCATCAGGTGAATCTGGAAAAACAACATCAAAACAGACAGACAAAATAACAGCATCACAGCCACGCCTCCTCAGTTCTCAGCAGCTCCAGGTGGCAGTCCTCAAAAGTCCTGGGCAGCTCCAATGGGCTCTTTGCATCCTCTCTCAGCAACTCAGGCTCAACAACATTGGATACTGCTCTTCCCAAAAGTCCTTCTTCTTCTGGTCTTCCCTGGGCTTGAGCCTTCCTTTCCATTCACGGCTCCTCCCAGATCAGCCCCCTCTCTTCACATCAACAAGTCCATCCCACAAGTGGGATTCACAAATGGTCTTAACACTCAACCCAAAAGCCAAGTCAATTCAGGGGCATCTCCAAATTCCATTACCATTACAATGAGATAAAAGACAAAGTTTGGCAATGGATTGAATATGTGGGAGGAGTTAAAGATGATACCAAAGTTGTAAGCCTGGGTGACTTGAAGAATGGTGGTGCCCCCAACAGTAATAGGGAAGTCAGGAAGAGGAGAAGGTTTGAGGAAAAGATCACAAATTCTATTTTGGATTTGTTTGGTATTTGAGATATTTGAGATGCCAACAGAACATCTAGTTGAAGATGATGTAGGACTGAAACTTAGAAGAGAGAGATTCATGCTGAATATACAGACTGAGGAACCTACATAGACAAGATAATTGAACCCATGGGACTTGATGAGATCCCAAAGTGATGAAAAGAAAAGAGCCCAGGACCAAACCCCGCAAGGGACCTCCACAGACAAGGGGCATGATCAAGATGAAGATCCAGCAAAGGAGACTGAGAATTGGCAGTCATGTAGGCAGGAGTACAAGGAGAGAGCAATGTCACAAAAAACCTTGAGAAGTGAGAGCATCTAGGCAAAGAGGGTGATAGACAATGTCAAAGGAGAAAGGCCAAGACAGCTGAGGCCTGAAAACAAGACCATTCAATTTGGCAATCAAGAGATCACTGATAACTTTAAAGAGAGCAGTTATAGTTGAATGATGAGGTCAAAAGCCAGATCACAGAGGGTCGATAAGAGAGGATTATCTGAAATGTTCAGGGGCTTGATACAGTCAGCACAATGTCACCTACAAACAGGAGCACCTGGAAAAGTTCTTCATCAATAGGAAATCCCTTTTTCATTTGAATTCTGTGCTGAACATCCTCCATGACAGTTACAAACACCTTTGGCAAGTATACACATCCCTGTTTTAGTCCCTGGTCAGCATTAATACCCAGAAGGTTTTCAAAGTGGTCTCTAGCATTGCCATCTTTCAGTGAATTATGGTTGATTTTAACATATACAGGGAAGATAGACTTCACTGGAGTAGAGACTTTGCAAGATCATTTTGCTCAACTGAACTTATTGAGTCGACAAACAGTAAGCAGAGTGTGAACTTGTATTCTGTGTGCTTTTTAAACAACTCTGCAGCTATAAGGATGTGGTCTGATTTTGAATATGACTTGTGAAAACCGGATTTTTCCCCTTTTGGGCCCTTATTAATGATTTTTCTTAAAGTGTGTATATATCATTATTATTATTATGTGTGAAGAATATAATTCAGAAATTCCTGCTTATTTGCTTCTTGTGTTTTTAAGCATGTCTTTAACAACATATTGTGTGTATTATTCCCATAAAGATTTTGTAAAAATAAGAAAGCAGGAAAAGGATCCATAGTTATTGATGTCCTCTTAAATTACCTTTTTCCATAATAATATTTATGCTCATGATGTTTCCCCCCAATCATTTTCCTTTTTTCAAATGTAAAAATGTGGTGTTGAATAGATCAGGCAAGTTATTCCATCCCACTTAAAGGGGTGTTATTCCCTGATCCCTTAATGAAATGAGAACAAGTTTCAATTCTCAAAGTAATCAAAGACTTTAGATGAAGCCAGATAAGTCCTTAAATAAGCCAGAGCTAGTTTGACAGAAGAGCATTCAGAGTGGCAAAAACTTAGCCATGTCCTCTGGTTCTTGTACAAATTGGCACAAAGGCAAGAGACGGCTTTGGGAGCCCAGAGAGATCTTGAGCAGAGATAGGCAGCAGAGAATAAGAGATAGTCACATCTCAGAAAGGAGCCCAAGAACAACCAGTAAAAGAAGCAAGAGGAAGTATAACTGAGCAGTGGAAGAGACAAGATATCAAGGAGGACCATTGGCCCTATGAACACCTCACAACACAGCTATCTACCTCCTCAAGGACTGAAAGAAATTACCCAGAAACTGTCCTTGTCCCAATTTCACTCCCTAGTGCCTGTCTACCACATTTATCTCATCTTTTTCTGCTTGGCCCTTCATTCTAGCTTGTCAAAATCTTTTGGGATCCTGACTGCCAGAGAGTCAGGATTAACTGTATTAACTTTCTCTCCCAGCAATCAGATTTAGAACACAGACCTCAGCCATGGTAACCAGTGCTCCGTCTATCCAATCAAGTAGGAGAAGTAAAGCTTAACATCAGCAGTAGAATTGATCGATTGCAGATTGAAAGAATCACAGCAGGCTAGCTTGTGGTGAATGCAAATTGGGAATCTGACCTCTTTTGGCACATAGGAGGGAGGAAGGAGAATCTTCAGATCATTGTCTTCTCCTGATGGAGCTATTATAATCTTTGACACTGGTGTGTGTGTGATCATTATGATGGAAAACAGTGCAGGAGCCTTCTATAATTTCTTTCGGACTGTGGGAATGCTGCTTCAAAGAGAATGGGAGACCTAGGTTTCAATAATGTATGTCTGCATTGACTCTATGCTAATGGGCCTCATCCTGTGGCCTCTCTGAGAATTCATGTCTTCCAAATGACAGCCTAGTTCTCAAGTTACCCTGGGGAATACCTCATCAATTTCACATACAAAGCCAGTGGAGAGGAGAGACTATTCTGATACACTATCGGAATAAACTGAATATACAATGACTTTTTTTGTGTGGTTCCCTCTCTACCTGGGAAACTCAGTCATCTGACCTTAGCACCATCACTAGGGCAGATCAGACTGTGTTATCATCATGACACTTCTGTCATGTGCAGATAGATAGCACTTCCCAATGCTGATGACTGTAGTAGCTAGCTCTGACCCAGGAAACATGAGAAAGTGATGAGCAGTTCCAACTCTATTTAACCACTTCTTCTTAGTTGGATTTAACCCACCTTATTACTGATTTGGAAGCTGTTAGAGAAAAGTTTGAAGGGCTCTGTCCTAACTTAGACTGATCCTCTAGTTTACTTACAAAAATGTTGCTTTTCCATCCACTTAGAAACAGGCAGATCTGTGACAGAACTAACATTTAATTCCTGAGTTGTTAATTTGCATTTTTTTTCCAGAAATTTGATGTTCTTGTTGCCAGGTCACATTCATGACCATCTGTTCTGGGCTGGGGGTATTGGTATTGAAGGATAGGTATTGAAGAGACCTCAGATTGATTCAGCTAAGTGAAGGTCCCTTGCCTGAGTTGCCCTACACTAGTTGTCACCCATCAGAGAGGGCCTGGAGCTCCTCTTGCCTGTTTTATATTCAAGTGAAAGGGAAGTGAACAGCCTATGCCTTTATAGGGAAAAACTATGCCTCTATAAGGAAAAACTAGTATTACTTGCATGTGAGCAAGGGTTAGGATATTGCTTCTATGATATCATGGAGGTCCAGGATTATCTAAAGACTAGAGTACAATCTGAATCCTTCCCCAGCTCTGCTCATAAAAAATGAGCCAAAATAGGTTAAGGCTTTTGGTTGATGTGTATCAAGATATATTTCCTGTCCTTAGGAACCTACCTGTTTGGCTAACCTTTACAATATTGTAATTAGCAACCGATGGCCAAGCTAGCTGTTTGGCATTGGGGGAAGGGATGATAATCCCTCACCCTTCTTCCATTCAGCTTCAGCAATAGGTTTCAAGAAAGTGAGTCCCAAGAATCTTGTGACATCTAGATTAAGGAAGCAGGGGTTTTTTTGTTTCTAACAAAAAAGGACCTTTTTGATTCAAAAATGGCATGTTGCTTAGGAGAGTATCAATCCCCTTCTTTCCCACCCCTCTAATCCACCCACTACCCCCACCACCCCACAGTGAGGATTAAGGAGGCAGCTTTCTGTTGTGAATAATATAGAACTTATTTGATTCAGAGCTGATTTGGTAGAAAAGTGAAACCACTGAAAGTGACAATCAAGTCTAGCAATGTTGGGACTGAGAAAGTTCAATGAAGAAAGTATGTGTGTATATAACACGTTTCATCACAATGTGCAGCTGGCTCATTTTTTTAAAAATATGAATATTTATTAACAAGGAATAGGGTTAGAAACTAGCCCTGTGATTTATTCAATGTAGGGAATTAATAAAGGACATTATTTTATCCATCAGACTAAAAAAGCATGCCGAAGTTCACTTGACCTCCCTCCCCTTTTTCCCTGGTGGGCAGAAAAACAGGTTTCTTGGGTCTGCTCTATCACTGTTTCTTAGAATCATCAATTCCAAGTTGGAAGAGACCTTAGAGGCAACCTAGTTGTAATGGGGGACAGGTCCCCTCACACCTTGAGCCAGCCTGAAGCTAAACATGTCTGGTGACTATAACAGGGAACTGCAGTCATTGTGAACATGTGCACGTTGGAGCTAATGTAATTTCCACATGGATTTTGGAGCATACAGAGACATTCTGCACCTGATAACTTTCATGGGAGGAGCTGTCAATATAACCTTCACTAAGTATTAATATGATTTCCTTTTTATCATATTATTTTTTAAAATGTTGTGATAAATGGATATAATGGAAAGAAAAGATATGAAAAGATAATTCTAAAAGGAATGGAAGGAGAGAAAGAAGGTAAAAAGGGAAGGAAGGAAAGAAGAGGGAAGGAAGGAAGGAAGGAGGAAAGGAAGGAAGGAAGGAAATAAAGAAGGAAGGAAGGAAAGAAGGAAGGAGTGGGAGAAGGAAAATGGAAGAAGAGGTCTTCACATTCATGCCTTGAGATAAAAGAAACTTTACCTCCTAAGAAGTTTGAGCATGTTCCATTATCCCCCACTCACTCAGCATAGAAGACCCTTCCACCACAGAGGATGTTGAACCTGACATGGTAATTGCCATTGGTTCTGAATATCTCAGAGTAGATAGATGGCCCTCCACCTCCCTAGTCTCCTCCTACAAAGAGACTGAATGTATTATCAGCATGGCAAATACTTTTTGAAGTGAGACCTTTACTTCCTAAAGACATGTAACATGTCCTAAGCTTTGAGAGGGACCTTGATGTGCCAGTGACATTGAACACAACAAGGCATTCAAAGAGAGCACTTCTGACATCTGAATAAACTGACTCTGGCTTAAGCTGGGATGAGCTAACTGATAGACACCAAAAAAAATGCACCACGTGAAAATGTAGATAACATGCATTTGCATTCCACTACCCACTACCAGATTCCTTAGCCCTTGGAAGGAAAAACCTTTCAGTTTGGATGAGGTACCTTCCATCCCATGCTCCACCCAAAGTAAGTCAAGTATGAGTTATCTGATAGCATCAAAGAAAAATCAGACCAAGGAGAAAAGAGAGAGAGCTCATCCCTTCAATGCCAAACGTATTAGAGGCCAGGGGAGTCTAAAAATCTTTCATCATAGAAACTAAAGCAATGTGATATAGACGTTGGTCAGTAAAAGAAAAGGGTGAGGATGCCCCCTTGCTGAAGAGGGGGATTGGCTAGATAAGTCAGCACTCTCCCCTTCTATCTGCGGTAGCCTCACAATGCTAATAGGACTGCTGTGCTTCCCTCTGCAGTTCTTAGGTTAATCTAACCTTTTTCTATGGCCCCTGTAACTTAGCTGATTCCTCACTGCCTGCTCAGCCTCTGACCTGCTAAGCATTCTGAGTTTTTATTATTAGGTGACCTTGGACAAATAAATTAACCTCTCTGGGCCTCAGTTTCTTCAATAAAAAAACGAGGGGGTTGACCCAGATCCTAGAGGTTAGCGTTTGCATAGGAAGTTAAGGCTTAATAATAATAGTTATAATCTAGCTGTTATAACATACTCTATTGTAACAGATCTGTGCTTACTACATACCAGGTACTGTGCTAAGCATTTCACAAATATTACCTCGTTTGATCTCCACAACAACCCTGGGAGGCAGGTACTATTATTATACCCTTATTGCAATTGAGGAAACTGAGGCAGAGATTAAGTGACTTGTCCAAAGTCACCAAGGTACTAAATGTCTGAGATTAAATTTGACTACATGTCTTCCTGACCTCAGGCCCAGTGCTCTATCTCCTTCACTATCTCCCAAGCACCATCTCCTTCAAGGTTCATAATAGATTATGAGCCCCATTTTACAGATGAAGAAATAGAGATTGAGACAGATGAAATGTTTATTCATAGTCATTCAGTAAGTGCCGGATGTTGGATACAAACCCAGATTTCCCTGACTCTAAATCCAGCACTCTATCTACTGTACCACATTACCTAGAAATCACTTGTAAGGTCTTTTCTAACTCTAAATTTCAGACCCTAAATTCTCTTGATTACAGACTAAATGCCTCGTTTGGTATGACCACTGCCTTGTCTTCTGCTTGGGTATGTGTGTGCATCCATACCCTTTACCTGCTTGATTGGATCTGTTTTCTTAGACTTAAAGCATCATGTAAATGCCATCTGTTGATGGGGTTTTTTGTTTGTTTATTTGTTTATGCCAAATCCAGTGGGCCCTCAACTCTTTGGTGCCTTCCTGATCTTATAGTACTTGGTATTCATTCATTTATTGAATTATTCCAATCATATCTATGTCAATCTATATTATTGTGTGCCTTTTAAACTTTGATGAAAATTATAAATGACCCCTCAAGCAATCAGGAAATGTTTAAGAGGGATGAATAGGTAATTGCCAATGATTTCTTGCATATGAGAAGTGTCATTAAAAGACATCAAGGACATATCTAGTAAAAAATAAAATTCTTTTTAAAAAGAAGAAAGTTAGTTAACTAGCATGAATGTATAGACCAAGTGATGCAGCCCAAGAGATGAAAAGAAACAGGAGAAGGAAGGCCTTCATCTGTTGGGTGAATTCTCAGTCAATGATTTATGGAAGAACAAGGACAAGACTCACATAGAGCTTGGGGTCTGACTAAAACAAGTAATGGGCCATATTCAACCCACAGGCTGTAATTTGCTGACCCTTGATTTAGATGAAAGAGTATGTCTGAAAAGGAAATATCAACTGCAAAGAAATCCTGGATTCATTCAAATATCAAAATATCAAATATCAAAATAAGTGCCCATCTAATTATCCCCACTAGGGACAGCTAGATGAGTCAGAAAAACCCATCTTCCTAAGTTCAAATCTGGCCTCAGATACTTACTAGTTGTATGACCCTACACAAGTCAGTTAATCCCATTTGCCTCAGTTTCCTCATCTATAAAATGAGCCAGAGAAGAAAATGCAAATCACTCCAGTATCTCTGCCAAGAAAACCCCAAGTGGAGTCATGAAGAGTCGGACAGGACTGAAATAATTAAATAACAACAATTATTCCCACTGGGCGGTAAGTTCCTGGAGGGCAAAGACACAGTCCCTTTCATCTTTTTATCTCCACCAGCGTCTAGTGCATGCATGACACGTAGTAGGCAACTCATATTAATTGTATGAGTGAATGGTTCCAATATTGCTCTTACATCTCAGACTTAGATTCATCCCAGCTCAGGACTTTTCACTCACTTGGCTTCAGATCTTTACTGCTGATGCAGGAGAAACGTGTTATGCTTGGGAAATGCAAGCCTGTGAAGAGCACGGAAAGCAAAGTTACTCCAGTCCAGGCTCACCTTGGATGGGAGCATTTGCAGAGTCCCTGGTGGATACTAGGGTGCAAATTCTTGTGAGATGGGGCATGGGAGGACAAAGCCTCAGAAAAGGGGGGCAAAAATGGATGCCGAGTCAGGAAGTTGAGCCACAGCTGAGTCTAATGCCTACTGCTACTAACAGGAAGGTTTACCCCCTTTTGTGTGGAAAGAAATGATTGTGGCAGGCTTCCCACCTTTGGTTTCTGTCATAGAGTCGTGGATTTATAGCTAGATGGAACCTCAGAGGTTGTCTAGTCCACACAACCCCATTTTACAGCTAGGGAAACTGAGCCTTGAAAGTTTAAATGACTTACCCAAGGTCACATATCTAATAAGTAAAATAGATAGGATTTAAATCCAGGACTTCTCAAAACAAATTCAGTGCTTTGTTCTGAGAAACTACGTTAACAACACTCAGGCCCAGTTAACAACTACAACACCTTTAACACCCTGGAACTCCTGGGCTTAATTAATTACTGGCAAGTTGCTAACACCTGTTATCTCTCTTTAGATTGCTGTGGTTTGCAGCACTAGGAGTACAGTAAAAAGGTTTTGTCTTCCTGCTAGCTTACAGTGCCAGACTGATGGAGCAATGCAAAAGGACTCACCACCCACATTCCGTGGAAGTTTAGGAAGTTATAGTTTGAGAAATGAATAGTGAGAGCATTTCACAAGATCACATAGAGCTAGGAAACATCCTAGAGGCAGCTTCGAAAGGCTGAGACCTAGGAAAGTTTAGTGATTGACCAAAGTCACAAAGGTAGTAAATGTCAGAAGCAGAATTTGAACATAGGTCTTCTGACTCAAAGAGCCAATGATCTTTTCAAGGAACCACATTGTTGCTTAATTCTAATTTAAGTAAATGTCCTTTTGTATTTCTATGATGTCACATGATTAGTTATGGCTAGTCAGGAATGTACAGAGGTTAAGTAGATGGTGAAGACAAACAGATTCTAGGAATCCAAATACGGCAGAGTCTAGATTTAGAGAGCTCTCCTAGGTCTTTCTCTCTCCTACACAAACCCATCACTCTACTTCTCAGCCCTGCTGGGGTTTTCCAGATCCTGATTCAACGCCATTCCTTCCTGACTAACTTCCATTTTCAGTCCCAGCCCTGACACACTATTATGCCTTGGATGGGGCACAGTTGTTGCCAAATAGTATCATAGAGATTTGGGAGGATTGTCTTCATGGGGGCATATGCTCAATATATAGTAGGACCCTCTCAAGCCTCCTCAAAACAATGTGACAACTCTCCATTTCCGGTGAGTCCTTTAGGCGTGAAGAGTACTGCCAGCAGGAACTCAGAAAGCATTTCCCACAGTTATAAAATCTTGGACAAGACACTATAAACCACAGGATCACAGGTTGTATTTTCTTCACTATTGTTCATTGTAGGCAAGGGATGAAGAAGAGAAAAATTAATTGGGGGTGTGACTGACTGGCCAAAAGGTGGTGTCTGAGAATGGGATTTGGATTTGTGTATCATAACTGAAAATATAAGGATGTCAGATTCTTGGCCAGACACGGAGTACACCTAACAAAGGCTAGTAAGAATGCATTTGTCTGGTGTCTTGCAAATCTAGTCGAAAGGGCTTTAAGCTTAAAAAAAAAGATGAGAAAAGGAGAAGCCTTTCCTCAAATTGTATGCCGTAGAGACTAGCTCAAAGGAAATTACAAAAAAATAGCAGTTGAAATATCCAGAAGTTCATAGAAGACAAAAACCAAGAAAGGAGAGAGTAGTGAAACTCCTGACTTCAATGTCTGCATTCAAATGCCCAAAATTTATGCAACAAACAATAAGAACTAGCAGTCTTAATTCAACGAAGCAAGTTTCACACCCACATGCAACTACATACCACAGGGACTTGTTTTGATGAAATTCATGGCTCTGGGTGGGTACACTTTATCCAAATCAAACAGGAGGGGGAAAAGAGAGCTGGGGTAGTGCTATATAGTTAGAAGAGATACTCATGTAAGGAAATCCAGGAACCAGAGAGGGGAAATATGACTGAAAAATTTGGGTGAAGGTCAGTGAAGGGAGAAATTGAAGTGATTTTTGTTATTAAAGTGTGAATAAGGTGTTTGGGGAACATATCACAAAACCTGCCTTGGAAATTTGATAATTTTATCCTTCAAAAGGTGGAAGAACCAAGGGGAATTTCTGATTTTTCTCTGATTATTACTAACACAGAGGAATTATTTGCTGAGATTGAAGTGAACGCTCCCTCTTGAATTTGTGATAGATGAGAGAAAAATGTAGGCATAATCTGACATGCATCCTAGACTTTGGGAAAGAAGATTTAAAGGATTCAGAGGAAAGATGGATAGGATTCCATGGAATAAAATGCTACAAGTGGCATAGAAGATGCTCCAGAATGAAATTCAGAAGACAGAGAAAACAATTGCAATGAGGAGATAAAATGTTGTTGTTGCTATTGTTTCTGAAGAGACAAATATGAATGCACAGAGAACTCATTAACAAAGTTATATTATTAAAATAAATGCATAGAAGATGGAAACAAGGCTAAATAATTGAGGATGGATATAAAATATGGTATAGTCTTATACAAATAATATCAAGAATGCTAAAGTTTATAATGAATGAGGCTAGTGAGTGAAGTTCTAAAAACAGAAAAGGTTTCAATTTTTTTTAAGCTGTCAGGAGGGAAAAGGGATCAAGAAGCTTTGCTTGGAATGGATGAGAAAATGATGATTGACAATAGGGAGGAGGCAGAGCTGCTTAATTATTTTATTCCCATTTTCTCTGCCAGGGAAAAAGATACATGCACGGGAAAATGATGACAAAAATGACATACATACTTGATACTCAAACTAAGTGATGCATAGTCAGATAGCACCACCTTGGGCTCGATTAATTCAAGTCATCTGAACTGAATGAACATTCTTGGGTATGGAAAATATGGGCATATGTGATAACTGAGCTACTGTCAGTGATTGTAGAATGATACAGAGAGCAGCTAGCTGCACAGAATACCAGACTTTGAGTCAGGAAGACTCGAGTGCTAATCTTACTTCACATAGTAGCTATATGTCTCTGAGTAAATTACTTAACCCCTTAGCCTCACTTTTCTCATCTTTAAAATGGGGATAATAATAACATCTACCTCACAAGGTTATTATGAAACTCAAATGAGAAAATGAGGTAATATATTTGAAGTGCAATACTTTACAAACCTTAACATTCTTTCTCTCTCTCTTTCTCTCTCATATATATATATGTGTGTGTGTGTGTGTGTGTATGTGTCTATATGTACATATAATAGTTCTATACACAATAGCTTACTATAATAGCTAATATATAGCTTACAAATATATATTATAAAGCACATACGTGTATATGTTTATATACACAAATATACATACATAAATACATATGCTGTTGCTGTTGTTAGAAAGATAATGGAAAATGAAAAAGGTACTGCAAGATTGGGAAAAGACAAAAGTTTCCAGTTTTCAAAACCTGAAAAAGAACCGAGTCTAAAAATTCTGAGTTGGTGAGCCTGATTTCACTTCCAGGGAAAATTCTAAAAAGGATCATTAAAGAGGTGGCTGGTGAACATCCAGAAAGAGAGGCGGTGATCCCAATGAGCTTCCTCATTAGTAGCTTCCTCATGGACAGGCCATCCCAAACTAACCTCATTGCCCTTTTTTGGGTCAGGATTACTGAACTGGTAGATGAGAGAAATGATGCAGATGAGAGAGATATAATGCACTGGAATTTTTGCATGTTCTCTGCTATTCTTGTGAAGAAGAGAGATTAAACAATAATGAAATTAATGGATTCAAAATTGGTTCAATGGCTAGATTGAAAGAGTAGGACCATAGGACCCTAAATCTAGAACTGAAAAGGACCTCAGAGGCCACAAAGTCCAGCCCCCTGATTCTGCAGGTTAGGAAGCTGAGGCTCAGAGAGGTTAAGTGGTGTCCCCAAGGTCATACAAGTGGTAAGCGGCGAAACTAGTATTGGGACTCAGGTCATCTGCTTCTAAATTCATTGTGCATTCCCTGGGGATACAACTTCCAACCTTCACAGAGGACACACAAATGTGTTGCCTCGCCTTTCTCCCTGAGTCCCCTTGTCAGATCCAGACTCCTTTTTTTGCTCACTATCCATTTTCTGTTTCTGTTTCTGGCTTCCAATTTATGTGTGATCTTATGATTCAGGGAAGATTCATTCCTTGAACATCACAAAGTTAATATCTGTGTGCTTTGGAGAAGCACATGTGAAATTCTGTTTCACGGACAAGGAAACAAAGTTCATGGAAGTCAAGTTATGTGCTCAAGTCACACAGTTATCGCATGTCAGAGGTAGTATTTGGACACAATCTTCTGCCTTCAACACTTTCCCCTCTATATCACACATTGTTGTTTGTCTCTAGCTACTTCTTTAGTTTGGTTAAGGAAAAATTCAATCATCTGAGGAAAGGAACAAAGCATGATACAAGATTGTATGACCTGGTAAGCTTAATCTCTCAGTTCCTCAGTTTCCTCATATGCAAAAAAAAAGAATAGTGTTTGGACCACAATTATAAAATCAATTCCACTGGAAAATCCTATCCTCCTATTATCCTGAAGAAGGGCTCTTTAATTTAAAAAAAAAAAACACTGCTTCTGAAGCTAGACGACCAGAATTCAAATTTTGCTTCTGACACTTATAACTGTGATTTTAAGCAAGTTACTTAAGTTCCATGGGATTCAATTTCCTCACCTGTAAAATTAGAGCTAGAATCCTATGATCCCATGACCTTTCCATCCCTCAGATCCCAGTGGAGGAAGCCCAGGATCCGGAACCCAAGACTTTCATGAGTAGTAGCGCCCCACAGATCACCAACCCGGATCCCAATTCAGACATGAAACCATTACCAAAGGGACCAATCACCATGGAGAAGAGCTCTGCCTTTCTTGACACCACCTGCTGCTGACCAACTACCACCAATGGACAAGAAGCCTGGGAAATGGCAGCACACATACCTCTCCCCACGTTGGCAGGATCTTCCTCTAACCCAGGGGCTACAGTCTTCATCTTAGGAAGCACTTGTGGACTGTTACTGTACCAAAGCCTCCACCAAAGACCCAGGACAGAAAACCTGACCCAAAGTCCTTGGCTCAGCATCAGGAACTGCTAAGATTTTACAAGTGGATATGGTATTAAAGAAGAGGGACTTTTGCTGTTGCACCCTAAGGGTCATGGATCATGGGTCCTTCCCCCAGATTTGTGGTCTCTGTCATCTCTCCAGCTAGAACGGGGACTCCCTGAGAGCAGAGATTGTCTGACTTTTCTGTTTGTATCCCAGGGCTTAACACATGCGTACCCAATAAAGGACGTTTTTTATCCACCCATCCATCTCTATGCCCTGACCTGTTCCCATAAATTTTCTCCTCATTCTTCAGCTCTTTTTCTTAAGTTTGAGAATAATAATAACAGCGAACATTTATATAATGGTTCAAGGTCTGCAAAGTTTTTTACACATGTTATCTCCTTTGCTCCCCACAGTACTCCTATGAGGCAGGAAGAAGGCTCCTGACTTTGCCCGCAGTTTATTTGAATATGGTACTTAAAAAGCTTGGGTCGATTTCAGTCAGATAGTTTGCTTTGCTTTTTTTTTTCAGGGATAGATGGAAACCAGGAGAATGGGGAATGGAGTGTGTGCTAATTAATTCTCCTGACAGGTGCAAGCATTTCCTTAACTGTTCAGAGCTCCTATGCTGATATTAGCATCCATGTTACACAATGAAGTTACACAAGTTTAGTATTGCCTCACAAAGCAGGGGCAAGGACCAGTCTAGAAATGTCCACCTCCAGACTGTTTTCTTGATCACTGGCCTCACTGACATTTTCCAGCAGTGTGCTAATGAACTTTTCCCATTTGCCCTTCACTAAGTATTCTGGGATTGTCTCAGAGAAGATAATGGCAAAAGGATGTGTTTTTAAAAAATCTTAAAATCCGGTGTAATTAATAATATAATAACCAGACTTACATCTTCACTTACAGTGACAATCAGAGGAACCCTATCCCTCGAAGAAGAAAAAAAGGAAGAAGAAAAAAGGGGGGAGGACTGCCTCTCCTGAAGCACTTTCCAATTATTGGACAGGATCTAATTACCCTTCTTGGCTCCAGGACTGGACCAGGCTGAAACCCAATGATTGTCTCACCATTGTGGTGATAGGAATCTTTAAGAGCTTTGCTAGTCTCGTTCTCAACCACATGATACTACAGGATGGCCCTGCTCTAGTGAGGAAGAGGAAGAGGAGACAGAGGAGGGGGGGGGAGGAGGAGGGGTAGGAGGACGACAACGACAAGGACAAGGAGGAGGGGGAGGCGGAGGAGGAGGAGGAGGATGACGAGGAAGACGAGAAGGAAGGAAGGAGAAAGAGAAGGGAAAGGGAGAGGGCTGACCTATTTCTTAGCTAGGCTGATGGGGAGCTGCTGGTCTTGCCAGTGACTAGACCTTTCCAATGCATTCGCCCTGGTAATCGAGTTCAATTTGTCAACCACCACAGAGAAGCTCAGACTCAAACCATTTGGAAGCTGCTGTCAGCTATGGCTGAGTCTGGGATTCACATCCAGCCCTGTGCACCAAGCCTCTTGCTTTTGGCCAAAGGATTCATCTTTCCAGGGATTAATCAGGATTCCATAATTAAACAGCACTTTCTTCTTTGGAGTGAAGTCATTTTCTTTGAGAGAGAAAATAGTCTTGCTTTTAAAACATTTCAATACTTTGACCTCCTGGTAGCCTAATGAATTTAATTAAACAGAGAGCTGCCAGGTTCTATACCCATACCAGGCTTCACCCCACCCCTACCCCATCCCACTCACCTTTGGTTATTCTGTCTTCTTTATCATTTCTATGTAATTCATTCAGTCTATTAAAGTCAACCAGCCTAAGCAGATAGGTGGAACAGTGGGTAGAATACTGGGTCTAGAGTCAAAAAGACCTGACTTTGAATTGTGCCTTAGGTACTTACTGTGTGATCCTAGACCAGGGGTGGGGAACCTGCAATGTCAAGGCTATATGTGACCCTCTAAGTCCTCAAATGCGCCCCTTTGACTGAATCCAAACTTCACAGAACAAATCCTAATGTGGTACTTTGACTGAGGTCTGAACTTCACAGAGCAAAACTTGGGCCTGGGACTTAGGCTTGGAGTTCCAACCACCAGTTTTTCATCCAATTTCAGTGTCCCACACAAAGGAACATCATGACTTCTTTCTGCTAGTACAGGGAGATTTGCATGGAAAATTATTCTGATTTGTTTCAATGACTTATGTATAGTATCAGTCTCCTTCAGTAAGATGCTTCAGAAGCTATATATAGGTTTAAGGTAGTCTTTGGGTGAGAATGTGAAGGAACTCCAGATTCACACGGACATGGTGACCCAGAAGGATCTTTTTATTTCTTTTGTTCCTTATTCCCCCATTCTAGACTTAAAAATTCAAGGAAATATGTAAAACAAAGCCGATGTATGGTTTCCATCTAGTTCTCCTCATGTGTGGGTAACTAAATGCCTTCCTAGAGTGTATTTTAAGTACATTATGAGATTCAAGTGTCAAATAACCTTTATATCCTTCACCTGACAAGATATATAAGGAGCAAAGGATTCATGAGAGCCCATGAACAAATTACAAAAACATAAACCACTCAAATCATTCAAATAGACCTTCAGTTTCATTAAACCTCTAAGAACCTTTGTAGAATGGCTGTAAAAGTTGGGCAGATTCATGCCCATCTGAGCAATCTGGCAACACCAGGGAGCACCAGAAAGGTCCAGATCACCTGCCTGCTGTCAAATGGACAGAACCAGATGTCTCCTTATATCTTGACAATGCCCTGCCATAGCTTTGGTCCTTCAGCTGCAGGACAGTCTTCTTCTCTTTCTCTGAATTCCATACAGTTGAAGCTATCTCCCATTTGGAGGCTGGTGTTTGATTAATGAACTCAGGAGCTCTCAACTTCTGGAACACTTGAATTCAGGATTACTCATAAGGAAATCCCCAAGGCCATAAACTCTTATTCTCAGGATTAACAGTCTCTGACCTGTGCTCAAGCAAGACAGTAAAAAGAGGGTAAAAGGCAGTCAGGGGCTTATGGTCACTTAACTCTTTTAGACTCTTCCCATAAGGAATCCATCCTCCTGAGCCTCAGGATCACTGGGGACCAATCGAAGGAGTTCTACGTGTCCTTTCAGAAAGGTATTGGGGTGCATGTCCAGCAAAGGTGCTGCCTTCCAGCAAAAGTCAATGCCTTGTAATCATATAGGGTTGATTCATATTTTAAAAAAACCAAGCCAAATCGGAGGTGATATGCAGTATTTCACTGCATAATCATCACAGATTTTGTCAACTTTTTTGCAAAACAAAAGGTACAACCATTATATGACACAGTTTTTTTTAAGTGTGACAGTATTACTTAAAAATAATTTATTATTAAGCTGTCTTTGGTGCAAGAATTAGGATTCATGCAATACTCATGGATATACATTAAAATTGAAAACTGACAATGTGCATGTGCTGAGAATTCTAGGCTCATGGCTCACAATACACAAGATATAAATGTGTATCCATATGCCACTGGTGAAGATACTGTCGCACTGTTTACCTTTGAAGTGGTACAACAAACAGAATTATATCAAACTACTATAACAGGATGAAAGGTTATAAACCAATTATTGGACTAAAAAAACCCCAGCAGGGTGCAATGGTGATGATTATGCAGTGAAATATGTTAACTCAAAGGTATTTAATTAAACAGAATAGCAAAGCCAAAAAAAAAAGAAAGAAAGAAACTAGGAAAATTCTCAATCTTTCCTAGATTTCCCGGCCAACAGTGGGAAGAAGAATTCACCTTTGGAAGTTAAGGAAGAAAGAAAAGCCAGGAGAATTATAGAGAATAAAAATGAATCAAGAGAAGGGCCCAAGACAGGTCCAATATTTTTCATGTCTTTTCTATGAACATTCACAGCACTTGATTCATGCCTTTCTTCTTACACCTTAATCCCCACCATATACCCTTAAATCCAGGGACACTGGCCTTCTGGCTGTTCTGTAACAAAAGATTCTGTCTCTTGGCTCTGAGCATTCTTTCTGACTGTCTCCCATACCTAAAATGCTCTCCCTCCTCACCTCCGCCTCCTTCCTTCCTTCCTTCATTCCTTCCTTCCTTCCTCCCTCCCTCCCTTCCTCCCTCCCTATTTCCTTCGTTTCTTCGTTCCTTCGTTCCTTCCTTCCTCCCTACCTCCCTCCCTGCCTTCCTCCCTCCCTATTTCCTTCCTTCCTTCCTTCCTTCTCCAACCCCCCTTAATTCTAGTGTCTTCTCGTCTCTTACCTATTTCTTACTTATCCTGTGTATACCTTGATTTGTATGTATTTGTTTGCTTTTGGCCTTCCCATTAGATTATGACTTCACTGAGGTCAGGGACTGTCTTTTGCCTCTTTTTGTATCCCAACACTCAGCATGGTGCCTGGCACATTATTGTTCTGCCATTCAGTCACTTCTGACTCTTTGTGACCCCATGGGCCATATCATGCCGATATTGTCTAAGGGTTTTTCTCAGTGAAGATACTAAAGTGATTTGCCATTTCCTTTTCCAATAGATTAAGTCATACTGAAATTAAGTGACTTGCCCAGGGTCACAGAGCTAGTAAGTGTCTGAGTCCAGATTTGAACTCAGGAAGAGAAGTCTACCTGACTCCGTGAATAGTTTATCTGCTCTCCTCTATCATAAATAGCATAGCGCATTCAGATATTGCACATAATATAAAGTGTCTCCAAAAATCTTAGCTTTAGTAGCTTAAACAGCACTGAGACTCTTGAGCCCTCTGTATATACAGCTTCCTTTATGCATGTATTATCTTTCTCAATGGCGTGTAAGTTCCTTAAGGGCAGGGATAGGTCATAGAGTGATGAAGTTTTTTCTGTAGCAACTCTTGAAGACCATATACCAAGTTTTTGAGGAGTTGCCATTGAAAGGATAGATTCTTGAAATATTGAAGAAACCTAGTTTCTTCTGTAAGAGATGAAAGCAGCTGTGTTTTGTGATGTATGGTGTTCAAAATCAGATATGTGATTGTATCACTTTCATCAAGCAACTAGGCGGTGCAGAGGATAGAACACTGGGCCTGGAGATAGGAGGACTTATCTTTTTGAGTCCAAATCTGGCCACAGATACATGCTAGCTTTGTGACCCTGGACAAGTCATTTAATCCTTTTTGCCTCAGTTTCCTCATCTGTAAAATGAGCTGGAGAAAGAAATGGAAAAGCTCTCCAGTACATGGGATCGCAAAGATTTGGACAGGACTGAAACAATTGAACAACAGCTAACCAATTTGGATATTCCCTCTAACAATGGGCATGCCTGCCTGTCCTGTGTAACCGTTGTCTTTGTCCTCCCCAAAAATTTGCCTCAGGGGGTTCACTCAATGTGCCGGAGTCCTTCCTCACTTTCTCCTGCTTTTGAAAAGATACCAATGGATTTTAAATTCATAGCATCTGTCCTATACTCCCCCATTCTCTCCTCTGACACTGCAACCAGCCTGGTTCAGGACCTCACCATCTCATGTCTGGCTATCACATCAACCTTCTAGTTGGCTTCCCTGCTCCGCATCTCTCCCTCTTCAGTCCATCCTTTACCCAGCTGCCGAAGAGTTCTCACCAAACCACAGATCTGACTCTATCACACTCCTATTCAATAAACTCCACTGACTCCCCATCACCTCCAGGATCAAATGTAAAATCCCCTGCTTGGCATTCAAAGCCCTTCACATCCTGACTCTTTCTTACCTTTCCAGCATTATAATACCTTACTCTCCTCCATGTACCCTGTGATCCAGTGACACTGGTCTCCTTTCTGTACCTTGCCACAAGACCTTCCATTTCCTGACTCTGGGCATTTTTACCAGCTGTTCTGCTGGCCTGGACTTCCATCCTTCCTTATCTCTGCCCCCCTGGCTTCCCTGGTTTCCTTCAACTCCCAACTGAAATTCCATCTTCTATGAGAAACCTTTCCTGATCCCCTTTTAATGCTAGTTCCTTCCCTCTGCTGATTATCTCCAATTTGGCCTGTATTTATCTTGTTTGTACAATTATTCCTATATTGTTTGCCCCTTTAGACTGTGAGCTCCCTGAGGACAGGGACGATCTTTCCTCTTTCTTTGTATCCTCAGTACTTAGCATGGTGAAAGCATTTGAGCATGCACTTAACATGTGCCTAATAAATGCTTATTGATTGACGTAAGTGATCCACCTGTCATCATTTGCCCTACCCTCTTACCAGCCTTTTCTATCACAGTGTCCTCAAAAAAATCCTTTATTCACAACTTTCTGGATTATATTTTGACCTTTCCACACTCACTATGTGTCTCTCCATTAAATTCTATGTGATATTATTCATTTTTTATTTCTCTAGATGCTATACTCCATTTCTTGCATCTATATGACAGCATTGGGAGAATATTAGCATTTAAAAGATGTGCTTTTTTCTGAGAAAATTCTGAGATCATTAAAGAAACTTTTCTGTTTTTCAAAGGGGATCCTATGTGCAAAATATAAACAAAATCATACAATAATCTCTTTGATAGCTATTGGGAACAAATTCCTGAATTGGCCATGTCCAAAAACAACATATACCTTATTCTACCTCTAAATCAGGAAGCAGGGAACATGTTTCATCATGTGTCTTTAGGAATTGTGGTTGGTCATTATACTGATCAGAGTTCTTAAGACTTTCTGAGTTGTGTGTCTTGCCCTTGTTGTTGTCATGCCATACCTTGCTCTGGTTCTGTCCACTTCACTCTGCATCAGTTCATGTAAGTCTTCTCAGGTTTCTCTGAAATCATTCCCTTCATAATTTTTTACAGCACAATATGATCCATCACAATACATGCTTGTTTTTTATTGTTTGGTTGATTGGTACTCCAGCACCAGTCCTATTATTAAAAAGAAGTTGTACCCACAGTGTTGGCTTTATCTATCTCCTGCTTCCCCAGATCTTTTCATCCCCATGTTGAGCCTTGTATCTGTCCTATCTTCTTGATAAATATGTGTTTCTTGTTAGAGAGCTTACCAAGAGCTCAGGACAACCCAAACTCTACACAATCCAAAAAGGCCCCCATCTCCTCTTTTTCATGTCATCCCTTTCACAATTACCATTCCATGCACAGAGCATGCATCAGATTTCATAACTGGAAAGGACCTTAAAGATCACCTAGTTCATTCTCTCTGTTCCAGGTAAGCAAACTGAGGCACAGAGAGGTCATTGCCATGCTCAAGGACACGCAGTTCATTAGTGGCAGAGACAGAACCTGAACCCAGGTCTCCTAATTCAGAACTAATTCAATGCTCTTGTGACTACTCTGCCTCCTTGGCAGCCCTGCCCTGTTCCAAGGGTTAAATGGACACTTACTCTTTGAACTGTTTCCATTCTTTCCCCCCAGTCCTCTGCATTATTTGTAATATCCTCTTAGAAGCTTAAAAATAACATTTATTTCCCCCATGATTTAGTACATTTCCATTTGGCAAACCGTATTTTTTCTTCCATGTGTTTCTAATGGAACAGAAACTAAAATGGCTTTTTAGTTTATTTCTTTTTTTGTGCACTGGTTTCATCAATGTTGTCCTTGCTATTTGGGGAACTGTCTGTTCCTTAGAAGAGAACCTATCCTGCTCTGTGAACAGGAGTGGATGATGGCTACTGTCTTGATATAAGACCTACATAAAAAAGAAGCTCAATCTAAGGGGTGAGGTGTTTGTGATGTGATGTTTTGTACACCTCATGCCGACACAGTAGATTTCTTTTTTAAAATAGGTAGACTCTAGCGACCATGTTTAGCTATAAACATTTAAAAGTAGGTCAAGTTGTAAACTTAAATCCGCGTAACAGCATCTACTACTAAAATGAAATGGAATTTCTTTCAAAGATACAAATGAGGAAGACTTTGAAGTTCATTTTAAATGTATTTTAATCCTCCCAATGGTCAGTGCCTTCCCCCACAAAAATGACCTCATTTTTGTTGCGTATATTCTTATATATGTATATGCTAGCTACCCCCACAAAAGGTAAGCTCCCTGAGCCAGGGGCTAGTGTCCATTTTGTCTTTCTATCTATAGCATCTGACACAGGGTTTTACTTGCTCGTAATAGACACTTAATAAATGCTTGTGGGTCAACTGCTTAATTCTTTCAATACTTTCTCAGTGAAACAGATTCATTGAGAAACTATTGAAACAATTATAAGTTACTATTGCAAATGTCAATTTACAGTAAATAGCTAATCCTGTGACTTCTGTGACTTGAAAATGGGTATCCATAAACAAATGTGTTTTTAATACCTTCGATGTACCAGCGTCTGAAATGAATGCTGGAGATTTAAAGACAAGGCAGTTCCTGCCATTAGGAGCTTATGGTTTAGTTCAGGAAGGACAGCTTGTTCATACAGAAGGAATATTCATATATATACACACGCACATGCACATATAATACAAAATGATTAGGGGAAGGGATGAGCTGCCCACTAAATGGCTGCAACAGAGTTTTTTAAATTATGCTATAATCATAAGAAATATAGATTCAGTAATTTGAATGCACACCTAGGTTTAAATCCCACTTCTGATGCATACTAGCTGTATGACCTTGACTAAATCATTTAACTTCCCTGGGTCTCATTTCATTGTCTGTAAAATGAGGGGACTGCACTAGATGGCCTCTGGGGTCCCTTCTAGCTTTGATGTGTATGATTTGTGCATCTTATGCCTTTACATTATGTCTGCAGTAGTCATAGTTCAAGTTACAAGTTATAAGAATGTTTACCTCCAAGGTTTGTTTCAATATCTTTTTTTATTGAAAAGGAGATCATCTGGGACAAGTTTAAGCTATTGGAGATGTATTGGTCTCAATAAATCAATTAATCAAGTGCTCTTTATGGGGAAAATCCAGACATGCTGTGTTTGGCACAGGAGCCCAAAACGCTGAAAAGGTCTGGCGTGTAAAGCTGGAAGATCCATCTCTCATTCTTCAGTTAACCTGTTATGCTACAAAGACCAAGTATTACTGGAAATTTTACAGGGAATATCAATGATGCTAAAGTAGTCTTAGAGCAGGTGAATGTCTCCAACTAGCTCCCAAATGATTATGGCTGAACCTTCCCATCCCAAAGCTAGGACTTGCTTTTCAGAAATAAAAATCATTGACATTTCTTTGTGCTTTGAGGCTTACACAGCTCTGTGTACATACATTATCTCACTCAATTTTCAGAAAGACTCCTGGGGCTCAATAGTTACTGAAAAAACCCTCTCTCCTCACTGAATCATCAACATACGCCTTTCTGAGAAGAAACCACAGACAAAATTCCTTTTGGGGCCTTTATTTCATGAAAAAGCATGCTTCAAAGTTCTTTGTAGTTTCCAGCTTTTATTTTTCTGTGAAGAGCCCCAGAAAGCCGCAAACAGTTTTTTGTTGTTGTTTGGGGGCGGGGGGGGGGAGTTGGTGATTTTTTGCTTTTGTTTCAGGGAAATGCACTTCCTGAACAAAGAGCTGGTATTTTTTCCCCTTGTAGCTCTTGACAAACTTCGTCCTGTACCTGACAGCCATAAGGTGGGAAAACAGCCCACTTATTGAAAGAAGCATTTTGTTCTTGGTCTCACCATTCAATATCATAGGGTGTGATGAAAATTGGAACAAATATGGAAATCACTAAGATGCCAGAACATTACATTAAAAAAATGGAATTATTTGAGTCAATCTGGAATGTCTGGTTCCTTCAGCTTAGGCCTCATGGGTAGCATTGTGCTTCAAAAACAACTTGAATTGGCTACCAGGATTCCAGGAGGGTAACATAATCTTGTACCTTTGTGAAGAGATGCTTATCTTTGTTCACTGTTAGCAAAGAAGGGCTGGATTCCTCCACCTTTTCTTGTTTCAAAATGAAAATTGTTCAAATAAGTTCCAAACCTGAAAGGAATTTGAAAACAAGAGTGTGTGTGTGTGTGTGTGTGTGTGTGTGTGTGTGTGTGTGTGATGGGGAGTTAGGGGGGAGTGGGTGGTATTTTCTTAGCTCCTGCCAGTTCATGCTGGGAGTAGTTTAAAATAAATGCCCCCATGGTGAGTGAGACTGTGCTCCCAGAGCTGTGGAAATGAAGGGGATTTGAGAGAAATTACTTTAATCCTCCCTACTTCTCCCTAAAAAAAGAAGAAATGTGCTCTGGCCCTTAGATACCAGAGAAAACTGAGGTTCAAGACACGTTCCCTGGCTGCAACTCTGCTTCTCTTTCTAGTAAATGGGGACAACATTCCAGACTTATTTGGAAGTACCTGGGCAATAACATACTGAGAGTGAGAGGCTATGAATATGGATGTAAATTGTTCATTTTGATATAAGAGCCATAGACTGCTTATGCAGTTTTTATGGGGAAGCTCAGGTAGAGAGATCTAACCTCAAAGCAGTGATGTACTCTACAGAAACAACTTTAAAGGAATAGTTATGCTCTTGATCTCAGGACAGCTGCGCAACCTACCTAGTTCTTTGCAAGGAGATTGGTGGACTTATACTCTGTCCAGCAATGCCTTTATCTCTTGGGATAGAGTTTAGAGAATTGTGTAAACATCTTGTCATCCAATTTAGTGATGTGTAAACTATGACACTGAGAGATTACTGCATTCATTTCTAATGAGGCTGGTTAGTTCTACTGTCTCATATACTGCATATTTCCTTGTGATGGACTTTGGTATCCTCTATACCTTCTTTAACCTGTATTGAGAGACATTGCAAATTGATTCCAATCACTGGCAGAACTTCCAATAGGAAGTGACCTCATCAATGGTGGAAGAACTGAGCATGGATCCTAGCAGAAGGGCACATTACTAAGGTATGAGGCTACTTTTAACCAGAACTAATAGGGGGGCATTCAACCAGGGCTTCTGAATTGATTGCTTTTACCTCACTGACTCTCTTCCTTTCCATTGCGCTGTCTGAACTGGTTCTCTGTCTTGGGATTTATCTGGAAGGATGGAGTAGTAGAGTCTGAAAGGTCCTCCACCCCCTCAGTTTTTCTTTTGGAAGAGATGGACTCAAGGCTATTCTTCTACTGAGTGAAGGAGGAAAAAGAAATCTCTCTGTCCTCCCCATTCTGCCCCATTCCAGATGGAGAGGGGAAGCCCACATACACTCATATTCAGAAGTCCCAGTAGGCTAAGGGAAAGTATTGATCTATTAATATTGGACATTTTATATGCTTAGGATTACTATTATGGGTTCTATGTATATTACATAAGAGTAATTTTAATAGCTTCTTCTTAAATTCTTTATTAGAAGGGATGGATATATGGGTAGGAGAGTAGGAAGGAATATATTTAGAAATGAACATGACAAAAAAAGATGTCAAAAAAAATCCAAAATCAAAAAGTCTTTCAATAATAGCCCAATACATGACTGAATGTCTGTCATCTGACAGCTAAATTCAGGGAAACTAATCCCTTGGTTGGCTCTAGAGTACTCTTTCCTTTATAGCAGTTCTCTAGGTGACAAGAGGGTTGCTATTTGCCTCTAGGAGAAATTACTCATGTCAGTGAAATCACAGATCCTTGAAGGTTGGAAATATATAAAAACATATATTTAAAACATTTTATTTCATTTAATATTTCCCAATTTCATGTACATTTTTAAACATTATTTTAAAATGTTGAGTTCCAAATTCTCTACCTCCATCCAATCCTCCTTCTTGAGAAGGCAAGCAATTTGATATAGATTATACATGTGAAGTCATGCAAAATGCATTTCCATATTAACCATGTTACAAAAGAAAACACAAACAAAATAAATAAAAACAGCTTTTTAAAAAAGGATGTTTCTAAATGCCTTCAGAGTTCATCAGTTCTCTCTCTCGAGGTAGATAACATTTTTCATCATGGGTCCTTTGGAATCATTTTGGATCACTGTCAATAATGATTTAGAGTATTTTTAATGTGGTTATTGATTGCTTTGATTTCTTTATCTAAAACTGCCTTTTTGTATTTTGTATTTATAAACTGAGGAATGGCTCTTATTGTTATAAATTTGGCTTAGTTCTCTATGAATTTGAGAAATTAGGACTTTATCAAAGAAACTTTCTAAGTTTTTTACCCCAATTTCCTGTTTTCCTTCTGAATTTTGACTGCATTAGTCAATTAGTCAACAAAAAGCAAAAGCTTTTTAATTTTGTGTAATCAAAATTATGTATTTTACTTCCCATAATCCTCTCTTTCTCCTGTTAGGTCATAAACTTTTTTCTCATCCATGAATCTAATGGGTGCACTTTTTCCATGCTCCCTCTAATTTGCTTATAATATCATTCTTCATATCTAAATCATTTAACCATTTTAACCTTATTTTGGTGTATGATGTGAGATGGTGGTCTATGCCTAGTTTCTGCCAAACCGCTTTCCAGTTTTCCCAGTAATTGTTGTCAAATGGTGAGTTTTTACCTCCAAAATTTGGTCTTTGGGTTTCTTAGACACTAGATTACTATGGTTACTTGCTACTATCTATAGTGTACCTAATCTATTCCAATGATCCACCACTCTGTTTCTTGGTCAATACCAGATTATTGTTTTGTAATATAGGTTGAAATCTGGAACTGTTAGGCAGCCTTAACTTTTTTTAATTCCCTTGATATTCTTGATATTTTGTTCTTCCAGATAAATTTTTATTATTTTTTCTAGCTCTGTAAAATAATTATTTGGTAATTTGATTAATAAGCAAAATAATTTAGGTAAAATTGTAATTTTTATTATAGTGGCTCGACCTACTAATAAGCAATTACTATTTCTCCAGTTGTTTTGATCTGTCTTAATTGATGCTAAAAGTGTTTTGTAATTGTTTTCTTATAATCTCTGAGTTTGTCTTGGCAGCTAGACTCCCAAGTTATTTTGTACTGTCTGCAGTTATTTAAATGAAATTTCTCTTTCTGTCTTTTGCTGCTGGGTTTTATTGATAGTATATAGAAATGCTGGTGACTTACATGGGTTTATTTCATATCTTGCAATTTTGCTGAAGTTATTATTTCAATTAGTTTTAGTTGATTCTCAATAGTTCTCTAAGTATACCATCATCTCATCTGCAAAGAGTGATAGCTTTATTTCATTTCCTATTTTTACTCCTTTAATTTCTTTTACTTGTCTTATTGCTATAGCTAGCATTTCTAATACAATGTTGAATAATAATGGAAATAATGCACATCCTTGATCTTCTATATAATGATCTTGATCTTATAGGGAAGGTTTCACATTTATCCTAGTTGCAGATAATACTTGCTCTTGGTTTTAGATAGATACTGCTTATCATTTTCAGAAAGGCTCCATCAATTCCTATGCTTTCTACTATTTTTAATAGGAGTGAGTATTGCCAGGGACTGTTGATTTCACCTTTGTGACATCTCTCAAACATACCTCCTTCTCTCCACTGACACTGCCATCACTTTGATGCAGGCCCTCAGGATCTCGTGACTAGATTATTGAAATAAGCTCTCTCAAATCTTTCCACATTCCAACCCATCCTCCATGCAGCCACCAAAGTGAATTTCCCAAAGTACAAGTCCAACTATGTGTAAAGCCAATCAACAGTAGATTCCTGAGACAATGCTACTGTGAACAGCTTTTAAGCTTCGGATTACACAGTTTTAGTGAACGCTCTATTTATTCCATTACAAATCAAGATTCAGTACAATATTCACAGTATCAACAATTCACAATATTTAGCACAGTATTTACAGAAAGTCACAATATTTAGAAGGAGGAACAAAAGAAGAACACTTAAAGATTC
>CM053594.1:319152732-319200723 GCA_028646575.1 Pseudocheirus occidentalis
TCTTCCAAGTCAACAGGGGAGTTCACATCTTTTCACCAATGGACAGAGTTCTATACTTAGCCCTTAGTTACTAGGTGCTACTTAGCCCTAAGTATCCTATCCACTTAGCCCTAAATATCCAACAAATTGATTACCATTACAATAGCATAGAGAGTAGAAGGTGCATTGTCCAAATCTTTCCATGTTTTTCTAAATCAACCAGCTGATCCTTTTCTACACCACAGCAGTACCCCCAACGGAATCACATCCTATCTGACAGAATGTCTATGAAAGATTTTCCCTCAATTTTCTGCACTCATTTTATTCTAGGCTGCAGAAGTTTATTTATACAAGAAAATCTTAATTAAAATAATCAAAATTATCCATTTTATACTTCAACAATATTCTTGAAGAGGCAGCTAGGTGGTGCAGTGAATACAGCACTGGCCCTGGAGTCAGGAGGACCTGAGTTCAAATCTGACCTCAGACACTTAACACTTACTAAACATGTGACCTTAGGCAAGTCACTTAACCCCAATTGCCCTGCCTTCCCCCCTCCAAAAAATCAAAACAAACAAACAAAAAAACCCCAAAGTTCTTATGGTATAGTTTAAGGTCTGATAGTGCTGAATCTGCTTCCTTTACATCTTTTCCCCATGGTTTCTTTGAAGTTGCTGCCCTTTTGTTCTTCCACATGAACTTTGCTATTATTTTTTCTAACTCAGTAAGATTTTTTTTAGTAATTTAATTGGGATGGCATTGAATAAATAGATTAGGTAAGTAAAACTGCTGTTTTTAAAAAAAAATTCTATTGACTTTACCTACCCATGAACAATAAATATTCAATTATTTAAATCTGACTTTATTTGTATAAAAAGTAGTTTATGGTTTATTCATATAGTTCTTGTGTCTGTTTTGGCAGGTACACTCTCAGGTATTTATACTGTCCAGTTCTTTAAAATGGTCTAAAAGAATATTAAATACTATTGCTGAATTTTTTTCTTTTTATTAAATATATTTTAGCTTTTTTTTGAGATCATGATTACTCCCCCTGCTTTTTTTACCTAATAAATTCTATCCCTAACTTTTATTTTATCTTTGTGGTTATCTCTCATTTTTATAGCATTTCATGAAACCAACATATTGTTGAATTCAAATTTTTATTCTGCTCTCAGTTTACATTTTATGGGTAAATTCATTATATTCACATTCTAACCTTTTATATTTTCTTGCTTCCTATTTTTTTTCTCACTATCCTCACCCTATTTCTATCCCTTATCACTTCTGCTTTACTTCTACCTTGTCTTCCTACCCACCCCTCCCAGAGTTTCCTCTCTTATCCTCTCCCCCACCCTATTATTCCTTTGCCTTCTTATTTCTTTCTGCATTTAGAAGACTTTAATACCCATAAATATGTATGTATATGCACACACATGTATATACACACATGTATTTGTCTGTATACATATATTTCCCTCTTTAACCCATTCCCAATAAAGTAAGGTTCCAGCACTACCCGCCCTCCCCTCTATTAACTTCTTCTGTATCAGTTTTTCCTTTTATGCCTCATTTATATGAGTTAATTACTCCTTTTCATTTCTCCCTACCGAGTTTTATTTTTTTAGAATCACCCCCATCATACTTAGTTCAGCCCAAGCCTTACTTTCAAACCACCCAAACAATAATGACAGTCATAAAAGTACTGATAAGATTTTCACACGTAAGAAGTAAACAATTTGACCTTATTGAGTCCCACATAATGTGTCTTTAATGTTTACCTTATAATTCTCCTGGATGTTATATGTCAAATTTTCCCTTAATTTCTGCTGGTTTTGTCACGAATACCTAAAAGTCTTTCATTTCATTAAATGTCCATATTTTTCATTCAGAATTATATTAACCTTGCTGAGTAAGTTATCCTTGGTCATATCCCCAGATCTTTTGCTCTTTGAAATAGAGTATTCAAGGACCTAGGGTCCTTCAAAATAATAGCTGCTAGGACTTGTGTAATCCTCCTTGTAGCTCCATGATATTTAAATTGATTTTTTTTCTCTTGTTGCTTCCAATATTTTCTCCTTTACCTGGGAGCTTTGAAATTTATCTATGATATTCCTGATATCCCTCCTGGATATTTCTCAGGTGGTAATCAGTGTTTTGTTTTCTATTTTTGCTTTGCCTTATTGTTCTAGAATTTCAGGATAATTTTCCTTGAAAACTTTTTGTACTATTATATCAAGATTCTTTTTTTAATCATACTTTTCAGGTAGTATGACTATTCTTATGTTATTTATCCTCAAGCTGTTCTCTGATGAGATGTTTCACATTTTCTTCTATTTTTTTATTCTTTTGATTTTGTTTTATTATTTCTTGTTGTCTTAGAGCATCATTGGCTTCCCTTTGCCCAATTCTAGTTTTCAAGGAACTTTTGTCTTCAAATTTTTGAGTCTCTATTTCAAGTTAGTTGACATTCTTTTCATAATTTTCTTGATTTTCTTGGATTACTCTTATTTTTTTCTGATTTTTCCTCAGTCTCACTTACTTGATTTTTAAAGTGCTTTTTAAGTTCTTCCAAGAACTCTTTTTGTGCTTGAGACCATTTGACATTTCTCACTGAGAAAGGAGTGGCTTTTTGAAGCTGTATTAGCTTCCCCTGAATATGAATCCAGATCTTTTCTCTCCCCATAGGAGCTATCTGTGGTTGGGTTCTTTCTCCTTTGTCTACTCATTTTTTTTTGTTTTATTTTGTTTTTAGAAACTCTTAGTGCAATTGAATTCTAGTCCTGAGGTACAGGGAATGATGCCCCAAACTTCAGGTCCGTCTTACTCTTATTTTCCGAGGTCTGTCTTGGGGCCCAAGTTTGGGCTCTCCTCTCCACTCCTAAACCATAGCTAATCTCCCCACTCCCAGCCCCCAGCCATGTTGTCTTGCAAATGATCTTGCTCCCTTTGGTTCCTCTGGTGGCTGCAAACTATAGCTACCCTCTCTGCTCTGGGACTGAAACCAGAGATTCTACTGCACAGCAAGTGCCCACACTCAGTGGAATTTCCACCCCTCTGCTACTGCCTTCACCAGGGCTCCTTCTTCTCACATAGCAGTAGCCTAGGATGCATCTGGTTGGCATAGCTGTGCTTGGTGTCCCTTGACAGTGGAAGGTCCTTCAACCTACTCAGTGTCGGACTCCTACACTGTCAGTGAGATTAAAGTTTTTAAGACTTAGGCTGCATCCCAACCCAGCTGACCCCAGGACTTGTTGTATATTGATTCTGCAGAGTAGGCCTGCAGATATTTACATTTCACTCAGGCTGAACCTCTGTCCCTAGAATTCTGGTCTTTCCTGGATCTTCTGAAGTTGTCTTAGGAGAACAATTGCTTTACCCTGGTTTTTGTTTGTTTCTGCTGCTTTAAGTTCCTTCTGAGGTGATCTTCTGTCTTTTTTTGTGGAGGAAATTTGGAGAGCCAAAAGTTTTCTGACCAACTCTGCCATCTTCCCATAATCCTCTCCCTATAGTAAGCTCTTAATAAATGCTTTTTGACTAACTAGCAAAGAGCTAGAAACAGAGTTGATGTCCACTGAATGAAAAATGATTAAATAAAGTGTGGTATATAAATGTAATGGAAAAAAACAATGAATGTGAATATGAAGAAATAGGAAAGGCATAAGGAGACACATATACAGATGGAGAATTAAGTGAAAAGAACCAGGAGACCAATACAGACAATAACTACAAAAATGTGAATAGAATTTGGGGACCATGAATGTATTATATTATATAATCTGTCAGACTAGATTATCATATCAATTTTACTAATTCATATGTTCCTTATTGCTTTGATAATTTCCTACACAGTGTTTTTGTTATTAATATGGTCAATTATGTTGATAATTTTCCTAATATTGAATCAGTTCTGCATTCCTGGTATTTCCAATATATTTCTCTAATCTCCTTGCTAGGATTTTATTTAAAATTCTTGCATAGATAGCCATTAAGGAAATTGATCTAGGTTTTTCTTTCTCTGTTTTTGTTCTCCCTGGTTTAGGTATCAAAACCGTATTTGTGTCACAAAAGGAATTTTATAGGACTCTTTACCTGTTTTTTCAAATAGTTTATTATAGTATTGGGAAATTGTTCCTCAAATGTTTGGTAGAACACACTTGTTTAATCCAACTGGTCCTGGGGATTTTTTCTTACGGAGCTCGTAGATGACTTATTCAATTTCTTTTTCTAAGAAAGGATTGTTTAAGTATTCTATTTCCTCTTCTGCAAATCTGGGCATTTTATATTTTTGCAAATATTCATGTATTTCACTTAGATTGTAAGCTTTACTGGCATATAACTGGTCAAAATGACCCCTAATAGCTACTTTAATTTCATCTTCATTGCTGGTGCATTCACCCTCTTTGTTTTTAGTACTTTAGGTTTTTTTCCCAAACAAACTAATGAATGGTTCATTTATTTTATTATTTTTTTCCCTCATAAATCCAGTTCCTAGTTTTATTTATTAGGCTTTTTTTAACTTTTAATTGTATTACTCTCTCCTTTGATTTTCAGGATTTCCATTTTGTTGTTCAATTGGGGGTTTTTATTTTGTTGGTTAGTTTCATACCCAATTCATTGATCTGTTCTTTCTTTTACTGATTTATACATTTAGAGACATAAATTTTCCCCTAAGTACTACTATGGCTGCATCCCACAAATTTTGAGATACTTTTTTTTTTTGCTTTTTGGAGAGACAGTTGGGATTAAGTGACTTGCCCAAGGTCACATGGCTAGTAAGTGTTAAGTGTCTGAGGCTGTATTTGAACTTAGATCCTCCTGACTCCAGGGCCAGTGCTGTATTTACTGTGCCACACCATCCCACAAATTTTGGAATGTTTTTTAATTGTCATTCTCCTTAATGAAATTATTAAATATTTCTATTATTTGTTCTGTGACCCACTTACTCTTTAGAATTAGATTATCATGTTTCCAATTAACTTTTAACATATGCCCTTTATTTGATGTAGTTTTTATTGCATAATGGTTTGAAACGGATATATTTAATATTTCTGCTTTTTTGCATTTTTGTGTCCTAATACATAGTCAATTTTTGTGAAGGTGCCATGTACATGTGATAAAAAGATATACTTCTCTCTGTTTCTCCAGAGGTCTATCATATCTAACTTTTCTAAGACTCCATTCATCTCCGTAACTTCTTTCTTATTTATTTTGTGGTTAGATTTACCTAACTCTGAGAAAGGAAAGTTGAGATCCCTTTCTAGTATGGTTTTCCTGTCCATTTTCTCCTATAATTCATTTAACTTTTCCTTTAAGAATTAGGATGCTATGCTATTTGGTGCATATATGTTTAGTATTGATATTGCTTCATTGTCTATGATTTCTTTTAGCAAGATGTAGTTCCCCTGCCTATCCCTTTTAATTAGGTCTATTTTTGCTTTTGCTTTTTCTGAAATCATGATTGCTACCTCTGCATTTTTTACTTCAGCTGAGCATAATACATTCTGCTCCAGTCTCTTTTTAAACACTCTGTGTGTCTGTCTCTTTCAACCATGCTTCTTATAAACAACATATTGTTGGATTCTGTTTTTCATTCTGCTCTCCACTTCTGTTTTATGGGTGCATCCATCCTATTCATATTCAGAACCATGAACTCTGTATTTCCCTCTATCCTATTTTCTTCTGTTTATTGTTTTCTCTCTCTTTTTATCTTGTTTCTCCTCAGAAGTCTGCTTTGCTTCTGACCACTGCCTTCTTTTATCTGCCCTTCTGTTTATCACCTCCCCCCATTTCTCTGATCCCTTTTCCTTCCTATTTCTCTGTTATGTAAGATACATTTCTATTACCAATTAAGTATGTACATATGTATATAACTAGATATATAATTATATATATGGATATGTATATTTATATTATGTGTACACACACACACACACACACACACACACACACATTTTACCTCTCTGAATCAATTTAGATGTAAGTGTGGTTCAATCATTTCCTGCACTGCCTTCCCACTATTTTCCCCTTCACTGTAAAAGCTCTTCATTGCATGCCTTTTACATGAGATAATTTCCCCCATATCCTATATCTTCCCTCTTATTTCAGAGAATCCTTCTTTCTCGCCTATCCATTTTTTCATCATCCCAAAATAATTGATTCCCTCCCACACTCTCTTTCCATGTAGAATCCTCCTATGACTGCACTAATAATTATAATTATAAAGTTCTTAGAAGATACATGTATCTTCTTCCTATATAGAAAGGTAAACAGTTTAACTTTGTTGAGTCTCTTATGATTTCTCCTTCATGTTTACCTTTTTGTATTTCTCTTGAGTCTTGTATTTGAAAGTCACATTTTCTATTCAACTCTGATCTTTTCCTCAGGAATGCTCAAAGGGCATTTTAAATTTAATTTCATTAAATATCCTTCTATTTTCCCTCTTGAAATATTATACTCAGTTTTGCTGAGTAGTCTGTTCTTAGTTGTATCATCCCAGCTCTTTTGCCTTCCAAAAAATCATGTTCTAAGCACTCTGTTCCTTTAATGTAGTAGCTACTTTATCCTGTGTGATCCTGACTGTGGTTCCACACTATTTGAATGGTTTCTTTTTGGCTGCTTGAAGTATTTTATCTTTGACCTCACAACTTGGAGATTTGGCTATAACAGTCCTCAGAGTTTTCATTTTGGGGTCTCCTTCTGTAATAATTGGTAGATTCTTTCAATTTCTTGAAATATGTCTAGTCTCTTTCTTTGATCATGGCTTTCAGGTAATCCAATAATTCTTAAATCATCTTTCCTTGATCTATTTTCCAAGTCAGTTATTTTTGATGAGATATTCCATATTTTATTCTATTTTATTATTCTTTTGACTGTTTTGCTGTTTCTTGATATCTTATGGAGTTATTAGTTTCCACTGGCCCAATTCTAATTTTTAAAGAATTATTTTCTTTAGTGAACTTTTGTATCTCTTTTTCTATTTAGCCAATTCTACTTTTTAAGGTGCTATTTTCATAAGTGAATTTTTGTACCTCTTTTTCCATTTGACCAATTCTGTTTTTAAGTTATTTTCTTCAATATATTCTTTGCTTCTTTTACCAAGCTGTTAATTGTTTTTACATAATTTTCTTCTTTTGCTTTCATCTCTTTACCTAATTTTTTCCTCTACCACTCAGTTGCTTTAAAAAAATTTTTTTTAGCTCTTTCATGAATTCTTATTGGATTTCTATTCAATTCACATTTTTCTTTGTTTTGTTTCTTGCTCTTCCCTGTCACTACAGTAGTGGTTTTTTAACGGTGAGGTTCCTTTTTTGTTGTTTGCTCATTTTTTCACCCTATTTCTTGATTTTGGACTTTATGCTAATGTTGGGCTCTGTTCCCAGCATGGTGGGAGACAGAGGTACTATCTCAAGCTTCAGACTTTTTTGCACTGCTGTTTTCAAAGCTAGTTCTAGGGGTTTGGAAGCTTTCAGTGCTTCTGAGGTAGTATGATCTGTGGAGAGGTGTGGTAACTGCTCTCTTGGTCTATACTCTGGTCCTTTATCCCTTGGGATTGTAATTGATGCTGCTCCTCAAGGTCCCACCTCCCTTGGGACCAGAAATGATACTGTTCTTCAGGATCTCTTATCCCTTGGGACCACAAGTGATACTGTCCCTCAGGGCTTACACTCTCCCTTGATCAAACACATTCCTTTCTGCCCTTAAACTATGACCCAGAAATGGGTATAAGCAATGAGGTTATCAAACAGTTGTCCCTCAGGGTTCCCTCTTCTTTTTGACTGAAAGTGATCCTCTTTTTCCTTTAACCTAGAAATATGTATAGTTAATAGAGTTGCCAAATAGCTTCTGGTCCTGCATCCAGTGCTAGGATAGGGGTCCCCTGTAGTTTCGGGCCAGATGCCAAGCCACTATTTCTAGGTTGAGAGCTCTTAAAGCTGCTGCTGCTTCTGTCACCCCCACCTAGTCCTACCACTGGTATTTCTGGCATATACTTCTAATACTAGACAATCTCCATCTTTTTGTATATCGGATAATCACTTACTTTGTGGCAGATGACAGGGGAAAGTATATTGGATTTGGGGTTAGAAAAGCTTCTCTCAGAATCCATATCTTCTTGCAAGGTTCAGTTCAGATGCTATCTTCTCCATGAATTATCCATAATTATTGCTTTGTTCTTTTCCTCCCCAAATTAGCTTGTGTAACACTGCACTTGTTATATTCCATAAGTAGAATCAAGGTTCCTTGAGGACAGGTACCATATCATATCTTTGTCTCCTTACCTCTTGCCCTAGTGACTTGGACATATTAAAAATAATTTGAATTTAAATTCACATTTGAATTTTCTCTCCCCCTCCCATTTGCTTAGCTGGTCTTTGACAATATCATAATTAATAGTTGATTTGGTTACCTTCTAACTGTTTGGAGTGATTCCTACTGAGCTGCAGTCAGAACACTAAGTAGGCCCCAATGATCCTGTTAACTGTGCTGAACAAGTATCATTCTGTTTATTTTCATAGGGGTAGGACACCATTAATAAAAAAAACCAGTTCTTTCCTTTGAATTCTCCATTGTCTTTGAGACAGAGTAAAGCTTAGAATGGACAATATTCCATGTTGCCTCAGAGTCTCAAAAATGGAAAGGTGAGCAGGGCTCAATCCTTGTGTGAGATCTGACTTGACCAGGAGTAGTAAGCAAGATTTTATTATACAGGCCATCCGAGGTGACCTTTGACATTCCCTTCTCTAGAAGATAGGAAAACAAAGGCTTTCTAAAGCTTTTCTTCTCTTCAGTGAATCAGTAGCAATCATCCTAGTCCCTAACTTCTCTGGAATAAACTGTTTTTCTGGTGGGCGAGGGAGCTGGAAGTCAACTTTTTTCTCTCCTTCCCTTTCTTTTCTCTCTCTTGGCTACAAATTGGGATGTCTGTGTGACCTCATTTCAAAGTAGCCCCAACTGGACAAGGAGATGTCATCCAATTCCATTCCTCCTTTCAGAAATAAATTGTTTTTCATATCTTTAGGGTTATTGTTAAGAACTCTATTTTTATCATATGAGTCATTTTTGTTAGAATTGTATGCATGTGCTGAACTAGAAATGAAGTAACTTTGGTATACTGGAAAAAGGATAAGGTCTAGAGTCAGGGGTCTGGGTTTAAAAGTTTTGCTAAATCCTGTGATCCTTAATAGTCCATGTGTTTAATAGTCTCCATGAAAAATCTCTTGAGTAAAACGCCAAGTTTATTAATTTTTATTTATTTCAACCTACCAGGTGTTCTATTGGCCATCATATTAAGCACTAGACTTGGAATCAAGATCTAGGTTCAAATCCTACCTCAAATACTTATGTAGTTGTGTGACTGGATAAGTCACCTAAACTTCTCTGTGCCTCAGTTTCCCCACCTGTAAAATAGCATGTTTTCAATAGTAATACAGCACTCACAGCTATTGGGCTGGCAGAGTAAGAGTCACAAAGAGCCTTTCCTCAAAATACCCTCTCTTCTGGCCATGGGTCCTGACCCAGGGATGTCTGGAGATCTATCTTTCAAACATTCCTTTGGTCTCTGATGTTGAACACCTAAGTTAAAATACAAATGGTGTCTAGGAAAGGTAACCCATGGATATGTGCTCAGAATACCTTAGTTAGTGGATTGTTAAAAACTCATTTCTACAAGGAATGGGACACAGAATCGGTTCTGATTCAAAAGAAAGAAGCCTGAAACACAGGTACTTATGAGGCTTCCAGGAGGCTCTCTAAGAGTGCCAGATCTCAAGATTACATGGAAAAAGGGCCCTCAGAGGAACACCAAGAGCCAACGCAGGTGCCCAGCGCAGCATTTTCCTGGGTCTTTATAAGGGTTGGCCTTTCATAGAATCATGGGGCTTAGAGTTTGAAGACTAGGTGTCATCCAGACAAACCTCATTCAATATATCTGAGAAAAACCCTCCATTTGAGAAAGTACCCACACCAGCCATGCTTATCTCTACCCTGGTTCCATGGCTCACTCCCTAGACTACATTTCTACTTCGCCCACAGGGGTATCTTCTCTTCCCCCTCCCCACCCCATTTCAGTTGGCTGATTTTCTGGTTGACTTTTAAATGTGTTGTCTTCCTCCATCAGAATGCAAGCTCCTTGAGGTCAGGGACTGTTTTCTTTTTGTTGTATCTGTATTCCAAGGATTTAACACCATGCCTGGCACATAGTAAGTGCTTAATAAATGCTTTATCTGTCTCTGGAAGGAATTCTCTTATAAACTCTCTGAACGGAGGCCTTCTTGCTTGTGCTTGAAAGCTTCCAACAATGAAGAGTTCACTGTTTCATGATTAGGAGCCAAAGCAGTGTGCTTAGATCTATATAGGGGTGTGTGTGTGCACGCGCGTGCGCGCGTGTGTTTATGTATGTTTATCAATACACACATATTGGTTGGTTGTTGTCCTTCATTCTCAAAAAGGATCAAAATGGCATCACTATGTTGGGGTCAAGGTACAGTGTGTCCAGCTGTGACTGATCAGACCAATGAGCTCTACCACAGGTTGGGTACAAATTGTCTGGATGGGCATTTGGAGATGTCTCTAAATTTGCACATTTTGTATTTCTTTTGAGCTACTGCAATTCTGTTTCACTCACAGAGCACAGCACCTTCTTCAATGTGGGCACACCAGACTGGGTGGCTCTTTGTCAGCATCTCCCATGTCACACAATCAGTTTCAAAATTCTTCTGAGAGACCTTAAGAGTATTCTATTATTGCTTCATCTGATCTCTGTATGAGCACTCGCCTTATGCAAGTTCTCTGTCTTTTAGGCCATTGTTTGTTTGGCATTTGAACAAGGTGGCCAGCCCGTTGGAATTGTGCTCTCTTCAGTAGAGTTTGAATGCTTGGCAGTTTAATTTGAGAGAGGACTGCAATGTTCTACACCTTATCTTGCCAGGTAATCTTTAGAATCTTCCAAATCAGATGAAAGCAATTCAATTTGCTGGCATGGCACTGGTAGTCTGTCCAGCTTTCACAGGCATACAACATTGAGGTTGGCACAATGGCTCTATAGACGTCCAGTTTGGTAGGTATTCTAGTACCTCTTCTCTCTCACACTCCTTCAGAGTCACCCAAACATTGAGCCAGCTCTGGCAATACATGCATCAACCTCATCATCTATGTGTATATCCCTGGAAAATATACTGCCAAGGTAAGTGAATGTATCTGCAGCATTCACAATTTCTCCATTTGTTGTAACCTATAGATCCGTGTATGGATGGTGTGGTGGTGGCTGATGGAACACCTGTGTTTTCTTAATGTTGTTTCGCCAAAATTAGCATAAGCAGCAGAGAATCAATCTGTACTTTGTTGCATCTCAGCATAAGAGGCTGCATCGAAGTGTACAATCATCTGTGAACAAAAAAACCGCACCAATTCTCCCTCCTTTTTAGTCTTGGCTTGTAGTTTTTCAAGTTAAATAATTATTGTCAGTGCAGTAGCTGCCCTTGACACTGTTTTCATCTTCATTGAAGGTGTCTGACAACATAGCTGAAAACATCACACTAAAAAACCTTAGAGCAAGCACACAGCCTTGTTTCACTCCGTTAGTCACTGGGAAATCATGAGAGCATCATCTATTATCCAAAACCTGTGCAAGTGTGCCATCGTGAAATTGATGTGCAATACTGATGAACGTCTCCAGGCAACCAAATTTACGTGTGTGTGTATAAAAATTCAGTTGCCTGTAGGCCTATATTCCTATATATATATATATATATATATATATATATATATATATATAACATATAAATGTTATATATATATACACACACATATACATAATATATACATATGTGTGTATATATGCATATATACAGACAGGTGCATATATGTATGTGTATTTACATTTACTTGTGTCTGACTCTTTGTGATCTCTTTTTAAGATTTTCTTGGCAAACATACTGAAGTGGTTTGCATTTTCTTCTATAACTCATTTTACAGATGAGGAAACTGAGGCAGAGTTATGTGACTTGCTCAGGGTCACACAGATAGAGGCTGAATTTGAACTCAGGTCTTCATGACTCCAGGACTTGCATTCTATCTACTGTGCTACCTATATACCCATATACATACATGTGTGTATGTATAATATATATATATTTGCATATACATATACATAATACAGTCTCTCACTGTTAGAAGCTAAAATGTTAAAAGCCAATGATCTACATATGTTGCCTATACTTTCCCTCTATACATGAATGTCACCAAAGACAGTTTTCAGTTCATTTTCTTTGTCTTTTGTGTGTGGGGGGGGTGGATTTGTTTTTTATATTTTTTTCCTTTGGGGAACTAGGTGTGGACTCCACAGGGGAAGGTTATCATCAGATAAAGAAGGACAGCAACCTTCCAGAACTCACCCAAACCTCGGGGAACTCTTTCCAGAGCAGCAGATGGGATTTGGGTTGAGGGGGCCAGAGGGTTGAATGAGGAAAGAGACATAGGTTTTGGGAATCAATTTGGATCGATTGCTTGTGACTGATTCATTCGTTCCACAGATATTTATTAAATACCTGCTACGTGCTGAACTCTGTACTAAAGGCTGGGAGAAGTACAAAATGTTGACATGACGCCTCTTTTCTCAGTGAACTTATAGTCTAAGTAAGGGAAGATGATCTATGGACAGATAATTGTAGGAAGCATTACATAAGCACATTATCAAAATGCAAAGCAAATTATGCTATGATTTACATAAACGTATTCTAGATACACTAGCTGCAGTTTGGATGAGGACGTGCTAAGAGTGTAGAAATATGCAAGGATTGAAGGTGCAATATTTTTCCAGGCTGTGATGACATATTGAGACCTAGGAGAGAACTTAGAAGTCATCACATCCAGCCTTTGTATTTTTCATATGAGGAAACTGAGTCTTAGAAAGGGAAGGTAACTTACTCAAGGTAATAGAGGAAGTAAGTAGAAGATCCAGGATTTGAACCTATGTACTTTGTCTTTAAAGTCACGGCCCCATTCTGCCTCAGGCTCATGCAAATGGAAGGAGCCCTAGAAGCTGAAAAGAACTGAGAAGAGGTTCCCTGTGATCTTTATAGTGACGTTGAGGGTTGGGACTAACAATTGGCTTCCTTGGGGATCTTCTGTCTCAAAATGGAGACAGTGACAATTTGAGGACGACCTGGATCCAACGCCTGTGGCAGACGAAGGTTAGGTGAGCATTACTCTGTAGCATCCTTTACTCTGCTAAATCTCAGCTAGAAGAATGAAACGGGGGTGGGGAGCTGAGATGGCCTGGTGAATGCAAGCTGTCTCTTCTTGGAAACAGAGTCTACATTTTCTCACAGGGAGGGTGGAATTTCCTGCAGCTAGTTTGCAGATAAGATCGATGGGATTCGTGTTGGCTGCTTCTGCAGCCTCAGGGCTGTGCCAAGAGGTTGTAAACATGCCATCCTCACGAATAGGTTTCTGCCTGTTTTCCCCCATGAGTTCCTCGAGGGGCTGGGTGAGCTCCAGCCAATGACCTTGTTTCTGTTTCCTGGCCATGGACTCCATTGGATGTTTACCAGGAACTTCATCTCTTGCGCCCTCTCTATTTTAACCGTGACACCCCCTTTCCTAAACTTATAGGGTTGAAATATTGGGAACAGGACTCTTCCTGCAGGAGACACTCCTGCCTTGGACCCCTTCTTGTCTCTTGATCTCACACGCATGCACTCAGATAGCCCCAGGGGGCCATGTGTGACCTGTCCTTCATATATGGTCAAGAGTTTTAAATCCTGAGCTCCTGAGCAAACATTTCAGAAAGGCTCCTCCCAGCCTTTGTCAAGAGCGAAGTAAACAAATCTTCAAGGTGCAGAGGACAAGGTTATGTGATTGATCTCCCTCCTGTGTCACAGGACTTCTGCCTTTCACATTTTGGCATTAATCTATGTCAAGTCAGGTCAACAAGCATTTATTAAGTGCTATTTGTCAGACACTATGCTGAACCCTGAGGATATAAATACAAGTGAGGAGAAAGTCCCTGACTTCAGGGTGCTTACATTCTAATGCTCTCCCAGGGGCCACCCCCAGTGAACCTCTTAGCGGGCAAATGAACCAGGTTTAGAGTGACCGATGGGCTTCAAGCCTATCAGTGAGGTAGGGGGGCATCTACTCCAAGCACGTGAAGACTTCCTGCAGTGGAATAGGAGGATGGGACTAATTTATTCCAAGGCCATGAAGGTGAAACAGATGCTATGAGCTCTTGGGGACTGGCTAGACATCCAAGATCTCAAGGTCATCCGCTGCATCCTGGGCCATCACCAGTCGTCCTAACTTTTGTCTCGCCGATTGACTGCTATGACTCTGGACGAGAGAGTGAGCTGACATACTTGTATGACTGTCTCGCCTGAATCCAATTCACCATCACCTTGAGGTGCTCTTAAAAAATGAAGAATGAATAACACCGACAACTGTAACAGCATTCTAATGGGGGGAAATGACCCACAAAAGGGGACTAAGGAGCAGAAGATCAGGGAGAGAAGGTAGTCACTCATCTGGAGGCAGGGATGGTGCTGAACAAGAGTGAAGGGGCGAGTGTGACTGGTGGGGATGCTTTCTCCAGTGGAGGCTGTGGGAGGAGCTTACCAGTCATAGTAAGGGACTACAGGGGCAGAGGGCTAGCCAGGGTGACAAGACTGCTGGGACAGAAGCCCAGAGGATGCAGGAGTCTAGGCAGAAAGAGGAGTGAATTGAGAAGCGCTCTGGACGAGATGAGATGAAGTCCAGAGCCAGGAGAGTGGCCTCTTGCTTAGAACAGACTTAATCTTAGAACTGGGAGAGCTCTTAGAGGTCATCTGGTTTAAATGCCTACCGAATTCAGGAAGCCTTGCTGTAGCACACATATTTTTTTTGCTCAATTTTTATTTTAAAAGTAGGTGCCACACAGTAAGCATTTAATAAATATTTGTTGACTAAAACATTTTTGGGCGGGGAGATGTCCTTTAAAATTCATTGATGCATTTTTTCTCTATCAAAATCATTTCTCTGTATCCCAAACCCCAGCTAGCTGAACCTACCCTTGTAACAAAGAAAAAGTAGTTACCAGCTTTAGATCTTTCAGTGGTGGAGCTCTCACTATTTTACAAGGCTGCCATCTCAATGTTGGGCAATTCTAATAGATAGAAATTTCTTTTTTTATGAATTAGATATTGATCCATATTTGCTTCCTAATTCTGGCCGCTGGAGAAACATAAAATTTACTCAGGCCACTTCCATCACTTCTGTGGTTGGTGATAATGACACTATATGTCTAGAGTGTGATGAAAAGGGCCTGAGGGAGACAAAATATGTGGATTCTACCAATATTTGGCCATATGACTTTCCACAAATCCCTTAACCTTACTAAGGATCAGTTTCTCTATCTGAAAAATGGGAATTATATCAAGCATCTGCACTATGTGTAAAGCTTTATCATGGTATTTTATATGTGTTGTATCTGTAGGTTCCTACAACTATTTTTGTGTGTGTGTGTGGACATGTGCCCTTTTATAAGTCTGTCTGCACCAACATATTCTGCTTCAGATAGTAAGTTTCTAGAGGACAAAGGTACTACCTGGTTATAGTTTGGATTTTTTTTTAACCTGACTTCCATTGGTACTCTGTCAATGTCTGTGTTGATCATGAATGATAATTAGGTCCTGCCCTGATTCAATGGCAAACACCCGCAGGGCCCCTTGCCCACTGATGGTGGGTACCCCACCACCGTGACGATAATTGCCCTCTCTCCACCCCCACCCCCCACCCCATCCCCAAGTATCATTGCTTTTTCCTCCCTTAGGGCTGGGTAAAACTACCCCAAATCCCTCTAGAAATGGAGCCTCAGGCTGGTGTTGACTGAATGTCTTTATAACTCTTGCAAACATCAGGAGCCCAGGTGTTCTGGTCATGACTCATCCTGCCCTCCTCCCTAGCTCTCCATGGCTGAGTAATTTTAAACCGTGAGCGAGCAGCAACATAATCTATCAGCCTCCCCTGAGTTTGACCTGATGAGTCAGTCATCTTCTAGCTAGTTGGGGGAGACAAGACATGCAACGAAACAGTTGACTACCAAGAATGGTATCATGGGAAGGGATCTGGGAGTCAAGGAGACCTGACTGATCCACTAAAATGGGACCTCAGGCAGGTCGCTTCCCCTCACTTTTCTATAAAGTGAGAGGGTTCGATGAGATAACCTTTCAGCTTTGAAATTTCTATGGTCCTGAGTGATTATTGCATGATTTTTGAGAGCAGGAATAGTTTTAAAGAGTTAAGGGCTCACAATTTCTTTCAGGACTAGGAACGTCTATATCTGCAATATGCTGTACCATGATGCCTGTACCATGGTACCACGGTCGGCAGTAGGTGGTGCCATAGATAGGGCACTGGACCTGAAATCAAGACCTAAGTTGGAATTCTGCCTCCTAAATTAAATAGCTTCAAAACCCCAGGCAAGTCATTTAATCCCTCCCTGCCAGTTTTCTTCATCTGTAAATGGGGATAGGAATAGCAGTTACTTCACAGGGTTGTTGTGAGTCTCAAATGAGATAATGTGTATAAAATGCTTTGCTTTCCTTAAAGAGTCATCTAAATGCTAGTTGTTGTTATTAATTATAGCAAATGCCTGTTGTTTGGTTGCTTAGGTGGCTGGTTGTAGTGCTTGTATCCTAGTCCCTCACGAGTATGTCCCTATCCTGATACCTCAACTTTCTGGCCACCAATGGAGTCAAATGGAGAACATCCTGGTGTATTCATCAGAGACAATATTACAACACTTGGAATCAGAAGAACCATGATGAGTCCTGGCTCTAAAATGTACTTATTAGCTATATGTGACCTTGGAGAAATCACTTAACATCTTAAACCTCAGTTTCCTCATCTGTAAAATGGGGGCAATAATACCTACACTACCAACCTCACAGGATTGTGGGAAGGAAAGCAATTTATGTTTGAGCTGGTATTTATTTGTAAGTTCCAGCTTAGGAGTGGGTTTCAGTGGGGCTTCTCTTGGACATCCTGCCACTAAAAAAAGTCAAAGCCATCCAAGTATGCAAACCACCCGAGCCGGGCTTAGCCATCTTCTCTACTCAGGGGACTCATAAACAGGCTGGTGCCTGAGCTTTTAAAAACTCCTAATGTATTTGGTTACACTTTCAATTCAGATGATTCCATTACTACAAGAAGGGACTTCATTACAAGGAGGGCCCAGAGCCCAGACTATACTAGCTCCCTGTCAGATAATTTAGCCTCAGTCATACCTCAGACAATATTTTTACAAGGTCACTTCTTCAAACTATGTCTAGCCTTCCCAAATGACAATATTATTTATGCCAAGACCTTCTCTTTAGGGATGGAAAAGCTCCAACTCCTGTTTAATAGGCTATATGGACAGGCTAGAAAAACATCATTTGTAGCAGACACAGTTTATGTACTTAGTATATAACTAAGAGTACAGACTGATCATTGGAAATATGGCCGAAAGCTGGCCCCAGCAAAAAAAAAGAAAAAGAAGAAGCCACAAAAGCAATAAGGTTGGAGTTTTCCTCCTTGGTATTATTTTTGGAAGCCCCTGGTTTAGCCAGAATTATGAATGCACAAGAGAGAAACACTTCTAACTTTAGTGGTTACCTGAATATTAAAAAAAAAAGAATACAGCCTTCTGCAAAAGAAAATTTAAGGTTAGAGTATGTCCATCTCACAGTCCTGCCTGGTCAGTGGCAGTCATGGAAATTGCCTAAGGCAGCCAAGGAACCCTGAGCTAAATAAAAAGAAGAGTTCTGAGGGCTGACCATAGGATTCAGAGTCTTAGAGGTCAGTTAGTCTAACCTTATCATTTTACAGATGAGAAAATTGAGTTTTAGGGAAATTAAGTGACTTGTCTAAGGTTAGTCTGGTATGTCATGGAGAGGATTCTTAGCCAAGTACAGTCTCAGTTAGACTAGATGGATTCTTCCAATGCTAGGGTTCTATGAAAGTATATTCATCTCATAGCCACGAATAACAGGGAAAAAAAGTGATTGCCCATTGACTGAGGAATGGCTGAACAAATAAATTGTGTTATATGAATCGAATTGTTCTCCAGCAAGAAATGACAGGTATGAGTTATTCAAAGATTAATAGAAAAATCTGTATAAATTTGAATATACAAAGGATGTAAACATACAGTTCTCAAAGGCAGAATTGCAAACTCTTAACTGTATGAATTCTCTAAATAACTAATAATAAAAGAATGCAAATCAAAATAACTCTGAGATTTCCCTTAATTAGCAAGCTGGCAAGATGACAGATAGTAGAAATAATTGTTATTTTATTTTATTTATTAATTTATAAATAAATATAATTTATAAATAAATATCAATAATTTTATTAATAAATGTTAGAGGAATTGCATTAAGGTAGACACACTACTACACTGTTGATGGAACTGCAAATGAGTTCAACCGTTCTGGAAAACACTTTGTAATTATGTAGAAAAGTAGCTAAAGTATATATTTCTTAAAATAGTGGCAATAATAATATTTGTATCCCTCAACTCAGAGATTCCATCTCTAGGGATATAGTCCAGAAAAGTCAAAGATAGAAAAAAAGGTTCCATAGACATCAAAATTTTAAGGCAGAACTTTTCATTGTAGAAAAGAACTGGAAACAAAATAAGTAATCATCAATTGGGAATGGGCAAGAGAGTTGTGGTACATGAACGTCTTGGAATATTCTTGTGCCATGGGAAATGATAAATATGAAGATGTTAGAGAATCATAGGAAGACTTGTATGAGCTGATACAAAGTGAAGTAGGTAGAAACAGAACGCTAATTGTACACAATAATGTAAATAGAAAGAACAGTAAAATGAGTCCTATTGTTCCATAATTATAATTACTGAGTTGTCTTGAGAAAAAGAGATGAGAAAATGTATCTTTATCTCTTTGTTGAGCAGTTGTGGGTCTATGGAAGTGAAACATTGTATATATTGTTAAAATGTAGTTGATGTAGTTTTGTCAAACTGCTTTTTTCCTCATTCTTTTCTATTTTTTATTATAAGGGGTGGCTTCCTAGGGGGGAAAGGGAAAAGGATCTACTCAGAAATAAAGATAATATAGAAATAAAAGATATAATTTAAAAGATAATATATGTATTTATGTGTGTATGCACACATATCATATGCATACTCAATATAATATACAAAATATGATACATTTTATGTTATATGTATAATCAATGTATATTATTGATTGATATATATTTTATATCTATCATATATAATTATATAAATATGTGTAACACATACATCTATATAAATAATAAAGGTTTATAGATGTGCATATGTGTATATATGTGGGTTTATTTTGATATATGTATATATATACATTTATATACACATACATATACACAGTGCTGTTTTGATCACTTTCTGTATTATCATTATACCACATATTTTTCTCTGGACTCTAGTTAATTATAAGAAAAAACTTTTTTCCTCATATTTCAATTTCCTCTTGTCCAAGTCTTTTGTTTTATTTGGGTAAAGCAGGCAGACCTTTTAGACTCATTAAATCCCACCTTGTAGGCAGCCAGCCACCTGCACCACTTACATGGAAGCCTTTCTGATCTGACTAGTCTCTTGTACGGCTGTAATAGCATCTTACAATTCTCAGCACTATATTTTGTTTTTATTAACAGTTCTGAATAAATATGAGCTATGGATGCTGCTGTTGGTAACTAACATTTTCAGAGTGCTTTAAGGTTTACAGTGAGCCTTGTACATGACACCCTTGAAAGATAGGTAGTTTGAAAACTCTTATTCCCATATGTATTTTATATACAATTTATACTCAGACACCTGCAGGCAGGGGTGGGCTTGTAAATGTTTAGCAACCAGTGGGAATTGGGCTAATAGTTTCAGAACATGTGTTTTCCCTGTATGTGAAAACATCTGCACATGCCCATACACACACAAGTCATGCTTATTCACTGTATTTAAATGATCTATCAAGAAGTATTTATTAGGCACCTACTTTGGGCTTGGAGCAGCTAACTCAGCAGATAGAGTACTGGGCCTGGAGTCAGGAAGACCTGAGTTCAAATTCTTAGATACTTACTAGCTGTGTGACCTTGGACAAGTCACTTTACCCTGTTTGCCTCAGTTTCCTCATTTGTAAAATGAGCTGGAGAAAGAAATAGCAAACCCCTCTGGTATCTTTGCCAAGAAAACCCCACATGGGGTCATGAAGAGTCGCATACATCTAAAAAATATCTGAATAATGACAACAAACTTCAGTACTTTAAAGATGAAGCATACTGTGAGTATGGGTACACTGGCCGTTAACAGGAGACAAACCCTTTTGCCTTTGTAGTCACTTTCATGTATATAGTCAATGACCCTGCCAATCTGTACCACTTACTTGGTCTTGCCTTCTTGAATTTATTTGCACCGCGCCCTCTGCCAGCTGTGTATTTCCTTCTGCCTGGCTCCCCAATCTCTACGTGCTAAAATACAGGCTTATCTTCAAATGCTGCCTCCTCCAAGAAGTCTGCCTTATTCCTCCAAGCTAGAAGAAAGTTCACATTCCTCCCACCCGGTGCTGTCTTAGCACTTAGTACCTCTCTTCTTAACAATTTAGTTTGAATTAGTTATTTGTGTCTCTGCCTTGATTTCCCTCCTAGATTATAAGAGGTTAGGTATTTCTCTTCACATCCTCAGCATCTAGTTCAGGACCTTGAATGAAGCAGTCAGTTATTAACTGTTTATTGAATTAAATCTAATTGAATTCTAGTGTACTACTTCTGGTGGTTTTGCCATTCCCTGGAATCTCTCAGGTCCCTCGTCTCCTTCCTAGAAGCCAAGAGCCAGATTTCAGTCTTGCAGCGGGAGATTACCATGTCCTCAGTAGCAAAGCATTGCCATATGCTTCCTAACATAACAGCACTCGTGGGTAACCCCTGAAATGACTCTTGTATCCACATGATCCTGCAGTGTGTGGATTTCTTAGGATATTGTAAATAAAACTTGAATAAACAGAAGCATGAAATGGGAGACCCCACAGGCTAAAAAAAAAAGAAGATGGAAAAACAGTCCTGCTTCATCAGCATTTACAGCAGACAGATCTCACACATGACTTATTCAACGAGTAATAGCAGGGGGATTCTCATGATATAACCAGAAGCAAGAGAAAATTGAATAAGGGTTTTCCTTTTTAAAAAAAAAAACTGTATATTCAAGAGGGTGGTGGATGGGAATCCGTACGGGAGTGGGGAGTGAGTCTACTTTTGTTCTTATGTCAGGAAAGCTATTCTATAAATCCTTTTAGCAGGAAATAACATTACCTACTGATGATGTATCTCTACAGGCAAGTGGATGATAAAGAGGCTTCATGGAATGGCTCGAGGACCAGCCTTGGAACCTAGAAGACTTGGGCTTGAGTCTGCCCTCTAGCTCTGTGACCCTGAGCAAGACGTTCAGCCTCAGTTTCCTCATATGTAAAAGAGGGATAATAAAAATACCTGCCTCCTAGGGTTGTTGTGAGGGTCAAATGATGTATAAACAGTTCTTTGTAAACCTTAAAGTGCTATATAACTGGTAGTGATTATTGGGTGACTCTGGGAAAGTCACTTTAGCTTTCATTGCATCTGACATCACTCAGAGATTTTTAATTTATAGATGAGTTGACCATCTATATCAGTATCTATATCAGAAGAGAGTCTACATACCTGGAATTCCTTATATCAATAAAATCTTAGGTCAAGATGGAAAGGGGAGAGAGAAGGACAAAGAGAGTTCATGATTTGCAATTGGTAGCACACTAAATAGAGCACTGAGTCTGGAGTCAGAAAGGCCTGAGTTCAAATCTATACACTTATTAGATCTATGGCCCTAGGTAAGTCAAAGTTTAGCAAAGTAAAGCAAACACTGCCTCATTTTTCTCACATGTAAAATGAAGTGGAAAAGGAAATGGCAAATCAGTCCAGTGTCTCTGCCAAGAAAACCCCAACAGGGGGTCACAGACAGTCAGACATGACTGAAAAACGACTTAATAGCAACTTGCTAAACAATCTCTCCCTCCAATTGTCCACTCCCATCCCTAAATAAAGAGAAATACAACACTTATAGCAAATAAGCGTAGGCAATTAAAACAAAACCCACACATTTGTTATGTCCAAAAATGTATGATTTGTTCTTCAGTTTGATACCATGATCCCCCTGTCAGGAAATGGGATAGCATGGGATGTCATCATTAGGATTCTAGAATCTTGATTGGTCATAAAATTGATCACAGTTCTTTTGTCTTTGAAAGTTTTTCTTTATAATGTTGTTACTGTGTGCATACACACACACACACATTTTTCTGGTTCTGCTCACCTCACTCTGCATCAGTTTACACAAATCTTCCCAGATTTTTTCTGAATCTGTTCATTTCATCATTTCTTATGGAATAATAGTATTCCATTATATTAATGTCAGAATTTGTTCATTTCTTCCCCAATTTATAGGTATTCCCTTCATTACTCAATCTTTGCTACTTTAACCTCTATGGAATCTGATGGTCTGTCTCCCAACTCCCACTCCCACTGACCTAGAAGGGCCCTGAGCACAACTACAGCTATGCTCCACTGCAGAGTTCTAGGGCTACCCCCTGAGGAGTTAGGAGTATCTTTCTACTACTTTTAGCTTAAGTTCCTATTCCAGTGTATTCTCCAAAATATCAATCACCCGTTTCAATTAGCATTTCTACTGAATCATTGATTTACCCAATTATCCGAGCTCCTATATCATTTAGCCAATTAATATCAACTAGCTTTCATACTGCAATATTTACTGACCAAATGCAATATTTACTGACCAAATATAATGAGGACAAAAGTACAAAACACACTTTCTCCTATATCACCTCACTCTCTAGGGACAACAGGCTCAAGAATAAAGTGGTTACTACTGAGCTTTTGCTTCACCAAGTTCATTTCTGAAGGTGATAGAGTCAGTGGATGGAGTACTCCCTTGCTTGAAGAAACTAGCTTCTTGAATGTTGGGTTCAATTTACTGTTGAGCTGGAACCAGCAAGTAACTCTTCACTGGGATAAGCTACTAGCAAACTCTGGCATAAGCTCCAGTTCCTAGAGCTCTGGCAACTCATACTCTGACCTTTCAAGTCTCACAACATCACAGTCATCTCCAATACCCTTTCACTTAAGAAGAGAAAAAACCAAACTCATATAGGCAAAGAAACAGAGACCTACAGTTCATGGTCATATGTCAGCCCAGGTGGGAATAAGTAACTGTCAGCAAGACTACTGTCACCCGCTTCTATCCCTTCTCTCCCCACCCCAAGACTTAAAGCAGTCTTTGCCTTGATCACTGCCAGGAAAGCAAGAGATCGAGTTGCTCCCCATAGGTCTATTTTTCCTATAGTTTTAGCTCAGAAGTCAATTGAAAAAACCCTGCCTTCACCATAGAGTAAGCAGACAGGAAACAGACATAGAATACAGAGAATCCTTGTCAGTGTTCCAAAGTCCGTGGGGAAAGAGAGGATTGAACAGGCTGAGCACCTTTATACATGTGCATAAGAGCTGCCTTCTCATTGGTCAGTCCAACAAAAATAGCAGCTATAAATATTGCTGTATATATGGATCTCTCCCCCCCTTTTTTCTGGGCCTGTTTGGGGACACTGAGGACTCTCTTGAAAAAAAAAACCAATAATTCTGTATGGCAACGCTGTGTATAAGACGATGAGTTGTAAGCTTATGCCCAGGTGAGTAGTAGACCCAGGTTCTACCTCCAGGTGTTAGGCAAGCCATCTGACAGTGGCAGGTTAAGGTCAGATTAAAATGGAGTTTATTTTACAAGGATGTTCAAAATACTCATTTACATGTGGTTAATTCCTATGGAGCAATCAGAATTTGAAGGAAAGTTAACTGAGCCAGAGTACAAATTTAACTGTTTAATGTGAATGGGATGGCTAGATTAGGGCCCTCCCAAGTTGAACTTTCAATTTACAGGGCCTAATTTCCAGCTGATTATTTTAGTCTCAAAACAAGAGACCGATACACTTCCTCCTTATGAAAAATGGAGCCCATGGTGTGAGCAACTGCCAATCAGGGTGAGAACATGCAGTTTCTTGTGGCTCTAGGGAAGAGGAAGCCTTCCTCACTGGTCAGCTTAAGTGAGGCAGTTTGGTGTGGTGGGTAGAGTATTGGACCCAGAGTAAGGAAAACCATAGTTCAAATCTTGCTTCTGATACTTAATAATGGTGGGTCAATAGGCAAGTCACCCAATATTTCTGAACTCTGATTTCATTTTCTGTAAAATAGTGAGAAAAATGCCCACTTCACAGTCATAGGATTCAAATGCAATGGCGGTTGTATAAAAGTCGAAAATTATTATTTTTGCTCAGTTAAAAACAAGAATGGTGGCAGGCATACACGTGAATAAATGAAAAAGCATTTAAGTGTTGCTATGTGCCAGGCTCTTTGTTAAGTGCTGAGGATAAAAATAAAATAATTAAGAGAGTGCCCTACCCTCAAGGAGCTTATATTGTAAATGTTATATGATATCTGAAAAAGCCCTTCCAGTTGATATTCAAAATGAATTGTTTTTAGAACAAAGTCAGTCAGTCAATAAGCATTTAGGAAGTACCATCTACATGCCAGGCACTGTGCTAAACTCTGGGGATACGAAGAAGACAAAAGACAGTCCTTACCCTTGAGTAACTTCCAGCCTAATGGAGGAGACAACATGGAGACAAATATGTGGAAATGAGCTGCAGGAAATAATTGGCAGAGAGAAGGTGTTAGAATTAGGTCATTTTGAGTAAATACAGGAAAGCCTGGTAGAGCCTTGATTCATCATAGTGGTTGCACCCCACTCTGGATACTCCACAGATAAGCACCTTCTCCATCATTTCCCAGTTTCTGTTCTCATGGCCCTCCTCCCCTTCTCATTCCGAGATCTCTCTCTGGAAGACAGAGCAAACTAAGGAAAGAGCCCTCACACACACACACACACACACACACACACACACACACACGCACACACACACACGCACACACACGCACGCACACATGCACGCACACGCACACACAGCCCTAGGAAAAGGAGGAGGTGAAAAGAACGCTGGAAAGAGGGGTTAGAAATCAGGCCTCTCAAATCTGCACCCTGGAGACTCACCTACATTTGCACAAGGACTCTCATAGGTCTCCACATCTTAGCCCTTTGCATTTGCAGCTTGAAACAGTAAAGTAATACAAGCTTTCTCCATCCTTGAGGACATCTAGAACATATCCCCTATGAATACAGTGGAAGGTGGTATCTAGTATTCATTTGCTAAACAGTAGTCTGGCAAATACTGGTCACTATAGTGGACAACAGCTGGAGTACAGTTCCTAGAGGCAACAGCTCACTGAAAACATGACAAAAATTTCACAATCCACATTTCAGAGTTACTGACAAATGTACAGGAAGTTTATCTCTATTGCTCTCAAAGAAGAAATAGTAGGCTTTCTCTTCTAGTCTTTCACTCTCCCCCTTGCCATTTCAAACCCAATATATTATCTAAGGCCTAAAAATCCCCCAAAAGCTGTTCAGCTGACCTACTACAGAATCCCCTTTGGGGTGAGTAAACAGACACAAAAATGTAAACTCAAAGTCATCATGTTCACCAAGCATCTAGTCCCTCTTCTTTCGATTTCCATAGAAAATGAGAACATTAATTCGTGGAACCAATAGCGACAGCCAGAACTTACACGTCTGCCTTTGTAGGAGAGACTCTAAGTCTGATGTATCAACTAGGAAAGAATTATGAGTGTGTGGAGGGCAGGGCACAGAGCCTAGCAGCTGTAGGTATTCTTCAAGTGTTCTCCATGTAGTTACTTGGTTCCCCCAGCTAGAAGTGTTCTATTCACTTAGTTGATTCACAAGCTTTTCTTAAGGGTCTACTATGTGCCTAACACTTTGCTGGACACTAAGAATGGAAGTCAGAAATGAAACAGTTTGCCTTCCAAGAACTTAGAGTCTTTTGGGGAGAAACAACATATAAACGACATATAAAAACAATAGTGCTAAGCACTGGCTCTCTGAAGTCATTGCTATAGAGAACTCCCAGATGAGGAATCTTCCCCCAACAAAGTACCTTGGTGCCTCATCTACATTTATTATATGCCTGGAGTGTTAAGCAGTTAAACCACTTGTCCAGGGTCACACAACCAGTATGTGTCGGGGGCGGGGATTTGAACTCAGGTCTTCCTGGCTCCAAGGCCAAGTCCTCAATTCACTACACCATGCTGCCATTCACTGGATGTGTATGTGTATGTGTTTGTGTGTGTGTGTGTGTGTATGTACATATAAATACAGATTGTTATTGTTATTGTTCAGACATACCTAGTTATAATGGCCCATGAACTTTATCAATAGGGTTTTCTTGGCAAAGATGTTACAGTGGTTTGCCATTTCCTTCTCCAGTGTGTCTCCATTTTACAGATGAGAAACTGAGGCAAATTGGAATTAAGTGACTTGCCCAGAGTCACACAGCTAGTAAGTGTCTGAGGTAAAATTTGAACTCAGATCCCCCTGACTCCAGACCCAATGCTCTATCCACCGCACCACTTGGCTGCCCAGATAAACATAGATATATATGTATAATATTAAATGAATGTGCTATATACATATATACATATGTACATATATATGTGTGTGTGTATATATATGTGTGTGTGTGTGTATATATATATATATATATATATACATATATATATACACTCCATTCCCAAAAATATATACAAAGCATCTGGGAAGATCAGGGAGGAAGGACTCGTCTAGGAGGTGGTACTTTAGCTGAGCTTTGAAGGAGGTAAGGGAGTCTAAGAGGCTGAGGTCCACCTAGGAATGGAAGCTGTCCAGTGGAAAGACATAGAGATAGGGGTGGCTAGGTGGCACAGTGAATAGAGCACCGGCCCTGGAGGTAGGAGGACCTGAGTTCAAATGCGGCTTCAGACACTTACCACCAAAAAAATTAGCCGTGTGACCTTGGGCAAGTCATCTAACCCCAACTGCCCTACCTTCCCTCTTCCAATAAAAGCCAAAAAAAAAAAGAAAGGAAAAGAAAGACACAGAGATAGGAGAAAAGATGTGATGAATGAAGAATGGCAGACAGGCCAGTTTGGTTAGACTGGAGAATGTGATCCCATTCATGTGCAAGTCAAGACATCACCCTTGTGCGGTCACTGGTCATCTTCACAGACAAAGGACCAACAACAAGAATGTGAGAAATAATAAAGTCTGGAAAGGTGCTCTAAGGTCAAATTGTAAAAGCCTTAAATGCCAAATAGGAGAGTTTATATTTAATCCTGTAGGCAGTAGAGAGCCAATGGAGTTTTTTGAGAAAGGGTTGACATGGTCAGACCTGTGTTTGGAATATTCCTTCTGTATATTACAAAGAATGGACTGGAATGGGGAGAATCTGGCAATAGGGAGACAGACTGAGGGGTGATGAGGTTGGGTGGTGGTTGTGTGAGTGGAGAGAAGAAGACAGGTGTTATGCAGGCAAAATGAACACATGCCAACTGATCAGGAGGGGGTGTGATATGGGGAAGGTGGGAGTGTGCAAATGTAAGAGTGACTCTAAGATCGCAAACCTGTGTGACTGCAAGGATGGTGACCCTTGACAGACATAGAATAGAAAAGTTAGTAAGAGGAATGGATTTGGAAAGATAATGAGATTCCTACAGGACACCCACCGGGAAAGCACAATAGGGTGATGCCTGGCTGCAGGCTGGGATACAGTTCCTCCTAGAGCTCTCATGCTGCTTTGTTTGGATCTCTCCTATATACTCCTAAATTTCCCTTTCAGGATCATATTCCTTGGAGAGATAGAAGTGACCCTGAAGGCCATCAATTACAACCTTATTTTAGAGATGAGGGCACTGAGGCTCAGAGGGACTAAATGATTTGCCCAGTCACAGACATAGAGGCCCTGACCCAGGGAAGTCTGGCAAAACCTTGCTTAAGTCCTCCTGTACATTCTTAAAGACATTAATTAATTACAGACAGTATAAAAATTAATTGAAGGCACTAATTAATACTAATTCCTTGACAATGCTAACTTTTTGTTAACAAGGTTGACAGGTTAGGTCTTTGTTCTGGTATTAATGATGTCTCCTTGAAAAACCAGGCAGGTCATTAAAGATGGCCGCATTAAAGATCAAGGCTATATTCACATCTCACCTATACCCTCAGACATGGCCTCTAAAGAGAAAGCTAGAAAGAAGGAAATAGACAAATATATTTTTAAAAATCAATAAATATAGAGGGCAGTCCATTAGATATGTAAAACTCCGGCTGACTAAAGGAAAGCCTGCATAATTCTGAAGCCCCTCCATGTAGACATGACTACGAGGAGAAGAGAAAATCTCATTGTTTCAGAAATGGCAACAAATAGAAAGAACAGAGTTGGACAAGCTGGAAGCTGCCAAAATCTAAGCCAAAAACAGAGGAATGGAAGTTGGTGAGTGGTAGAGCAGTTCCTGGATGACACCAAGTCCTGAAACAAGTCTTCTAGGCCTAGAAGAGGCATTCCTGGACCAAACAGAAGCTGGAGCTTAAAAATAGGAAGGGACAGAGTCAGGATGTGGAGGGTCAAACTAAGATCTTGCCCTTCCTTTGTAATGTGAGTGATATGAACTGTGCAGGTCTGGGGGAAAGATGTTGGATCTCTAATGGCTTTGAGTGTTTTGACTCTGCAAGGAGCCCTAATGTCAGGTTAATACTATAACTAGTTCGGATTTATGAGAATAATAAATCCTGTGAAATCACTGGCATTGTCTAAGTTTTCATTGCAAATGTCTTCTGGGCTAGAACCAATGATCATTGGTTCTATTACAACTTTGAATAGTGGGAATTCAAATAATGTGACCACTTCAAGGGATTCATTGTTCAGACTAATTTGGACCTAGATGCACAAATCAAAAGGACTACATAGGTCCTTTGGGGAGGTGATACTCAACGGAGCAAACATTTGTTTGACAACAGGTTAAAACATTAAACTCTTTGGGGGGCCCTCAGATTAGTGTTCAGAATATGGAAAGTTGTCCAGGTCCCTAGAAAGTTGAACTTTAGGGGGCAGAACCAAGATGGTGGCATAGAAGCAGGAACACTCCGCAGCTCCCACATAGCCACCTCAAATGCCCATAAAATATGACTCTAAACAAATTTTAGGCCTCCAGAACTCACAAAAGTACAGAAAAACACATCTCCCACTGAAGGCAACTCAGCAGGCGGGACAGGAAGGGCCCATCACAGTACACTGGGAGCCAAAACCAGCCGGGCCTGAAACTGTGGCTTGGCCCAGGGGTGACCAAAACAAGCTGCAGCTGGAGCCTTCAGGAGAGTGGATCAGTGGCAGCTGTGGTGATTTCCAAAATTATCAAGCAATAAGAAATAAAGACTAAGTAAAAGGTTAGTGGATGTCAGCTAAATTTAGGGGGAAGGATCCATCCAAACTGCCTCCAGGGCAAGGAAGCAGCCACCTCCACACGGCTGCTTAAGAGTTCTTGGCCTGTGGACTGCAGGGAGGCCAAGACATCATTCAGAGGCTAAGTACTCTTGCACTGAGAGTCCTGGATCCAGATCATGGTCTTGGGTGGTGGTTCTGGAGTGCGTTTTCAGTGAGCCAAAGCTGGTGGGTACTGCAGCAGCCTTCTAATAGCTCCAACAGCTGCAAAAACCTCAGCAATTTGGGACAGAGCTCTCTCCTCTGGAAGCAGAGTTCCACAGAGCTAAAAAGTCACGTAATTTACTGGTAACATGAGCAATCAAAGGAAGCAAAGTAAGAACAGCAATCCAACTTTAGATTCCTTTTTTGGGGACAAAAAGGATCAAAGCATGGAATGGGAGGAAGACAACACAGAACTCCCACACCAAATGCTTCCTAGAAACATGTACACTGGTTACAAGCCATAGAGCAGCCTAAGAAGGATTTTGAAAACCAAATAAGAGAAGTGGAGGAAAAATTGGGAAGAGAAATGAGAATGATGCAAAAAAGAGTCAACAACCTGACTGAAGAGGATAACACCTTAAAAAACAGATTAACTCAGATGGCAAAAGAGACCCAAAAAGCCAATGAGGAAAAGAGTGCCTTAAAAAGTTGAGTTTGCCAGATGGAAAAAGAGTCTCAAAAGCATTCTGAAGAGGATAATTCCTTCAAAATTAGAGTGGAGCAAACGGAAGCAAATGACTTGATGAGAAATCAAGATACTATTAAACAGATACATACAAATGAAAAAAATAGAAGGTAATATGAAATATCTCCTTGAAAAAATCACTGACCTGGAAAATAGATCCAGGAGAGACAACTTGAAAATTATTGGTCTACCTGAAATGATCAAAAGCCATGATCAAAAAAAGAACTTAGAAAGCATCCTTCAAGAAATTCTCAAGGAAAATTGCCCTGATATTTTAGAACTAGAGGGCAAAATATAACTTGAAAGAATTCACCAATCACCTCTTGATAAAGATCCCCAAAAGAAAACTCCTAGGAATATTATAGTCAGATTCCAGAACCCCCAGGTCAAGGAGAAAATATTACAAGCTGCCAAGAAGAAACAATTTGAATACTGTGGAAACACAATTGGGATAACCCAGGATCTAGCAGCTTCTATATTAAGGGATCAAAGGGCCCGGAATATGATGCTCCAGAGATCAAAGGAGCTAGGATTTAAACCAAGAATCACCTACTCAGCAAAATTGAGTATAATGTTCCAGGGAAAAATATGGTCATTCAGTGAGGTGGAGGACTTTCAAGCATTCTTGAAGAAAAACCAGAACTGAAAAGAAAATTTGACAATACAAGAAACATGAGAAGATAAACAAAGAAAAGAAATCATAACGAACTTAACAAAGTTGAGCTATTTACATGCCAACATGGAAAAATGATCATTGTAACTTATGAAACTTTTCTCAGTCTGAGGATAGGTGAAGAGAATACAAATGTATATATACATATACATACACATATGTCTATATAGGAGGGCATATATGCATATGAATACATATCTGAGTATGTGTGTATATGAATACATAGAGGGCACAAGATGAATTGAATAGGAACGGACGATACTTTAAAAGGTGAAATTCTGAGGTGGGAGAGGAATAGAATGAGAGGAGACAGGGAGAGATCGAATGGGATTAATCATCTCATATAGAAGAGGCAAAGGATAATTGTTACAATGGAGGGAAAGAACAGGAAGGCAAAAGGGAAAGGGTCTTACTTACTCTCATTGAATTTGGCTTAGGGAAGGAATGACATAAACTCTAAACTGTGTATCTTGCCACACAGGAGAGTAGAGGAGATGGGGATGAGAGGTGAGATGATGGAGGGGAGGGGAGGGTTGGCGGGAGGGTTACTGGAAGCACACACTTCTGTAAAGGGACAGGGACAGTGTAGAGAATAGAACTGGGTGGGGCAGGATAGGAAGAAGGGATATATAATCAATCTTTCACAATATGTCCACTGTGGAGATGTTCTGTGTAACTACACATGTATAACCTGTATTGAATTGCTTGTCTTTCCAGTGGGGATGAGTGACAAGGGAGGAAGGGAAAGAATCTAGAATTTAAAGTTCTATAAACAAAAGTTAAACAAATGTAATATATTATTATTATTATTATCTATGTGCAACTGGGAAGTAAGACATGCAGGCACTGGGGGAGGGATACCCATTCTGCCCTACTGGAAAGTCAGAGGGGTGAGGGGGAGAACATAGGAGAGAGCAGATTGTGGGAGGGGGTATACAGTGGGATGGCTGTTTTGGGGCTGTGGGTCGGGGAAAAATGGGAAGAAAATTTGTAACTCAAAATCTCGTGGAAATGAGTGATGTAAACAACAAAATAAATAAATGAATAAGAAAAAAGAACAACAACAAAAAGAAAGTGGAACTTCCCCAAAGAGGAAGGAGAGTCGTTTTGACTATGTGGATGGGCTTGGTGAGAGGCTGAAGGCTTTAAATGAACCTTATTCTATATTACTTATTAGCCTGAGCACTTGCATGGCATCTGTAGGAGCTTTGCTGTTTGTTGCAGAAACTTAAGTATGAGGCAAATTCTGATATTAGCACAAAAACCTTGGATGAAGGGACATGGGGAAAAGTAAAAAGTAAAATACTAGTAAAAATGTTTTTAGTATGTGAAGTGTTACTTGATGGCCATCACAATAGCTTTACCCAAAGCAACACATGGACTTGGCCTTTCCAGCCATTTCTCTCTACCTATTGTACCATTTCACTTAGAGTACATAATAATAATTTTATTGCACCATTTAACTTTCTCGTGTCCTGCACCCCTTCGGTAGGCTACTGAAGCCTGTGGACCCTTCTCAGAATAATGCTTTTAAAGGCATATGATATTTTGGGTTGTAAAGGAAACAAAATATATTAAAATGCACATTTTTTAAAAAAATTAATTTTTTTTTAAATTTATGGATGCTAGGTTAAGAATCCGTGCTGTAGTGTATCTCCACATGTTTCGAACCACTGGACAGGTGTGTGATAGTATAGTCACCATCTCTCCTGTCTGTTTCTTTGCAAGCCCTGAAGGCCTTTTATTGGAACAGTGTCTCTCTCGTTCACATGCCCCAGTCCTTTGCATCTGTGTTTGTAGCTTGGCTGATTTGAAATGGCAGGCACAGGTATTTGAGCTGAAAGCTCTGGGTTGCTACTCTGAATGCATTAACAAGAAAAATTAAAATTCCCAGTCTCCACATAAAGAGTTTTACACACACAACACACATGATACAAGGGAGACAGAGAACCAGACATAGGGATAACCACAGTCAGACAACTAACCACAACAGAGGCCTAAAGAGATAGACCCAGAAAGAGCTATTTTTACAGACTGTATGATGGATCATCTTCTCAGTGGACAAACAGACAGCTAGAAGTGATTATTCTACAAAAAGCTGATAGATAGGAAGAACCCCAGACGCCTGAGTGTGGACGCTCCCAGCCCCCCTTTCCTGCATCCAAAGACAACCCAGCCCCACCAACTCCGCTTTCTCCAGATGGCTGCACTAATTGTCCCTCTTCTGACCCTTTCCTTTTCTCACAGACTGGTTCAATTTCTATGTGTCTGGGTGAGGATTAGGACAGACCTGTCAGACTTCTCTCCTGCAGTTTGCCCTGGTTATAAGTGCCTCATATAAATTCCATTTTACTGCAGGGGAGAGCCCCAGGAGAAATTCTTCCAACACAAATGTCTAAGAGCCTCCACAAAGGTCCCTGAAAAAGTATTCCAGGGAACTGCCAGGCTTCTGAAAAACAAATGGAAGAAGACATGGCAGTCATCATCAACCCATCTTGCAGGGTTGGAGTCGCAATGACTTGAAGACCAAGGCCAGGTACTACCCAGAACCAGGGAAATTCCATGCTTAGCTGAAGATGTCCATTAACATTAGGAAGTTGAAAACTGTCTCTAAGCTCTTTAGGAAGAATATCAGCTGGCATACACATGAACCAATCAATCAGTCAGCAAGTGTATTGTGACATTGTGCCAAGCAGTGGGAATATGAAGACAAAAATAAAACATCTTCTGCTCTCAAGGAAACCACATTCTTTTGGGAGAGACAACATATGTACATCTAAGTATATGCCCAGGTCTTTAAAGTTTTCAAAGTTCTGGGAGTGTTTTCCAGTAGTGCTCTACTTAACCAAGAAACAGAAAAATGCATCAGGAAAATAAGAGAGCTCCTGGGTGGGACAGAAGGTGGTACCACCTTGGCATCAGGCTCCATACTGAACTGACATTCGGTAGAACAGTGGCCATGGTCTACTTTCTCCATTTGGCTTGAGACCTTACCTGTCCATGGGGACATGACCAGCCCTTTTAAAAGTTTTGTCAGTGTCAGAGAAACAGGGTGGTAAGGTCAGTAAGGTATTGAGCTGAGAGTCAAGGTACCTGGATTTTAGTCTGAGCTCTGCCATTAATGACTGATGTGTCCTTGGACAGGGAAAGCTCGGTGGCACAGTGGATAGACCACTAGGCCTAGAGTCAGGAAAACTCATCTTCCTGAGTTCAAATCCGGCCTCAGATACTTAGTAGCTGTGTGGCCCCGGTCAAGTCATATAACCCTGTTTGCCTCAGTTTCCTCATCTGTAAAATGAACTGGAGAAGGAAGTGGAAAACCATTGCAGTACCTTGTCAAGAAAACCCCAAATGGGCCCATCAAGAGTTAGACATGATGGAAACAACTAAACACTAACAGCACCAGTCCTTAGGAAGTCACTTGATACACATGCACACATGCGCGCACACATACCCTCCAGGGCCTCAGTTCCTCTTCATCAAAATGAGAGAAAACTGGACCGGATAATCTGCAAGGTGCCTTCCAGCCCCAAGATCCTTTGGGTGGTGACCTCTCTTCAGGATTCAACAGGAAGTTAGGACCCCCAAGGACAATGTGCTCCTGGAACATACCCAGTCAGGCAGTACCCAAGTGATATCTTTGTGTCAGCCAAATTTAATAGACACTTAAATGGCCCCTCTATCATCTTCATTATAATTGGCAGAGCTACAACAAGTATTTATTAAGGGTTTACTATGTGCCAAGCTAGGCAGTTGGATGGCTCAGCATATTGCTGGGCTTGGAGTTAGGAAGACCTGAGTTCAGATGTGACCTCAGACACTTCACCCTGTTTGCCTCAGCTCCTCATGTGTAAAATGAACTGGAGAAGGAAATGGCAACCCCCCAGCATCTTTGTCAAGAAAACCCCATAACAGGTAGAAAAGAGTTGGACATGACTGACAAGTGCAGGGTAACAAAAGTGCCAGGTGCTATGTGGAGCACTGGAGATAGTAATAGTAATAGCTACCATTAATACAGCGTTTGAAGGTTGCAGAGCACTTTTCATATGTTAACTTATTTTATCTTCGCACATATCCTGTGAAGTAGAAGTTATTATTATCCCCATTTTACAGATGAGAAAACTGAGACAGAGTGTTTCAATGACTTGCCCAGGGTCACACAGCCAGGAAGTATCTGAAGCAGGATGTGAACTTAGTCCTTCCTGATTCCCAGGTCAGCTCTCTGTTCTCTCTACCAGCTAATGACCCTTAAAGGTACAAAGAAAGAGAACCAAGCAAGGTTATTATAAATAAGAAAGTCAGGGGAAGAAGCCCTAGAAACTATCTTATGTTGAGTATAACATTTCATGTGTTTTAGTGCACTTTCATTTTCTTTTTTAAAGGTATAGCTGAGAACTATGCCCAAAGGGCACATCTATTCAACTGTGCATATCCTTTGATCCAATAATAACACTGCTAGGTCTATAACCAAAGACATTTAAAAAATGGAAGAGGCGGGGAAAGGATCTATTTATACAAAAATATTTATAGCAGCTCTTTTTGTGGTGGCTAAGATTTGGAAAGTGAAGGGATGCCCATCAATTGGGGAATGGCTGAACAAGCTGTGATATATGATTGTAATGAAATATTATTGTGCTATAAGAAATGACAAGCAAGATGATTACAGAAAAGTCTAGAAAAACTTACATGAATTGATGCAAAGTGAAGTGAGCAGAACCAGGAGAACATCATATACAGTAACAGCAATATTGTACAATGAAGAATTGTAAATGGCTTAGCTATTCTCAGCAATGCAATTGTCCAAGACAATCCCAAAGGATTATTGATGAAGTATATTATCTGCCTCCAGAGAAAGAACTGATATTGATTGAATGCAGATCAAAGTATGTTATTTGTCTTTCTTTCTTTCCTTTCTTTCTATCTTTCTTTCTTTCTTTCTTTCTTTCTTTCTTTCTTTCTTTCTTTCTTTCTTTCTTTCTTTCTTTCTTTCTTTCTTTCCTTCCTTCCTTCCTTTCCCTTTTATTTCTCTCCTTTTTATTCAAATCTTCTTATATAAAATGACTAATATGAAAATGTTTTATGATTCCACATGTATAAACTAGATTGAATTGCTTGATGTCTAAGGGGGATGGAAAGGGAAGGACAGAAGTGAAACTCAAAACTTTTTTAAATGTTAAAAAATTGTTTTAACGTGTAATTGGGGAAAAATAAAATATTATATTTTAAAAGATATAGCAAAAAACAATGTATCATTGCTGAGTCAGTAGTAGTAATTTAATCATCATATGGAGTCACAATCCACAATTTAAGAAGTGCTGATGGCATTGTGAGTGGGAAAAGTTTAAGAAGCCCTGGATGGCATGGGTGTGCATCTGTTGGAAGTAGGTGACTGTAACGGTATGTATGGGCAGATTCCCAAAAGAATGCTACTGTGAACAGCTATTAAGGTTCAGATTACACAGTAATAGTGAACACTCTGTTTATTCTATTACAAAACAAGGCAAACATTCACAATATAACATTCACAACATTACATCTTATCACAGAAAGTCACAATATGGTGTTCATAACAGCTTAACATTAGAATGGCCACACAGTTTTCACTACAGTGGCCACGATATTTAGACCAAGGAACAAAAGAATAATCATCTGGTTTCCCTAAGGGGGAAAACTTTCTCACTTAATCATTCATTCAATCAATTCACAATATATCAATCATGGAGCAACCATTAACTTAATCATTCAATCAGTTCATAATACAATACCAATCTTCCACTCATGGGGCAACCATTAACTTAATCAATCACTCACCTAGCAGTTAGTCACTAAGCTAGATTCCCAATTACTAAATATAATTAGTCCCTAATATAGTCATTAGAAAACCACACAAACTCTCCACCCCTTGGTTCTAGAAAACCTCAATTTGTCCAAGGGGAGGCCTTTTCTTCATCTTGACTCTGGGTGGTCTCTCTGATTCCCTGGGTCCCCTTCCATGGTCCCAGCTCCCTCCTGAATCTACCAAACAGCCACCTGGATTCAGAAGCTGTCTGCTTCTGCCAGGTTCTCATCCAGTCCTCAGAGGTAGATAGCTCCCAGGTCCTTGTCCAGTCCTCAGGGCAGTCCCTGGCACACACTGAAGTTCACAGGGTCCAGCACATCTCAAACCCTTCACCATTTCTCTTGCCTGGAACTCAAGGCTCAGCCAGGCCATAAACAAACAAAATCTTATGCTGGTCATGCTTCTTAGTTCTCCAGCAGTTCAGCTGGCCCTAGGACCCAGAAGGAATATTGGCCTTCTGGGTGGCCTTCACCAGATTCTGGTTTCAGGAAAAATCCATCTCAGGTCTCAGTCAGCTTCCAGATGCTGGGAGAGAAACATTCTCTCTGTCTCTGTGTCTCTGTCTCTGTTTCTCTCTCTCTCTCTCTCTCTCTCTCTCTCTCTCTCTCTCTCTCTCTCTCTCTCTCTCTCTCTCTCTCTCTCTCTCTCTCTCTCTCTCTCTCTCTGTCTCTCTTCAGTCCAGCAGCTCAGCTCCCAGATGTTGAGACAATCCTGCTTCCTCCCAACAGGAAAATTCCAATTCTGTCTTTCTATCTCTAGAATTCTTCTTTATATATAGCACTGGCTTCCTATCTCAGCCAATAACCTTCTTCCATGTCAACAGGGGAATTCACACCTTTTTAACAGGGCTCACACTTTCCATACTTCCCTAAGTTACTAAGTGCTAAGTATCTGATAAGCTGATTGCTATTACAGTGACACAGCAGATAAAACTTGGAATCAGTAAAGAGGTATCCATCTGGTAATTTGGATAATAGTATGACAAAGTTATTCCTAAGTTAGACCTATTCAGCAGAGAAGATGATCCAAAGTACCACTCAATTTTTCTCATGCAATACATTGAAACTGCCTCATTGAACTGTTAGTAACTGTAGTCAAGAAAGTTAACCGAGGAATGTCTTCATTGGGAACATGGAATAGATATTTCCCCTCTGGTCTTGTCTGTCAAACCAGATACTCAGATTCCAATATTCCAGTACTCCAAAAACATGGAGGCAGGTGTCCACGTGCAGCCATCCCTAAGAGGAGACAAAGCTGACAGGAGGCAGTTTCCAGGAGTGGCGTTGAACAGTTTAACAGATAAGTTAGCCTAATACCAGATGATTTTGAGAAACTGGCTTAAGAACCCTGAAGAACAAATGTAGTATCTGGACAGTGTCACTATCAGCAAGGCATATCATAAACCTCAGAATATGACATTTACCCAAGAAAAACAGCAATGTCAAGACTAGAGATGCAAGTGTAGAAAGCCAGGTCAGAGACAAAAGTGATGGGGAGCAGAGGAAAGCCTGGAAAGCATGTTGGACAATTGAGATGGCATACGAGTCACAGTTGTAGACCCCTGAAAGAGCTCACTTTGTCTATGAAGGAAAAAAAAACCCTACAAGTTCAGGGGAGGTAGGTAGGGAAGAGATTAAGGAATCATCAAGGAAATATAGTGATGCTTTGGGTAATAGATGCCAGAGATGAAGCTAAAATTACTGTGGCTTAGAAAGTCAATCTAACCCTCCCAACCCCCACTCTCAACCCAAAATGTCTCTTTCTTCATGACTTGGAGAAAGACAGGAATGAATTCTCTGTAAGTGAAATTTAAGGAGGTTTCTGGCCTGTATCTGGAAAGTTTGGCATTGTCAGCCTTGCAATCTGATGGGCACCACAGAAAGATCTAGAAAATATGAGGCAGGAAAGGGGAAAAAAATCTCCTCTCCCTTTCTGGCCCTGCTACCAATCAGAAGGAGAAATAAATTCAATTCTTTGAGTTATTAGTCTCTCTGAGCAAGGGTCTCCAATAGGTGACTCATGATTAAGTGGTCATTGTTTAACCTCAGCCTAGTAGGTAGAAAACCATGCCATTCTTTTCATTGCCTGGGGACAGTTGAAATGACAGCTTGAAGTACTGGCAAGTTTCAGGGATACAGGGAAAGTGTACCTTAAAGTGCCCTGATTGACCAATATAAAATAGCAGAAATCCTGTTCAAATGCCTCAACATGAGGTAAATGTGACCCTTGTGCAAGGGCTATACTGGTGGAATACAAGCTTTGGTAGCTATTCCTAAGCAGGAAAAGCCTCAAGAATGGGCCCAGCACAGATATGTATGGAGTATGGACCAGGTGTGTGGGTTCACCTAGGTTCATGCAGCTTGTGCTCTATATACTCCTATTGGGCCCAACAATTAACTACATCTATCTACAATCTAAGGCCCAATATGTAATGGTAAGGGGATTTGAAAATCTTCCCTGACTCTTAATAGGCCTAGGGAATTTGTAGATCTTCCATGATCCTTAACAGTCTTCAAATGGAACCCAACAGGAGGGGCTTGATTTCAGGGAGGCTTATTTTTCAGGAAGGCCTACACCTTTTATTACTTTGTAATTAAGCAATGGGTCACGAAGGTTGTGATGTCCTCTGACCCTTAAGTAGGATATATATACTCTGAAGTGAGGATTTGCTTTGGGGCTCACTTATGTAAAGACCTGTATGATTTGATCAGATGAGACTCAGGGGAGCTGTTGAGCACCCTAGCTTTGAAAACTCAGATGCTGGAGCTTCTTTCTCTGGTAACTATGTATGCATGTAATGGTCAGACAGCTAGAAGTCTTGTCTATTGGTCTGTTGAAATGTATTATTTTCTCTGTATTTTTTGTCTGCTTGCAATTTCTGTTTGTATTTTCTGAAGATCAGGGTAATGATTTTTTCCCCCTTAACTAAGTGAATGACATATACATATGTGTGTGTATGTGTGTGTGTATATATATATATATATATATATTATATGTATATAATATGTGTGTATATATATACATATATATCTGTATGTATGTATGTTTAATTACAGATTATTGAACCCTTTAAAGCTGCTTTAATTTAGAAAAGCAGATAAAGAACCCATGCTAGCAACCATCCTGGGTATGCTAGGGTGCTTGCTATTACACAATACAAATGAGTGTTTTAAAAATTGAATATAATTTTTTCAATTAGCAAAAATATTTTCTATTTCTCTGGCCATTGAGAAAATAAAAAGAAAATCCTTCTGGCAAATATGCTTTAGTAAGCCAAACTAGTTCCCTCATTGACCATGTTTGAAAAAATGTCTCATTCTATACACTGAGTCCATCGTCTCTATGTAAGAAGAAGAGTGGGAGCATGCTTTATCATAGGTCTTTTGGAATCATTGCATTAATCAGAGCTCTTAAACCTTTGAAAGTTGTTGTTCTTTATAGTATTGTTGATATTGTAAAATGTATTAATAAGTGCACAATGCCTGGCACAATGTTCTCTTAGGTCTGATCATTTCACTTTGTATCAGTTCATGTAAGTCTTCCCAGGTTTCTGAAACCATCAACTTTATTTTGTGTTACAGAACAAGCTGCCCTAAGACATTACATTGCTAAGCTGTAATTTGTTCAGCCATTCCCCAGTTGATGGGCACCCCTTTAGTTTCCAGCTCTTTGTCCCCATAATATAACTCAATGGAAAGGCTCATTACCAGAAAGTTGTTCAGTGAGTGCCTATTTTGATTCCAGTGATTTAGAAAACTATCAGGAGGCAATGATCTACTTCAGTGGAATACCAGTGTTAAAGAAATCAGAGGTCTTGAAGTATTCAAGTAAGTCAAATAAAACTATATTAAGGCAGATGGAAAAACTGAGAAAAAGATCAACATCACTTTGGATAAGGGTGAAGAAGAAAACCAATACGGTGATCTTTTAGGAGTAGAGCATTACCAGGCTGCTTAAGAAGGGGTCAGTCAGACCATGGTGGAAAACTGAGCAGGTGAAAGCTTCCATACAAATCCAACATTGGGAGCCAGTTCAGGAGTGACCTCCATTTCCATTCTAGGTAAAATAGGGAGACCCATTCCTCCCCAGGAAAAAATATAAACACAATGCATATGAAATGAAAACAAGGTAGTTTGGGAAAGTGGCATATTAGGAACTGGGGGGGGGGAGGATTAGGAAATCCATTATATAAGAAGGTGGTGCTTGAGCTGAGTCTAGAAGGAAACCAGAGGGTCTTAAAGGGAGATGTGAGGAGAGAGTACATTCTAAGTCATGGGAAAAGAAAACACAAATGCATGGAGATGGGAGATAGAGCGTTATTTTGTTTGAACAGTGCCTGGGCTAGATCAAAGAGTACAGAGAAGAGGATAATGGGAAATACTGGAATGGTAGAAAGGTTGAATACATTTAGTGTCATACAGAAGACTTTATATTTTATCTTAAAAGCAATAGGAAGCCACTGAAGTTTATTAAGTAGATGGATGACATGATCTCTTTAGTAGTTGTATGAAGGATGGTCTGGAGTAGGGAGAGAAATGAGATGAAGAGAACAAATTAGGAGGATATTGTCCAGATGACAGGTAGTGATGGCCTAAACTAGTGGGGTGACTATTTGAGTAGAGGGATAGAGAGTGTGGTGTTGAGATGGAAACAGCAAGATCTGACTAGGAAATGGATATGTGGGGTGAAATAGTAAGGAGTGCAGATGACTCTGAGGTTTCCAACCTGGGTGATAAAAGGGTTGCAATGCCCTTGACTGTAATAGGGAGGTTCCAAAGAGAAATGAACTTAACAGTAAAGATAATAAGCTCTGTTTCAGACATGTTGAGTTTGAGATAGCTACAGGACATCCAGTTCAAATAGTCTGATAGGTAGTTTGTGATGTGGGGCTGGTGCCTAGGAGAGATGAAGTTAAAAAGATAGATCTCATAATTATCTATATAGAACTGGTAACTGAATACATGAAAGGTGACAAGGTCCCGGAGTGATAGAGTACATAGAGAAAAGCAGACCTGGGACAAAGCCTTGAGGCACATCCACAATCTATGGGCTTGGCATGCTTGATGAATCAGCAAATGAAATAGAGAAGCAGTGGTCATACAGGTAGGAGGAAAATTAGGACAGAGTAATGCCACAAAAACCCATAGAAGAGAGAATATCCAAGGAGATCAGTGATGTCTAATGCCGCAGAGACATCAAGAAGGAGGAGGACTGAGAAGAGCCCATTGGAATTGACAATTAAGGTATTAGTAACTTTGAAGAGAGAAGTTCCAGTCGAAGGATGAGATTGCAAGCCAGATTACAAAGAGTTAAGAAGAGAGTGAGAAGAGACAAAGTAGAAGCCATGAGTATGGATCTGGGGTTTTCAAGTTTGGATGAGAAATGGAAGAGAGATATAGGAGAAATATATATTTAATACCTCCAGTAGAGTCTAATGAGAGTTTTTTTTTAGCGAAGGCAACTGAGGGGATTCCAAAATTTTCAATCTGCAAGAAAAACCACTGAATCAGAGCTCTGAGACAATGGCACTTTATTAAAGGGTGCATGGCCCCCTCTAATGAAGTGGACCTCAGATCTTTTTCACAATCTGTGCTGCCCTGTTCCTCCAGGGCCTTAGTTTTATAGTGCTTGATACCCAGACAATACAGGTGGAGCAGACCAAAAATACAGAATCTTATTGGTGGATAGAACTTGCCCTTGATCTCAAGAGGGAACTACACAAAGTACAGAATTCCATTGGTTGACCAGTGGGCTAATAAGCAGAATTTAAGAGACCTGTCTTGACATTTCAGAAGGCCCTACCAAGTCAATGAGCATGCCCATGGGCTGGTAGAAAAGCAGGTCACAGGTCAGCAAACAGGGTTACTCGTTGGCCGGGAGTTCATGGTCATCTCCCCATGTTGGGCAACAGAGGAATGATAATGGATGGAGGGGCAACAAAAATAGCTGGGGGACTTTTGATGCAATTAAGTCACTTCTACCATACTGGGTTTAGTCATAACAAGGAAAGACAAGGGATGAGGTCCTCTAGTTAGCTTCCTGTGATTAAGTTCACAGCTCTGGGGCCTAATATACAGAACTACCCCTATGGAATCATATCAAACTGATTATTACTGATTAGAATAAAATAGGAAACTATTTAATCATCTGTCACAAAATGAGTAGATTGAGTGAAATAGAAATTTAGAGGGAGAGGGGATGCTGGTAGGGACAATCTGCTAGAAAGGATTAAGGGCATGCATGAAGGAGATAGCTAAGAGGAGTACCGATTCATCAGATTAAGGGAAAAATAATTGTAGGGGAGGACATCAAAGGATTTTGAGATGAGAAGAGAAAAAGAGAGAGTTCCTAACAAATGTATCTTGATTTCTCAGTAAAGTCTAAAATGAGAACCTTAGCTGAGAGGGTGGGGGAAGACAGATCATATGGGAAGCTTAAAGAGAGGAAGGAAAGTTTGGAATACCTGCTGTGATAATAGGATAATGAATTAATTAGTAAACAAGATTACTTTACTGGAGTGAGTACCCATCTGAGATCAGAGATCAGCACAATTACATGATATTCTTTAGCTCACTTCAGCAATTGGTGATTATGAATGGAGGAGGTGGAGTGTAAGAACAATACTGAATTGGCAAGTCATGAGGGGCAATAGGAAGAGAAAAGAAGGGATTCAAGGGGAGGAAACTGTATACAGTTGAACTGGTTCATTAACGGTTCAAGATTAGAAAGGAAGAGAGTATAACCAGGTGTTCTGGCAGTGTACTGAAGAAGAGAAAGACTGCAAGTCACAGGGAGGAGAAAAAAATAGGTTTTTGAGGAAATGAAATAATAGGAGATTATGATCAATTAAAAGAATTTAAGAGTTCTTGAACACAGAGGTGGAACACTTATGAATGATGACCATTTCTGTGTGTAAACTGAGATGGAGCAGAACAGTATGTCCTGGGAGTCGAGTAAATTTAGGAATTGGAAGTTTAGGGTATTTGTGGGAACATCAAAATGTATGTTAAAATCCCCTAGTATGAAAGTAGGAATTGGAATGGAAAGAGGCAATAATCCAGGAACTGAACTTACTTAGAAAGAAGGGAGAGTGTCCTGGGGGGGTCAGGTGCCCACAGGTACCAGGATGTGGATTCCATGAAAATTTGAATAGAGTGAATCTCAAACACGATATTAATCATTGGTGGTAGATGGAATATTTAGATGTGGCAGTGGGGAGCAAGGACTATTCTGACTCCCTCTCTGGAATCAGTGAGTTGGGAGGTTTGAACCAATACTGGAAAAGAAAGCCCTCTCCCATGCAATGTCATCCATGGAAAGCCAGGTCTCAGTGACAGCAAAAAGATGGAAAAAGCATGAGAAGAAAGGGTTTGAAATGAAGGGAAATTTGTTTGTTCTAGAGTGACAGTTCCAAAAGCACAGAGAAAGAAGTGTGTAGGTATGGAGTGGGACAGAGGCAGGGCAGAGTTGCAAAGGATTAGGATAAGATAGAAGGTAGCAGTGATGGAAGAATGGAGTTTGCTTTTGGATAATCTATGATTTGAAATTATCTTGGATGGAGAAAGAAAGAAGTAATGAGAGTGTGCTAGCCATTGGCAGTGAATTGAAGCAGATTATCAGTTCGTGGGAGGTCCTCTACTGATGAAGGCAGGTGAGTAGAATGTTCTTTTAGTTCTTTTTGTGGAAGTTGAAATATGGAAACCACCCAGCCCTGAAAAGAAGTAGCTCCCTGAACAGTCACAAGAAATGATCAGAGGAGCCAAAGGGAAAATTAAGGTGAATGAACACAATCCATCTCAGTGTGCATATAACAGAAGCTTTAAAAGTCTCAGGGGCACATGAAAAAATTTATAAGGAAATCCCAGCACATGAAACTCAAATTGAAATGAAAACATTAAAATCTTTGATATAATAAGTAAGCAAAGTTGGGTTTCCAACAATCAACTTCATGAGTATAACGGGAGAAATGAGACTAGTCAGAAGTTTTAGTGGAAAAGGTGTCAGGGTTTTAGTGGACTGGAAGTTCAATCAATATTAATCAATAATACTATTCTAGGCATCACTAAGAGAGCCATAGTGTCCAGAGAAAGACAGGTGATTGTCCTACCCTGACCAGGTCATACTTGGAACAGTGCCTTTGGGTTTGGGAAGAACACTTTAGGAAAGACATAAACTCCAAGAAGGCAACCAGTACAAATACGAGAAACGGAGAGTATAATATATGAGGAACAATTATTTGATATAGCATTAGAAATTCTAGTGATTACAATGATACAATTTTTAAAATTAGAGGGATTGACCTCAAAGAGGTCAGAAAAAAACTATGTAATTAAAATTTAATCTATAAAACTGTATGCATTCTTCTAAAAATTTTTATATTTTTTATATCATCCTCATTCCCCAATGTGTCCCTCCCCCACCCCTACCTCGAGAGCCTTATAACAAAAGAGGGGGGGGTATGTGTAAGAAAACAAGTATTTTAGCAAATCTAACCAATATATCAATCAAGTCCAATAGTATGTGCTGTGTTCCACTTCCATTACCACCCCACATCTGCAAAGGAGGAAGGTGCATTCTCATATCCCTTCTTCAATATCAACCTTGGTCATTATAATTACACAGTGTTCATTTTTTTATTCTGGCGTATTTTTTCTCCATAAGTACAGGAAAGAGGGAAAAGAAAGCTAATGCAATCTCTCACATGGAAGAGGATGGGAATCCTGCTTCCAAAAAGGGATGGTGACATGTGAGGACATACCTTACCTCTCTCCCTGACATGACAGTCTCAGAGAGGGAGGATCAAAGGTCTCTCCCTATCTGGGCTTAGGGCAGATCTCTTTCACTGGAACAAAGCCAGCAATGGAACAGGCAGGGTCCTGTATGACTTTTGAATGCACCTCACTTCTAGCTTTGCAGTCTACCATAAAGGCTTCTCTTCATCACGTGGCTAGCTATTAGAAACAATTACAGAATGCCTGTATGTTCTCCAAATCAGGGAGAAAGGCACTTCCATCCTCCATCATCGTGTCTTTCTGGCAGCAGGTTACCCGGGCTCTTCCACAGAGGGGCTTGCTGCATCCACCACCACCACCGCCTCCTACACATTGACATTGTACATATTACTTTCATGAGTCTGGTGACTTTACTCTGAATCAATTTATATAAATCATTGTATGGTAGAGTTAGAATGGACATCGGAAGTCATCCAATCCAACCTTTTCATTTTTCAAGTTGTAGGAAATCTGCTCCGCCCTTCACTCTAGAAGTTCAAGAGAGAGCTGGTAGGGTCCCAAGTCATATGATCAAAAGGGTGGAATGGCAGGCTTTTCCTCTCCTGTTCAATGCATGGCTCAGTTACTAATTATCTTTGACTGAAGTAGGCCAAGACTTTCTGGGGTCTTGGCCACACTAGCTCCCCAGTTCTACAAGGTCATTAGGCAGATATGCAAGGAGAGTATAATCTTGTTGGGTGGATGCTCTCATTGGTTTCATGAATATCTAAAGAAAATACTGAAAGTTAATTTGCAAGTCTTAATTGGGACTCCTGGAGATGGTTCTAGATCTTAATAAGTGATTAGCCTTGGGCTGGGGTAGGGGAAAGGTGAGACTTAAGTCATGTATTCATCCCTTCAATAAGGAATATAAGCTCTGTGATTTTCTTGTATCCTTGGGTTAGTATGGAATAGCTCTGCAATAAACAATGAAATACATCCCCATCTCTCTGTCTCTTTCCTTTATTCAGCTGGAAGCTTTCTCACACTCTCTATTTTACTCAGCTAGTAGCTAGGCCCCAGCTGTGCTGGCCTCAGCATTTGACATAGCCTCTCTGCAAAAGGACATAAGGGGATCAATCAGGAAATTCTGACCATACTTGTACTTCAGCAAAGGGTCAGGGCACATGTGATAACTTCTCTACACACAGATAAGGACACTGAGGCCAAAGAAGGTTAAATAACTTCCCCAAAACCAAATAGGAAGTAAGTAGAGGAGACAGGATTTCCCCATGCTCCTTAATACTCTTCACCGGGCAGTATTATTCCCTTACAAGTCGCTTAACTCTAGCAAATGATAGGCATCTACTTTATTTCCAGCTCTTTGCTACTACAGAAAGTGTTACTACAAACATTTTGGTATTTAATGGGAATGTTTTATCACTATCCTCCTTGACATATATGCCCAACAACAGGGTGTTTGGGTTCTAGAGTGTGGAAATTTTCATCATTGTCTGCAGGCACTCCCAGTTGGTTTTCAGAAGGGTTGGACAAATTTCTAGCTCCATTAGCAGTGGAGAGCACAACCTCTCCATTATTTCCTTATTTTCTCATCTTTGTCAGTCTTCTCAGTCAGAAATGAAACCCCAATTTGGAACAATCTCTCAAGTGGTGGCAAACTTTTGCAAACTATTTATATCTGCCACTTAACCAGTGAGGTCTTGATCTTATACATCTGTGTTAGCCCTCTATTTCTCTTTTAAAATATTTAGAACACTTTATACCTAGGACCATTTCAGATTTAATTGTAATTAAAATTTTCAATTTGAAGCTTAAGTTTCTTACATCCTATCCCCAGTTCTTGCTGAGAGTTGTTACTGTTTTATACAATACCTTCAGGAGCTCAGAGCTGTTCATCTGAGTTTTCTAGCTAAAAATCTTGACCATCAATGATTGTCAAATCATTTAATTTGTCTAATTTTAAATTGTCTAATGTTTAATTTATACTTGCTATTTAACCACTTGCCACCTACTTTTTTTACAACTATTTTTTGTTTTCTTGTTTACATCATTCATTTTCATTACATTTTTTAATTACAAATTTTCTCCCCATCTTGCCCCTGCTCCAACCCTATAACAGCAATCCCACTGTAAAGCCCCTCCCCTGCTCTGCTCTCTTACTTTCTGGTAGGGCAGGGAGGGTCTTCCTATCCCAGCCCCTGTATATCTTATTTCCTAGTTGCAGATATTGCAGAACTTTAAATTCTAGATTCTTTTGATTCCTCCCTTGTCACCGACCCCCGCTGGAAGGACAATCAATTCAATACAGGCTGTGGATGTGTGATTATACAGGACATCTTCATAGTGGTCATATTATGACATTGATCATCTGTCTCTCCTTCCTATCCCTCCCCCCCTTTGCTCTGCTCTCTACCCTGTCCCTGTCCTTTTACTGAAGTGTGTGCTTCCAGCATCCCTCCCCCAGACCCTGCCCTCCCCTCCATCATCCCCCCTCTCATCCCCATGCCCCCTACTCTCCTGTGTGGCATGATGCCCAGTTTAGAGTTTATGCCATTTCTTCCCTAAGCCAAATTCAATGAGAGTAATTGAAATTAAAGTTGTAATAGTTA
>CM053594.1:319201223-319218978 GCA_028646575.1 Pseudocheirus occidentalis
AATCAATCTACCAAAAAATTACTTTATAGAACTAGAAAAAATAATGACAAAATTCATTTCGAACAACAAAAAGTCCAGAATATCAAGGCAATTAATGAAAAGAAATGCTAGAGAAGGTGGCCTAGCCGTACCAGATTTTAATCTGTATTATAAAGCAGCAGTCCTCAAAACTACTTGGTACTGACTAAGGAATACAGTAGTGGATCAAGGAATAGACTAGGTACAAAAGACTCAGTAGTCAATGATTATAGTAATATACTGTTTGATAAGCCCAAAGACTGCAGTTTCTGGGATAAGAATTCACTATTTGGCAAAAACTGCTGGGAAAAATGGAATATAGTATGTCAGAAACTGGGCATAGACCATTATCTAACGCCATACACCAAAGTCAAGTCTAAATGGGTGCACAATCTAGGTATAAAGGTTGATAATGTAAATAATCTGGGGAAGCAACTTTGATAAACTGGACTCTTCTCAGCAACACACAGTTTAAGACAGCTCTACAAGTCTCAGGATGGAAGGAGATGTCTACATTCAGAGAAAGATCTAGAAAGACCAGAGTTTAAATGGAGGCTGAAGCAAACTACATGCTCTCATTCTTTTTCATGTTTGGTTTTGTTTCTTTTTTCCCACTGTTCACTGCATTGGTTACAACCCTTCTATACAACCAGACTATTGTACAATGTGAAAGTATTTGCAGATCCTATACATGATTGCATGCTGCCACAGGAAGAAGGGGGAGGGAGGGGAGAAACATTGAAACTGAAGGGATTGTGGAACTGAATCTCGTAAACTAAAAGTAAATGAACAAGTCAATGAAAAAAAAAGCATTTACATTCTGTTGAATATGCCAGGAGGAAAATAATGCGTCCTTTTTTTTGGAAGCTCACCTTACTGGCATCCTCAGCTGTAGAATACACAGGCCTGAACCAGAAACAAAGAAAAAACAAGGGAAACAAAACACACGGATAATCCAAAGGCTAAGGTTTGTGCCTTGTACACCCCTCAGGTCCCCACTCAGGGTCTATTTTCCCTACTCACACTCTTAATAAATTTGGTTATTTGGTTTTCTAATACACAGAAGAATAAAGGTAGAAAATTTAAAAAGGAAGGAGAGATGCCTGAGACAGGCACAAGAAGCAGTGACAAGGGACAATTGCAACCTGGATAATAAGAGAGAAGACAAAATATTGAGTTTGGGGGTAAAGAGTCTTAGACAACATGATAGCTCCTTAGACATCGATAATTTACATCTTAAAACAGAAGCTGGGGGCGGCTAGGTGGTGCAGTGAATAGAGCACCAGCCCTGGAGTCAGGAGTACCTGAGTTCAAATCCGGCCTCAGACACTTAACACAAAAAACTAGCCGTGTGACTTTGGGCAAGTCGCTTAACCCCAACTGCCCTCAAAAAAAACAAACAAACAAAAAAAAAAAACCAGAAGCTGAAGTTTATGGTTCTGTGGTGAATTAGTGAACAAGGTTTAGCAGCTGCACAGTGTATCTACCAGTCAGATAGCAGTGGCCCTTTTGGGATCTGGAGGGTCTATGAGCAGGGTAGTTGGTAATACCTGGAATGTCTTTGAATCTAGAGGTGGAGGACATGCTAAGGCCTGGTGGTCCTTCATCTAACTAGAAGGATTATAGTTGAGCTCAACTATATGGAGATCATCCAAGTCTGCGAAGGTTCCGTCAGCCTTTAAGAAGAGAAAATTCTGCCCCAGAAGAAAACAAACCAAAGGGTGCCAGCTCTGTAAACTAGTCACAGCTCAATCAAACAATGTAAGAAGTCACATCCATGCTGTAAGGCAAGGGACCTGGAGATGATATGGAAAATCCATGTAAAATTTTTTGGCCTTCCCATCACCCACTAGAAATTGGGGAGTGGGCCTGAAGTTCAGGCTAAAGTGGGAATTTAGGGTTTGCTCCCACAGGAGTGGGGATGGTTGGTGTCAATGATCAGTCAGGGAGGCGAAAAGGTAGGGGTCATTGACAGGTAGGTTGAGGAAGAAAGGCCCCTGATGGTGGATGCACCAGTCCAGTGTCTGATCTGGAGTTGAGGTAGCCTAGGGCACGGGAAAGGAGAGGGTGCCCTTGTTGAGTCTCAGACTTAGGCAGAACACCTCATTGCAGGATAATACTGGACAAGTGTAGCACCACTGTAATTTCTTTGATTTTGAATGGTTTTGTCAAGGTTAGAGTGGATCACCACACCTACTCCCATAGGGGAAGTTGGGTAAATGCTTGGTGATCTATAGAGTAATCTATACTTTTCCCAAAAATGTTTTTGGGAAAGATATTGGAGAGAATTAAGGTGAGAGTCATTGCTGCCCAAGGCATGGAAAATAGTGGTCTAGGCCATTCTTTGGGAGGTCTCTCCCCTGTTGAGGCCAAATTGCTAGAAGAAGGGAGGGGGAGGGGAGGAGAAGACAGCTCCTGCTCCCTGGTGCTGAAAGATCATGACACCCACAGACACAACAGTAAATACAGAAAGAAACCCTTCCTCCATCACTAAGGCAAAGGAGATAGGGCTCTCCTTTCTCTCCTTCCATATCCTTTCCCAGACTGCATGTTCTTTTTCATTTCAAGGCTGTCTATGCTGTTTATTTAAACCCAGTCTCACCCATATAAAAATATTTGGGCCAGAATCCCCCCAGGGATGGCCCTGGTAACAATGGCCTGCCACCTGTGGAAACTCTGTTTCATTTCATGCATTCTTGCCCAGTCTGTTTTTATGGAGATCATCCAAGTCTGCTAAGGTTACATCAGTCTGTGAGGTTTACATCCCTTTAAGAAGAGAAAATTCTGCCCCAGAAGAAAACAAACCAAAGGGTGCCAGCTCTGTAAACTAGTCACAGTGGGCCTGAGGTGCAAGTGAAGAGTCACGACATTCTCTAAGAAGCAGGCAGTGCGTAGGTCAAGGAGCCATTGGAACTCTCTTGGGACAGAGATCACATAGCAAAGAGGAAGGGCAGGATTGAGAAGCAGCCAACCTTCTCAGGAATTAACTTTTAGAGATACATCTTCCCTTCCATCTTGGAATAGTGCCAGAATAAGAGCAGAAGGGGGAAAAAAATCTCAAAAAAATTAATGACTGAAAAGACAGAATTCCTAATGGGGCTACATAATCACAAAATAGAAGGTAGTTTGGTGGCATGGTGGATAGAACTATGGGTCTAGCCTTAGGAAGACTTGTAGTGAGGTTTAAATGAGATAATACATGTCTAGTATACATGAAGGACATGGGCACACAGACAGGACTGTCAGTCACAGGCTACTTGACTCCTTTTGGGAGTGTGACTTTCTAGTCCCTCCCCTTCTAGAGGAATGACTTTTCCAGGTCTGTGAAATAAGGGAGGAAAATACAGTTTTCCCTTCCACATCATGAGGGTTAAGGGTATGGCATCCCCCTGTGATATGGAAAATCCATGTACAATTTTTTGGCCTTCCCTTCATACCAGAGAAAAAGTCTAATTTTTTTCTTTTTCTTTTATGGGGTGTTTGCAGGGCCTTATTGTAGAATTGGGGTTAAGTGTTTGGTCACAGGCTCTGCGTCAGCTGCTGATTTTCACATGTCCTCTGTGGCTTCCACAAAACTCCCCCCAAATTCCTATTTAATTTCTTATGCCAACCTGCAATATAGCAAAACCAAGAAAGTGAAAGTCACAATGTGGAAGAGATAACTGTAGGATCTGCTTGCCTCAAGGCCCTACCATTTGATTACCTAGCACAGCCACTGCTTTCTTGTGACACATTTGCCTAGAGAAACCCTTGTTAAAGTATCTTGTCTTGGGAATTTGTAAATAAATAAATAAATGAGTCTTCCCTACCTCCAGGCTCCAGCCAGAAATGGAGTTCTGGCAAAATATTGTGGTTTTAAATGATCTCTCCTCCCTCTTCTGGTGCTCACCAATTGCCCCTTTCCACTGCATTTGAGCTGCTGTTGGTAGAACTATGAACTAGCCCTACCATTTTGGAAAGAAATTTGGAATTATGCGCAAAAAGCTACTAAATTTCACATATTCTGAGACCCAGAAATTATGTGACCAGACCCCAAACTCCAAAGAATTTAAAGAAAGAGGGAAAGGACCTACATGTACAAAAATATTTATAGCAGCTCTGTTTATAGTGGCAAAGAACAAAAAAACTGAGGAAGTACCAGTCAATTGGGGATGACTAAACAAGTTCATGGTATATGGATGTGATGAAATGCTGTAGGAAACACTGAAGGAGTTAGCTTTAGCAAAACTTAGGAAGAATTGCATGAATTGATGCAGAAGGAAGCGAGAAGAACCAAGAGAATAATTTATACTAAAACAATTTTATAAAGACAATCAGCTTTGAAAGTCTTAGCAACTCTGGTCAAGCTGAGAATATAAATTAAAGCAAATCCCTACTCTGTGATAAAAAAAGTGAGAAACCCACAATGCAGATTGAAATTCTTTTTTTTTTAAAGCTGACTAACACAATCATTGGTTTTGCTTGATTATACATGTTCATAACAGGAGACTTTGTTTTCTGGCTTTCTCATAGGAAGAGGGGAGATGGGATGTAGAAAAGGTAGATAGATCTTTGCTGAAAAAAATGATTAAAATTGATTAATTTTTTAAAGTGTGGCTATTTTTATTTTTTAAGAGATAAAATAAGATTTTTTTATTTTAAAAGATATTTAAAGATGTTTAAAACATTTTAAAGATATTTCTTTTTAAAAATAAGATATTTTAAAATATTTAAGTATTAAGTATTTAAGCATAAGGATTTGAATATAAGCATTTAAACATTAAGTATTTAAGTAGTGAAACATAGAAAGATAAGTACATTTTTTTAGATGTTTAGAAAAAAAAACAGGCCTCTGGTGTCCAAGGAAACTCTAGACTCAGAAATGTTCATCTTCACTCTTGGTAAAGTGGGAAACTAGACCTTTGGTCTGGAGTCTGGGCTGGTGAGCTCATGGCTGTAGGTACTCTGCCAACTTCCATGATGGCTATGCTACTGAGTGTTTCTTCTCTCACAGCTTTTTGTCTTCTCTTTCCCAAAAGCCCAAAAATAGAAGATGGAATTATAAATCATAGTGACCCCCCTCCACCAACCCCTAGGTCAAGCCATAATTCCTTGGGGGATAGAGAATGAGAAAGATCAGATATTGTCCTAAAACCAGGAGGTCTCCATTCCCAGTGTTCTGATCTCCTTGAAGGTGCCTGGTGCAGCTGTGGCAAAGAGATGCTGTATTTGTAAAGCATTTTGCCAACTTTAAAGTGCTATGTAGATGTCAGAGATTATTATTTTCATTTCACACTTAAAATTGTACCTCTTGTGTCTGTACAAATAAATGCATGAAAGTACATCTATGATGTATTCATTTATTTAGGAACAATGTCACTATTAGTGTGAGTGACCTATAGCATGTTCCATCCAGGAAAGGATGCCAAATCAGAAGAGCAGAGATTTGGAACTGGAAGGTACTTCAAAAGTCATCTAGCCCACCCCCCCCTCATTTTATAGATGAGAAAAAGAAAATTCAGATAAGTGAGGCTACTTGGCCAGCATCACAAAGGTAGAAATGATAAAGGCAGAATTTGAACCCAGAGTCTCTGATACCAGAGCCAAGGTTCTTTCCACCATCCCTTGCTATCTCTCACTTCAAGCACCAAAGGATGATGAGATGTAAGTCAGGATGATCAGATCACACCAAAAGTCATCAGACAGTTTGCTCGTTGACTCGTGGGATCACAAACACTTGTGCTTTTCTTCTGGGGAAAAAGTAGACACTGATCATGCACACTGGAAACTTTGGTCAAGTTCCTGTCCTCATGAATCTTAAATTGACCCTGGTTTAGGAAAATCAGTCTACTTGGTCTTTAACATGTAGGAGGAACAAGATGTGCCTAAAATTAATAATAGCTAGCATGTATATAATACTTTAAGGTTTTCAAAGAGTTTACATTTTATGTCCTTATCACAACCCTGGGAGGTAGAGGTACTGCTATTACCCTCATTCAACAGACAAGGAAATTGAGGCTGAGAAATGTTAAATGACTTGCCCAAGGTCACATAGCTAGTAAGAGTCTGAGGCAGGATTCAAACTCATCTTATTGGCCATAGTTTCAACACTATGTCCACTAAACTGTGGCAAGTAAAATGACACTGAGGTAAAATGAGACACGAACTTTTTTTCTAGGGAAAGGTTATGGTTTATTAACTAGGATGTGTATTTGTTGTTGCTATTCAGCCATTTCATGTCCAATTCTTCATTACCCCATTTGAGTTATAGGTTGTCCCTATGTAAATGAATACATCATACATGTACTTTCATACATCACTGGAGTAATTTGCCATTTCCTTCTCTAATTCATTTTACAGATGAGGAAACTGAGGCAAACAGGGATAAGTGAATTGCCTGGGTCACATAGCTAGTAAGTGCCTGAGGCCAGATTTGAACTCAGGTCTTCCTGACTCCTGGCCTGGCCATCCACTTCACCACTTAGCTTCACCTAGTGATGTGTATAACTCTTGATAAAATGAATCACTTTGGCCACCTCATAAAAGCCAGGGACCTAAGCATGATTAATTTATCAATTAGGCTAACAGAAATCAATATATTAGGTTAATAGCTTCCCTCAATGACCAAAGACCCCAGTCTTAAACCTAGATATGTCTTCCTTCTGATTGGCCTGACACTACATCATTACATCATTTAGACCTTCCACAGCAAAAATAAGAGGAGAAGGGTTAAGAGTTACCTCAGCTCCTCCCTATTATTTACTTGTTGGGAAAGGGAAGTAATCCTCAGTTAATAGGAATAGTCTATAGAACATGGGTGTGGTCTACAACAGCTTTATGGGCCTCAGCTACCTCTAGTAATCTGGCCAGAAAATCACAATCACCCCAATCAAGATTCCCCCACCCCCACCTCAGTCCTTTAGCCTTTGTCTGGGAGATCAAATCCCCCCTAACTTTGACAAGGAGAGGCAAGGTCCAAGAACTGCCCACACCTTTAGTTTGAACTGGGAGATTTTCTTTGAGTTAGACTGAGATGAGGTTTGACAAAATGGGGAATAAAATGGATTACAGAGTAATAGTGTTATTAAATGATACAGCACAATAGTAATTTTCCTTAGGGCTATGTAAGCCATCTTGTCAGTATGATATATATACACATAATTAAAAGGAATATACATATATATATATATATATATATATATAATATACCTATATAGATTGATAGGATAGATAGATGGATAGATGGATGGATGGATGGATGGATGGATGGATGGATGGATGGATGGATGGATGGAGGGATGGAGGGATGGAGGGATGGAGGGATGGAGGGATGGGCGGATGGACAGATAAGGAAATTAAAAGCAAGGATGTCCCTGAGGGCTTAGTGTGAGTTTCCGGTATAATTCCTTCACACCATCACCACTGTTGTATAGAAAGCTACCAAATCCACACTAATTACTCTTTCCACTTGTCATATTGTCAGTTTAGTTTAATCCCAGAATATTCCATGGAACTTGACAGGAAGGTTATAGGACTTCACATGACATGAAAAATTCATTATGCTTTCCAACATATAAAGGAAAACCTCTTGGTATGATATTTAAACATTCCCTTGAGCAACTAGGAGTTGCACTAGTTAACAAAACAGCCGGCAAAGAAAAGGGTCCGTATAAATGATGAAAAGTTGATTGCCTTTTAAAATACATTCCTTTTAATAACGGAAAACACACTAATGCATAGAAGGGATTTTTTAAAGCCGTAGCTTAGCCCTTCTGCTTCTCAATGCTCTCTTCTTCCCGTGTCCTATACCCCGCCTCCCCCTGCCGTGTCCTGCAAACGGACACACGCATGCGCCGGGGGCTGGGGGGGAGGACTCTGGTTGCTGCCATTCCCAGCTGCTGCCGTCGCCTTAGAACAGCAGAGCCTGCTGCTTCCAAAGCATCCCTTTGTGGTACGCACTGTCAAAAAACGCTCGTCTCTCCGCTGCAGTCAGAACGCTCTGATTGTTAACAAAAGCAGCCAAAGGGGAAATATGCAGAGGCTGCAGCCGGCCTTGTGGGGCAGCGCAGCCTTTGAGTTTTGTCACTGCAGATTCAAAGTCACCATTTAGTTTGGAAAGAAAAAGGGGGGTGGAGTGGAAGGGAAGGCTCAGAGAATGCCAGAATTAATTAACACCAGCTCTAATTGGCGTGAACACTCTGTAAAAGCCTGGGACTTCCAACTGTTCCGGAGGACCTGAATTTGGAAGTCCTTTTTTTTTTCGTCCCTCAGTCTGCAATTTCTGACATGAAGTAAAAATGGAAGGAGGACTCTGGGGCCACATTTTATTTGCCAAAGATGGAACTCGGGACTGGTTGAGGATGTTTGGGGTTCCCGCTGGACAGCCAGCATTAAGGGGCCTCCTAGCCTGCTGGAGAGGGCACAGAGGCTTTTCAGGAGCAGTCTCATTTGAAATAGCTTGAGCAGGAGGGGTGCTGAGCCCCATCCCACTGTACTGAGAGGCAGGGATAGCATTCAGATCTTGGAGGGGATCGCATGTGGCGGCTGTAGCTTCCTCTCGCTATATTTACTTTTACACACATCTTTGGAATAATGGTTGCCTTGTTGTCTTCCCAGTGGCCATGCAGTTAGCTGGATGCAGGAGAGGACAGTTTAATTTTTCCATGTTGATCACAGTGTCCTGAAGGCACTTCAGTAGTGGCTACTCTTGCCAAAGTCCAATTCCTTCCATGCTTGGCCTTGCAGTTACTCCCTTCACAACTTCCCTTCTATTCATTCTGAGTATATATATTGCTCTCATTTGCCTCAAAGATGCAAGGCTCCCGTTAGTGTCTGAGGCTTCCAAGTTGGTGAAGCTCTATAAGGAGTTTCTTATCACAAAGGATGGGCCAGAACCTTTGGGCACTGAATTATTGAAGGGCTGACTCTGCAGTTTCCTGCTCTTCTACTTTTCTCTGGCTATTGGCCCCTTGGCATTTCACTGCCCATTCACATCTCCCTCCAGAGGATGGGCAAGGGGAAGGAAAGGTAAAAGGAGGGAACCACCCACTCTGACTTCTAGTGAAATGCTCCCAGTTAAAGGAGTTGGCAACAGAGGAGACACAAATAACATCCAGAACGATGATTCTCTGGGTTCTAGTTGTCTGTGCTTAGAGATCTGGACGAATTACTATGTCTTCTAAAACAAATCACTCACACCCCCTAAAAGGAAGATGGATAATTGGGGATCCCAAGAAAAAAAGATTCAAGAATTGAAATAGGAAGAAGAGTTCAAAGAACTGGGTTGTTCAGTTTGAAAAAGAAAAGGCTCATTGTTGACTAGATAAATGGTAAGATATGAAGCACACAGGTCTACAGTAGTTATCTTTCTATTTGATTGCAAACTCAGCAAGGACAGGGACTTTTTTCATTCTTGCTTTGCTTCCCAATGGATTCGGAGTGAGGGTAGGGCACCTGAGCTGTGATTTTATTACTATTGAACAGCTCTTGTTGAGGAATCTCTATCTACCAATGAAAACTGACACTTTCCCTAAGACCTATAGTCATAGATAGTTGCCACGTGCACTAGGGATTAGGTGACTTAGTCACCCAGCCCATAGATGTCAGAGACAAGACCTGATGAGCCCAAGTCTTCCTGACTCAGAGACCAGCAGTTTATCCACTGTGCCATGCTGCTGAGTGTTTCCTAGCAGGATGTTTAATAAATTTCAAACGAATTGATGGCAAATGTATTTATTTGTCTCCTGCTTGGGAAATCAAACCAGTGGAGTGATAATGCAAGGATATACCCTAGGTCCCAAAGGCAAGTTCTAAAAGCACTGTGCAAGCTGTAATTTGGATTCTTTTGTCTTCAGTTTGGATCCAAAGTATTACAGAAGTCAATAACCAGCTGTTCTCATTCACACTGGAAGCAAAAGAAGAGGAAATGAGTTTAGACTGCAACAGGAGAGATTAAGTTTCAACGGAAGTAATAATTTTCAGATATGGGGGCTGATCCTGAATGGGAATCAGAGTCTTTTAGAACTGGACATAACTGTAGAGAGATGGCATGACTGGGGCAGCTCACTCCCTGGAGTTCTGTCCAAACAAAAGTCACTTGTCTGTTTAAAATGCCTAAAGAAGTTCCTTTAGTCCCAGTCCTTTTGATGTTCAATAGGAAGATTAGACTGGCCAACAAGGAGTGGTACATACTCCCTGGATGCCTAAGGGATTTGACTGGGCTGGCTGGTAAATATTTAGATGTCTGGCTAGGAAAAAGAAAAAAAAGTGTTAAATTTAATTGACCAATATATGATTCTGTGGGGGTTTGTGTTTAGCTCTGTAATATTATTTGCTGTTATTCATACAAGAAGAATACCATCTGGCATTGTGTTTATCCTCATCAAGTGTGTGCCAGACGATGGAAAGGAACACAATAAGCTCTGTGTGTACCAGGCCTGTCACTGGATTTGGTATTTGAAGAAGGCACAATCCATGTGTTAGTGGGGTTCAAGACTGACATGTTAGCCATAGCCCTGCTTCACTGCATGCACAGAAAGACTGTCTTTGGCTTTGTAGTAGAGTGTTTAACACTGTCTCTCCAACTTTTATTCTTCCTGGTACCTGGGCATAAAATTGGCTCTGATGGGGGTGGGTAGGATTGGATAGTACTTTTATGGACCAGTAGACTTGTTTTTTCTAAAGTGATCTCTCCTTTTTATAGATAACCCCAACTGAACCCTGGTTTTTTCCCCCCTCCTTCCACGTTCTTGTCCTTTTTCTTGAGCCCAGTGATTTTTTTTCATGTTCTTATCATTTTTCCTTAATCCATTGGTGCTTAAGGTATGAGATGAAGGAAATCTTCATCTTCATATGTATTTTTAATTGAATGCTTTGTCTCCACTTATGTTTGTTTTTGTAAACATCTAAATCAAGTTCACAAGCTATCTGTGTGTGCTTCTTACCTGGCTTAATCAGGTTTTGTTGGTTGGTGAGCTTTAGTTCCAAAGTCATTCACAGGTCCCTAAGATTTAGAACAAAAAGAGATCTGAGAGAGACCTAGACCAACTCCATTTTTGAAATGCATATGTTAACTCAGGACCCAAGAAGTTAAGTGACTTGTTGAAATTCACATAAGGAATAAGAAACAGGATGGGGATTTAAATCCAGATTCCTGTCTCAAATTCAGCAGTGTTTCAACTGCACAGCACTGTCTTAGATATTAGCTTTACAGACCTTTGGACTTCAGTGCTTCCATTCAAAGATATTCTTCACATGCCATGATTCCAAGTCTCCCTGTCATCCTGGTCATGCTTAAGGTACTATAATGATATTGTAAGTTTGGAGCTCTAGCTCCCAAAGACAAAACTGAAGCAGAGAAAGGTTAAATGACTTGCCCAAAGTCACACCATTATTAAGTAATCCTCTCTGAGGCAGGATTGAAACTCAGGTCTCCCAAACTACAAAACTGGAGCTCCATATGGGCCACCTAGCACATCATCTTATAAATTTTCCTCCAAAAAATAGAGAACCCAGACCTGGACATGGAACCCCAGGGTTTAACTCTAAGACAGAGCAGTCATGCTAGCTACAGGTCAAAAAAGTTAAGAATACCTCTTCTATAGAAAGCTTCAGAACAGAGTCAAACATCAAGAAGTAGCTTTGGCAGTTCAGCCAGAGCAGATGGGAGGTAGCATTGGAACCACTAAAGCAGAAAATGGAGAGAAGAGGGTCAAAAGGCTAGCAGCTGGACTCTACTTGGGATCTTCTCTTGGACAATTGCTGGAGGCAACTTCTCCTTTTATTGTGTATTTAGCAGAAGTTTGTTCATCAAAAGCAGCTGAGGAAGCTTGCTTCATTTATTGGGGGGGGGTCAGGGAGGGAGAAGCAAGAAGCCTGGCAGAAATTTCAAAATCTTCACCCAGGAACTCCCAGCACACAAGCCCCCAGTGAAGCAAACAGGCTTGACAAACAGAACATTTTTTCCAGTGGATTTTGCCACACAAGTGCCTCTAGAACTACCAAAAAGAAAAACAAAGAATTTGAAGCCCTGGTTCCAGGTCCATATGGAGGGTGATAGGAATTTTACAGCAACCTGTAGAGAGCTGTTACATTTGTGTTTCTGCCAGAGACAAGTAACAGATATATATATATATATATATACACACACACACACACAAAGTCAGATCCTAATAGAGGAAAAAGGGAAAGAGAGGGAAGGATACATCTCTACTCCTTATCAGGGAAAATATAACATGGTTTCCCCTATGATCATGCCCAGTTTGTACTGTCCATATTTTCTTTTGCATATGGTTGTCCACATGTTGTCTCCCCACTGGATTGTGAGCTCCTTGAGAGCAAGGACTGTTTTTTTTCCTTTCTGTGTATTCCCCAAGGCTCAGCACAGTGCTTAGCATATAATAGGTACTTGATAAATGCTTCTTAATTTGATTAATGTTTCTTGGAAGAGCGGAAAAAGTGCTTCAAAGAAGAACCAAGGCAAAAGAATCTGAAGAGACAGTGACTTTCAGAGGCTAGAAAATGGAATGATGAAACACAAGAAAAGAAAATGAATGCCTGTATCTATATGACTTTCTATAGTACAGGGGATCTTAACTTTTTTGATGTCATGCACACAAAATGCTTTCTAGTGAAACTGATTGACTCCTTTCTCACAGTAATGTGTAAAATAAAATGTATTGAATTACAAGGGAAACCAAAGGTTTGTGAAAATAAAGATGTAATTTTTTCCCATTCAGGTTCATGGAGCCCTTGGAATCTATACACAGACATCAAAGTGGTCCAAAGAAACAGCATTTCGTGCTCTGAGGAATGCACAGGAATGCACAATGAATCCACAGAGGACAACAATAATGGTCAGAGGGAAGTAAGATAAGTAAAAGTAACTCTTTGTTGAAGGCTAGCAGAGATAGCCAATTCTTGACCAAAAATTAGTCTGCGAGATGTTTTGTTGTCTTACTAGGTTATGTAGTCACAATATGATGGAAGGTAGAAGCAGCAAAGTAGAGAACAGAACAAGGGGGGCAGGATAGGAAGGAGGGACATATGATCAGATTGTCACAATATGTCCACTGTGAAGATGTCCTGTGTAATTACACATGCACAGCCTGTATTGAATTGCTTGTCCTTCCAGTGGGGGTGGGTGATAAGAGAGGAACCAAAAGAATCTAGAATTTAAAGCTCTGCAAAACATGCGACTAGGAATTAAGATATACAAGGGCTGGGGTAGGGAGACCCTCCCTGCCCTACCAGAAAGTTAGAGGGGTGTTGGAGGGGGGCACAAAAGAGAGCAAATCGGGGGAGAGGCTTTACAGTGGGATCACTGTTTTGAGATTGGGAGTAGAGGAAAGACAGGGAGAGAATTTGTAACTCAAAAATCTCATGGAAATGAATGATGTAAACAAGAAAACAAATTTAAAATCCTGGTGGGGGGAGAAAAAAGAATATGATAGAAAGTCTTACAGTCATTACCCATACTGGTGATTCATGTTGAGTCAAATGATATTGCCAGAAGGCATCTTAAGGTCTTGGGGGGGGGGGAATAAAGACCTCTGGAACACAAAGGATGTTTTCATCATTGAGGCTGATTGAAGGTAGGCATTTCATAAGAGCAAGTAGGTATAGGAGGAGAGCAGCAAGTTTAAAAGAGGCTCTTTGGCAATGGCATTGATATTTCTGGACAAAATCTATTGACCACGGATGTAGTACACTTAACTAGTATCAATAAAAATACATTTGCATTAAGTTTTGTGAGTTTCTTGAAGAATACTTTAAAGTAAAAATGGAAGGATGGAGAGAAAACTGACCATAAATAGCTCCTAAAGCATCTCTATAGAGAGCAGCATGTATAATGCCTAAAGAAGAATAAAAGCAGATAGGACTAGTAATTCACAGGAGACAAATCCAAGAAGATTGGCAATAAAAGTCCCTACCTTTGGCATCCATATACAAATGTATAAAATATGGGTAATAAACAAGGTAAATTAGAAATCCTATGGCATCAAGAAAGGAAGTTTCATTTCATAGGTATCACTGAGATTTGGTGGCATGGGTATATTTTTTAAGTGAAAATATTAAGAAATAATGTTTTTATCTAAAGCTGTTTCCAAACTCCTAGTGAAAAGTCCCTTGGAAAGATGGGTGAAAGGGAGAGAACAAAAATGCCTTTTTTAGGGAAAAGAATTAAAGGATTTTAACCAAATGTAACTCTTGTTTAGATGAAATCACTGTGTTCCCAGTACCAGAAACAATCAAGAGATTGGTCCATCAAAGGACGGCCTCCTCTTGAGTTAGATTCTCAGTATTCATCTCTGGGAGGAGCCCCATTGATATGAAATCATCTTGAGGCAGAGTCATGTCTTAGGGTGTGGGGGACAATGCCAGTTTGGACATCTCTCTCAAAGCTAGAAATATTTGGCTATTAGAGTAATGCTAAATTAAATAAAATTGTTTCCGGTAGACATGAGCTTAAAAATGAAGGGTACATTATTAATATGAATCTTTTTTTAACAGTAAAATAGGACTGCCTATTTATGGTGACCAAATTAAACAGAAAGTAGGCATACTAAAGCAAGAAAACTATCAGTAGAGACACCTAGAGGTTCAAAGGTGATAAAATTAAAGGAAAAGATTGTGATAAAACAGGGCCTTAGATATCAATACACAGTTATACAAAATATGGGCAACAAGGAGAATGAACTATAAATGCTAATGCAAAGATATAAATTTGACTTCTTTGTTATCCCTGACCCTTGGGTTAGACTCATGACTGAAATGTGGCTATTGGAGAATATATCTTACTCAAGATATACATAAACAGATAGGTAAAAAGAGAGGGCAAAGTTATATTGTATATTAAGAATTTGTGCCCATATGAGGAAATTCAGGAATGAGGTGAGGAAAACTTAATGGAGAAGACAGATCAGTGGATAAGAAACAGAAGCTATATTGTCAACAGAGTATGCTAGAGACTACCAGGACCGAGAGAGCAAATAAATGAGTTCAGGAAATAGATTGCAAACCTATCATGGAAGCATAATGGTAAAGGATATTATTATCTGGACATCTACTAGAGCTTTGTCTGTCTGTCTGCCTCTCTCTCATAATAGCTGATAATTGCTTTAGTTTGTCTTTTTTATATTCTTTTATTTATTTATTAGTTTTCACATTCATTTCCACAAGATTTTGTGTTAAAAAATTTTTCTCCCCATCTCTCCTCTACACCCCACTCCAAGATAACAAGTATACTGACTACCCCTAACCCCAATCTATTCCCTCTTACATATTCCCCCATTCACCCCCTTACTTTCTTGTAGGGCAAGATGGATTTCTATACCCCATTGCCTGTATATACATTATTTCCCAGCTGCATGTAAAAAACAATTTTTAACATTTATTTTTAAATTTTGAGTTGCAGATTCTTTACTTTCTTCTCTCCTCACCCACCCCCATCAGGAAACAAGCAAATCAATATAGGTTGTATATGTATGGTTATGCAAAACATTTCCATAGTAGTTATATTGTGAAAGACTAACTATATTTCCCTCCATCCTATCCTGCCCCCCACTTATTCTATTTTCTCCTTTGACCCTGTCCCTTTTCAAAATTATTTGCTTCTAACTGTCTTCTCCCCTAATCTGCCCTCCCTTCTATCATCCCCTCTCTTATCCCCTTCCCCCGCCTACTTTCCTGTAGGGTAAGATTCCCAATTGAGTGTGTATGTTATTCCCTCCTTAAGCCAAATCTGACAAGAGTTAGACAGACTCATTCCCTTTCACCTTCCAACTCTTCTCCTCCATTATAACAGTTTTCTCTTGCCTCTTTTATGTGAGATGATTTACCTTATTCTATAGCTCCCTTTCTCTTTCTCCCAATATATTCCTCTCACCTCTTAATTTTAATTTTTAGATATCATCCCTTCATAGTTAGCTCATCCTGTGCCCTCTATGTATACATGTACACACACAAACATATATATCCATATACCCTCTTCTATATATATTTTTATGCATGTACACACACACATACATATTGCCTTCAACTATTATCATACTGAGAAAAGTCTCATGAGTTACAATTATTGTTTTTCCACGTAGGAATGTAAATAGTTCAACTTTATAAGTTCTTTATGATTTCTTTTTCCAGTTTACCTTCTCATAGTTCTCTCGCTTCTTATATGTGAAAGTCAAATTTTCTGTTCAGTTCTGGTCTTTTCATCAAGAATGCTTGAAAGGAGGATGGCTAGGTGGTGCAGTGAATAGAACAATGGCCCTGGAGTCAGGGACACTTGACACACTTACTATCTGTGTGACTTTGGGCAAGTCCCTTGACCCCAGTTGCCCTCCAAAAAGCAAAAAAAAAAAAAAAGAATGCTTGTAAGTCCTCTGTTTCATTGAATGCTCATATTTTCTCTGAAGTATTATACTCAGTTTTGCTGGGTAGGTGATTCTTAGTGTTAATTCTAGCTCCTTTGACCTCCAAAATATCATATTCGAAGACCTTTTATCCCTTAATGTAGAAACTACTAAATCTTGTGCTATCCTAATTGTGTTTCCACAATATACTCATATTCCTGATTGCTTGTACTATTTTTTCCATGACCTGGGAACTCTGGAATTTGGATACAATATTCATAGGAGTTTTCTTTTTGGGATCTTTTTTAAGAGGCAATTGGTGAATTCTTTCCATTTCTATTTTGTCCTGGTTCTAGAAGATCAGGGCAATTTTCCATGAGAATTTCTTGAAAGATGATGTCTAGATTGTTTTTTTGATCATGGCTTTCATGTAGTCCAATAATTTTTAAATTATCTCTCCTGTATCTCTTTTCCAGGTCAGTGGGTTTTTTCTTAATTAAATTGGTTTATTTACTTTTAGTTTACTACATTCAGTTCCACAGTCCCTTGAGTTTCAGATTTTCTCTCCCTTCTTCTCCTCCCCCCCCCATCATGGTGGCATGCACGTAGATATAGGATCTACAGATATCTTCCTGTTAATCATTAGTGAGGTTGTAAAGAAGGATTATAATTGATACAATTATCAGTGGGAAAGAGGAAACAAAACAAAACAAGAAAAAGAAACAGAGCAAGTAGTTTGTTTCAATCTCCACTCAGACTCTGCATCTCCTTCTCTGGATGTGGATATCTCCTTCAATCATGAGTCTTTGGAGTTATCCTATAACCTTGTATTGTTGAGAGGAGCCCAGTCTATTGAAGTTGGTCATCACATATACATTGTGTCTGTGATTGTGTACAAGTTTCTCCTGGTTCTGCTCTTCTTACTCAGCATCAGTTTATATAAGTCTCTCCAGGTTATTATGAAGTCCATTTCTTCCTCATTTCTTAAAGCACAATAGTATTCCATTACCCTCATGTACCACAACTTGTTTAGCCATTCCCCATTTGATGGGCATCTCCTTGTTTTCCAATTTTTTTGCCACCACAGAAAGAGCTGCTAAAAATCCTATTATCTTCTCATGCTTCTTGTGTTTGATTGTCAAATTTTCTGTTCAGTTCTGTTTTTTTCAGCAAGAATACTTGAAAGTCCTCCACCTCATTGAATGACCATATTTTCCCCTGGAATAATATGCTCTGTTTTGCTGGGTAGTTGATTCTTGGTTTTAATCCCAGTTCCCTTAATCTTTGAAATATCATATTCCGGGCCTTTCAATCCCTCATTGTACAAGCTGCCTGATCTTGAGTTAACCTGATAGTGCTTCTGCAGTATTCAAATGGTTTTCTCTTGGTGGCCTGTAATATTTTCT
>CM053594.1:319219478-319275434 GCA_028646575.1 Pseudocheirus occidentalis
TAGAGAGGTGTTGGAGGAGGGCATAAAAGGGAACAGATTGTGGGAGGGGTCTTACAGTGTGATCAATGTTCTGGGCTGGGGGGTAGGGACAAAAAGGGGAGAAAATTTGTAACTCAAAACCTTGTGGAAATGAATGATGTAACCAAGAAAATGAATTAAAATTAAAAAAAAAACAAATTGGAAGAAAGAGTAAAAATGAGCAGATATGACATAACAATTAAAATAGTTTCAAACTGATCCATTTAAGTCAGCTGTTAACATCCAAAAAATGGGAAATGGAAGAAAGAGAGATTTCCATGGAAGATTATAATTTCCTACAGTTGCAGATGTAAAGCAGTCACTATGACGAGGCCAAAAGCCCAGTTTATTTAGCGCCATTGGCACTTCCTCATATAACACATAAGGGAGTGAGGTATATGAAAAATCACAAATGTGTTGGTACCGCTGTCATCAACAATAAAAATATTTGTTATTGTGATGTTGAAATATTTATTTTGTTTTCCATCTGTTTGTTGCAGTCCTTCTTGTTTCATCTATAAACTTGTTGGCACAATCTGACTTAGTTGGGCCTCATGGCAAGTTTTTTCAGTCATCTTCCCCTTTACCATTCATCACTCTGACATAAAATCCTCATGCTCTTTCTCCATTTTCTCCTGTAAAATTTTACAAATGAATTTGTATCCTAGAGTTCTCCTTTTTTAAACTTTTATTTTTAAGTAACAACCCCTCTTAATTCCATTGCTTTCCCTCATTTAATTGTTTTCTCTTTATCCTATATGTAGTTTGCTTTTTATATATTTACTTGCTTGTTATCTCTCCCATTAGATTGTAAGGTCCTTGAGTCCAAAGACTGTCTTTTGCCTCTTTTTGTTTCCTTAGCAATTAGTATAATGTATGCTTAATAAATTTTTATTGAATTGAATTTTCTTTCCTTTCCCCCTTCCCCTACTGAAAAAGAAAAACAAAAGTCCTAAAAATATGTATAGTCAAACAAAATTAGTTTCTCTTTGACCATCTTGAAAAAGTATGTCTGAATCCATATCCTGAGCCTGTCACCACTCTGTCAGGAAACGAATAGCATGTGTTATCATTGGTCCCCTGGAACTGGGATTGGTCACTGTGGTGATAAGAGTTCTTAAATCTTTCAAAGATATTTGTCATTACAATGTTGTTATTGTATAAATTGTTCTCCCAGTTTTGTTTACTTCACTCTGCATCAGTTCACGAAAATCTTCCCAGGTTTTTCTGAAAATGCTCTTTCACCATTTTCTATAGCATAATGGTATTTCATTAATATGACAAATTTATTCAGCTATTACTCAGATGATGGATATCCTTTTATTTTCAATTGCTTCATAATAAAAAAGATCCAATGTGAATATTTTTGTGCATATTGATCCTTTTTCTCTTTCTTTGATATCTTTGAGTAGGGAGACAGGTAGGTGGCCCAGTGGATAAAGCATTGGGCTTGGAGTCAGGTTCAAATTAGTTAAAATCCAACCTCAGATGCTTATAAGCTGTATAACCCTGGACAAGTCACTTAACTGCTGTATGCGTTATTTTCCTAGTTTGTAAAATGAGAATAATAATAGACCTACTTCCCAGGATTGTTGAAAAGATAAAATGAGATATTTATAAGGGGCTTAGCACGGAGTCTGCCAAATGGTAGGCACTTAATAAATACTTGTAACCACCTTATATGGGTATACAGCTAGCAGTGGTATCACTGAGTCAATTTAGTGATTTGGTGGGGCATAGCTCCAATTACTTTCCAGAATGTTTGAAACAATTCACAACTCCATCACCTGTGCATCAGTGTCACTGTTTTCCAGAAGCTTATTCAAGATTTGCCATTTTCTTTTCTTTTTGGAGGGGTTGGGGTCAACTTTCACCCAATTGATAGGTAAGAAGTGAAATTTCAGAACTCCTTACATTTTTGATTATCTAGTAGTGATTTGGAAAATTTTTCATATGGCTAAAGATACCTTGGATTTCTTCTATTTAGCACTGCCTGTTCAAATCTTTAACTACTGTTCAACTAGCAAATAGCTCTTATTCCTATAAATTTGGATCAATTTCTTATACGTCTTGGAAATGGGAACTATCAAAGAAACTAGGTGCAAATAGATTTCCCTTTTAATACTGGCTGCATTCATTTTGTTTATACAAAATTTTAAAAATCTTATTCAATCCGAATTATCCATTTTATATTCTCTATGCTCCTCTATATTCCTTGCTTAAGTCCTTTTCTGTTAGATATAAATGGTAACTTCTTTTTCCTTTAATTTTTTCATGATGCAGAGCTTTACACTTTGGGCATGTATTTATTTGGTATTTTTATGGTATGTGGTAGGAAGTGTTGTTCTAAACCTAATTTCTGCCAGTCTCTTGTCCAAATTCCATGGCAGTTCTTATTGAATAGTGAGCTTTTACCAATAACTGGGTTTGATGAGTTATCAAATATTAGGTTAAAGTGTTCATTTGCTTATGTATATTGTGTATCAAATTTGTTCCACTGACGATTTCTCTTTTTCTTAACTAGTAGTGAACTGTTTTGCTCTTTACTGTCTTATAGTATCCTCTTCTTTTTGTTTGAAAAGGGCATTCAGGGGTTGCTGACTGAGGCAATTTCTGGATTCATTTAGTTTCTTTTTTGTGGCAATTGCTTTATATTGGTTAAACTTTGAGGAAAGAGTGATCATCTCTGTCACATTTTTGTCTCTTATCCATTTCACAGTTTAGCAGATCAATTGTTTGTTTTTTTCAAATAGATCTGTTGGTCCCTTTATATTGGATACCTTGCTTTTCTTATCTTCATTGTCTAGTTTGGGAGAGGTTTTGACATTTGTGCTAGCAAGTCAATTGTTTACATACAGATAGCTTATTGAGAAATAAAGTCTATTTCAGTATCCATAACTAATAAATTGTAGTCAGTTTCATTTTTTAAAAATATTGTTTACTCTTTGTTGCAATCCAATGCTTTCTGGTTTACTTTACAAATTATGACTTATAAGTAGTCCAGAATCCCTTGTTTTTTTTCCCAACATATTTTCTTGCCTACCCAAACTCTGCCCAGCTATGCAATGAAGTCACTAAGTAGTAAGGTATATGTTGACTTAGTCTGGAGGATCTCGTTGAGTGCTTTTGTTGAATTTTTCTGCTTCATCATCCTCTGCAACAGATATTAGCAAATAAGTTACTGTTCTCTTCAGGGTGGCCTTTTTTGCTTATACACACCGTGGAGTACTACAAGATGGGGTGAACATATGTCCCATGAAATAGTGTTGCTGATTTTAGGCAAACAAGTAATCCCCCTCTGCCAAATCTTTTGTTTGTTTCAACAAAGCCGATATGGATAGTGGTTGGAAAGCAGGAGAGGGAAAACGGTCTCCAGGCAGATAGCAAAGAGTTAAGAGGGATACACTGATAGAAAAGAATCCAGTTTGTTAGATCAATAATATGTCTAGGGAATAATAGACCACATTAAGCTATAACTGAATATACCTCATTCTTTAAAATCACTATAAGGAGGTAGCACCTGAGTTGAGCCTTAATTCAAATAAAATTCAAATAAAAAAGTGCCCACTATGTGCCACTATTGTGCTAGGAAATAAAGATGAAAAATGAAGTTTGTTCTCAAGGACCTTACCTTCTGAGGAGGAGAGTAGAAATGACAAGTACACATAAAAGCAAATAAAAAACATAGATGAAGTAAATACAAAGTAATTCAGGGGGTTGGTACTAACAATGAGCAGCACTGGATTATGCCTTTTATAGGAGATGGGGCTTAGGTTGGACCCTGGATGGAGTTAGGGATTCTAAGAGGCAAAAGTGTGGAGGTAGTGCATTCCAGGCACTGGGGATGGATGCATATACATATGGATGGCCTGAAGGAGGAAGATAGCAAGGCATTTATAGTGGGCCTGTGTACAGGCCCATAAATTATCTAGCATGTGTGTGTGTCATACAATGACAGCCTAAGTGATCGAGTCACACAAACTCATGAAGCCGTCTATGAAGGCAGGAAGGGTTTGTGAGCTTCCACAGCAGAGGGAACACCCCACACCATGAAAAACACAGACTTTTCTAAGTATCAGTGGGAACCGTTGGACATTTCAGGGCCATAGTTACTTAGCTTTTTTTTTTTTACTTGGACCTGTTATTCCATCAGCGTAGGGAGCTTCCAATGAGGAACTGCTCTGGAACTTAGAATCCTAGAGAGTGGTCTCCATCATTTTCTCTCAGAGGTCATTAAACCCTTCCTCATGGAACAACTTTTGTCCCCCCTGCTATTTGTATTCCTGGTTAGAGACAGAGAGCAATTGTACCTATTTGTTGTAACATTTTTCTAGACAGGCAGAAAAAACAATCTCTTCTGTGAAATTTAAATTGATCAGCAAGGATTTATTAAGTGCCTACCACGTGCTAAGCCATGGTGACACTAATACAATGAATGAAACAATCTGAACTCTCAGGGAGCTTCTTCTAGTCTAACTAGATTTAAATAATTTAACTCTGCTAAGCAAGAAAGTCCCTGTGCACACACCCTATATATCAGAGGAAGTCCATCTCTTTGTTTCTGAGGCTGCTTACTCCAAGTTGTTAAGGTCAGGCCTGATGAAACATACAATAACCACCAGTCACAGGGGCTATTTTTAGTTTTATGTACTAAGAAGAATTCGTAACTTTGAGAGTTGAGTAAACCCCAGACCCACATCTTCCCCTTCCACTCTTCCTTACTAGGTAGTATATTGTGAGTATAGCATTATTGGGGAATAATTCAGAAATGCCTACTAAGGGCATTCTCCTACAAATGGCATTTATTACTTCAAAAGCAAGACTTGTTTTCCCTTTTATGGTCTTTAAGATAGCCATTTTTTGACAATGTTTTCCCAGCACATTACAAATTACTTTAGAGTTGGGAAATGCTCTTTGCTGGGGAAAATCCCACTGCTCTCAGGGCTGTTTCTGGGGTTTGATCGAAAGCATTGTTTATTTGGGCAGCAACATTCTTCTGTCAGCAGGGCCCCGGGAGTTTACTATTAATCCGAAATGTAAACCCCTTTTAGAGTTACCTCTTAAAAGAAGAGGTTACTGTTTAACTCTTATGTTCACAAGACATTTTGTAAACTCAAATAAAAGGGAATCAGGCTTTTACTATAAGATGTGGTCTGAGTCCCAGAAATACTAATAGCTAATTGAGATGGATGTCATACTGCCCCTTGAGTTCCATCCCAGCAAGCAGATAGAAGATGCTGACCCACCTGAAAGGCTAATCAAGCATTTTCCCTGTGGTCTGAACTCTTAGAACTGGAAGAAAGAGTCTGTTCTAATACCCTTGGGAACTCTACCTGGAGGTGTGTAACTCAGAAGATTTGCCCAGCCTGCTTTGGGAACCTTGTATAATCTGATCAATAGACTAACTGTTGTCATCTCATCTTTTTTTAAAGTCTAATGCTGTGCTTTCATTGGCAAAGAGACCTCTCTATGAGGAAATTCTCTACCAGTGCTGATAAGCAACTTCCCTACTCCTTCATAGAATGACAGAATTTCAAGGTTAGTCCAACCCATACCCAAAAGGAATTCCTAGAATAATAACCAACATGTGGGCATCTAGATTCTGCTGAACAGCCTTCAAGGAGGGGGAAATTACCACCCCTCAAGGAAGTCCATTTCAATTCTGGATAGCTTTAATTGGCAGGAAGTGTTTTTCTGACATGAAACCTAGACCTTCCTCTTTGCAACTTACATCAGATTATGTCCTTTGGGACCAAACAGAGCCAGGTTAACTCCTCTTCACACAACAGCCCTTTGAATTTTGGAGGACAGCTATAATACCTCCTCTGCATCTTCTCTTCTCCAAGCTAAATAGCTTCAGTTCATTCAACCAATCCCAATACAAATGAAACTCAAGAGCCTTAACCATACCTGTCACTTTTCTTGCTGGACATACTCCATAGCTTATCAATATGGTGCCCCAAAATGAACTTAATAATTCAGATGGAGTCTATACAAGGCAGAATTTAAGAGACTATCACCTCCTTATTCTTGAATCTGATGCTTCTGTAACATCTGGTTGTAGAATCATGCCTTTTGCGAAGTTCTACAATGTAGTGCACAGGACTTGTCTCTGGGCTGGCTGACTTACCACAAACTGTCCTCCTATTGACATACCTGTGTCACAAGATAAGAATCATCACCACCATTCAAATCAAACTCTCTTAGACCCCTAGGGATCATTCTGCTGTGTGGTAGATATACTTCTACTTGCCACTATAGTTCCTGACTCTACCCTAGCGTGCTTCTCATCTCCACAAAAACCAGTCATTCACAATGATCACCCCAGAAACTTTTTGTAAAAAATGTTTTCATTGATATTTCCTCTTTCTTATATCACCATAATATCCCACACATGCCTCCCTTTCCCCCCTCTGAGAAAGCCATCTCATGTGACAAGTAGTATTTTTGGAGAAGTTAAAAAGAAAAAAAAAGATCAATACATTGAAAAAGTCCAAAAATATATTCAATATGCAATACCTGTGAACTTCCCACCCCCACAAAGGGGTATATTGAGGGTGTCTTCTCATGTCTGTTAATTTGAATCCCACTTGGTTTTTATAATTTTGTTTTATATTCTTTAGGGTTTGTTTAATATGTAGCTGTTCTTTCCATTTAAATTGCTGTAGTTACTGTGTATATCATTTCCTGTCTTTGCTTACTTCCCTCTACATTGATGTAGATCTTTCTTGGCTTCTTTGTATTCATCACAAATATTATTTCTTACAGCATAGTAATATTCCATTATGTTTAGGTGCCACAATTTGTTTAGCCATTCATCAAATGTTGGGCATATACTCTGTCTCCAATTTTGAACTACCACAATAAGTGTCGCTATAAATGTTTTGGAGTATGTGGGCACTCTCTTCTTTATCAATGGCTTCCTTGGGGTATAAATTCAGTGATGGAATCTCTGGTTCAAAGGTAAGGGACATTTTAGTTATTTTATTTGCATAATACCAAATTTCTTTCCAAAATAGTTGCTCTATTCACAGTTCCACCAACAATGTATGTGTGACTATCTTTCCAACCCTTCCAACATTGAGTGTTGTCATTTTTTGTCATCTTTGCAAATTTGCAGGGAGTGAGGTGAAGCCTCTGGGTTGTTTTGATTTGCATTTTTGTCTTTATTAGTGATTTAGAACATTTTATTCGTGTGGTTATGAATATTTTGCAGTTCTTTTGAGAAGAACTTTGCAATTCTTCTTTTGAAACTGTTCATATTCTTTAACCATTTTTCTGCTGGGGAATGGCTATAGTTATACATATGTATACACACATACATACACACACATATATGTATTTGGAATGTATGTGCCTATATATGCATATAAATTATTTCTGTGTTTAGATACTAAACCTTTATCAGAGAAATTTGATACATTTTTTCCCACCTACTTGACCATTTCACTTCTTATTTTAGATGTTCACAACAACCCTGGGAGGAAGGTAATATTGGTATCCCCATTTTACAGATGTGGGCACTGAGGCAAACAAGTTAAGTAGTTTGCCCATAGTCACCCCAGACAGTAAGTGTCTGAGGGCAGATTTGAACTTTGGTCTTCCTGACTCCAGGTCCAGCATGCTATATACCCTGTCAACTAGCACTGCCCCTTTGTCCCTGATTATGCAGCCTACCACTGATCTATTCTTTCCCTTGTTAACTTTTTTTTTCTATATCTGCCTGGAAATCCTTTCTCAGTGTCTATGCTCTCCAACTCTTCCAGGTGCCAGTTGTCCTCAGAGTTTCCAAGACTCTCTTTTCCCAGGACAAACAGATTTTTCAAGCACCAAATCCCCCAGGCCTCATCTAGTTTAAGGTCCTCATCTCCCTTTAATGACCATCTCTCTTCATTCATAGGAACATTCATCAATAGAACCTATTCCCACCTCCAAAGTAAGGCCTTCGTCCTTTCCCCCTACTTTTCAGTCTTTCCCTTCTCCTCCTCACCCACTCTCCTGTAGGTTTTTCTGTTTCTGAGATCACAGAGGTCACTCTACCCTCATTGCTGGCTCTTGATTTGACCTCAACACATTGCTTACTCCTTTCTATCTCCCTGCTCTCCTCCCCACATTTTATGTACCTTTCCATGTTTCAATGTAGTCCTACAAAAGAACCATTTACCTTGTAGGTGCCAGGTTCTGTCCAGAATATCCCGTGTCCACCTTTTCACTGTCACCTCTGCCAGATTTCTACCTTAAATCCTGTTTTCTTATATATATTTAGAAAGAAGTCTCTTACTGGTCTCTTTGTGGTCACTCTGATACTCTTACTGCCCTTGTCTGCTGTATTTATTTATTCCTCCTGCATTTCTGTTGCTTGAGGCATCTGAGAGGTAAATAATTTCTTCAGTTCTGAGTTTCCTTCTAAAATTGTTTCAGACTCTTTATTATTGAATGTCTATTTCTTGTCCTGAATGGTTAAGCTAACCTTTTCAGGATAGGTCAGCCTGGCTGTCTCCTGAGTTCATATGCCTTCTACTCCTGAACACATTATCTCATTCCCTGATTTTTCAAGTGGAGAGGAATAGTCTTACATTATTTGAATGTTCTTCCTTGTGTATTTGAAAGTCTTTTTCTGATGCCTTATGGAACTTGTAGTTTCTGAGTTGTTGTTAAATTTAACCAGTAGGTGTCTTAGAGTTTACAATTGTTTTCTTTTTTTTCTTTTTCTGTAGTTGATCTGTGAATTCTTTCCATTAGAATTTAATTTTCTCCTCTTCAAGCTCCAGCCCCAGCACTGCTAACATGGCTAAAAGAACCAAGAAGGTTGGAATTGTTGGTAAATATGGAACACGTTATGGTGCGTCCCTCAGAAAAATGGTGAAGAAAATTGAAATTAGCCAGCATGCCAAGTATACCTGCTCCTTCTGTGGCAAGACCAAAATGAAGAGATGGGCTGTGGGTACCTGGCATTATGGATCCTTTATGAAAACAGTAGCTGGTGGTGCATGGACCTACAATACCACCTCTGCAGTCTCAGTCAAATCTGCCATCAGAAGACTGAAGGAATTGAAAGACCAGTAAAATCTTATTAAATCTCTGTAGCCCACAGTCCAACAATAAATGGGTTAATTTATGGAATAGAAAAAAAGAATTTAATTTTCTTCATTTAGTAGTTCTGGGCAATTCTCTTCTATTATTTCCTTCATTGTGGTATTAAGATTTTTAGTGTATTTACATTCCCAATCTATTGTTTTGGCTTTTGTTTTGTTGGTGATACTTGCAATTGTATATTTAAATTTTTTATTCTGCTCATTATGGTTGTGCTGGACAAAATTCTACACTCAAAATTTTAACTTTTATTTTAAACCACCCAAGAAAAGTGTGTTATGGTTCCATATTCTGAAATTCCACAGAATTCTCTGTCTCGTCAAGTGCTGAATCATTTTCTTTTGATTTTGCAGTATTTGTCCATAAATACCTAAACTCATTTACAAGATCTGGGGAGCTATAGTTCCTTCTGTTGGTACTATTTTTCCTGTTGATTTATCTTTTCCAGTTCAATGTTTTTGAGTTTTCTTCTTCCTGAAATCTTTAGGATAGTTCTCCTCCCTACTTTTCCTTATCACTCAATTCCTGACTCCTTCCCCTCCAATTTTGTTTCCTGTGGGGTTAGATCTCAAAGTATCTCATTCTCCTCTCATTGGTTCACCAGCCTAGGTCTTTGCCCCAAATGACTTTTAGGTGGTGAGAACTAGGCTAAGCTGGATGTGCTTTTTCTCTCAGGTTTGATATACTGTTCCACAGCTCCACACATGCAGTGTCCTGTCCTGATTACCTGTCCCACTCCATTTGTTCCTTAGTTCTCTGGCCTGGCACTGGTAGGACAGAGTCTACTTTCTCTAGCACAGGTGCTTCTGGGGTTGTGACTTCTTGAAGGCTTTTACTACTGAGGGGTTGTGGCCAAGTTAGCTGTTGAAGCTCAAGCAAACTTCTAGATCTTGAAGCCACAGCCTCAAAAGCACTGGAAAAAGAGAAAGGGAAAGGGGAATAAAGTCCAGGGTTGAGTTTTGATGCAAGGATCTATATGAGGTCTCATTGGTGACAGAATGCAAAGAGAAGAAATAATGTGGAGTGAACTTGGCTTTTGGAATCTAGGTGTCCTAGACCACAGAAACAACTGAAATTGCTTTATGTTTGGAGCATATATTATAAAGAGTTTTGAGAGGTCATAGGGATTGGAGAAATCGTCTGTACCATTTTGTTGTTCAAATGACCCTAACATTATCAACTTATAAATAAAAAGCATTTACTTAACAGTAATACAAAAGCAAGAATAATCAATACATCACAGTTATTGCAAATATAGGAATAATCAATACATCCCAGTCCACACATAAACCTGGGTCATATTCTCTCTCACTAATGCATAACAAACTCTGGAGGAGAGTGGCCATATACATATAGAAACTTAGCAGGGAGACACAAGAGTGAGGTCAGCCTATGTACTTGGGGCAAATCTCAATTCTATACCATAGACTTTGATGTTTTTGGTCATTTTATGAATAATCTGCCCCATATTAAGCCACTTCTCTACTAGCTGCTCCCTTTCTGGTATTCACCACTCTCCTGATGGTAAATCCATTTCTCTTCTACTCTCAAATGGACAATAACAAACTCTTTTTTATTCATAATCATGCTTAAAAGACTGCTAAGTGTTGCACTATTTTAATCATAAATAGGTCCCTTAAACCAAAAAACTTCTGAGCTCCTCTTCAGTTTGCTTTCTGGGCAATGCAGACAAGCCTGCATTAATAATATGATGATTTGTTCAAAAACCTCTTACTTAGAGCAAACCAGAGTTCACAACAATTCTCTGAGATAATGCAACGTCAAGCCTGAACCTGCTCTTTACCAACAGATTGCTTCATTAGCCAAATAGGTTCCTCTAACAGAAAAGCAAACATAGAGCTTATCTTTTCCCTTCTTTTCCTCTCTATCAAATCAGAGATGGCAGGAGAGTGAAGCCAGCACTCTGCAAGGTTTCAATTCTTTCAAGCCATAGATGGTGTTGGAAAGAAATAAACAGAATTCAGCTCTTTTCTAATGAGCTTGAGCCTTTCTTCAGCCATTTAGTATCTCCCAACTGAGCAGGTGAGGCTTTCCTGACAGCCGTTGCTTTTATGTTTGTTTTTAACTGCCTACTAGTGCTTCTCAACTCAGTTGCCTCTCACTGATTTTTCTATTCTTCTTATGGTGTCTTCAATTCCCTTACTGGCCCAAATCAGAGTTCCTTGTGCTTAGTGTTTTCAGTTTCCCTTATAAAGGGAAATTTATCTTTCTTTTATGAAACCTAGGGTACCTATTTAATCATCCTATGGTTTCTAAACAGTTATTTGATCGACTACTTTGTGATGCTTAACCTCTCAAGCTCTAAAAACAGTTACATGAAAATAGCTGAGGAAGCACAATGCCCTACAGACTTAATTATTTCTATCCTCACACAGGTTTTCTCAGTTCTCTATTCAGTCTTCTTGATGACATGAATCTGTCCCACATTTCATTTGTAAATCATATTTTTCTGCACATGAATTTTTATCATTTTCTCATATATGAAAGTTCTTCATTTGCTCCTTCCAGTAACCACAAAGTTTTACATATTAAAATGACAGCACTTAGACCCTTCACAAATTGATATTTTTTTTCTTTAAGTAAAATTCATCTTCTGCTCCTTTCAACAACCAACTTATAACACAAAACAATAATACCCCCCCACTTTTTTCTTAACATTTCCCAAGGTCACATTAGGTTTTTTGCTTGCTTTTTATTTAATTTTATTTCAAATTAATAAACATCTTTCTCTCCCTCCTGCCAATTTAAAAGGAAAAAAAGAAAAAGAAAACCCTCATAAAAATATGCACAGTCAAGAAAAACAAAATTTCTACATTGTCCACAACACAAAAACATATATCTCATTCTGCATCATCTCTCTGTCAGGAATTGAACAGCATAGAACCAGTTAGTCCACATTAACTTTTTGACTGACACATCACACTTGCAACTAGGAGGTCAAGTGAGTATCCAGGGTCACACAGCCAGCTTTTATCAGAAGTACTTCAACCCTGGTCTCTGTTACTCTAGGGGGCACTCTCTATCCACTAGACCACACTGCCTCTTATCATCTCGAGTGCAAAAGTCTAACGGGGACTACTTGGCTTTTTGCCTGAAAGATCCATTGTGAGACTGGTCCTGAAAGTAGTGGAACCTTTATCATCAATGTTAGGGCATGGTCATGTGGTAGACAAATACCAGCAGATGAACCTCAAATCCAATCATTCAAAACCGACTCTGGTCATTAGGTCCCAAACATTTCCTTGCCCTACCCCTTCACTGCCCACCATACATTTAGTTGCAAAGTCCCAGTCACATATATCAGAAAGTTAGAACTGCAAGAAACCTTAAAAGTTGCCCATTCTATCTACACAATCTTACATCTGTACCAGTCCATACACACACTGCTGCTAGCCTAGTTTAGACCCTCCTGACCTCCCCTGAACTAGCCTAATACCCTCTTAATTGGTCTCCTTATTTTCAGTATCTCCTCTCCAACTCATCCCTCGTACAACTGCTAAAATAACCTTCCCCATGTACCCATATAACCAAGTCATTCAACTGCTCAAGAACTTTCAGTGGCTCACTTATTGCTTTGCCCATAGAAGAAAAATTAATTTATTTGCCATTTCAAGCTTCCACAATCTGATTCCAGTCCACTTCTCCAGCGCTGTTCGACTCTGCTCTTTTTTGCATGCTGAATGTTCCAGTCACACTAGTTTACTCAAAGCTCCTCCAGGCCTACCTCCTCCCCCAGGACCTGCAATCTACTTCCTCTTTTGAAATCCTTTTCTTCCTTCAAATGTTGCCTCTTCCACAAAGCTTTCTTTGATTTTCTTGCAAGGAAAAGGATCCCTCACTCCTCAAATATATCTAGAGCCCTTTATCTGGATTTCCCCTGTACCCCTATCACACTCTATTTTGGATTATACACTTTGTTGCACATAAAACTTTGCAAACCTTAAATATAAGCCATTATTATTATTATTATTTTAAAAGGTAACATAAAATAACTCACAGAGAACCTACAATGAGATCATGGAAGACCTGAGTTGAAGTCCTATACACCTTGATTGCATTACCCTGGCAAGTCATTTAACCTCTTGCTTCCTCCAGGCAACATTCTAAATTTATAAAGGTTTTCCTTGGGAGTTCCTGTCACCAGTGAAATCCCAGGTATGGTCACCACCCCATGATTATTATTCTTCCCTCCTATCCCTCTCCCAATGACCTTTTAAGATCTTTTCATATTTGTATCCCCAGTTGCCTGGCAAATTCCTTGCACATAATAAGGTGCTTAATAAAATTTTGAGAGATAGCATGGTATGCAGACCTTTGACTTGGAATCTCCTGCCTTCAATACCTACCAGATGTCATTAGGGAACATCAGCGTCATCTCTGAACATCAATGTTCTCAACTTGAAAATGAGCACGTTACCTCCAGAATCTACCTCTGAGTGTTGTCAGGAAGATCAAATTATCACAATGTACATACTTTAAAAGGCTTGTACAAATGGCAGCTTTTGTTAGGGTTGAACTGTGTTTTATATGAAAGAGCCATTGGTTCTACAGGTCTCAGGAAGAGGAAGTTCCAAGTGACCCTCATAAAATCAGAAAAGAGGTACTGGAGTAGGGGACTGTATTGAATGCTCTTTTTCCTTGTCTCCCTTATCTCTAGTCCCTTTGCTTCTTCCCAGAGAACTTCTTCTGAAGGTGACACCAGCCAGATGTTGGAGGAAGGAAAGAAGGAATGAAAAAGCATTTATCAGGCACTTGTTAAGTTTAGTGCTGGGGAATACAAACATCAAATAGACCCTCTAGGTAATGTCAGCTCCTATAGGGTGTGTGTGTGGGTATGTGTCTGTCTGTCTGTCTGTCTCATTGTCTCCATCTCTCAGAGACAGAGAGACACAACCACAGAGAGAAAATGATGTTCTTTGGTCTGGGAAGACAGGAATGGTGAGTGGAGTAATAGAGTGATTTATTTGATATATCCTTTCCAGGCAAGATGACAATTTTGATTTAATTACTGTTCCTAGAACAAGAGGTGGAAAGTATCACTCAGGTTAGCATGGATGGCTCTAGGGCATTGTGGTTAATTCTCACAAATAAGGAATTCCAGGCCCAGGGCTCTAATAGAGCTGATTAAATCAAGTGGACAGGAAAATATGAAGGAACTTTAATTCCTGCAAAAAAAAAATGTTCACATTGCAAAGAAGACAGTTAATCCACATGACTCTTTTAAAGACATCAGTGGCACAGTGTAAAACTCTGGAGTCAGAAGACCTGAGTTCAATTCTTACTTCTGAAGTGCTTCTTGCTTACTTCTGTATGACCCTAGGCAAGTCACTTCACTGACCCAGACTTCAGTTTCCCCTTTTGTAAAATGAAAAGGTTAGCCTCTATAGCTTTTGAGATCCCTTCCAGTTCTGAATCTAGAATCCTATTCTTCATGGCTTGTACAAGAGTTCTGGAGGCAGGGAGAGGGGACTGACTTCTGATGGTCCTCTTCCACTGTGAGGCCACCCCAAGGCCCTCCTTGCACAAAAAGAAATATCCTGCCTCTGTTTCTGTTCTGGCTTTTCTCCCCTTTCTCACAGCCTGACTCTGGTCAGCAGAGCAGGAAGGAATCTTTCAGAAGTGGCAGGTGGCAACTCATCAAGTCATTAGGGTTGGGGGAAAGCAAAGGAGTGATTCGTCCTCTCCAAGCCTTCAGTCCTGCTTTAGGATCATAAATGTAGAATTATAAGGGACTTTAGTAGCCAGTTAGTCCAAACTTCTCGTTTTACAGGCAAAAACACTGAGACTCAGAGACTTTGTTGGGTCACACATCTTGGTCGTTGTAAGAGCCAAGATCTGAACAAACCCTTGTGTGTTCTTCAATTACAAAACTCCCCTTCCTGCCAAGCCAATGCAGGGTAAGGAAGGATGGACCTTTTACTAGTACAAGATCAATGAGAGAAGCACTTTGCCTCATCTGTTATTCCAAGAGCCTTGCCGTCCTAGGTAGCAAATTAACCCCTGCAGCTGCTGTTTCATTAAGTCTTCACATAAACTGTACCAAATTAGTCCAACTTTTAAAAACTAAGCTTTAGGCTCTGAGCTCTTCTATCAAACCTTTTGTCCTGAGAAGTCCAGGATGGGCGGGGGGTTAGATGGAGGGCCTGTGCTTAGCTCTTTGCCCTACCCTGCCCTGCCTTGTCATGAGATGGAAAGTTCCCAGAGAGCCAAACCTTCCTTTGTGAGCTGTCTGCAACTTATCTAGAGAGAGAACTTGGAAAGTTTCTGTCTCCTGTTGTATTGTCTGGATTGCTCTACTCTGCTCTGCAGAGCTGCTGTCCCAGTCTGCTCGGTGACCCAAGGCCTGGGCTTAGGGGCCAGCCATTGCCTGACAGCCCCACAGGACCACAGTTTTCAGGCGTCTCTAGCCCATCAGGGATGGATATCACAGTTCTCTTTCCTCTCAGGACACCAAACAAAGCCTCAGGTGGGTTTCCATGACAACCTTCATTGAAATCCAAACAGCTGGGTTTTTCAAAGGCAGTTTAACCTCTTCCACCACCTCATCCCAACAGTTGCAGGATTTTTTTTAAGCTTAACAAAAAAAAGGAAAGAAAGAAAAAAAATAGTGGGGTAGACTGGAAAACTACACCAGAGCTTTCAAACATCCCAGACTTCTGGTGGTTTCCATTCATGGGGTGATAACACATCTTGAAACAGGATATTTAGAATTTGTTTGGTTTCACATTTATCCACACTAGCCTAAACAGTAATGGCTAAGAGCTCTGAAAACACTTGGTAAAGCTGAGATTTTTAAAAGAAAAAAAAAGAAGGAAAATGTAATTGGAAACAGATAAGTTGCCTCCATTTTGCACCTTGTCTAATGCAGTCACAGTCCTTGTTTGCCAAAGAGCTCACTGCAGACTATAGCATCCTCACATTCCGGGCACTCTTCAGTGCCTCTTCATCCAAAGTTTACTTATGCAAGCTTAGCTTGGTTTTTCCACAGATCCTCTGTCTGGTCTGCAGCCATCATCCCGAGAAAGAGCACCCATGGGGCTGGGCTGGGGCTGGGGCAGGGGGTGCATGTGATGAAAGTAGCTTCCAAAGGTGGACTCTGGAGGTCCCACCTGGCAACATGGAGCCAGTCTGTGAGCATAAGGGATTGCTCAGTCCAGCGAGGCCCTTAATAGAAGCCAATGATGCACTGGGGTCTAGGATAAGGAGGGGCTATCTATGCCAAGATGACCAGATGCTGAAACCAGGAGGTAATAGATGAGCCTTCTGAGGCCACGCATGGACTACTTGCTATGTGCTGCATCTCATTACACAGAAGACACACTCATGAAGCTGGCTAGAGCTCCAAGGAGAGCAATAAGAATGATGAAGGGGCCAGAGGGAGTGACTTATGAAAAGAGATTAAAAGAATTAAACGTGTATAACTTGGCTAAGGGAAAAGCAAGAGGGAATGTGAAAACTCTGCAAGAGTATAAACACGAGGAGAGAGAAAGGAGACAAAGAGGAATTGCTCTGACTAGTGCCTGGGGACATAACTGGAAGTACTGAGATGGAAGAAAAGAAAACCCCGACTACCCATTGGGGAAAACTTCTGAATATTCCCAGGTATCAGAATCATATGGAACTTCTTGGTTTAGGGTAAATAAGATCAAAGCCAACAAGGCAAGAGAAAACTGCTGTAGAATTATATTAATCATGGTAGGGTTGGTTGGGGAAGGTAAGGAAAGTTCCTAGTAGTAGGGTACTCTGTCAGATTGGGGATTGCAGATGGCAGACTCTCCATTGCCTTCCCCTCCTATGTTCTCCTCTTCACCCCTTTGGCCATAAATCCCCTAGAAAACATCTACTGTATGAGAAAAAAACCAAACCCTCCGAGGGCTCCTATAGGATAACCGGGGAGTTCCTTGGTGAGGCATTCTAGACTGCCTTTTGAATTTTATCACTTTACTGCCCAGAATCAGCCAAATTTCAATGGTTTCCTATTGCCTCACCAATAAAACAGAAACACCGTGGCAGGGCACTTAAAGCCTTTTACAAGTTGGCTCCAGGCTCTACCTTTCTAGCATTATATTGCAAATCATTCCCCTTCATACCATCTATGTTCCAACTAAACTGGCTTACTTGCTCTTCTCCAAACATCATGCCCCACCTTCTGCATCCTTTTCTCCATTCCTGCCTTTGCATAGCACCTCAATGTTCTCTTTTCTCACTTCTACCTCTTAAAGCCCTTAGACTCAGCTTAGATAGAGTGGACCCAAAGAGTCTGTACCATAATTAGCTTGTTTACACATCACTTCCTCTTAGTAGAATATAAACTCCTTGAGGGCAGGGACTGGTTTTTGTTTTGTCTTTGAATCCCCAGTCCTACCATAGTGCCTAGCTCAAAGTATGAGGTTAAGAGATGCTTAGTATATTGAACTGGATTGAATTGACCTCTGTCTAGCTAAAATTTACCCATTTTTCAAGATGTAGCTCAAGCTTTACCTTCTCCTTAAAATCTCCCTCAGTCACTCAATTCACAATGACATTTTCTTCCTTTGAACTGAATTTATAAATCACTAGTAACATTTTAGAATATTTATTGAAGTGATGGTTCATCAGCATTTAGAAAGTGAAGAAATGAACCATCAAATGTCAGTATGGCATGGTCAAGACTAAGTCCTACCAGACTAATCTCTTTTGCTTTTTTTTAAAACAAGGTTATTAAAGTGTTAGATCAAGGGAATGCTAGTACACTTAGATTCAGCAAAGCATTTGACAAAGTCTCATAGATAAACTATTCTCTGAGATTAGCAGCTGAGTCATATAATTTCATTTACATATTGGAATTAGCCCAAAGTTTGATTTCTTGTGTGATATTATCCATAAAAAACAGGCTAAGAAAACTCTCGTTCTTGGGTCCTCAGCTTCTGAGTGGTGAGAGTTCATTATATCTTGGCATCATCCCTCCTCCACCATGATACCAGGTATCTTTCAAACAGAATACTTTGATGCACTTACCCTCTCCCTTCATCTTCTGCTCTCTTGGAAAGAACATGTCCTAGTAGTGATATTGCTGGATCAGAGTATAGGCACTTTAATAACTCTTTGGGCATAATTTCAGATTATTTACCAAAATGGTTGGATCAATTCACAGTTCCACTACCAACGAATTAATGTTTCAACTTTTCTACATCCTCTCCAACATTTGTGACTTTTCCCTTCAATTGTTTTTAGCCAATCTGATAGAAGTAAAATGATATGTCAAAGTTGTTTTAATTTGCATTGCTCTAATGATTTAGAGCACTTTTTCATATGACCATAAAATGTTTTGATTTCTTTGTCTAAAAACTGCTTGTTCATATCTTTTGACCATTATCAGTTGGGGGATGACTCAACTTCTTATAGATTTTACAAAGTTCTTTATGTATTTTAGATATGAGAACTTTATCTGAAAAACTGTCTATAAAATTTCCCCCCAAATTTCCTGCTGTCCTTATGATCTTGGCTAAATTTGTTTTATTTCTACAAAACCTTTTTAATTTTTGTAATTGAAATTGTCCATTTTACACCTTACACTGCTCTCTTTTATTTATTCATAAGTATGATAAGTAATCTGTTCCATGTTCTTCACATTGTCTTGTAATATCTCTCTTTATGCTTAGTCATGTATCCATTTTGGTCTTATCATGGTAAATGGTGTAAGTTACTGGTCTGTGCTCAATTTCTTCCAGATTGCTTTCTAGTTTTCCCAACAATTTTTTTTCACCAAATAATGAATTCTTATCCCCCAAATTTAAGCCTTTATACTATTTTTTTACTATTTTTATTTGCTGCTTTAAATTGTATGTTTATTCTCTTACTCTGATCTATCTTTAGATTTCTTAGCCAATAGCAGATAGTTTTGATAATTACTGCTTTACAATATAATTTAAGATCTGGTACATCTAAACTGTCTTTCTTTACATTTTTTTTCATTCTTGACTTTTTGTTCTTCCAAATGAGTTTTCTTATTCTTTGTTTCCAATTCAGTAAAATAATTATTTGGTAACACAATTGCGATGGCACTGAATACATAAATAAGTTTAGGTAAAATTGTCATTTTTATTATATTGTCCCTGCCTACCTATTAACAGTTAATATTTTTCCAATTACTTAAGCTTGATTTTATTTTTAGGTCTATTTCCAAAAATGGATAGAGAAAAAAGAAAAGAAAAACCTATATGTTCTAAAATACTTAGAGCAGCTCTCTTTGTAGTGGCAAAGAACTAGAAATTGTGGTGATGCCCATAAATTGGAGAACAGCTGAACAAGTTGTGTTATATAGCTGTGATGGAATACTATAATGATGAGCAGGATGATTTTAGAAAAACCTGGGAAGACTTATATGAACTGATACAAAGTGAAATGAGCAGAACCAAGAGAACGCTGTACACAGTAAAAGCAGTATTGCTTTAAGAACAACTTTGAGTAAGTCATTCTCACTATTATAAATATCTAAATTTACTGAAAAGGACATATAAAGGAAGATGATATCTGCATCTAGAGAAAGAATTGATATATGGAATGATTGTGTATGTGTATGTGTGTGTGTGTAATAGTATCCATCTCTGGGGGGGGGGAGAAAAAAGAAAGTTACATGATACCATTATTGTATATTTTAAAAGAATAGCAAGTTATACACAATAGATTTTTAATTTTCTGAGCAATGATCTATAATGTTATGCAAAAGCTTGTTTTATTTCATATTTAAGAATGATTTTTAAAAAGAACATATTTTAATGCAAATCAAAGCATACTATTTTCTGTTTCTTCTGGGTTTTTTTTTGTTTTTTCTTTCTCAGGGTTTTTCTCTTTTGTTCTGATCCTACTTTCACAAGATAACTAATGTGGACATATATTTAATATAATCATAAAAATAGAAATAAAATGAAACAAAAAAGAACATGCTGCTCCTTTGCCCCATGACTCCACTTGCCATCTCTGTCACATCCTAGATCAAAATGCCCCATCCTTGCTACAATTCATACACACACACACATATACATACACATGTGTGTGTGTGTGTAGTGTATGTGTGTGTGTGTGTGTGTGTGTGTGTGTGTGTGTGTGTAGTCTCCCCCAATTAAAATATAAGCTCCTTGAGGGCAAGGACTGTCTTACTTTTTGCATTTATATCCCCAGCAATTAGCCCAGTGTCTAGCACATGAGAACCATTTAATAAAGACTTTATCACTAATTCATTCATTTATTAATTCACTCATACTACCCACATAGGAAATGCATGGAGGGTTTTATCTCCATTATTTTATTTTAGAATATTTTTATTTGAATATCAAGTGAGGTAATATTTTTATAATACTTAGTAGTGTCTGGCACATAGTAAATGCTTAAGAAAGGCTTATTCTCTTCCTTTCCTTCATGTTAACCAACCATTATTATTAAAACTTATATTTTCAAAATCAGCTTCACAAACATGGAATGGTGTAAGCATGGCAAGATAACAGCTCTTTTGGAAAAGACACAAAGGTTTTAATATCTTACAAACTCAAAAATGTTACTGTTATGTTGGACTGCTTAAAGAGAGACAAAGTACCCAGAACAAGAGAGATGCTCGTTTCTATGTAACTATATTGCTAAGATCAAAATTGAAGTATTATGATCAGCTCTGGGCATCATTTTTAGGAGGAAAAAACCTAACAATCTGGAGCTTCTCTGGGAAAGAGACCAGCTGGTGAGAGGACTAGTGATCATGCTCTATGAAGACTGATTAATGGAACTTAAGATTTTTAACCTGGAGAAGAGAAGACCATTGTTACTCTGAAATAATTGACAGATTGCCACTATGGAAAAAGGATTAGAATTGTTCTTCTTCATCCCACAGAGTAGTATTAAGGGTGATTACTGAAAGCTGTAACAATTCTGATTTAGGAAAATCTTCCTAGCAATTAAAGATGTCCAAAACTAGAAGGGAATGCCTTAAGAGGAAATCTTCCAAGAAGAGACTGGACTATGATGTTAACAAAGAGTCAGGTACAGGTTGAACTAGATGATTCAGGAGTCCATTTCAGCTCTGATATTTTCTGAAATCTACTGTGCTTGTTTTAATGGCAAGCAAAGAGGTACTTCGCACTTTGTTTCAGCTATTTAATTATTTAGCTCCTTGTTACAGTTCAAGTTTCTTTTGAGCCTTGCCCATGATTATATTTGTTAAGTAACAAAACTTGTGGACCCCATAATTTGTGACCCCATGTTGCTGATGCAACAGGAAGGGGAAGAACAGGGATGAGAAGCCCAAGCTGGGAAAGAACAGAACTGAGAAGAAAGCACTTGTGGTGGAAGAATTGAGAAGGAAACTTTGTGGTGGCCAGGCACTCTGTTTTTCTGTTCTGTTTGTGTTGATTTTTGCTTGTGATACTTTGTACAGAATTTCTGGGACTTACTGGAAGCCCTGAAAGAAGATTTTTTTGTCTGTTTACAGAAGTCCTGGAGGAGGGATTTAGAGGTCCTGGGACTGTACTAATGATTTGTATTGAGTTCTTAGACCTTGTTTGTGGGTCTGTGTTGATTTTACAAAAAGATAGTGAATTGATGATGGTGCTGGCAATGTGAATGAGTATTGTTTCAGCTCTGTTAAGCTTTGTCTTCCCAGAAACAGAAACTTCAAAGGACTTGAGGTGGACTGGACACTGTAAACTTTAATATGGAAATGTATGAGGAGCTGTACAAGGAGCTGAGAGCTGCCTACCTTTGAATCCAGGTGACAGTTGGGTAGATTCAGACAGGAGCTGTGACCATGAAAGAGGAACCACAGAATCTGATAGCCACCCTTGAATTAAGATGAAAAAATGGGTACTTAATGCTGACTGAGAAGATCATGATTTACTGTGACCTTGAGGTGGAGAACGTTGACTTTCGTACTTTGTGTCCCTTAAAGAAGCTTTCTCCTTAAGGATGATTGAGTTAAGGGATTACTGAATGATATCTTTTGTTTAAAACTATGTGGCCACTTTGGTGATAAATTGTTACATTATAACACTGTGAATGCTGCACTTTAGTTTCTGTGAATGTTTTGCTTTAATTTATTGCTAAATAGAGTTCACTATACTATGTAATCAGAACCTTCAAGTTGTCCATGGCAGTAGTCCTCTGGAAAGCTGCTCATGCTTGGCTTTATACTTGTATACACACTAGTGTGTATTTGATGAAGTTGTGAACTAGCCAAGCTTTTCTGGAAAACAACTTGAAATGATGCTATAAAAGTGACCCAATGAACCCACTACTGCATATTTACTCAAAGAAAGTTAAAAACAGAGATGAAAGTCATATACATACAAATATGTATTTACAGTGATTCTTTTGTGGGAACAAAGACCTGGAAACAAAGTGGGTTCCCATTGATTAGGTAATTGTTGAACAAATTATATGGGAATGTAATGTATTATTATTGCACTATAAAAGAAAAACAAATAGGAAATATTCAAAGAAACTTGGGAAGACGTGTATGAACTGTTATAAAGAGAAGAAGAACTCAGAGAAAAAGATTCACAATGACCTCGATAGTGTAAAGGAGTTTATTAATGTAAAGGGACATTAAATTTACATTATATTAATGTAAAGAAACTTTGTATTTATATTACATCAAAATGAAAGAACATTTGTATTTATATTACCTTAATATAAAGCAACATTTATATTCATTTATTATATAAATAATACTTCTTGTTACTAATAATATTATTATTAGCACAGTGGATAAAGCACCAGCCCTGGGATCAGGACGACTCATCTTTGTTCAAATCTGGCCTCAGGGGCAGCTAGGTGGCACAGTGAATAGAGCACCAGCCCTGGAGTCAAAAGGACTTGAGTTCAAATATGACCTCAGACACTTGACACTTATTAGCTGTGTGACCCTGGGCAAATCACTTAACCCCAATTACTTTGCCTTTCCCCCTCTGAAAAAAGAAAACACAACAACAAATCTGGCCTCAGATATTTACTGTGTGACCCTGGGCAAATCATTTAACCTTGTTTGCCTCCATTTCTTCATCTGTAAAATGAGTTGGAAAAGGAAATGGCAAACCATTCTAGTATCTCTGCCAAGAAAACCCCAAATAGAATCACGAATTGGACCTGACTGAAAAATGACTGAACAATAACAAAAAGTATTATATATAATTATATTGAGAATTGTAGTAATTACTATAATAATGCCTGTTTTTCACCACTTCTCTATGAAGAGAGAGGTTATATTTTATCACGGGTATTTGAAATCAAAATCTTGGCACCAATGATAAAACCTAACCTCTTTTTTCTTGGTAGAGAAGTAGTGAAAGACAGGTAATGGGGGTGTTATGGTCTATTAGGAATGGCTAATGCATTGCTTTGTTCTGCTTAATTGTTCTTCATTATTAAAAAAAATTACTCTATTTGGAAATGACATCAATGTAAAAGAAAGCATCAATAAAATATTTTTAAAGGGAACACAGGTACCTATAGAACACCAAATAGTTACAGGTATTAACAATTGAGAGGACAAGATGAATAAACTCTTCTTAATGTATGGCTGGCATGGCTAATTGGAGATCAACTGCTTTCTAAAAGTCTATCAATGGGGGTGGCTAGGTGGCGCAGTGAATAGAGGACTGGCCCTGGAGTCAGGAATACCTGAGTTCAAATCCGGCCTCAGACACAACACACACACACACACACACACACACACACACACACACACACAAAGTGACCTTGGGAAAGTCACTTATATCAACGATGGAACAGAAACTCACAGAATCCTAGAACCAGAAACCGCTTCAGAGGCCATCTCGACCAGCACTTCTTAAACTGTGGGTTATGAGTCCATCGCAAAAAATTTGACTATAGTAAAAGATTTCTGAACATGCAGTGACCAAAAATTAATTCAAAAATCAAACGAGTAATGAATCTGAAGTGTTTCTGGTAGCTCTTGTCCATGTTGCACCATGCAACTTCACTTCAACCTTGGTTCTGAGTACAAATTATGCACGCTTTGCATTAAGCATGCCGTCAGGTCACGCAAAGTCAAGGAATGTTGCCAAAACACTAAAAGGGGTAATGAGTAGAAAAAAGTTGAAGAAGCCGTGATCTAGACAGTCTAATCTATACTTCAATAAGAATACCTGCCAAGGTTCATCCTGCCTCAAAATTCTCATTGCTTGCAACTCTTTGTGCAGTATTTGAGTTCGTGTCACTGCTTACCAACCAGATTGTGACTCCTTGAGGACAGGTGCCATGACTTATTTATAGAATAACAGCCTAGAGTTGGAAGAGATCTTCAAGATGATCTAATCTGAATGCTTAATTTGTCAGAGAGTAGAAATTACTTGCTCAAGGTTACCCAGCTAATGAATGGCGGAGCTAGAACCAGACCCAAAGGTGTGCTGGAGCCAGGAAAATCAGTTGTGAAATTATCCATGTGAGCATTTACACCTTGAAAATGAGCAAATACTACAAATTAGGGCTTGATTTATGGTTTCTTTTATCATCTAAATTTAAGAAAATGATGGAGAAAATGTCAAAAATGCAGATTAAACTTAAAACTGTGTCATGGTACATTTATTTTTCCCTAGACAAGTTGTTGAACATTTATTGGCATACTCTTGTCTAGGTCCCTTCCCCTCCCCCACTTCCCAGGTAATTTTATCCTGTGTAAAATAACCTTAATTGTTATGAGGTTCTCCTTTACATCAAGCTAGAATCTGACTGTTCACAACTTCTATCTATTCTTCTTAGAAGAATCTCTTTGAGGCAGCTAGTTGGTACAGTGGATAAACGTGCTGATCTTGGAGTCAGGAAGACCTGCATTCAAATCCTGCCTTAGGCTGTTACTAGCTATGTAACCCTAGACAAGTACCTTAACTTCTCTCTGCTTCAATGTCCTCATCAAAAAGTGAAGATAAAAATAGTACCTACCTCATAGGTTGTTGTGAGAATCAAATAACATGAAAGCAATGTGCACATGTGAAAGAGCTATAGATTAAAAAAGAAATTTATAGGATAATTTTATTATATATTTAAAAGGAATACCAAGTTGTACATAACAGATTTACAGTTTCATGTGCAATCTTTTTTTATCATTCTGTGTTATGGAAATGCTTGTTTTATTCCATCAGTTAAAAAGAACATGTTTAAAAGGGGCTATAGATAAATGCTAGCTATTCTTATTGTTATTAAACAAATTCAATCATCTCCCATTACCATTCCTTTGCTTGTTCTTTACCTCATGCTTAGAATAAACTTTTAATTGTTTTTTCCAAGTAATAATTTAAAAAAATGAATCCATCCTTCCTTCCACCCCTTTTCAAAATGAGCAAATTAAAACATATACACACATTCCTTAATACATATCTACATAGTTCAGCAAAATACTATTGTGTTAGCCATATACAGAAATGAATATATGAAATTTATGTCTCTTTCCAGTTTTTCAGCTCACAATCTCCCTATCAGGAGGGTAAGTGTCATGAGTGTCCTTATTCTTTGGGGCTCATGGTTTATGATTGCATTGATTGGAGTTCTAAAGTTTTTCAAAGTGGTTTTCCCCTTTAATGTTGTTTTTGTTTGAGTCATTTCTCTACTTCTACTCACTTAGATTGTAATCAGTTCATAAAGATCTTCCCAGGTTCCTTTGAAAATGTGCAATACATCATTCATTATGGTATAATAATATTATATCATATTCATGTATCATAATTAGTTCAGTCACGCCCCAGTAGGACACCCCCTTAGTTTCCAAACTGGCTGCTGCAAAAAGAGCTGCTATAAATATTTTTGTACATATGGAACTTTTCCATCCTTCTTTTATTTCTTTATTGTATAGGCCTTAAACTAGTAGAGCTGAGTCAAAGGCTTTGCACAGTTCAGCAGTTTTCTAGGCATAGTTCCAAATTGCTTTCTAAAAAAGCTCAAACATTCACAACTCCACCAATAAGGAAATAGTGTGCCAGTTTCTCCATAGATCCTACAACATCTGCAGTTTTCCTCCTTTGTCATCTCTGCGGTGTGATAGGCGTGAGCTGAACCCTTAAAGCGGCTTTGACTCGCACTTCTAGTTATTAGTAACGTAGAACACTTTTTGCATGTTTGTTGACAACTGATTTCTTCCTTTGAAAAGTACCCATTCGTAGTATTTGACTATTTATCTATTAAGGAATGGCTTTTAGTCTTAAAAATTTTCAATAAGTCCCTTACATATCTTGGAAACAAGATCTTTATCAGAGATACTTGTTACAAAAATTTTTTCCCAATTACCTATTTCCTTTCTAATTTTTATTATATTAGATTTGTTTGTATAAAACCTTCTACATTTTATATAACCAAAATTGTCCACTTTCTCTTGTATGATTCTTTCAATTTTTTTTAGTCATAAACTCCTCCCATATCTATGGATCTGAAGTGCAATTCTTTCTTGCTCCGTTGTTGTCTTGTGACTTTTTATATCTGTCATGAATTCATTTGGAGCTTATCCTTATGTATGGTATGAGGTGTTGGTCTAAAAACAATTTCTGACAGATTTTGTCAAATTGTAAGTTCTTTCCCAGTAACCAGGACCTTTGGGTTTATCCTACACTATGATATTATATTTGTTTACCTAATTGTATATCTAATCTTTTTTAAACAGTACCAGGTCATTTTAATGATCATTATCTTGTAGTACAATGTGTGATATTATATTGACAGAATCTCTTCCTATTTGTTTTCATTAATTAGCCTTGGGATTATTGATCTTTTGTTCCTTTATATTAATTTTTTTGTTGTTTCTACCTGTATAAAATACTCTTTGTGGAGTTTGTTTCATCTTTAAGTAAATTAATTTAGGTAGTATTTGTCATTTATGGCAGGCTTCTTAAACTTTTTCCATGCAATACCCCTTTTCATATTTTGGCAGCATTCCCTGACCATTGTGTGGCCTGAAGGCATGTACCGTGCAAAGTGTATGTGCTTTGTATTCAGAACCAAGGCTGCAGTGAAGTTGTGTGATGCAACAGGGGCAAGTGCTTCCACAAACACTTTGAATTCACTACATGTTTGATTTTTAATTAATTTTGGGTCATTACTCATTCAGAAACCTTTTACTGTTGCAAAATTTTTCCCAACACCATATGGGGTGGTGACTCAGTTTAAGAAATACTGATTTATGGCATGTTAGCTCAACCTACCCATACACAACTAATATTTCTCCAATTATTTAGATCTGTCTTTATTTCTGCAAAGAATGTTTTATAGTTAAATGTGTATAGTCTCTGGGTAATTCTTGGAGATACATTCATAGAAGAGCTTAGTTGTTTTTAGGGGTAAACATAGGAATCTGAACCACTTCCCACCGCCATCCCTTTGTCTGGGCTATCCCCCCTTCCCTAGGCTTAGAATAGATTTTTCCTTCATTTCAGTTGAAGTCACTTCAAGGACCAGCTCAGATCATCCCATGACCCACTTTCCACCCCCAAATGAAAGAGATCTTTCCTTCCTCAAGATTTCTGTCTGCTTGGAACCCTTTGCACTTATTTCATTTTCACTTTTATAACAATAATTTGTATCTTTGTCTTTCCCCTCACTAGACTCTTTGAGAGGAGGGGCTGTGTCCCCTCTATCCTGTTTCCCCAGTGTCTATCATAGTCCCTTGCATTGTACCATATTAAATCATCGAACTGAAGGGCAAAAAACATTCTAAATAAAATTGTAAAACCAGACACTATGGAGGTTAATAGGAAAAACAGAAAGAAGGAGCATAGTGAAGGAGGCTCTCAGCAATTCTCAGGTGACAAAAACAGAAGTGGGAGTTTGGCAGAAAACTTTGGTTCTCAAATGGGCAGAATATGAACAACAGTGAGCCTCCAACTCCATATCATAACAATAACTGTTGTTTGGTTGTTTTTTAGTCATGTCCAACTCTTTGTGAGCCCATTTAGCATTTTCTTGGCAAGGATATTGGAATGATTGGCCATTTTCTTCTCCAGATAATTTCACAAATGGGGAAGTTGAGGCAAATAGGATTACATGACTTGCCCAGGGTTGCATAGCTAATAAGCATCTGATGCCACATATGAACTTTCTTCCTGAGTCCAGGCTCAACACTTGATCTACTGCACCACAGTACTGCCCATCTAGGGGGTCAGACTTGGGAAATCCTTTATATCTATTATCTCCTTTGATCTTCACAACAGCCTTACAAGGTAGGTGCTTTTATTATCATCAATTTATAGATGAGGAAACTGAGGCTGTTTCAGCAACTTGACCAGCCAGGGTCATATAGTTAGAAAAATGTCTGAGACAAGATTCAAACTCATGTCTTTCTACATCCTAGTGCAACATAGTTCATCTGCCCCACACTCTATTGCTCAAACTTGATTAAAAACAAACTCTCACAGGTATCACTAAGATTTAGTGGCATGAGACACATGACTAAAATATAGCAGTGAAAAGTTATTGCAATGCCATGTACAAGCAGCTTTCCAGAAGAATGCTACTGTGAACAGCTTTTAAGGTTCTAATTACACAGCATAGTGAACACTATTGTATAACAAATAAAAGCAAAACATTCACAGAAAATCAAGGTACTGCATTCACAATATTACAACTTATCACAGAAAATCACAATATAGTATTCACAACAGCTTATCATTAAAATGGCCACATAGTTTTCACCAAAATGGTCACAATAGTTTTCAACAAAGAACAATTGTTTAGGAACTCAGTCAATCAAAATCATCCTTCAGGAGGCTTGCCTCCTTACTCAGTCATTCAACCATCTCAAAATACAATAGTCAAAGTCTTCCACTCATAGGGCACACTAAGTTAACTCAATCAGTCACTTATTCAGCAATCAATTATTAAGTATCATCAATCACTAAGTACAATCATTAGAAAATACACAGACCCTCTACCCCTAGGTCACGGGTAAATTTACAATTCCTCAGTCAGTATACAGTATCCAAGTAAAGTCTTCTTTCAGCTTGACTCAGGGTAGTCTCTCAGATTCCCTGGATCCCCTTCCATGGTCCCAGCTCCTACATGAATCCACCAAACAGTCACCTGGATTCAGAGGCAGACAGCTCCCAGGTCCTTGTCTAGTTCTCCAAGCAGTTCCTGCTCTGTACTGGAGCTCACAGTGTCCAGTCCATCTCAAATACTTCACAATTTCTGTTCCGGGGAATTCAAGGCTCAACCAAGCCACAGACAAAGTCTTTGCATCCTGGTCATGCTTCCTTAGTCTTAGGCAGCTCCTTCAAAAAATCAGAATCACCTTAATCAGCTGGGGGGAAGAAGGAGGGGCTCCTTGTCTCCTCTTCAGCCTCCACAGAGCTTGCTCCAAGATCTCACTCAGTTCTTGATTCTAATTTCTCTTCTGTAGCTGCTCTGCCTCAGGATGCTGGTCCTAAAAAATTCTGACCATGCGTCTCTGGGGTTTTTCTTATACACACAGCATTAGCTTCTTGTTTGAGCCAACCTCTTCCTGTTATGTCAGCAACAGGCGATAGGAGCTCATACCTTCTGTTTCCCCAACAAAAGCTTTATCAGTTACTAAGTGCTAGGTACCTGCTACCTTGCCAATACAAAAAGGATCTTCAAATTCAAATTAATTACCATTACAGTTATATCTGGTTCAAAAGAGAGATATGAGAAAGATTAGGCACTTGTGTGCAGGTTCAAAAACCTGAGAGTTGAAATATCATGAGGAGTATTGGGGCAAGAGTAAAATGTAAGGAAAATATGTGAGGAAAATATCACACATGGTGTGATGGAAGATCTGCATGGAAATCAATTTCCTAATATCCATAGTTTCAAATTGAATGTCCTGTAGGTAACTCAGACTCAACATGTCCCACTTGTTTTCCTTCACCACCAGCATCCCAAGCCCTTCCCACTTCTGAACATCCCCACTTCTTTTGCCCAACTTTGCAGTCAACTAGTTTCAGAACCTTGGAGTCAGACTGGAACCCTCACTCTGCCTACCGCAGCAACTCTCAAACCTTGTAGTTACTGTCTCCACAGTATTTCTCACATCTGTCCTCTTCACTCACAAGGCCACCACCACAGTTCTTGCCTGGACTATTACAATTGTCTCCAAAGTGGTTCCCCAACTCAAGTTTCTCCCTGCTTCAATCTATTCTCTACAAAGTTGCCACAGTGATATTCCTGAAGCCCAGGGTCTGACCATTGTTACTCCCTTGTTCAAAAATCACAAATGGCCCCCTATTCCTAGGTTCCAGTACAAATTCCTCAGTTTGGCATTTAAAAACCTGCACAGCTTGCTTCCTGCCTGCCATCCCAGGCTTTTTATGGATTACTTTCCTTCCTGTTCTCTACTATCCAGTCAGATTGACTCTCTTTTTGTTCCACTCACTCAAAATGGATGGGTGATGAGGGAGGTAGGGAAATAATCTAGAATTTAAAGTTCTAAAATCAAATGTTAAAATATATATACATATATGTATATGTAAATTGTTATTATTATTATTATTATTTACATGCAATTGGGAATTAAGATATATAGGCACTGGGTTAAGGAGATCCATCTTGCCCTACCAGAAAGTCAGAGGGGTGATGGGGGAGGATATAGGAGAGAGCAGATTGGGGGAGGGGGTAAACATGGGATCATTGATTTGGGGTAGTGGGTAGGGGAAAGATGGGGAGAAAATTTGTAACTCAAAATCATGTGGAAATGAATTATATGAACTAAAAATCAACAAAAGTTAATTTATGCTAAAATAAATAAAGGGGCAATGACCTCCTGCTGCATCCTGGGCCATTTCTAGTCATCCTGATTGATATCTGGCCACTGGACCCAGATGGCTCTAGAGGACAAAGTGTGGCTGGTAACTTTGCACAGCCCCGCCTCGCTCAAATCCAAGTCAACTGCAAATCATGTCATCATCTCCCTGATGTCATGGTCCTCTTTGAGAATGAGGGGACAAACCACACAACCACAACCATACTACAATGGACATGACATTCAGTCTTTTGTGCCTTTATACATACAGGTCATCTGTCCCTCAGGAATGGAATGCATTCCTTCCTCATTTCTACCCCTTGGAATCCCTAGCTTTTTTCAAAGCTCAGCTCAGGGGCAACTCTTATACCCACATGAGGTCTTTCCTGACTGCCCCTCCCCTGCCAGCTGCTGGTACCTTCCCTCTGGCAACATTTAACTTACACATATTGATTTGTATTTTCTCCCTCAAAAAGACTGGGGAGCTTTGGGGGTTGACGGATTGTTTCCTTTTTCTCTGCTTCTTCATAATTTAGTACAGTGTCTGACACTTAATGCATGTAGGCCCTTAGTAAATGCTGTTTGATTGACTGAAAATAAATGTTCATATTCATTGAGTTAAGGAAAATAATGAAATTTGATCACCATTCTTGGGAACAAGCTAGGGAAGAAAGACACATGACACTGTGGCATAAAGAGTTAGGTGTCCTTTCTCTTTGTGGGTTCTTCCTTTCTAAGAAAGTTGTGTCTATTCCATTTTTAATCCTTTAGTCGTCCGGGGTCTAACCCCCCTGAATTTCCTGCAGTGAACAGCTGCATACTTTCTTATATGGCAGGATCTGGGAGGTACCAAGAAATCTTGAATTCAACAAGCCTTCTCTGACCACAACCTAGGTAGATTATCTACTTTGTGTATTTCTTAAGGTATATTTTTTTTAATATATATTTCTCAGGTAGAATTTAAGTTCCTTGAGAGAAAGGATTATCCTGTTATTTGTCTTTGTATCACCAGCATTATACTTCTATACATGTATCTTATTCTATTCTGAACATTAGGAGCTATGAGCACATCCCCATTTCCCTCCCTCATTATAGTCTCCTTGAGGGCAGGTGGTACACTTTCTTCAAAGACTAAGGAGGGCCTTAAATTTGGAATAGACTTTCAAGTCTATGTAGTCCAAGTCTCACCTTACAGACAAGGAAACTGAGGCCCATAGAGTGACAATAACTCTCCCAAAGTCATTCATCTGGTAAGTGGAAGAGCTAGAACAAGACTGCTGTTCTCCTGACTCCAGAGCCAGCCATCTTTCCACTATACTCTAATCATGTATGCCTCCCCAATGTACACAAAGAAGGCACTGAACAAAGTTTTGTAAAATTTTAATCTTGCCATTAAAAAAACTCTCTTCTTCTCTTATATCAGTAAAGGCCAGGGAACACATTTGGGCAGAAGAGCTTAGTCTTAATTCAGCTAGGAATTTTTTCAAATTATTATTTGAGATTAATGAATAGACAGAGGACCTTTCCCTGCTGTCTTTCACTGCTTTGCTGGGTTCAGGTACTTTGGAAAAAGAAAAATCATCCTTTGCTTTGATCGACAGTTGTTTTTAGAGGAACATGCATGAAAGAGAAGGAAAAACCAGTACGTGGTGCATTTAGAAAGCTAGATTAGAAGCCCCGTTGGTTAGAAGATTTGCCCCGTAATGATGTGGAGATAAAAGATGGACAATTCTGAGCTACACAAGATATAAACTGGAGTGACAGTGCTGTAATGAGCACATGAATACCCGAAATAAGAAATCCTAAGTCTGCCCAGCCTCCCTGGATGGCGTTAAGGACTTACACATCACCCCTCTGAGCATCACAGATCTCATCATGACCCCAAGCAGCTCCTGAGGCTTTGGGCCCGGGTCTGGGCATGCCATCTGTGACAATGGGAAAGACAGCACAAGTCCTTAGCTTGACTGAGAACGATGAATGTATTTTGACAAAGCTCCTCTCCCCACTACAACTCTCTGGGAATTCTTTACTTTGGAGACAGCATATATACACACGCTCCTGGTTTACTTCATATGCAGTTCCAACAGATGTCTGGGATGTCTGGCAGGAATTGGAGGAGGGAAGTATTTGGGGAGCTGCACTTCAGATGGATGGTTTTCAGGGCTTTGGGTTCAGAATAGCAAGGGGAGAACTTAGTTAAGGAGACTGGTGAGAGACAAGTGAGAAAAACACCAGATCTAAAAAGTGAGTGCTGGAACTGCTGTTCAGAACTTGTTTGCTTTTGGCAGGCATGTCATTTCACTTTTCTTTCAGCCTGTTTCCTCACCTTCACCTGCAGGAATTAGCACAGATGCTTTCTTAGGCTCCTCCCAGTTTTAAATTCAACAATCCTAAATTTGAGAGACTGAGAATTTTCCCACCAGAAGGCCAAGGATGAACTGGGTCATAGGTTATTAGAGTAGGAGACTTTGGAACAGTTCCAGTGTAGGTCAAGTCAAAGCTTAATGGGGAAAGGGGCGGGGGAGAAATGAGGGACAGACCTTGTACCGGATTCAAATGGACAAGGTTGCCTTTTTTTTTTCAGTGCTCTCTTTAAGATAGAAGGGAGGAGTTCTGTCTAGATATCTATACTTCTTAGATGCTGTCCCAACCCAAGGTCCCCAGCCTATTGAATTTCCAGCCATCCTGTTACAAATGGGTTTGTGTGTGCCCAGATCACCACAAATGGAGACACTTATGTAGTAGAAGGCAGGGCCCTGCTTCTGGGATGAGATATTCTTCGTTCCTTTACCATATGGGTGGGAGTAACCTCTTTTCATTGACTGCATAGCTGGAACAAGCTGCACCTTTAAACATTATCAGACTAAGTTAGCTATTCTCTCTTTTTAGGCAGAGTCTAGGAGTAAAGGTCTTGTCCACACCATAAGTACTATGAATTAAGCTGAGTAAGAGGAAGCCACCTTTTCCTACACGTTTCTTTTTTTTGACCTGTGGTCCCGAGAAATGGTTTTGGCATTTTGGTCTGTTTCATTTGTCCTTTTCAGGCCATGGTGTCCCCAGACCTGGGAGCTCAAGCCATGATGACATTGGAAACAGGATTTCAGAATACATATTATTTCCAGTTCAACAGGGAAATGCTGAGAAGCTAGGGTGCATGCAAGAATGAGGGAAAAGGGGCTCCTTTGGGCTTGGAAATTGGTGCAACTATGCTATACAGGAACTGAATTAAGCTGTGAACCTAATTGTTCCTCTTTCCAGAGACTGAGGTGTTATAAGGGGGTATTGGGTTCCCAGATTTATGGGTGGGGGACTGGGGAGGGGATGTTCTAAAATTTATTCCTGCTATACCTTTGAAGTAAATGTGCCTTTGCAAAAGCTAATCTGGCTGTCAAGTGGTTAAGTAGAACAAGGGTTCAGGGAACCCCTAAAATTGGGAGAACACAATCAGTGGGTGCTGGAACCAATGGCAAAGAAACTAGACATCTCCACTTTCTTAAGAGTACTGAGGAACCCCTTGGGTTGGAGTGAAACCCAATATGCCTGGCTTTCAGGTAGTGGGAGGGCCAGGGAGTTACAGTCAAACTTTCAATAACAATTTGGTATAAGAATAATGAATTTGTAGACAAAGGATCTGGATTGGAATCTAGTCCCTACTTCTTAAGAATCAGTGTCCTTTTGGACAAGTCTCTCAACCTGTCTGAGGCTTAGCTCCTCATCTGTAAAATGAGGGGATTGGACTACACACCCAACTCTAAATCTATGATCTTTAAATGCTTTTCCAGGAAGCTTTACCTGCTACTCACAATCAGTAACAACTTTTCCCCCTCAAACCACAAATAGCATTTTGTATGCTCAGCACGTGTATGTTAAATGTATTATAAAAAAAACTTTAAAAAAGTTTTTTGTGATATTTTAAAATATTGCTGTCACTTTCCAATGACTTCCCCCTCTACCAACAAAACACTGTCTTGTAAACACACACACACACACACACACACACACACACACACACACACACACATTTGTGCTATATCCAGGTCCCGGGCTGTAAGCTCTGGAAGGGCAGGGAGTGCTGTCGATCTAAACTGGTCTCTCCCAGGACCACACATAGTGCCCTAACTACAGAAGTCCTTGCTTAATAAGTGTGTAACAGTCACGATCCTGACTTTAACTGGTCCAAAGCTGGTATTAATGCTCCTCTTAGCCAAGCCCTTCCCAAGCTGAGTTTTTTGTTTTCTTTTTTTTTTTATGAAGATTTCTATTTGCTGAACAAAACTAACAGAAAAGCCCAGAGCTTCTAAAAGCACTTCGTGCTTTCTGACAAAACTCAGGACTTCTTGGTTTTGCAGCAAATTAAACTGGGAGTTTGCTTGAGTCATTATTCCAATCAGTGGGTTCCTGTACAGATCTCTGTGGCAGGGCTGGCAGTTTTGTCCAGAACTCAGAAGAATAGCCCTAATAGGGCACTGAGAGGATCTGAAAGAGAAAGATGATGAGGAAAGGTTTAGGTTAGTACCCTAAACCTTACAGAAAATGAAAATCCTGATGCCCAGAGGCCCCAGGAATACACACAGTGACTTGAACCCACAGGCATCTTTTTTTTTTAATTGAACTATGGCTGCGTAATCCTCCAGACCACTATAACCTCCAAAGCATAATTTTTAAACGGTCCTTTTCTTCATTTCTTAAAAATACAACAACAAAACATCTTTCATAATTACAGACAATTCATTAAAGATCTCAGTTCCTACACTAAATATGTAATTAGCTCAAGAAACACATAAGTAGGAAAGCTAATCTGAATTGCCCCCATACAAGCCATAATCTTCCTTGTAGGTTTTAAATTGACATTGTTTTGTACTTATAAGGAATTGTTACACTAATCATATTTTTGCCAAATTGGCCATCATATAATCCACCTACCACTGACCAACTACAGAAGAAATATTAAACAAACATTTTGCTGTTGTTACCCTCTTCCCTGCCGAGGGCTTGGAGCTTCTGAAGCCAGAAGGTCACTTGGATTCTGTACACAACTTTGGTAACTGCTACAGAATGCCATGCTGCTTGCAGCAGTCCGAAATAGCTATTGCAAACAATGGCAGGGACTGCCTAGACACTTTCAAACACAGCAGGTTATTGGCTAAGGCCGCAATGGAAACTGTGTGTGTGTCTGTGTGTGTGTGTGTGTGTGTACTTGCACGCATGTGTGTGCCCTTCAGCCTCCAAATGGCTTTGGCTGATTTGAGTCAATCTATTCTGTGTTTTAGGTTTAAAAGTGTATGTGTGTGTGTGTGTGTGTGTGTGTGTGTGTGTGTACATATGCACATACACATACACATATATATGGGGCAGCTAAGTGGTTCAGTTAATAGAGTACTAGGCCTAGAGTCAGAAAGACTCATTTTTCTGAGTTCAAATCCTGTGAGTGTGTGACCCTGGGCAAGTCACTTTACCTTGTTTACCTTTACCTTTACCTCAGTTTCCTCACATGAAAAATGAACTGGAGAAAGAAATGGCAAACCATTCCAGTATTTTGCCAAGAAAACCCCACATGGGGTTACAAAGAACTGGACATGAGAAAAACAACTGAACAACATCCACATGTATGCACATGCAAAATGTATATACATACCTATAGAGTTCATATACTGAATATATGAGTATATGTGCTCATATGTATATACTAATGCATGCATACAAAGATATATATGTATAGAGAAATATTTATATACATACATTATATGTACTATATATACATATATATGCTTATGTGCATGTATGTGTAAGTTTATACATATATACATTTAAACCTGAAATATATATATGCATGTATATATACACACACACTCATATATATGCTTTATATATATGTTTTGTATGTGTGTGTGTCTGTATTTTTTTAATGTTCTGTAAATCAGATTGGTACCCCAGACACAAAATAGGCTCATGCACGTTAGCCGAAGCCATTTGGAGGCTGAATGGCTCTGATGAAGGGTACTGGGACACTTTGGAACGCATTCATATTAGACTCATATGTCACCATTAGGCCCCTCATTCAGGAATGGAATTGCTTACCTTGGTTTATAGCCAACCCTCTTGTATAATAAGGAACCTACGAAACATGACTTTCTCTATTGACTACGGTTTTTTCAGCTGCACAAACATGTAACTGGTGCTAGCAAATGGTAGAGACAAACCACTGTTTAGGATGGTAGGATTATAGACCCAGGGATGGCAAGAGCCATCGTAAGTCATCCAACCCCCTCGTTTTATCAACCAGGCCCAGTGAAGTAACTCACTCAAGGTTACACAATTGCTTAAGTGGTAGAGTCTGAACCCAGGCTTTCTGACTCCAAATACAGGACTCTTCTAGTCTGCCACAGGTGTCTGTCTGCCCCTATGGCCCCTTAAGATATGAAGAGACCTAGTTTGAGAAGAGGAACTGACAGTACACGCTGCCCAAACCCCCTGAAGCCTGAGAAATCTGCACCAAACACTGGAGTCTTTTCTTAAGACCTAGTTGAGCCGTGTGAAGACTGGGTTTGTGTGGCCCTGGTGCTTGGTGGCCTTGTGATGTGTATTGTTCTGTGATGGACTTATAGAAGAGGCTGCCACATCTCGTAGGGGTCCTACCCCAAGGGAAGCTATCTGACATTAAGGAAATACAACAGCAACAGAAGAGCCTGCCAGTAAGCCTGAGGGCACACTTTCCTACACACACACACACACACACACACACACACACACACACCCCTAGGTTTACTGTCAGGGTTGTGTCAAACCCAAATCTCACCCCCTCCCTGTAGCAGCAACCACACTGGCATACCCAGGATGGCTACTAGCACAGATTCTTAGATGTGCTTTACTAGAAAAGATAGCTGTTCAAGGGGTCAACCACATCTTTTAAGTTACATTCATTAGTTCAGGGGGAAAATCAGCACCCTGAACTTCAGAAAAAATCCAAACAAAGAAAATTGAGAAAATACAAGCAGAGAAATAATGACCAGCAGACAGGGCTTCTAACTGTCTGAGAAATTAGCAGAGATCAACAGACAGAGCCAAGGCAATACATACATAGTTACCAGAGAGAGAAGCACCAACATCTGGGTTTTCCACAGCTGGGCAGGTGGAGGCGGGGGCAGGGTATGCATGTGCCCAGGAGGTGGTGTTCCTTAACAGCTACCCAGAGTCTCATCTGGCCAAATCACAGGATCCCTCTTCCAATGAATGAGGCCCAAAGCAAAATGCTAACCAGAGAGAGAGAGAGAAAGAGAGAGAGAGAGAGAGAGAGAGAGAGTAAGCAAGTTTCCCTTAATGGGCTCCACCCAAGGCCTATTAAAGGGCAGGGAAGATCTTAAAGCCCACTAACATTACACTCCCCCATTCCAATCTCTGAAGGTCTTCAGGGAACCTAGTATTAGAATTGAATTTGAGGCAAAAGCAATGCAGAAAAGGGAAGCTCTCTGCCTTGGAATACTCTGGTCTGGCACTAAGGACCTGAACATAAGAAGTATTAATACTAAGGAACTCAATATCTATTCTATGCAGACCTGGTTAACTTTTTCCTAAAAGACAATGAAATCCTCCCCAACATTTAAGTGGTACAGGTGGCTAAAGGAAATATCCAAATCGAACTTGGGAGGAGCCAGGGTCTTCTCAGATGCCACACAGGTTTCTGCCCAAGCATATGGAGGCAGGGATGTTGTACCCATCCCTAAATTTATGGAGCAGTGAGACGGCACAGTAACCAGAGAGCTAGGATTGGAATGAGGAAGACTTGAGTTCAAATCTGACTTTAGACACTAGCTGTGTGACCCTGGGCAAGTCACTTAACTTCTGTGTGCCTCAGTTTCCTCAATTGAAAAATGAGGGTCAGGGACATATAGGTAACCCAGTGAATAGAGCACCCGCCCTGCAGTCAGGAGGACCTGAGTTCAAATCTGACCTCAGACACTTGACTAGCTATGTGACCTAGGGCAAGTCACTTAACTCTGATTGCCTCACCTCCCCCTCCAAAAAAAAAATCAGGATCATAACAGCACCTACTTGGCAAGATCGTCGTGAGGATCAAATGGGATGATATTTGTAAAAAAGTACTTAGTACAGCGCTGGGCACAAAGTAACTGCCGTATAAGTGTTAGCCACTATCACTGCAGCATCCTCGCCTAAAAGCTTCTCCAGACTTCTGTTAAGTGACCTCTGTTCTCTTAGACGTTTTACAGTCTATGAACGTCTCGTTTCCCTCCAGTCTGAGTCAGGTCGGAATGGCAGCACCAGCTCACACCCCGGCTAGATCTCTCTGAGCACATCCCCGTGAATGGCTTCTCCCCAGGCGCCATCCTTGTCCTCTGTACGTCTTTACCCCGGGTAAAGGACTCCGAGGGGTCTGCACCCTACCAGAGCTCTCTCCTTGGCAATCCATAGATAGAACGGCGGGGGCGGGGCTCAGCGAAACAAGCGTTTATTAAGTGATACGGACCAGGCGCTGTGCCAAGAGCGTTACAGATATGATTTCATTGGATCCTCATAACGGCCCTGGGACGTAGGTGGTGTTGTCATTCCCATTTTACAGATGAGGAAACTGAGTGGGACAGAGATTGGCTTTCCCGGGGTCACACACCTAGGAAGCCCCCGGATAGGTTTGAACTCAGGTCTTCCTGACTCTAGACCCAACTCTCTACCTGATGTGTCACCTACCTGATCAGAACAGAGAGAGAAATTTTTGAGGGTGGGATAGCCCTTATCCATCTTTTAGCCTGTCACAGGTTCAGTCTCTGAATGAAGAAACAAAACAAAACAGATCTGCTGTCCTTCCTCTGCTCCCAGTTCTCTTCTTCTTAGGATCTGACTAGGGGCCTCCACAGAAGTACGGGTGGAAGACCTGGGCAGGGTTCAATAGCCAAAGCTGACTAAGATTGTCGACTGCCCTCTCTCTTGGCTTTTTTCCAAGCCTCCTTCTGTCACCTCCAGAGGCCATACCTAGCCCTTCTCTAGGCTACTTTGGAGGAGCGACTCGTTCCAGAGAGGTCTGTCTCAGGTTTGGGATGAGCTGGCTACCTCTACTGCTTTGGGAGCACCATTCTCAGGAAGGAAGATACATTATTGGGGAGGGAGGAGAGGTTCCAAAGCAGGTGACAACCTTCCTCTGAAGCTGGTGCTCCATACACCCTGCGCCAAGAGACAACCCCCTAAGTGAAACAAGTCCTTTAATTTAAATTCTAGAGTTTTTCTCCTTATAATTCTGGAAATTATTAGAAAGAAAAGTCACAGTAACAGCAACAATGTACAATGATTAACTTTGATAGACAACTCTTCTCAGCAATGCCAGGACCTAAGACAACTCCAAAAAACTCATGATGGAAAACGCTGTCCATACCCAGAAAGAGCTATGAAGTCTGAATGCAGATCGAAGCATGTACTATTGGTGCTCTCCCTCCCTCCCTCCCTCTTTCTCTCTCTCTCTCACTCTCTCTCTCTCAGTTTCTTCATTCTCATGGTTCCTCCCATTGGTTCTAATTCTTCTTTACAATATGACTAATGTGAAAATATGTTTAATGTGAATGCACATGTATAGCCTATATCAGATTGCACATTATCTTGAGAAGGAGGGAAGAGGAGAAAATTTAGAACTCAAAATCTTATGGGAGTTAATGTTGAAAACAAAAAAATAATTAATTATAGAAAAAAATAAAAGTCATACACAAACAAAAAAGAAAATCATCCAATGATATTTGGACTAGCAAAGGCAGCAGGTATGACTTTGGGTGAGTCATTTTAACCCCTCTGGGCCTTCATTTCTTCATCCGTAAAATGAGGGGATTATACTAAATGGTCCCTGAAATCACAACTTTCAGTTCTAAATCTGTACCCCTGATCTTCTCTTGGCTTTATTCCTGCCAGTATCATTGTAGTAAATCTCCTTACAGGGTAACTTCAGGGTGATTATGGAAAAGGGAGTTTTTAGGTTTTTCATATCACCACAGCCCAAGAAAAGCTCAGCTTAGATTTTCTTTTTTCAGACTATTTTCATGAAGGTAATCTGTGTGCCTATGGGTTTAAGGATCTTTCTTGAAAGATTATTTCCGCCCACACCTAACATGTAATATTGTTACTCTGATTACAATAAAGATTGCATTTTGTAGCTCGTTATTAATTAAATAACATCAGGCACCAGGATCTATATGCTGCTCATGTACGTCCCTTCTCTAGGGAAGCCTGTGAGGGAGACAAGTATTATGAATAACAGGTAGACACAAAAATCTCTTCTCATGAAGGAGATGGTGACATTTGGCTTCAGTTAATCTTCACTCCCTACTGAACAGTGGGGTCACATCCTACAAGACACTGTCAATCCTGTCTCAGCTAATTTAGTCCAAGGAGACATTGCTGACCTGTGGACTGGACAGGGGTCAGCCTTTGCTTTGTAGAGATAGGAGAGAATGTCTCTGATCTTGACAAACACATCACTGTCCCCCTGTTCAAAAATGTTTGATTGACTTCTTGTTGACTAAACTCCTCAGCTGAGTTATTCGAGGTCCTCGGCTACCTGACCTTGGGTATTAAAATTGTATCTTATTCTGGTCTCTCTCACCAATACCCCACTTCTGGTCAGGAAAGCAAGTAAATTTATAAGTAGCCAGTATAAAGGCAAGAGGAAGAAGTAAGATTGCAAAGGGGGAACCTGGAAGTCACCATCAGATCATCCCAAAGACCGAAGGAGCAGAATTTCTGAATTGAATCCTATATTAATCTTAAATCACACTCTGGTAATGTGGACTGAATGGGGGGAGGGTGTATCTGTCAGGGGAAACTGCTGTCACAGCTTTTGGTACAATGATATGAGATGACAACTTTGAAGTGATTTGGATATGTTAATGAACTAAACCCCAGGTGGCACGGATAAGAGTTAGACTGTTCCCCTAAAAAGCCCTATAAAAGTGAGACTTCAAATTCCTGTCCTCCCTCCCCCCACTACTCATCCATCTCCCTCAAGTCTATGCCACCAAGTGTTCCCAACTCCAGCTTGTGGTTACATGTATGATACTCTGCCTCTCCCCCTCTCCATCTCCTTCCTCCAGCTGCCTGCCTTCCTTCGCCATCCAATCCATTGCCCCATGCTCTCTGCCTCTGTACCCCCTCACTATTTGTCTCTGTACTTTCTGTGCTATTTATCTCCCCACACCCTTTGTGGCTTATTAAAGTGGGATTATAGTGTATGGAGTACCAGGCCTGGAGTCAGCAAGACATCTTCCAGAGTTTAAATCTAGCCTCAGATCTTGGGCAAGTCACTTAACCCTGTTTACCTCAGTTTCCTTATCTGTAAAATGAACTGGAAAAGGAAATGGCAAACTACTCCAGTGTCTTTGCCAAGAAAATCCTAAATGGGATCATGAAGCGTCAGATGTGACTGAAAAGTAAAGCATCATTAGATTTAGGTACTATACTAGTGTTGTAGTCCAGGGGGGCTGAACCCCAAAATTCAAGGGCAAAAGGTGCAGGTCATGCCTCCAAAGAATTTGACTCATGCCTTCTTGCAGTCAGAGATAAGGTTATCTCTGACCATTTGGGGTAGGTGAGATTCCTTAGCGAGTCTGAGCTATTGGCCAGATTTTAAGAATCTGAGCAATTTGTTTGAAAAGACTGACCTATTTTATAGTATGGCCAATAGTTTGGGGTGACTGGGAGGTAACAGAGAAGGGGTCTAGATGGGATTAAGGGTGGCAGGGGGCCTGGAGCAATCCAGACAATGAAGGATTGGGCTAAGTTAGTGGCAACAGAGATTGGGGCAGGGTCAAAGCCACAAAGTAAGGAAAGTTAAAAGAATTATACTGGAAAGGGTAGATACTGCAGGTGAAGGCGGGGACCTGGGCCATGTGGGAAAGTCCAGGGCCTTTTTAAGGGCATCATTAGTACCCCATTATTAGGTCATTAAGACACAAAGATCAAATTTTAAATGATCCCTGTCTTAAAGGAGCTTACATTCTACTGGGGTAGGGTACAACATAAAAAGAGATTAATGCACACATGATAATCTGAGGAGAGGGAAAGGACAAACACCAGGGGCATTAGGAAAGACCTTGAAAGAAGCCAAGTCTACAATTCTGAGGTGAGGAGGGAATGCATTTCATGCACGATGGACAAGGACAGCTTGTGCAAAAACCACAGAGAAGAGACAGAATGTGAAGTTTGGGGGACTAATACAAAGAGTTTGTGAAGGCCCAAAGCTCTGGAATCCTGGAGTCATGTTATAAAGGACTTTAAATGTCAAACTTAGGAATGTCCCAGAGCTGGAAGGTACCTCAGAAGTCATATAGCCAAATTCCTTCTTTTACAAATAAGGAAACTCATGTCCAGGGAAGCTAAGTGACTTGTCCAAGATAAGGTTTGGGTGTGTGTGTGTGTGTGTGTGTGATAGTGGATAGAAATCTTTATTATTTAGTTTTGCCAGGTATGAAGTAAAGGGCTAAGCAGTCAGTTTAACTAGTTCAGAAGACTAGTGGTATCCAGAGGAAAGAAAACATTTTCTCCATAGGAGGGCCTATTTCCTGCCTATGGTAACCACTATCTCTGGAAGATGCCTTTTGGTTTGCAAAGGCCCCCAGCTACCTCCCTAAGGCGATAGGATCGCCACTGGGGCACCTCTTTGCTGGGACACTATTTCCCCACAAATTCTGCAAGGGTAAGTGTCAGACCACCCCTCGCGCTTCTGCTGTGATTGTCCCCACAGTCTGGCTATCTTTTGTGCTGCTGCTACTACCTGATCCACTCCAGCTCAAATGAGTTTACCTGGGGGAAAAGCAAACAAACAAACCTTTATCATAACTCTAGCACATGATATCACTTGTCTGAAAGTTTACAGAACAAGATGACCCGGACAGAGTTCTCAGGCTCAGGCAGGACTCCTAGAATGGGTCCCACGCTAAGACCACAACACAACTAGTATCTTCACTACACAGCTTTCATGCCCCACTGGGCTTCCAGGAAGCTAAGGATTCTCTATACCAGGAGAGACTAACCTGGGGGTCTGTGAACTTGATTTTACTTTGTTTTTTCTCTATTTGGATAATTGCATTTTGATATAGTTGGTTTCCTTTGTAATCCTGTGTTATTTTATTTGAGCATTTAAAAACATTATTCTGAGGAGTCCAGAGACTTCACCAGACGGCCCCAGGGCTCCAGGACACAAAAATAGAAGCCTAACTCTGGGTCCTAGAACAAAAGGAATGGAAAATTACTTTCTTCCTCCTCAGAGATTTTACTCAACAATTTAGACTTAACTTCTTCAAATTTTACCTCAGGGGAATTCATGCCTGGTGGACTGAAGATCTAGTTGCCTGGAAAACTCATTGCCCCTTAAAATGGGCCACTTGCTGAGGCCTAAAGAGTACATTAATATTGATGCTGTTTTTAGTGGTAAAAAGCACTGCTTCAAACAACTCAAAATTAAAAGACAAAAACATCTCCCCACCCCCAATGACATTTCCACAAGTGCCCTTAGCCTGCTGATACTCCTGTCAACTCTAATCCTTGGCTTGAAGATGACTGCCTCTCAAGACGGGAGAAGCTCACAGAAATCCATCATTCTTCAGAGAGCAAAACTACCATTTCAGCAAGAAGGAGATCTCCAAGCTAGGAGGGAGAGGAAGGATTGACTGAGGAAATTTGCTCTCCCCTCCCTTCTTTTCCCCATTAAGGCTCAGCAAACCTGAGAGATTAAGCTTTGGATGAGACAGCCAAGGGACCACAAGCATCACAAGGCATTTCTAATCACTGGCAGTTCACAGGTTGTGTTTAAGTCTCTTTGGCCTGTTTAAAAGATATTCTGAAGGACTCTAGGACAAATTTTTGTTACCCAAATTTCAACTAACTGTCAAATAGCCCAATGCACTATTCTTATTATTTTTGTCATTTATATCTGCCACTGGAACATGTGTGAAAGATGTTGGTCTCCTTGAAGTGCCACTGACTTGTTATAGGTTTCTTAACTTCCCAGGTTACTTTGAATTCCTGGGCTACATCCCAATGAGTAGTTGTGAGCACCTGGGAGATCTATGGCTCTTTACAAGGAAGAAGCCAACTGAAAAATTTCAAACCAGAAATCTGGTATTGGTCAAGAATGTTCACTAAATTCCCCTGTGCCAAGTGAGCTGAGACAATGGGTGATCTGGACCAAGCCTACCATGTGTCAAGAGCTCAAAGGTTCAGTAAGTGCAGTCTAGCTATAAAGTCAAAAGAGCTAGATTCAAATCCCACTTAAGATGTTTTACTACCTGTGTCTCTTTTTTTTTTGGAGGGGGGAAGGCAAAGCAATTAGGGTTAAGTGACTTGCCCAAAGTCACACAGCTAGTAAATGTATCAAGTGTCTGAGGCTGGATTTGAACTCACGTCCTCCTGACTCCAGGGCTGGTGCTCTATTCACTGTACCACATAGCTGTCCCCTGTGTAAGTCTCTTAATTTCTGTTTTTTTATCTGTAAAATGAAAAGAATGGACTACACGTCCTCTAAAATCCCTTCTTTTCTGGGTCTGTTTCTTCATCTCTAAAAAGAGGATGTTAGACCAGATGGCCTCTCAGAATCCTTCTAGTCCTAGAAGAATTAGAATGCCTTCTGGTTTAGAACTTGAATCCTCCTGATTCCAAATTTCTGATCCTATAACATCCTTGAAGTAAGATCAATAATAGTAGAGTCAATAAAAAGTGATCATGAGCTTACTGTGCGCTAGGCACCATAAAAAGCATTGACAATATAAATATGAAAAAGGGAGATAATCCCTTTTCTCAAGAGGATTGCAATCAAATGCGGGAAGATAACACAAAAAAGGAATGTGAAAAGGGGGTGAGGGGAAGTCCAAAAAGCCAGCTAGGAAATGAGGAGAAGTCTGAGGGGATGTCAATCCCTGTCCCTCTCCTTAAAAAGAAGAGGTTAAGGCTCCACTTCTCAATCAGAGGAACAGAGGGTACTGATGAAGCAAGAGCAACAAGGCCCAAGTGCATCTTGCAGGATGATGAGATTTCCCAATGATGAGTTTACTGGGGGCATGGTGGAAAAGTCAAGTCCCAAAGGAGTGCCATTGCCTTAATGCCCATCCTTTCCCACTTCCTGGACATTCCCAAACCATGTGGCATGAATTCTGGCCAACCTTCCTACCACCAGAACCTAAACTCTACCCTCTTAACCCTAAGCTCTGACAGGATGATGAAGACACCAGCCACAATGGTATACTCTGATTCTATCCAGCAGAGGGCACTGATAACCCAGAGCTTCTCTGCTGAGACTTCCCCGAAAGGCCCCATTTCTCCTTATTTAACCTCTGCCAACTCGAGTCTTGGGAATCCTGAGGATCTACGGGAGATGAGGAGATACGAGGAAAACCTTACAGAGAGTGATCACCGCATTGAGGGCTGAAGGATGCCACTTGGCCAGGGAGCAGGAAATCTTCCCTCGGCCTTTGTATCAGATGACCCAGGACAGAGCTAATTCACCTCTCTGGTCCTCAACTTCTCTACCTGTAAAATGGGGGCAAGACTGATGACAAACTTCCCAAGGTAGCTGCACATATTCAGAAGCTAACAATTTGAAAAGGGTCTATCGGAAGAACAGCTTCCAGCTCATAAACAAACATTATAATGATTTATTCTATTTTACTAGTCTCCGCTGAAGCAAGCTTTGGCTCTTGGCAGCGTTCCATTTCCCTCCCCTCAGACTGAATGCTTTGCTGTGAAAAGGGCCAGGTCTTCCTTCCCCACCCCCCAACCTGCCAGGCCTGCTCAGTAACATTTAGTGAGCAAGCTCAGGTGAATGCCATATCTTTGGCCACTTTAGGTTTCAAACTCACTAAGTACAGATTGTCATTTTTGACTCTTCAGTTCAAGAAGGAAGAATTGACTAGAGAAAGCTGAGATCAACCAGCCAGCTACCTTATGCCTGCAGGAGTGTGTACAGAGCAGTCCTCAGTGCCTGCTTCTCCAGCAGAAACCCTTGCTCATTCTATGTATTCCCCAATGGGACAATGCAAATGATGAACAGCAGCTTGTATTTTGTGGGCTGTATCAGCTTTCCTCCCTGCACCTACTTCAGGCAGATGATGAGGTTGCAAGGCAGAATGTCTGTAGAGTTACATCAGATAAGAAAGAATCTGGGCCAGAATGAACATAACCCATCTCAAGTGAGAAGAATGGAAATAAAGAAAACCGAGGACAACGGGGTTTGGGTCAAAACCTGCTGAGGGGCAGCTCCAGAAGCGCCCCTCCTGCATCAGCTTGCAGATGGGGAGTGCAGGGGGTCTTGACTCTGATTTGTAACGTATTTACCAAAGGCATTGGTTTTTCTATTCCTGAGATTCCCTTCCCAGATCTTCTGCAGAGGGGCCAAGTCATCTCCACATCTTCCACAATCCAAATTCTGACCATGGTCAAACCGGGTCAGGCCCTGGCTTAAATCCTTGTCAAGGTAGGCCTCTTGTGAGAAAGAACACCATTCCAAGGGGATTATTTTCAGGAAGATTTTAACCTATTTCTGAGGATTGGTTTCATTTCTAAATAAGTGCAGTCAGAGGCAGCTTGAAAGACATAACACTAACATGTCAAAAATTTTTCCTCCTGTCATCCTGAATGATGTCATATTTGGATACACTCTTCCTTATTTCCTCCATATTTCAGGCCATTGCCATACGTTCAATAATCTAAGAGACAGCTTTCAAGATTTTCCTGCTGTATAGACACACAGAACAGTTTTCCCTCTGAGGGAAAGTACGCAGGAATACTAGATATCAACTGTTCCTTCACTTGGAAAGTATACCTGGCCACTTAAACATTACCAGTTGCCTGATAGCAACCAGAAATGGTTATATCAGGGGGATAACTCACTCACAGATGACGAGCAAGTCCCTAAGATAACAAACACTCAGCAAACCCAGAGAACATATACCTTCTTTTACAGTGTTTTGAGTGAATGGAAGGAGCATGAGGCATAGTCAAGACACTAAAATTCAAATACCAGCTTTACTGGTTATTAGTTATGTGACTATATTAGCAAGCCCCCTAATACACCCAGGATGGTCTGTAAGCACAAGTTCTCTGATGTGCTTTTCTAAAGCAAAGACAGCTTTAAAGGGGTTAACAATCTTATTTTGATTAACAAATAGTTGAGTACAGGTAAGTAGAAAGAAGTGAGTATCCAAGAAAGAATCCAACAGACGGGGCTTCAACTGTCTGAACAAAGTAATACAACCATGTACATACACCACCAGACTCAAGCGTGCCAACATCTGAGTAGTGGGGAAGAGAGGGTCTTAACAAACGGCTACTTAGAGTCTTTTTTTTTTTTTGCTTTTTGGAGGGCAGTTGGGGTTAAGTGACTTGCCCAAGGTCACACAGCTAGTTTTTGTGTTAAGTGTCTGAGGCCAGATTTGAACTCAGGTACTCCTGACTCCAGGGCTGGTGCTCTATTCACTGCGCCACCTAGCCACCCCGGCTACTTAGAGTCTTGTCCAGGGAATCAAAAGGTCCTTCTCATAAGCAAACCCTCAAAGTAAAATACCAGCCTCCCAGTATATATAGTTTTCAACTAATAGGCTCAGAGCCAGAAGGCATCACAACACTTTGTGACTCAGTGCCTAATTAGCTTAGTGCCAAAAGGGGTGAAAGCCTTCCTACAAGAAAGCCTCCCCATAAGCAAGCTCCTCCTTAAGCAAATTCCTCCCCCAGTGGGCTTTATGTGACTCAGGATGTATTGCAGCTGTGAAAGGAGCAAGACATCTGTGATTTTAATACCAGCGTACCTTTAGACCTGGGAACACAGATTCAAGGGGAAAGGGGCCATATGTGGTCACATGGGCCTCTTAATGGACAGGGAAGATCTTCCTGTTCCGTTAACATTACAGTGACCTTCAGCAGAGCATTCAGCTTTTCTGAAACTCAGTTTCCTCAATGGAAAATGAGTGTAATCAATCCTACTGTATTTATCTTACAGGGTTGCCAGAAGGCTCAAATGAAATATTGCATGCCAAAGTGTTTTATTACCATAAGGCACAGTATAAATGCAAGTTAATACCATTACTTTGCCTGTTTACACCTACACGGTGGATAGGATCAGCCTCAGATAAAATTATAACTTGGTCTTCAGGATCCATCCCCTTCATGTTCCCTTCCAGCCTCTATGCTAGTGGTTCTCAACCTTCCTAATGCTGTGATCTTTCAATACAGTTCCTCATGTTGTGGTGACCCCAACCTTAAATTATTTTCATTGCTACTTCATAACTGTAATTTTGCTACTGTTATGAATTGTAATGTAAATATCTGATATGCAGGATGTATTTTCATTGTTACAAATTGAACATAACCCACAGGTTGAGAACAGCTGCTCTATGCCCTCCTTCCCCATCTCCCTGGGGAACTGAGTGTTCCTGTGGAGACCCTTGGTTTTGTAGGGCTTCCCTCAACCCAAGCTCCAGACTTTTCTCCTACTTCCTTCTTCAAGAAAATGTACTTGTTCTGTATCCTACTACTTCAGGGTTATGTCTTCTGCCAGGGGATAGGCAGCCAAACTTCAGAAACTTCCTGTGCACTCTCAGCAAAGCACCAGGGAATGCATGGCCCTCCTTGAGGCTCCTTCCTTCTAGAGTAGCATAGGCCCTCCTCAGAAGCCATCTAGTACAAAGTTCCTCCAAACAAAGGACCATAAGCCTGTAATCTCTTCAGGTTGATTGAGGAACTCATCAAATTAACAATGAGATCCCTCTTTCCCTATGCTCTTATATTAACATCTGTGGGCAAAACTCTAGGAAGGAACATGTGGGAAAGCTGCTGTTTGATGGTCGACCATGGCCTAAAACTGTTTGAGATCATTTATTAATTTCCAAGTTTATTTTAAACTTTTTATTTGAAACTATTTTAAAGCTTTATTTTAAAACTAAATATTTTTAAATGTTTGAGAGAGTCAGGGGGAAAAAAAGGATTGGTCCCTTTAAGAATAAATTTATTTTGGTTAGAACAGTATAAGTCGCATGATTTAGGATCACAGAACACTAAAAGGGGAGGGTAACTGGCGATCTTGTCCAGTCCTCACTTTATAGTTGACAAGCTGAGACCAACAGAGATGAAATGATTTGCCAAAGATCAAAAAGGAGAACCATGAAATAGGTTGTAAAACAAAGATCAAGGATCCCCAAAGAGAGAAAGTCACAAAGGGATGATGAATTGTATGGACTTGGTTAGAAATGTAGGGCCACAGAAAAAATAATAGAGGGAGTGTTGCTTAGTGGATATTGAGCTGACCGCCCTAGAAAGTTTTATTAGAAGGATTTGTGCATTTTAATGTAACTTCTGATATGTAATGACCATGTGACCATACACACATTACCCACCCTCTCAGTGCTAATCTGCAATGATAAAGGAAGCTCTCTTCTGGTTAAAAAAGATGTTTATTTTTATGTAGTACTTTTATATATTACTTCAAGATTTAGAAGTACATTGAAGTACACTGCTTCCCCTCCATTTTATTTTTTCCTTTAATAATATTTTATTTTTTTCCAATTACATGCAAAGATAGTTTTCAACTTTCATTTTTGTAAAAATTTGAGTACCCCTCCCCTCCCCCATTTTATAGAGAGAAATTGAGACCCGGAAAGTTTAGGTTACTTACCTCAACAAAGCACAGCTACCAAATGACTGAGGTAGCACTGAAGCCAGGCCTTCCTGACTTGAAGACCAGGTCTCTGTTCATGTACCATATTGCTATTGGTGAAATGACCTGTTTGCCTCAGTTTCCTCAGCTGGAGAAAGAAATGGCAAACCGCTCCTGTACCTTTGTCAAGAAAATCCCAAATGGAGTCACAAAGAGTCAGACAGGGCTGAAATGACTGAAAAACAACAAAATGGCCACATTATTTCCATTTAGAAGAGCATCCAAACTCATGGCTTAGAACTTTCTGCTGCCACAACATCTGGGTGGAATAACCCAGTTTATAGAAGAATACCTAGTATTGAGTCTTAAGTCTTGAGCCAGCAGAAGTTTTGAGGAAGTGAAAATAGTTTCCCTGTTGTCAAACAATAAAGGACATTTAGCTTTTCAGCAATGGTGAATTTTACATGGTTTCTGGCTGTTAACATCCCATAAACAGATAGGTCAGTTCAGCAGGCTATATATATATGATTGAAAAGACTCTATTAAGAGAAAAGCATTAGGCTGAGTTGCAAATAAGAGACATTAGTTAAAAAGGAGTTTAACAATTAAAATATCAGAGAAAAGGCCCTTGCTTTCATATTTCTTTAATTCTTGCTTTACATTGTGTCTCATTTCCTACTGTTTTCTTGCAGAGTATGTTGATCAAAATTCATTCTCCTTTAAGGGAAAATTTTCATATAAAGTGACTGAATCAGGACTTATTCTAATTCTGCAAAGAAAACCTACCTAAGAGTCAGGCATCAACCTTCTACAGGATAGTGGATCCCCAGAGTGCATACCTAAATCTGAATTAAAATTGTCCAAATTCTAGAGTCCTTGTTTAAACAATTCTGTCCTAATTCAGTGCAAATACACACACCTATGCATATACACCCACACACATCAGAGCATATGAAAGATCACTTACTATTTCCACTTGGAGCAAAGATTTCTATTCTATTCTAAATTTGAAAACTTTTGTTCTTAGAAGGAATTCAAGGTGATTGACAATTTACAATTATGAATCTGAAGCTGAGGGTAAGGTAAGAATCCAGCAAAGCTCCCCCTGTCTAACAGTGGGCTGTTACCTCAGTTGGCCAAGATTCTATGGTCCACCCTGCAGTGCAGGGATTTGGGTGGGGGCTATACAGAAGTTGTTAAAAACTGGCCTCACACCAGCTCCCTGCTAGCTCAGATCTTATATTGGGATGCAATAAGGCACACATAAGTCTTTGAATAGTTAACAAAGGGTTTACAAGGAGACTCAACAAAAATACAGTGGCATTTTCATTCTATAGGCACCCCACCCATCCAGTCCTTTGAGGAAATATGTCTGTTCAGCAGGACAGGATGTGGTAACTCCAGTGGTCTTCTGTCATCTCCCACATCTGAAGAACACTGTCCCCTATAGGAAGCTTTCCACAATAGGAAAGGAAGTAGGAAGCTGCCCCAAGGAAGCTCATAGCTTGAGCCGTGCCCCACCCCTAGTGATTAAAGTCCTGGGTTTGTTGTTTATTAGGAAAAAGATAGCCTAATTCATGTGGTGGTGGGGAGAGCAGGGAGAGCCAAGGGGTCTGGAAAAGCAGACCTTTGTAGGCATGGGTCTTATCAAAACTATTCTGACTCTTAAAGAAATTGTGCAAGGTACTGGGCCAGCCTCTTGACTGTAAAGGCTAGCGTGTTTGTTCTGGGTTACAAGATCCTCTATGGTCTGCTTTAAGTTGGACTGAGTTTTATGAAATAGACCCCACAGAAATACCACTACTAGGCCTATACCTTGAAGAGATCAAAGAAAGAAAAAGTATTTTATATACAAAAATATTTATAGCAACTCTTTAGTGATGACAAAGATGTGGAAACAAAGTAGGCGCCCATTAATTAGGGAACAGTTAAACAGATTATGGTATGTGGAGTAATGGAATATAATTATGCAGTGAGAAATGAAGAAAGAGAAGGTGTCAGAGAAATCTAGGAAGATTTGTATGGATTGATATGGAGTGAAGTAAGCAAAACCAGGGAAACAATTTATACTATAACAATAACATTGCAAGAATAAATACCTTTGAATGACTGAAGAGCTCTGATTGATGCAGTGATCAGTTATAACTCCAGAGGACCAATGATGAGACTTGCCACCCCTGATGGAGAGATGGTAGACTCAAGCACAGAATGAGATCACAGATTTCTAGGCTTGGCCAATGTGGGAATTTGTTTGTCTTGATTCTGCTTATTTGTTACAAAGATTTGGTTTTTCTTTTTCTCAGTGGGAAAGGGGTAAGGAGGTGGGAAGGGAAAATAAATATCTGATGATTGAAAAAAAAATTAAAAAGACAGACCCTGGAGAGCTGGGCTTGGCCCTAGGACAGCCACAGGCTATCCATTAGCAGTCTCTGTGGGCCATCCTTACTGGCCTCTGAGTGATATGAAAGAGTTGCTTTCCAGCTGAACCTTCTCCCTTCTTGTTTGGCAAAGCTTTTTCCTTTGTGGCTTTGACATCAATGCAGCAGGGGTGTCCTTTTGGTGGAGAGAAGTTTTTAATTACAGACCTGAGTTCCACAGTTGAGCCAGGTTACAATTCATTGTTGTTTGCTCAAGTTAACAGCTGGGAGCTTGGTTGGGCTTGGGGGCAGGGAAGAGAAACAAGGCCTGAGAGAAATCTCATTAACTCAGGCTGCAGTTGACAAATCGATTTTGAAGAAAAATTGGTCCCAAGTCAAATGTTATCCTTTAATCAACAAGGTGATTTCAACACTGAAATCCTATCTTGGGTCAATAAGACTCCCCAGCTGTACCAGCAGACCTGAAGCTATCTCCCAGCCCCACATTTCCCTTTTCTTCTGTGTGATTTGCCCAGACAGAATTGACATTGGCTTCATTTTGGGGGAGAGATAGATTTGGGAGATCCAAGCCTTCATTTTGTCCAGGGATCAGAAATAAAACTAGCATTAACTGGTCAGGTCTGTTCAATGCTGCCATTCCCCAGGATCCCAGGGCCATCCTGCTGTCTTGTGATCTCAGAACAGAATAGAATAGAATGTGAGGTCCTTAGGGGAAAGAACAGTTTTGTCTTGATCTTGGTAAACCAGACTACAAGCACAGTGCCGGGCACATACTAGGGGCCTAATAAATGCTTATTGACTTGATTTGGAGATAGAAAGAAAGGAGACTGGAGAGAGAGAACAAGTGTTGCCTGATTAATGTAGGTCTCAGGTGGGAAGCCTGGGATTAGCCCCAAAGACAGTCCTCATCTACCCACCTCCCTGGGCCTAGGCTACTTCTTCAATAATAAATAGGCCTAAGTTTCCTCAGTCCCCATCTTCCTCTGCCTTCCCTCTGGAACTATCTTCTATTGTGAATAAAAGATACTTCCTGTGCCTTTTCCTCTAGCACTTCATATTCTGGTACTAAATGAAACCTAGCTTTCTTCTGAAGACACACATCACTTGGTCCCTTCTCCAAGGTTGGCTGTTTCTTTCAGAGCTTTCTTAGATCATATTTGCTTAGCAATAAGCTCTTCTTTGAAAGTGAACCCATCCTGTCCATACTTTTTCTTGTCATCAATGGCTTCCACCATTCTCCCTCCAGAGTAACTTCAGCCTTCTTGACCTCAGCTCCTTCTCCTTTTGAACACCATACTCTCAAACTTCCTCAAGCCTTCAAATCACATGAAGTCTTCCTCCACCACACATAGAAATGGCCACTCTTAGAAAGCACTCCCTCCAAAGTTGAATTTGCCTCCATTGCTGGAATTTCTAGTTACAAGTCAACCAGCAATGAAAATGGAGTAGATTTCATGGACATCCATGTCCTGACAATCCCTAAGAGTAATCTCTATGTAAAAGCCATTAAGAGTGGTGGTTATTCTCTTTAGGAAAGGATTCATGGCAGGATTCCTCGGCATAGCTGGTTTTCTTGTTACTTTTAAGCATTTGTTTATGGATTATTACCTCCCCACCTCCCCCACCCCAAAAAAACCCCAAACAAACATGGAAAGGGCTACTGAAGAAGTTCAAACCCCAAACTCTCAAATCTAAGCATCTCCATTGCCAACCCATGCCCAAACAGAAATTACACACACATCAACTTGCATTATGATGTCAGTTGATAAGGGACCAATTTAAGGCATACACATAGTTGGGCATAGGGTGGAGAAGCATTCTCATTAGCTGTTCCCCTGAGGGAAGGCTGTGTGAATCAGAAAGGGAAAACCAATGGGATTATCTGTAGGGTATTCTAGCACTATTCATTCCCCCCATGCCCCACTCTGCTCTATGCATGCAACCAGGAGTATAAAAGTGGGATTCCCACTCCACTTTTCAGAAATATTGCTGTTTGGCTAGTTGAGGTATACCTATACCATCCTAGCTTCCCCACTGCAGAATAAGAACTGTCTTCTCTCCTTCATATGCCTTTTATCTCCTAGCATGGTGATTCTGAACAGTAAGCTACTCTATAAATGTTGTTGACAAACCAAGAGGCAGGAAATGTTTTGTTGCTCTAATTAATTTCTCTCTACTTTGAGAAGACACCAGAACTACTCAAGTATATTTGTTGGTTTTTAGTGTCAGTCTTTAGAGGGGTCTTTTCTGTCACCAGCTCATGAGACAAGCCCCAGTTTTTGGACAGAACTTTGGTGTATGTCAGGTTCAAAGAAGAGATAAAACTGAGGTCTCACAGGGAGTGGAAAAATCATGGAAATCAGAAGATCTGGACACGAGATTCAGCTCGTCACTTATTATCTGTGTGTCCATAAGCAAATCACTTAACTTCTTTGAAACTTATATCCCTGACCTGTGCAATGAGATCCTGCCTTCCAGAATGGTGGGAGGATCAAATGAGATCAGACGGACAGAAGGACTTTATAAACTGTGTCTTATGTGTAATGTGTCATTAGTTACGGTTCCTACATTTATAAACCCGAGACTATTTATTTTACAGAATCAATATGAACATTGCAAAGCCTGTTAGACCTTTGTCTTATCTTTTGTGTAATGGGATCCCTTTGGGAGTTTGGTGAAGTCTGCGGACCCCTTTTCAAAATCATGTTTTATATGCATGAAATAAAATACATAAGATTAAAGTAAGCCAATTATATTGAAATGCTGTTATTAAATCTTTTCATAAAAAGTTCACTGAACCTACATTTTTTCTGTTGGTTTGTTCTTTTTATTGTTGTTTTTGAGACTAGGGCCATTCAGAGGCCCAATCCCAATACTTAGAGATACATGAAGGTTTAATCTGCTTCATTATTCCAACCTAGGCTCTTTCATCCCTTCTTTAACAGGGGCTCCCCATACAAGTGCCAGACTTAATTCAGAAACCCAATTGGTTTTAGTTCTACCGCAGGCAGGTGGTGCAGTAGATAGAATGCTGGACTCCTCCCCTCCCTTCCCCTCCCCTCTCCTCCCCTCTCCTCTGCTCCTCTCCCCTCCCCTCC
>CM053594.1:319275934-319420219 GCA_028646575.1 Pseudocheirus occidentalis
GGGCAATTTTCCTTGAGAATTTCTTGAAGGATGCTTTCTAAGTTCTTTTTTTTGATCATGGCTTTCAGGTAGACCAATAATTTTCAAGTTGTCTTTCCTGTATCTTTTTTGCAGGTCAGTGGTTTTTTCAAGGACATACTTCACATTACCTTCTATTTTTTTCATTTGTATGTATCTGTTTAATAGTATCTTGATTTCTCATAAAGTCATTTGCTTCCATTTGCTCCACTCTAATTTTGAAGAATTATTCTCTTCAGAATGCTTTTGAGACTCTTTTTCCATCTGGCAAACTCAACTTTTTAAGGCATTCTTCTCCTCATTCACTTTTTGGGCCTCTTTTGCCATCTGAGTTGATCTGTTTTTGAAAGTGCTATTCTCTTCAGTCAGGTTGCATCTTTCTCTTTCTTGCATCATTCTCATTTCTCTTCCCAATATTTCCTCCACTTCTCTTATTTGGTTTTCAAAGTCCTTTTGAAGTCGATCTATGGCTTGTAGGCAATCTTCATGTATCTTGGAAGCATTTAGTGTGGGAGTTCTGACTGTGCTTCCTCCCACTCCATACCTCAATCCTTTTTGTCCCCAAAAAAGGATTCTAGGATAACCCAGGATCTGGCAGCCTCTACACTGAGGAATCGAAGGGCCAGGAATATGATATTCTGGAGATCAAGGGAGCTGAGATTAAAACCAATATACTGATCTTACTTTGCTTCCTTCTCCTCATATTGGCCAGTCAATTAATTGCTTGATTTTTTTAGCTCTGTAGAACTCTGCTTCCAGGGGGGAAAGCTCTGTCCCAAATCCCTGGGGTTTTCACAGCTGCCAGAGCTATTAGGAGGATGCTACAGCCCCCACCAGCTTTGGCTTGCTGGAAGCACACCCCAGGACTACCACCCTAGACCATGATTCGGATGCAGGCTGCTCAACACAAGAGCCCTTGGCCTTTAATCAATTGCTTTGCCCCCCCTGTGGTCCACAGGTCAGGAGTTCTGAGGCTGCCAGATTGGGCTGCTTCCTTGCCCTGGGAGCAGTTTGGCCAGACTGCTTTTTTCCCCCCAAATTTAGCTTGAATTCCACTGACCTTTCTCTTAGCTTTATTTTCCCTGGCTTGATAAATGTTGCCCCAGGTGCTGCCGATCCACTCTCTTGTAGACTCCAGCTGTGGCTTTTCCTGACCACCCTGGGGCCAGACCAGGGTTTCGGGCCTGTTGTGATGAGCCCCTCCTGCCGAGGTGCCTTCAGCTAGAGATGTGTTTTCTGTATTTTCGTGGGTTTTGGAGCCCTAAAATTTGTTTAGAGTTGTATTTTATGAGTATTTAAGGTGGCTGTGTGAGCTGCAAAACTTTGCTGCTTCTGTGCCGCCATCTTGGCTCCGCCTCTCCACAATTAGTTTTCAACACACATAAGAAAGCCAGTCTCATTACTTTATAGTTACACTTAGTTTTTTATTCTAACCAGTCTAGCCCATCTTGACTGAATATAGTAATCACCTTATTTGGTTCTCAACAATTTCTCACTGTTTCCAATAGCTAATCCATCCTGAAAGAATTGCCACCATTGAGAAAGTTCAGATGAATGAGACTCTGAAAGTAACTCCTTTTTGAAATAATATTTTATTTTTCCGCAGTTACATGTAAAAATAATTTTAAACATTTGGTTTTTTTATTTTGAGTTCCAAATTCTTGCCTTTCCTCCTTCATTCCCTCCCCTTTCCTCTCCCTGAGGTGGTAAGCAATCTGACATAGGTTATATGTGTGCAATCATGTATGTAAAATATGATTCTGAAAGTAATTCTGAATAGATTTCCAAAATCTTGAGTTAATGTCACACAATTGGGTCTCATACTTCAAATGAGAGTATTTTGAATAAGATAATACTTATTTGTGTAAATTGTGATATATTTCTTAAAAATTAGTTGATACTCCAAAGGAGCAATGATTTGATTTTATCAATATGATTACAACCATGGGATGGCTTATATCATGTATGTACTCTTGCACGTCTTCCCATAAACCTGCCACTAGAGTCACAAATATCCTGGGCACCTTGCCCTAGATGTTTTGACAATGGAGTATATGAGTTTTATTTCCATTATTCTATACTTCCTCCATATTACTGGTGCATTTTTTTCTGTTCAGTCCCACATCCCTTCCTCTATGTTTGTGTATTCTTTTTCTTATGACCTCAATTATGAGAAACTGCATGTTCCACACCATTTCCCCACCTATCTACGCTCAGATATTCCTCTTTTTACTGTCTTTTCTCTCTTGAAATCCTTAGAACAAAATCAAGTCACCTTCAGTCTTATTTAACTCTGTCAATACCCTTAGAAGACATTACAGTTCTGAAGGTCCCCTGGGGAAAACTCCACCTTGAGGCCAGCTCAATGCCTGGTGAGTCCTTGCTTAGAACCCCCATAACCAATGCCCAGCTAATGATGATGTTCATCTCCCCTTCTGCTTCATCCTCTCACCTACTTCACCTCCATACCAGTTGCTTGGTCCCTGGCAGGTACCCTCTCCCCTCTCCACTGCTTTCCAAGTCTCCTTCATGTTTTGTCTTCCCCTATTAGAATGTAAGCCCCTTGAAAGTTAGGGACTGCCTTGTTTGCTTGTTTTTGTATCCCCAGGATTTAGCACACCCTTAACAAATGTTCTTTTATCACTATTTCCCTCTATGTCTTATCTTTGTATCTGCCAATGAGACACTTGTTTTTTCTTTCCCTATTAGAATGTTAGCACTATATCACCATACAACTCCTTCCAGCTGCTCAAATAAATTTATTTTTCTAGGTGTTTATATTTCAAAGTTCCTAGTCAGTTCTGATCTTTTCATCAGAAATACTTGAAAGTCCCCTATTCCATTAAAGATGAAGTTTTTTTTTCTTGTAGGATTGTACTTTTGGGGGTAAGTTATTCTTGTTTGTTAGTCTTCATTTCTTGTCTTTTTGGAATATTGTAGTCTAAGATCTCTGTTTTTTATAGGACTTCTAGTTTTTGAGTGATCCTGACTGGTTTCTTAGTAGTTAAACCCCTTCTCTCTGGATGCTTGTAGTATTTTTTTTTTCTTTGCCATGGGAATTGTGGATTTTGGCTATGACATTCCTAGGACTTTTACTTTCAGGCACTGATCATAATATTCTTTCTGCATTTACTTTGCCCTCTGTTTCTAATAGATCTTGTCAGTTTTCATTTGGGATTTCTTAAAATATAGTGTCCGGGCTTGTCCAGAAGTCCCTGGCTGTTTCTTCTTTTATGTCTTCTGATCCACAGGGCCAAGAAGAGGAGCTAAGCTTTGTACCTCCATTGCCACTTTCAGGATCTCCCTCTACCATTATTTAGCAGTCACCTCTCCTCCTTTAAAGTATACTATTCAGTTCACAGTTGATGTCATCCATGGAACTACAGGACACGATCCTCTCCAGCAAATTTTGAGGAAACCACAAAATTAGGCACATTTCTTAATAGTCATGCCAATAGGAAACAGTCTCTTTCTTTTTCATTTCTCTTTCTTCCCATCATTTTTAAAAATTGCTATCACTACCCATTAATTCTGCCCCACTCTCAAATGGAAGGTTGGGGGACTTGTCCAGGACCATGGCTAGGGAGCCTAAGTTGAGGGAAGCACAGGTTTTATTCCCAGGAAGAGAAATTGAGCTGAGGAGATGGTAAGAGGAAAAAACCCATCCCAAGGTTTCTACCCCCAGCTTGGGGATTGAGGAAAGCAGAATTTGGGAGGCCAAGACCATTAACAGCCTCACCAAATCAAAGCCATCAATCAGGGAGGTCCAGCATAAAACAGTGGGACAGAAACAGGGAATAGGGAAACATGAATAAGATAACTTAGAATTCCCAAGAGAAAAAGTGACATGTTAGCCTTGTCTAAATTCTGAACGTCTTGTTTTATGGGCATCATTTTTGTTTCCTTGTGCCTAATTTTTGGCTAGTAAAAATTTCTCATTTTATCAGGTCTCCAAATAGTAGTCACTGGGAACACTATGGGAAGTATTTCTTCTGGACCTAAAAAAAGTCAGGAAGAAACTGACCTTAGGAATTGGGGGAACCTCTGACTAACCAGACAAAGCAGGGTCCAAGGCTGAAATTCTCTTTCCCAAAAGGAACTACCAGCATGGAAAGAAACTGTCTCACCCAATTGAACAATGGGATTATTACCCCGACTGTATTCAGAATAGTTTCTAGACCATGCCCAGGTCACCTCACACTGACCATGCTTGAAGGGTCAGGAAATGCTCATTACATTCCCTATGTCAAAATTAAAATTTATTCAACTCAGTGGAAATGTTACAAAATTCTCTTAAAGAAAAGCTAAATCTGACTCTGACAGAAAAAAAAACTATGGCAAATAGGGAAATGTGAAGCTGGTTAAGGAAATCCAGGTAATAAAAATACTATTGTTAGTAAAATTAACTCTTGTGTATATGATGCTTTGCAGTTTACTGCACACAACTATCCTTGAGGTAGGAAATATGAATATTATCATTTTATACACACAATTAGCTAACACTTATGTAGAATTTTAAAGTTAATAAAATGCTTTACAAATGTCTTATAGTATCTTCATAGCAACTTGGGAGGGAGAAGGTTCTATTATCTCCATTTTATAGATGGGGAAACTGAGGAAGACAGATGTCATCTAAGATCACACAGCTAGTGAATGTCTGAGTGAGGTTGGTTGGTGTTGAACTTAGGTATTGAGCATCCTGACTCCAGGTTCAGTGCTCTATCCACTGAGCCACCTATCTGCCTATTTATGTAAACAGGATTAGTGAGACAGAGAGACCTGCCCATGGTCACACAGGTAGAAAGTGTTTGGAGTTCAACCCCAAACCCTGTAGGGTCAGTGGAATACTTTCACATACATTAATTGTACATGTTCAGAACTGAGTAATTGTCCTGGTTTCTCTTCAATGCTAAAGGCAGAATGTCTGTCCACTCAAAAACCATAGAATTTTGGATCTAGGAGGGAGCTGATAGCTCTAATTCAACAGTCTTGTTTCATAGCATTCTCATTTCACTCCCAGTTTGATTCATTCTTCAGACTTCTCTCCTCTCTCCCCAGGAGCACCCTGAGGCTCAAGCTCAAGATTCCTAAGTCCTTAGCCCAGACAGTAGTAGTTACTTCAGTCACTTACTGACTCCCTCTGGATCTTTCCACTTCCTCACCAGGAGCCTGGCCCTCTCCTTCCCATCCCCTCCCATTTTCAGCTCCCCTTCATGTGGTATTTCTCCCATTGGAATGCAAGCTCTTGAGGACAGAAACTTTTATTTGTATCCCCAGCGTTCAGTGTGTTCCTGGCATGTAGTAAGCACTTTATCTATCTATCCATCTATCTATCTATCTATCTATCTATCTATCTATCTATCTATCTATCTATCTATCTATCTATCTGTCTGTCTGTCTGTCTGTCTGTCTATCCATCCATTCATCTACCTACTTGTCTATCTACCTACCTATCATTGATCTATCATCTATCTCCATCACTTGCTATCTCACTATTTCTCTACCTCACTATCTCAGTGTCTCACTGTTATCTCACTACCTCTCTGTCTCACTGCCTCTCCATCTCTCTATCTCTGCTTGTCAAAGTTCTCACAGGTAATATGACAGAGCTGGGGTCGATTTTGCCATTCCAAGGAGAATTTTATCAAACCAGAGGCAATGTTGCATAGTAGAGAGAGTTTTAGATTTAGAGTCAGAAACAAGTGGGTTCAAGTCCTGCCTCTGATGCATATATATGATCCTGGGTAAGTCCCTTAATGTCTCAGTATCTCAGTCAACTCTCCAAAAATTTCTGATCTGCATTGGTAGTTCTTCAATAGGAGCTTCCTCGACTGATGAAATCACAGGTCTAGGTGAAACAAAATAATATTGCAAATAAGATCTATACAAGCTCATATCAGGTTAATTTTCAACAACAAAACAGTTATTTGAGTAAGCAACTCAACCAATTTTCTTTAACTTTTCAATTGCCTTTCTCCCCAATGCCTCATCATAGAATCAGGAAAGTATCTACTTTCCCCTGGTACTCTCAATTTAGGAAAAGAGTTGGGGGCCAAATGCCAGGTCCTCTTTTTGCTCTCCTGGGTTATCAGTACAGTGAAAACTGGAGAGTGGAAGCAGGACATGAGTATGAAAGTTTCTGCCTATGGCTCTCTATGAAAGGCCTCCCTAGGATTGAAAGAATACCTGGTTCTACTCTGTGAATCCACCACAAAAGGCTGAAAAATGTGCTTGCCTGTGTGTAACCCAAGGATGAGATTTTCCAAACTCTGATAATCATAAGCTTACTAACAAAAACCTTATAGAAATAGACATTTCTCCTTTCTCATCAATCAGTTACCTCAAAGTTCACAGCATAACCATTCTGTTCTTCCTCTCCTCACAGAAGATTTTTCTGTGTTGAGATAGTTCAGCAGAGGGAAAGGATAGAAAAAGACGCATTTTAGAAAGATGTTGGTGATAGCCACATGCAAAATATGTAGGGTAAGGACATAAAGTCCTCAGATGCGCTTTGTAAGTAGACTGAGCTGCAGGCTCCTTCAGGGAAATAAAGGTCCTTTCTCCAAATTCTCTTGCCCCATGGGAACCTTCCAGCTACAAGTACAGAGAACACTCGGCAGTCCCCTCATTCTCTGCAGACTGAAAACTGCATTTTTGTTCAGCAGATCCCAGTGGTTCTTTTTTTTGTTCTTTGAAGTATATTAAATTCAGTACAACAGTAACCAGATATTAATGTTGCCAGAATGATTAGTATTCTCATAGCAATCTTATGCCATGTTTTGGTAACCTTGCAATTGGAAGTTGCTGTTTTCTTGTCAGTTGACCTTATTTCAATCATCTGAGCATCCTGACACCAGTATTTAGTGATCTGCTGAAGCCTTAATGTAATGTATTATCCAAAAGGAAACCTGGGTACAACATTAAATCACCTAGAATATGGAGCCAAGCGGGGGAAATCACTCCTCACCCTAATGTCAAATTTCTGGTTCAAATATCATTGCTGTGCCCTTTTCAATTTGCACCATGAGGTATGGAGGGGTGGGCATGAGACAAGTCTAATTTGGTAGATAGTACCACCACTCCCTTCTCCCAAGAGTATTATTTATTGATTTTTAAATGTCAGCTTAGTATTTTTAAGCACAAATTACTTCATAATATCATCTCATAGGCCATCCAGTATGACCCCTTCATTTTATAAATGAGGAAACAGATATAGAGAAATGAAGTCACTTGCCTAAGGTCACACAGGCAGTATCCGAGGTAGGGTCTGAACTCTGGCCCTATGACTCAGAGCCTGTAATCTTTCCACTATACCATGGCTCCAGAGGTGTGTTGGAGTACACTTGAACCAACTCCAGAGAATCAATTATTAAATTTCTACTAAGAGCATTTGTACCTTGGAAATTAGGAAATACTACAAACCAGGACTTGATTAATCGTTTTGGTGATTTTCTAGACTTAAGAAAGTGATGGATAAAATGTTAATAATGCAGATGAAACTCAAAATGCATCACATTTTCCAGGAGCCAGTTGTCCACCATTTACCAGTACATCACTGGACGTAACTATCGAAGCCAACTCCTTAACTGTGACAAAATCACCAGAAGGAGACTGGGTAAGCCTGGGTAAATGTTATGCCCTTCTTAAAACATTCATGTTTATTGGATTCCATCTATTTTGATCATGCAGCCCAAATATCACTCCATTCACAGCTTATCTAACACTTGGTCATTTAGTACGTCAGCGGTGAGGGTGGTCTCATCTTCTGTGGCTTTGTAATTCTGACTAAAAAATTCTCTCTCCCATATTTCTTCATGAAGATAGTCTAGTCCTCTGGAGCTACAGCCAACGTTCCTCACCGTTATTTTCCCTTCAGTATCTCTATGGGGCTCTTTTCAAAATCAGTGTAGCTTCCCACGTTTTTCCCTTAGTGCCTGAAAAAAACAAAGATTAACCAACACCCAGCATTCTTTCTAATTTACTTGAAGAGAGTCACCTGGACAGTTGGAGCAGAAAGAATTCAAGCTAATCCAGTGGCCAGTGATCCTTAGGCCTGGGGGAGTGGCAGGGTCTTGGGTTCAGGGCAAACTATTCTCCTGGGAGGATGGGCCACATTGAGGGTCAGTAACCTGAGTAGGAAGGATGGTGCACTTTAGACTTTTCAAAGGGAGGAAGGGGCTTAGCTGGAAGTTTGGAAACGACTGTAGATGAAGAGACAGAAATAGTCTGGGGTAAATGAATGCTGCTTTTTTTGGTAAGTAAAACAAGTTTACATATATGGAGGGAATTAAAATGATGTATGCCTAGTTCTCATTAACTAAATCTTAGAAATAGTTTGTGATTTCTGTAGGTCAGTCTACAGATGACTGCTCTTCAGTGAAGCATTTTTCTGCCTCCCAGGAGAATACACTCTACAAGCAATGACCACCACGGCCCACAACAAGATCTTTTCTGGGTCATAACCCTGTGTCTGTGCCATAAGCAGAAACCGAGTACCACAAATTGACTTGTTCAGAGGCATTGGATCCTGCTTTTCAAGTCTTCCTAGACCTCCCTCTCCCCACATCTCCATGCTGTGCAATCCAGTTGTCTTTGTTTTCCCATCTCTGTCCCTCTGTACTGGCCGTCCTGCGTGTCTGGAAGGCATCCCCTTCTTACCTCCGTCTTACAGAGTCCCTGTCTTCCTGGGGGCATATCTCAAGCACAATCTTCTTCACAAACCCTTTCCTGACCCCCCTCCCCAACCATTACACCTTCCCTGCCTCCCAGACTAACTTGCGTTGGGCTACCTTGTATACACCTTTATTCTCTTCAGGTTAATTCTGCATACATTTATACGTGTACTTATTTCCAGCCCCATTAGAAAGTTAACTCCTCGTGCATGGGGATTATTTCATTCTTGATACTTGTAACTCCGATGCCTTGGCACATAGTAGGTGATTAATAAATACTTGTTGATTGATTAAACCAGATAAAGCATTCTCTCTGCACTGTTGGCTTTGCACTAAAGAGGGTTGAGGAATTTGGGGTTATGAAAAAGAAAGGAGTGTGGTCAATCTGGGCTTTCTCCTTAGCCTCAAACAAGTTGGCTGCCAGGCACTTGGATCCTGCCCCCACCAGAGAACTCTTTTGCATGGAGAGGCAGCTGAAATGCCCATCTGCCCACAACATCTCTGGAGGAGTAAGGATGCAACAAATTAGCCTTATAGTAGCTGGATAACTTGGCTAGGAGAGCTGTGCCACCCCTGAAAAATATCCCGTGGGAAGGAGGGATGGTCCAGGGTAGCCACCGGCCTACCATCTGCATCTCAGGGAACAGACGACTACCATCTGATCATTATTATAAGCGGAATTTTTATTTTACTAAATTATCTATGTTAAAAAAAATCTGTGCCTGGTGTGGAATTTCACTCCATCAAGTGTTACAAAGTTTTTGTTTTCATTACAAGCAGGAGGATGAATGTAGGACAAGTGTTAGGAAACATGGCAATAAATTAGAATATAATTTACAAAAGCAAAAAAAAACAGTGTACCACATTAATACTGAGTATAAAATAATAAGCAACTAATCACAATAATACAAAGGTAATTTCATTCTGTACTGTTAAAGATACCTATGTGACATTCACTCCATTAATAAAGATGCTAATTAAAATGGGCTCTTTTGGAGTTAAACCCCACTGGCTGGGGTTTAAGCTCTAGGACACATTTTACCCTTTTGTTGCTGCTGTTAGACTAATAATATATCAGTGGCTGATACTGCCCGATAGCAGGATGGGCGCCTTCAATATTCTGTTATGACTTTTAGACGGGGGCCTGCCTGCCGTGACTTAGCTTCCTGGGAAGGTTCTGTTGTTTTTTAGGATGTTGTGTTTAGATTGGATTATAGTGGGATGTACAAAGGCAGCAACAACAGCAGCACCCTACTGTGCTGTGGAAAAGAAGAAATGATGTCTCTTTTTGAGTCAGGTTTCAGTTTCAGGTCCTAGTCTGAAGCCTCCTTTAGTTTATAAACCCAGATACATGCTGTGTTTGGTTCCCTTTAACAATGCAATCTGATTTTGCTCTAGGGATTCTCAAAATTCCAGCCACAGTGTCGTTGAAGTTGACCAGTAAACATTGGACACCCTTGTGTTCTAGCACCAGACGGAGCATCGAGCTGAGCCCATGGGGACAGCCTTTGCAAAGTTAATATTTTAAGTGAGGTAAAGAAAAAAAAGGGAGGGTCTTTCTCCTCTGGTTAGCAATATTAACAAAACTCCTTTGATGAAGAAACATTAGCTAATATTTATAATCATGCCCTGGAGAAAATCTGATCCTGAGAGCCATCTGTACTTGGAAGTTACCAGAGCCCCACCTTTCTCTTTTCTTGACCTCACCAGGACACACTAGCACCAAGGTGAAGAAGACATGAAGAAGACAGATGAAATTCAGTGGCTAGGTCTGTGGCATCTGAGAAGTGCAGGTGAGGAACCATTTTCTTATCATCAAGAGCTCCCTACCTTGTATAAAAAGCACTTTGGGGAAATTTGGAAGCTTGCTGTGAAGCAGAAAGAGAAAACTGGTGATGGGATGGGGATGATCATGCTCAAGAGTAATGTGCTGAACAGCATCCCAAACAAATCAGCCTAAAAATATTCATAGTTTGGTTAGTTTTCAGAGTCTGAGCATCAGAGTATGAATTTTTCTCTTTCTTTTTAGGGTAAAAAAACAGGAGGGAAGGAGGGAGGAAGAGAGAGACAGACAGACAGACAGACAAGACAGAGAGAGCCAGCCCCTTCTCACTCACATTAGTCCTTACTAGGCATGTGGAACACACCTGACATGCTGTTTGGGATTACAGGGATGAGTTGGGTTGAGGTCTAAGATGCTCTTTCACTGACAGTACTACTTCCTAAAAGTGCCATTTGGGTTTTTAGTCTTAAGCACAAAGCATTGTTGACGTTCACATGATATCATTGCACTGCTACAACAATGGAGGTCTGCAGAGCAGAATGCAAAAGCACATTAATGAAGGACCTGATGCCAAATGCAAGTGTTCATATACAAAATATTCTGGTAAACAAGCATATTCTTTATCTGCTTGTTGAGTCTCTTGTATAGCAGGACAGGAAAGAAGAAGAGCCAGCCCTTGCATTTTCAGATTCATTGGATTCTAGAATTGGAATTGCACAAGGAAACGGGTTTCACATTTAATCACAATTCAAAGTAGCCATAAGCAAACTGAAACCCATGGTTCAAGGGAGCAATGAAATGAGATTATGGTGACCTATAGTCCTTATGCGATTTTTCTTCTTTGGTTACAATCCTCTCTCATGCTCACAGAAATGGCAGGTTTACCTTTAAGTACACACCGCTCTATCCATACACACCCCAAAGCATGGGCACACAAACATGTGTACACACATGCGTGCACGCACACACACACACACACTCTTGCTCTCCTATAAATTAATGCCCTTCTACCATATCAAAGAAGGGGGCATCTGGGTCCCACTGAACTGTCAACATAGTTTGCAAAAAGGTCTGTCTCATTACGACATAACCAGGCTATCTTTCTAATTCCAACTGGAGGCTAACAATGCAACGAGCCATTTCATGGCTAGTGATGTAAACAATGGTCAGCTGGGGAAGCCAAAATAGAAACCCAGGCATCCTGCCCATACTGGGGCAACCCAGAGCCTGGCAGCTCCATCTCTATCATACCTCCAGTCTGGCTTCTCTATGGAATTAAAATGCTTTTCCCTTAAAAGATTAATCAAAATCTCAGCTTTGCTTGTCCAGTGGCAAGATGGCTACCTACCTTTAGCACTGAATGTACAGACTTGTATTTCATGCCCAGCTGCAGTGCCTGATGCCCTGTTTTCCATTCTGTCCCTCATTGTTACTCTGTTTAATAGCATTTAATAAATGGCTCACAGCAGTGTTCAGAAAAGGGGAATTACTCCTAAGGAAATGAGGTGGAATGAAGAAAAATAATACAAATTTTCTTTACTTCTGATTTATAATTGCTCCTTAAATAACATTTCAAAGCCTGGTTTTATAATTTAAACTGTGGTGCTGTTGTAGTGAGATAAAATACAGTAAATATTTTTAAGCTATGACTTCAGATTTCTGAATCTTCTTTACTTCCATGGTTGACCAAGTCATAAACAGCTACATTTTAAACAGTTTTAAATACAAATGGATTCAGTGTCATTGCTAAGTCCGTAATAAAAATTATCTTAATGGTCCAAGGAGGTAAATGGACTATTAACTGAAAGAACACAACAGTTCCATGGTAAGTGATTGATACTCTGTGTTGTTTGGATCTCTCCGATCTGGCATTCCCTCCTTATACTGTGTCCAGCACTTTGGATCAATAAATCCCACTTCACAGAAGTTAAAATAATATTGAAATCCTGTCAGCTGGGGCTGACCAGTGGTTACGTTTTCCACAGGGTAATGCATTTGCAAGGATGTCAATCCCGATTCTCTGGGTGGCTCTCCTTGATGGACACCTCTCCACGGTGAAATAACAAGGCTCTCTCTCTCTTTGCTCTCTGTGGGTCAGTGTCCTTGGCACGTCTTACAACACATCTGTCGGAAGTATGCACGACTGCAGAACTTAAACTTCAACACCAATGGGCAATAGGCCACTTTGTTCACATCTTTGCACTCTAATGAATGGGGGCAGAAAACAGGAAATGATTAGAGGCACAGAAGGAAATATCCAAACAAGAAGCTAGAAAACCTAGGCACTGGGCAGGGAGGGGCCTGCATGTCCTCATCCACCAGACCCATTGTATCTTGGGGGGGAGGGAGGGACCTTAGGTTTTTGTTTTGCTTTCAGTCAACCCTGTCTGGGGCATCTCAGTAGATAGACACCTTTGATATATTTTAATACAAATCAAAAACATGTTTTCAAGGCTCTTCTCCCAGACTTTTATAAGGATGTTGCATGCCCACTGTGTCTTGAAAGAGTTACCATTTGTTGGGAAAAGTGATCACTTTAGACAGCTTGGAAGCATGAGTCATTTTTCTTAAGTTCTTTTATTGCTTCTTTCTCAAGGGTCATTTTATTCAGCAAAGCAAGGTTATCCCAAATCAAACAGGAGTCACCCTGGCCCATGGGTACTGCAGTACACATGTCTCAAGAGAACCAATCAATGAAACCTGGAGACAGTGGAGTTGGATGAACCTGGGTGAATGAAAAGTTGGTAAGACAAATAATCAAGGCTTAGTGGTTGGCCTCACATGGCAGTGGCCTGTGGACTATGGAAACTTGTGGGAGTGTCTTTTGTCATTTGGGAATGAGACATGGCCTCCTTTTCTTTCCCCTCTGGGTTAAGGCTGCCCCAAATGAAGCCTACTTACTGGCCTCTTGGCCAAGAAGTGAATAAATAGCTTCCTTTTCACATCATCACCTTGAGGCTGACCAGGGAAAGGTTGGAGGAAGGGGCAAAATGAGGAAAGAAGGAGAGGAGCAAAGATAAGGCAGACATTCATCCCTGAGGGGAAATCTGGAAGGGAATGGGGATGAGGCCCAAGCCTCTCAGAGATCTCACCCCTCTTAATAACATCATTCTTCCCAGCTTTAATGTGGAGATTTTAGAATGCTTGCTAAACAGAGCAATTAACTTTCTGAAAGCCCTCCATTCACATTTTTCCAGGTAGATACATAGAAATCCTGAGCATTTTTAAGAGAATTGTTTCATCTGTTTCTGAGGCTGCTTCCTGGGATGGCCCTCATTAAAACACCAATGAATCTAGGTAAAGGATGAAGGGCTCTTTTCTGTCACCTCAATAGGAGTATCTTTCCTTTGTGTGTGCTGGTGTTTCAGTGAGGCCTAGGAGCCCAGGAGACAGGAACTTACTGGTGATAGACGTAAAGGACAAATGAGAAGGAGCATTGGAAATATCTCCCCTCCCTCTAAACTTTCAGTTCACATCTGCTTGAGATGGAATGGAATGAACCACTGATCAACAGAACTGCCTGATCACTTTTGGTCAATGGACCAATAGTCTAATCTCAGAGTTGCAAAATTACCTGCAGATGTTATAATGAAACCCATCATCACGACATTCCCTAAAGAAAGTGATTTATTTTCTCAGAGGTGGAGACTGCCTACAATTCCTAATTTCAAGAAAAGAAAAAAAAGAACATCCTTTGAACGAGGCTTTTTGAAAGGTGTATCCTTGGATGGGGGTGATGCGGCCACCATGGCACCATAATATTAGTCTCTGTTTCAAGAGGGGCTTTCCCTCAGCTCTTCCCATCAGATTTTCAAAGATGATTTCTTCTTGGGAAGGTCAGCAGAGGATACAGCTACAGAGTAGAGTGAGGAAACTCTTTAAGTTTTGCCATGGGAAGGGAAAAAAATATGATACAAGAGATCAGATTTCAACACCCAATGGCAAGATCCACATTAAGACTAGGTCCCCAATTTCCTGGGGACCATTTTTCTTCTTCCCTTCCATGATTACAGTGTTCACATAAAAGAAACCAAAAGAATAGGCTACAAATATTTTAATGGAAAAAGGTTTTCATCTCCCTACTATGCCTAGCTCAGTGCCTTCCTTGAACAGAATAGCACTTAATAAGTCCTTGTTATTGCAATGAATCAGCATTACAAATAGCAAGAATGGATGTGTCCAAGCAACACTACGTTAACAAGTCAAGAAAAATTTGACCTAATTATCCTTCCATTATGAAGGAGTCACACTTCTCTCCCATCTTTAACTCCATTCCACCATTCCAGCATACTCCACAGCCTCTCCAGCATGGTTTGTATTAGACTAACAACAACAACTTGAGCTTATATAACATTTTAAGTTTGACAAGACACTTTCCCTATAACAACTTGGTGACATAAGTAGTGTGAGTATTGATCACCACCCATTTTTAACAAGTTGGGACACTGAGGCTCAAAGAGATTATCTGATTTGGCCATAGTTATGCCCTTACTAAGAATTGGGGTTGAGTTGGGTTATACTTCTTTCAAATATTTTTCTAGGACTTGGATGGTGGACTGTTGGTTGAATTGGGTTTGATCTGGGATATCTTTGTCAAAATATTAAAAATAAAATTAAAGATATAGGCTGATTTATTTGGACCACCAAGATACCTGCCTCCTGCCATGTTGGTGCTAAAAGGTTGCTCAGTTGGGGGATGAAAGGTGCATCTCTTTCATTTCCATGAAATGTTAATGATCCTTCAGTCAATCAAAAAAAATACCCCAATCATGGCCATTATATACACCTGCCAATTTTGCTAACATGGCTGAGGGGCTTGTGAAAATGCTAGACTCTCATCAATTTAAAGAGCAAACATACAGTAACTTTTTTCCTGTGGTACTTACGTTATTCTAAGGATCGCTTACTTGGTTATTAGATGAATGGCTTACTTATCTGGTTTTAGATAAATGGCCATGGTTAGAGGGGTAAATATTTAAAGACTGCCAGACTTTGGCATCTGATTAAAGTGAGTGTTGCAAAGCCAGGGTTCTTACATATAATGTCAGGATTAGCAAAACATAAACAGATACAGCCCAATTCTTTCCCCTAACTCCGGCTGCTGTGAATAGAGTGAAGGGGCCCCAATCCCCCGGCTTATGACAGAGGTAAAAAAAAGAAAAATCTCCCTCCCACAGTCCAGCCAACAGTGGCACTCCCACAAAGCACTAGACCTCCAGTCAAACCATTCATAGAACCTCAAAAAAGAGAGATCAGCTGGAGACAATATTGTTCTATGGCTTCTAAAGCAGTTTCTAACCTAATTGACAAGAGGGAATAGTTAAGATAGGATTGACCTGATGGGAATTGGAGTGGGACTCAATGTGATTTGTTTGAAAAGATACCACGAGGTCCATCTCACCTGCCCTAAAGTTCTGAGAGAGTCACAACCATGAGTTGTTTCTTGGGTTATAATGCAGGTCTAGAATGTTTACCATGTAAGTATATACTATGTACTAATTAGTATTGGAGGCAAATAGATAGCACAGTAAACGGAGTGCAAGGGCTTATTCAAGTCAAAAAAAGACTTGAATCTGAATCCTGACTTAGACACTGACTAGCTGGGTAACTCTGGGCAAGTCACCTAACGATGTATGTGACTTAGTTTCCTCATCTGTAAAACATTAACATGTGTACATTGCTTTGTAGACCTTAGTATGTACATGCTAACTATTATTATTAGCGATTACTTAATAGCATATGCATCACCTTAGCAGGCATTATTTTTTCAGATGACCTATTTATGAAGCATAGAACAAAGAGCACTAGATTGGGAGACAACTTGTGTTTGGACCCAGGCCCTGCCACTTACTCATCTACGTGACCACGGGAAAGTCATTTCACTTCTCTGTGGCTGTTTCCTAATCTATAAAAGGAAGGGGTTGAACTAAGTGGCATCTAAGGTCCCTTCCAGCTGTAAATTCTATCATCCTAACTTTGGTACCATGATCTCAAAGCCCTGAGGGAAAGGAATACCCACTTGGTGCTTTGATGAGGGGAAAGGTCAGTAAGGAAGAGCCAGAGAATGGAGGAAGCAGGCTAGCATGGCAGCTTTATGTTGGGGTCTCTAGGTAGTTTAAGGATATTTAGAACCTGGGTTGGAAAGGGGAAGCCACAGGCACTTAAGACCAACTTTGCTTAATTCACATTTTTGCCTGACTGGGAGAATCTAGTTTATTATGTCTTTGTGTTGAAGAAAATCTATTCAACAAAAAAAGCCAACCATGACTGGCCTTTTAACCTTTGCAATATCTAGTTCTACAAAAGGATTCAATAGCTCTGTAGGCACCTGAACATGCAGATGTAGGAATTTTCTGCCTGTTTATGGTTCTGGCTCTTTAAGTCACAGCCATGGCAGGTAAGCCCACAGAGAAGTTAGAGCCATTTCCAAACTTACATGGGCCCTGCTACCCTGAGCTGCATGACAGAGAGAAAAATCCTTCCTAAACAAAATAAAAAGTACTCTGGGTGAAAAGCATAATGAATTAGCCATTCTCATCTTGCTTCTTTATAAGCTGAGGCAGAAAAAGCAACCCCTGTGTTCTTCTCAAATTCTATAAATTAAATTGAGTTTTAAAAAAAGTGACGTTAAACTTGGACCTGGCCTACTAATGATTTTTCTGGCCAGATTATAATTGCTTTGAATCTAATTATACTGTGATGTAATCAAAGCAATAGATTTGCTTTAAAGCAAGCTGGAGTTTAAGAGAGGTGACTTCTTGGGCTTTTGGATTTACTTAAGCATTCTACAAGCAGCATTATCCTGATGAATTTAACAGGCATTAATAATAAAGCTGGTGACTTCAATAGAGTGTCTTATCTTCAAAGCCCTTTGAAAACAACACCTCATCAGTCTTCCCAACTCAGGCCCTTATGTCAATACAAGCAGGCTTCTTCCTACATGAAGAGTGATATGAAAAATAACTTAGATTCTTCCTAGGACTTACTTTATAATTTCATTTGTTTCATCCTAATTGATAATGGCACTTCAATTGGCAACAATTTCTGACTTAAAACTAAGGTTTCTCTGCAACTTGGTGGTTAAGTCAAAGGACTGTAAGCCCTGGTCTGGGGGTAGGGGTCAAGAGAATTTGTTCTAGTCCTGGTTCTTACACGTGACCAAGTCCTGATGGACATCCTGAGCCTCCCTTTCCTTTTATGAAAAATAGGGAGAATAACACTAGCAATTTCTCCCTCCCAGAGTTGTTGTGAATAAACTTTTTCATGGATCTCAAATGTGAACTACTATGAAAAACCTATAAACAGCTGACTGTACCAGGGATGGCTTATCTAAAGGAACCTTGCTGGAAAAGACTTGTAGTACAATCACCCCCATATTTGAAATTTGAGCTTATCATGTATCTGATTTTTTTTTTCTTTTTGGAGGGGGAAAGGTAGGGCAATTGGGGTTAAGTGACTTGCCCAACGTCACACAGTTAGTAAGTGTTAAGTGTCTGAGGCTGGATTTGAACTCAGGTCCTCCTGACTCCAGAATAGTACTCTAGTCACTGTGCCACCAAGCTGCTGTATGTATCTGATATTCTTAAACATTTTGTATAGGCTTGAGGTTAAGAGGGTGAGTGGAGGAGGTTAAGGAGCCAGATTCTCTCTTTCATGGGCAGTGTATACCCTCTCTGCATTCTTTCAAGCACAGTGCTAGGCACGTAATTGTTTTCCTTCATCCAGTCTCCTGGTTGAAGTATCGAGAAGTGCCTCCACTTGCCCTTCCTGAAATCCTCCTGTCCTGCCAAGTTTGCATGAGGGGAAGGGAAAACCGTAGAATACTCAGTCGTAAGAAGTCAGGATCGCGATCTGTGAGGATCATGGGAAAAGGAGCTTGTGCATGTGCTGGGGCAGCGGAAGGACCAACCCCTCCATTCCTCCTTCTGTGCCTCCCCTCTTTGTTCTGCCACAGGCCAGAGCTTCTTAGAGCAGGGAACCACTCTACTGAGCCGCATCACTTAACCCATATTTGCCTCAGTTTTCTCCTCTGTAAAATGGGAATAAAACTAGCACTTAGGATTGTTGTGAGACTCAAATGAGATGATAATTGTAAAGGGCTCAGGACGGTACCTGGCACATAGAAAGTGCCGTATAAATGTTAGTGTTCGGGTACAAAAGCTGGAAAGCAGGAAGAGTGACTCAGCGCGTCCTCCGAGATCTTCTAGGAAAAGATAGCAATAGCTTTTATATGGGCTTTAAGGTTTGCAAAGCACTTTAAAAATGTCTCATTTTATCCTCACAACAAACCTCTATGATAAGTGCCACTGTTATCCCCATTTTACAGAGGAAGTAACTAAAGTTGAGAAAAGTTCAGCAATTTTCCCAAAATCAAACTAACTAGTTAATGTTAGAGGCAGAATTTGAACTCAGATTTCGAGTCCAGCCCTCTTGCCCACTAGGTCGCCTAGGTGCCTCAAAAAACTCTGACAGCAAACATTTCTATAGCACTTTAAGACCGGCAATGTTATCTCTTCTGATACTCACAAGGGCCCTGGGAGGTAGATGCTGTTATTATTATTTCCATTTTGCATCTGAGGAAACTGAGGCTGAGAAAAGTAAAATGACTTGCCCAGAGCCACAGCTAAGTAAGTGTCTGAGAAGGGATTGGAATTCGGGTCTTCTTGACTCTAAGCTCAGTGCTCTATCAGTTAAAACACCTAAAAACCTAGGATAAAGAGAACAAAGCCAGCCCCTATAAATGATCGCACACCCTTTGACCCAGTAACACCACTCTTGGGGTTGTATCCCAAAGAGATCATAGAAGTGGGAAAAGGACCCATATGTACAAAATATTTATTGCAGCTCTCTTTGTGGTGGCAAAAAACTGGGGAAAAAAAGGGGATGCCCATCAATTGGGGAATGGCTGAACAAGTTATGGTATATGAATGTAATGGAATACTATTGTGCTATAAGAAATGGGGAGGAGATGGACTTCATAATTACCTGGAGAGGCTTATACAAACTGATGCTAAGTGAGAAGAGCAGATCCAGGAGACATTTGTACACAGTCATAAACACATTGTATGTGTGACGACCAGCTTTGATAAACTGGACTCTTCTCAGCAATGCATAGTTAAAAGACAACTCTACAAGTCTCAGGGTGGAAGGACATACAGATTCAGAGAAAGCTCTAAAAAGACTGGAGACTGAAGCAAGCTACATGCTATTGTTCTTTTTCATGTTTGGTTATGTTTCTTTTTTTTTTCCCATTGTTCACTCCATTGGTTACAGCCCTTCTATACAACCAGACTACTGTACAATGTGAAAGTATTTGCAGATCCTTTGCATGATTGCACACCACCATGGGAGGGAGGGGAAGGGAGGGGAGAAAATTTGAAACTCAAGGGATTGTGGAACTGAATCTTGTAAACTAAAAGTAAATAAACAAGTCAATGAAAAAAAAAAAAAGCCAGCCCCTAGGCCATGGAGAATGGGGGAAGGTGGAGCTAGGGCCTGAATTTATGTTACCACTTGTTTCGTGGTAACATAACAGACCCCTTATTGGAGTCTGAAGTTATTCCTGGGCCAAGATGGCATCAATGGAAAGATAAGGGGGTAGGGGTTACAGCATAAAAGAAGGCCTCCTTCAGCAGAAACACATGGAGATACATATCAAGATTATATCAATATTTCCTTCCCTCCCCTTTTACCAAACACATCCAGTTTACATCTCAAAATGAATTTGTAAAACAGGAGTTCTACATCAGGCTTTTCAAAGCTTTGAAGGCATGACTCAGCCCAGTGACTACAAATAAAACAGAGGCCTGGTAGCTTGGACATATTATTTCATTCATTCTACAAACACTTGTAGGACTTGCTTCTCCCCTCAGATCTTTAGTGAAGAGGCTTGTGTTAAAAAAGAGCCTGAGGATCTAGCTTGGCCTCATCACTCTGCAACCGGCACTTTTGGGACCATGCCTACCATCTCTGTTTATTGGACTTGCCTATTAACACCATGCTATATTGGAATGTGGGAGATGGCTGACATCCTGTCTATTTAACTAGCTACAAATCTGAAATTTGGGGATTTTCCATTTAAAAGAACCAGTGCCATAGAGTTAGCTCTCAGTGTATTTCTGCTATTGAACTACAAGGCTTTGAACCGACTATGCACAGTTTTCTCTGCACACTGACATGACGAGGCCAACAATAAAGGATAATGGTGGAGAGTATAGTTGGTGGGGGGCAGGGGCAAAAAGGGAGAAAGCCACTAAAAGATGGTTAAGGGTATAGTGTGCTGTTTTCTGATTTAAAAACAAAAGAACATTGTTGAGTCATTGACCCTTTATATGTTATGACTGGAAGAAGGATATCAAATAATAAGCTGACATTTTCCCACTGATGTAGGGATGGTACAGTTGAGTTTTTTCTTTTTGGAAGAGTAGTATATCACTCCTCTTTGTCTTCCCTACCTCCGTATTTTCTCTGCTTGCTTTTACCCAGAGTGATGCTCCCAAATGTACCACCTATATTCAACCACAAGGTAATAAGATTCCCAACCTAAGTCTAATATTTTCTCCACAATAGGTATGTGAGAAGAAGTGCACCCACGCAGCCTTAGCTACTTAGAGAATCTTTGAGGTAGCAGAGAACCGTTTCCTTCTTTGTTTCCTTATTTGAAATCAAACTGCCTTTATGGTCCATCTCCATTGCTTTTAAAACTTAAGGCAACCACATTAAAACCCCAGTTCAGCAGCAATTTTGTAAGGGGAAGGATTCCAGGATAGAGCAGAGTTCTTCAGAAATGAATCTGAAGTCATTTAAAAACAGATGCAATGATATCTGAAGTAGCTTGGCTACAGGGTTTCAGAAAAGAGCTTTAGCAGAGCAACTGATACTCCAGAAGGACTGACACTCACAAAAGCCACTGCTAGTCTGTCTGGTCCACTAAATTCACACATATTAACTGCTCCTTTCTTGAAATCTGTTGCCATCAAAAGGGACACCATGAATTGTTAACACAACCACAATAAATACTGAATGACAGAGTGCCTTGTGCTACCGAAAGACAGAAAAGACATACCCGCGTAAACTACAAGGAAATCCAAGACTGCATGAAAGGTGGAGAAAATGGCATTTTGGATAGAGTTTCAGATGACCTTGAGTAGTCAGGTTCCAGCTGCCATATGCACTTACCAAAAATGATTCTAAATAATATTTCAAATGCTATGGTACATGCTGCCTGTGGCTCTCTTTCAGTGGTTCATGTAATGTTACCCTCATCAGTGGCAATCTGTCAAAGTCTAGCCTGTGGTGTTTCAGCTCTCTGCTGAAGGCTTTTCAGAAGCAAACAGCTAAAGCAGATGTTGGACATGACAAGTCCAATCTCCCTTTGTTTTCCCTTCTCTTCCTCTGTGCTTTCCTTTTTCTTTCTCATCCTCTCCCTATTTGTTTCCTCACTTCATTTCTCTGTCATTATTTCTCTGTCCATGACACCTCCAAATCTTTCTTTAACTCTCTCTCTCTCTCTTCTGTTGCCTCAGATGCCACTATTTTCATTTGCCCTTTTAGGGCCTAACACAGGGGTGGGGAACCTGTGGCCTGGAGGCCACGTGTGGCCCTCTAGGTCCTCAAGAGCATTTCTCAAAGAAACACACTTGAGGACCTAGAGGGCCACACATGGCCTCCAGGTCTTTGAGAAAGTCAGAAGTCCACATTTGAGGACATATAGAGGGCCACACATGACCTCCAGGTCACATGTTCCCCAGCCCTTTCTAACACATTTAACTTCCCTAATGGTATCTGTGATTGGAACCACTAGAAATTTAGCAGCTATGAAAATGTTCAGGATTCCATTACTTACCTTTGTTATGATGCTATATTGTGTCCATAATAAAACATAGAAAGGAAGTAGGGAATTCTTAAATAAGGATATTTTAGAGTTCAAGAGACTCCACCAATTTGGAATTAAGAACTGTCCCTTTCCATGTCTGCTTTAACCCTCACATAAAAAGGCAATATAATCTATACTCTGCTTTCAACAAACCTCTCTGCCTCCTCCTCCTCCTCCTGAGCATAAAGCTCTGAAACCTGCCTCTGTACAAGCATCTCTTCTTCCCTTGAAGTTCTCGCCAACAGAAGTCCCTTCTTTCACCCGTGGTACAAAGCAGGGTGTTCCCACTGTTCCTCCCCCATCTTTTGGCATTCTCTCTTCTTTCCAGTCTATGGTGGTACTAGTTTATGCTCCAGTGGCAAATCACTTAACTTCAATTTCCTCCTCTGTAAGTTTCCTCTCTGTAAAATTTCCCCTTCTTCATGATGTCAAATCCAGCCTCACACACTTACTGGCTGTCTGACCCTGAAAAGGTCACTTATACTTGTTTGCCTCAGTTTCCTCATCTGTAAAATGACTTGGAGAAGGAAATGGCAAACCACTCCAATATCTTTGTCAAGAAAATCCCAAATGGGGTCACAAAGAATTGGAGGTGACTGAAAAAAGACTCAACAACAACAACAAAAATGGGAATCATAAAATCATGGATTTTATAGGGTTGTGCTGAGGTTCAAATGAAATAATGTAGATAAAGAACACTGAAATTCTGGAAGTGCTCTATACATGTGAGCTGCTTTTTATTATCCCATTTGGACCTTCCTTTCCTCATGCTCATATCTTGAGTGCTACCCCCAAGGTTCCATCCCACTGTCCCTCGCAGCTCTTTCAACACCGCCATTTTCTCCTCTAGGACTCTGCGCCATGCATGCCATTCTCTTTGTTTTTAAAACTTCTTGCTCAGCCCCCTTCCCCAATGTCCACGTATTGAATCCTATCTTTTCTGCAAGGACTAAATCAGATGCCGCTTCTTTCTCAAAGTCTTCTCTGATCCTTCAATGGAAAAATAATCTTTCCCTTCTCTGACCACGGTACGTTTTGCTTTGCTTTTCTCTCATGGCATTTTAATATTCAATCTTGTATTAAAGTTATTTGTATACATGTTTATCCTACCTATTAGATTATAAGCTCCCTGAAAGCAAGAATTTGCATGCTATTAATCTTTATATTCCACCCACACTTTAATAATATTTTATGGATAGAAGGTTTTTGGCGTATTTTTTCCTAAATAAAAGAATGAACGAATAATTCCTGGTATTTAAAAAAGTGAAACATATACTTCTTTGGAAGAGAAACAGAACACTAAACAATATATAGCAGAATCACTGGAATTATCTGTACTTGATATGAAATATGCAAAAGAACGGACTGGTCTACTTCTTTGTACTTCCAACAAGGAAAGCTTCATAAAATAAAGCTCTTAAGATTAGTCATGCTTTTTGGAGATTAATTACTTTCTGAATTCTCCTTTCTCTTACAGGAAGGTAAAAATGTCATTAAGGGCCTGATCATTTATTTCCAGATTAATATGGAAAACAAGCAATTGGGTCAGGTAAGATAAATGTCCAAGAGAGATCTCTTCTAATCATCCAAGAATCTTCAAATAAAATCCTAACTAATTGTAAGAGAGCTTCTTTTTCTTTTCTCCCCCCCTCCCTTTTTTCAGTGCTTGCAGGAAAAGCAGAATACCACAATGGTCTAGAACAGGGGTAGGGAACTTGTGGCCTTAAGGTCACATATGGCCTTCTAGGTCCTTGAGTGTAGCCTTTTGATGGAGGTCAAGTTTAACAGAACAAATCTTTTTATTATGGGAATTTGTTCTGTGAAGTTTGGATTCAGTCAAAGGGCCACACTTGAGGACCTCGAGGGCCACATGTGGCCTTGAGGCAGCAGGTTCCCCACAGCTCATCTAGAATCACATAACATCCTATCTTCCAAGTACACAGTATTTCACGGGACCAATTTCATAAGTAATGTTGGTGTTTTCCTATATAATCATTATCCGCTAGAGAAGAGCTCATGGAGCAATAAGCAGAAATGGAGGGTCTAAAAGAAATCAAGGTACATTTAGATATACTGTGGGCCATGTCAGAGACTTCACCTTCTAGTCAGTGATTAGAGTTCTCTCTGTTGGAGTTCTCTCCCAGTCAAGCCTTGAAGTAGATACTTTACTTTTATTATTTTTGGTCGGGACTTGTGATTTCATCAGTGTAATGAACTCCTAATTTGGAAATTCCTAAAGAGTAGATTGGCAATTCACCCAAAACTTACGGTTTTATTAAAGAGAGTTGCTGGGGGTACCAAGAAATTAAGCCACTTGCCTATGGGCAGGGAGATAATATGTCAAAGGCATTACTTGAACCCATATCTTCCTTACTCTTCTACTCATTAAGTCAGGCTACTTCCCAGAGCTACTTCACAACCAACATTGATTTCACTTGTAAATCGAAAACTGAAATAACTTCCTATCCTTTTACCCGAAATGACTAAACAGAAAAACAGTGGTCTCCCCACCCCCACCCCCCAACCATAGTTGTTGGGATTACTGTTGGCAATTTACAACTGATAAAGTTGTCCATTGTCATATTATCAAAAGGAGATCTTCTGTTTGGAAGAAAAATAACACAGAAAGCAAAAAGACTGCTTGCTCTGTGTCTTGAACTTGGCAGGCTGACCTCAGAGCCAGATTTCAGGCCTGCCCCTTAATACACAGACAAGAAAGGAAGGCGTGGGGAGCAAAATGAATTTAAATATCAAGATTTTTAGCTGTGGTGGTTTTTATCCAACTGGGTTGTTTTTTAATTAAATTTGACAAATGCTTATTAAGCGCCTACTCTATAACAGGCACTAGGCTGGAAGCTAAGGGCAAAATGATTTAGCCTCCTATGGTTCTGTTTCCATAAAAGGTCCTTAAGTCACAATCACACACACAAAAGAATCCACGCTGAAGCCTGTAAATAGAAACCAATCCATTTGCTTCCCAAGGGCAAAGACAAAATTGTGAGAGATTAAAAAACAGTGAATTTACATATATTTTAGAACCTCACAGAGGAGACAAATCCAAGTACAAGGGAGGTCTCTACTTACAATCTCTGGCTGAATATACATTATTCACTTCCACATTGAGGTCCTTCTGAATGCATGTTCTTTTAATAAGAATCAATGGCCTTGAGCAAAACCTTGGCTCAGACACTGTGAATATGCATGCACTTGCTGATGACAGAATTATGGAATCCAGGAGAACACTGAAGTCATCTAGTGGCCGGTAGCCGACCAAGATGCCCCTCTATAATAGTTATGTTAGGTGGTCAGCCACCCCTGAATACCTCTAGGGGAGAGTAAAGGGAGAGGGAGGGAATAAACATGTATTAATTGCTTATCTGAGGACGGATTTGAACTCAGGTCTTCCTGACATCCTGGCCCAGGGCTCTGGGCTTTCTGTCTGAAGAGGAACCCACTACATCCCCCAAAGTGGGGATTTCAATTCTGGACAGAACATGTTATTTGAAAGGGTTTTCTCACACCCCAAGCCCAAATGCTGTTATCTGTAACTTTGGTCCATTTCTCCTAGTTCCAGGGCTAAGCAGAACAAACTTAATCCAGTTTCCATAGGATAGGCCTTCCAATACCTGAGGATGGTTATCACGCGTTCAAAAGCCTTCTCTTCTCAGAAAGAAACATCCTCATTCCTTCAGCCAGTTCTTAAAGAGCTTGATCTCAAAGCCCTTCACCTTCTCTGGATCCTTTCAAGTTTGTCAATGCGCTTCCTAAAATGTATCCCCTTTCTTGTCAATGACTGAAGCAAAGTACACAGGCCAATCCACCTTTACTTTATCTTTGTAACCCCTTTAGGGCCCAGCACAGTAGGTCAGTGCAAACAGTAGGTGCTCAATAAATACTGAGAGAATGAATAAAACAGACTTAAGACAGAAGCTTTTGCCAGCAGAATGATAGGAGCGTTCTATATTCCTTATTCTCCCCCCGGGATCACAACATCCCCCTTCTGTTAGTGTCTGGAATTACTGAAGAGATGTCTGAATGAACATTAACAAGAGAAAGCTTCTGGATCCCCCAGACCCCTTTTAAAACAGCTTCTCGATGAGCTTCCCCCTTTGAAAAATGAGGAAAGAGTGCAAGTATTTGAAACACAAGTAGCGTCAAACATGTGTTTTCATTATACTTTTACCAAGCATGGAACCTAATCTTTAAGATGGAGTTAATCCATTGCTGTGCTGAAAGTAAACAGAAATGTCTCATTTTAAAGAATAGATCATCAAAGGTCATTCATAGACTTCAGTTATCAGCAAAGCAGCACAACAGGATTAGACAGAAAATGCACCATGTGGACCTCAGACCTAGGCTGAAACAGGATGAGAGCAGATTCACAGATTGGTAGCACTGGACAGGACCTCAGAGGTCACTTACTCAAAGCTTTCATTAAAAAAAAAATAAACAGAGGAAGAAACTGAGGCCTAGAAGAATTAAATGCAATGCTTGAAAGTCACATCACACAGTTAATTAACATCAGAACCATCGCTGGGGTCTCCGGGGTCTCCAAGCCTATACTCTTTTCACTCTCCCTTGATGTCTCCAAGAGACCACCGGTCACTGGTGGCCATGTTGTTAACTAGGTCAGGATCATACTACGCTGATGGTGAAAGAGGTGGATAGGGGAAAGGGACCTTCAGGGAACACTCCTGCTTTTGTGTTGTTTCATCTGCAACTCACCTTCAGTATTGGAAATGGGTGTACTGTCACATTTGCTCTCACATTGCTGCATAGACGGAGGCCGGACTGCTTCTGGACAATCACTGGATGCTTGCCCCGTGTAGGAGAGGCACTGAACGGTCCTCATTTGCTGTCCAAGTCCACATTGAGCAGAACACTGTGTCCCAAGGAGGCAGAAAGAAAACACTGATTTTGTTGGTTCCTGAGATGTTCAATATGACTCTATACTTGTGTATGTGTATAGTTCTTGTAAAAAAAATTAATACCAGGAAATTCTAACATTAAAGTTCTATAGAAAACCAAAATTCTATGACATCTATTTACTTTTATGATATGTCAAATTGCATATCTCCCAGGGAAGGCTCAAAGCCTCCAGCAGACAGTTACACACAGGTAGCACAGTTTTCAAAGACAAGGGGGTCCCCGTCTAATTCACCAGTTCTTCCTGAGCTATACGAATAGTTTGTCTTGTATATTCTAAAACACTGTGCACATAAATAATACTCCAAACACATCTAAAGTTCCCTGGAGAGAGACGTGCCCAGACCAGTCTACAATGTTACTGCTTATAGACTTTCATTTCCTACTTTTAGGCCAGAAAATAGAGGTGATACAGCTCCCAAAAGACCATATGCAGGACTCCTTGGGACTCTTCTCAAGTTAAAATAAAACATTAAATGCATAAAAGGGGGCAGATGAATGCCCTGGATGACAGGGGATCAGTCAATGCTTCCAGGTTGTTTTCATGGACATAAGGTCTTTGTTGTTCTCTATCTACCTGGAAAATTGCGAAACAGTTTAGGTCAACCTGTAGGATGGATTCCTGGGCAAATGAATGTTCACTGTCTTCTGTTCAACCCCTAACTACAGTGATGAGACCTAAGCAGGGGAAAACCTCGGCCCAGTGACTCTATTTTGGGGCCTTGATTAGAATCAAGACAAGGAGAGGCAACCTCCTAAGAAGGCACATAAAGGAAAGGTAACAATTAGGAACATTTTCAAATACTACTTTTTACAATTTCCATGTAAGTTAACTCTCCAGATCAAATACTAATTTCATCATGTCAAATCACAGTGCAGACTCAATGCCTCCACAGTAGACAAAGGTAACAATTTTCAAATGCAGAAAGATACCCTTTTCAAACCTTGGCCAGAGTAGACAAACGTTTTGTTTGGGCTCTGGACTAGTAGAAAGGAAGCAAGGGCTTCTTCATGGATCTGAACTGGGACATCTACAGAGTCCTAGAGGGTGAACCTGGTGTTCATCAGTCAAGTATCTCTTTTTCCCATTATTTTGCCCAATTAAGGAGTTGAAGCCTGATTTTACTGTTATATTAAAAGAATTAGAATTTAAGGCTGCCTCAAGGGACCAAATAAAATTATACAATCAATTCATATGCCTAGTTCTTCTTAATGATACCCTCTCTAGGGATTAGGACTCATTTCTTTTAGGATTAAACAAATTCTAAACGCTCAGGGATGAAAGTAGGCAGTTACTTGCAACTGAATCAATCTGCCAATCCTCAGTCTAAAAGAGATTTTGAAAGTGATTTTATGAAGTGGCCCTAAATATAGGGAAGCCATGCTGGTTGTCTCTGCAAGAAAGCTAAATGCAGGACCCATTCCTGCTGATAGTGTCTGCAGTATTGGTGTGCCATAAGGGAAATATGATGAAACCATTTTGGATCCATCTGCACCAAACCAAAAGGGAAATTCAATATTTGCCAAGTGAAAAAGGACATGATCCATAAAGAAATATTTCATTTTCAAGTTTCCAGGAAAGAATGACAAATAAAGTCATCATAAAATCCACTAAAAGATCTTTTAGAATGCAATTACCATGGCTATTTTCAATTTGTGGCATGGTTATGGAGGGGAGAGGGAGGAGTATGAGAAAAAGTAGGGCAGGTTGTCCTATGTGTAACTAAACAAAGACTTTATTGATGGACTTAAAAAAAATAGAACTAGTGATTTCATTGGTCTAGGGACTCCTAATGATGACACTCCCTCCAGGGAGGCAGAGTAGCACCTGCTCTGTAACTTACTGTCTTAAAAGGGTTGCCTCTGGGGACGCTGAGACATTAAGTGACTTGCTGAGAATCACACAGTTTGTTTCAGAGGGAGGTCTTGAAACCAGGTCTTCCTGGCTCTGAGACCACTTTCAATCTCTACCATTTGATCAATCCTGTTTTTAAAAGTAATTCCAGTAACCCAGTGAATTCATCTAACAAGGAACAACAAACTGTTAATAGACATTTATATAGCAGCAGGAGAATACTGCGAATATTAGCAGAAAAGTACTCTCCTGGTTAAAAATAAAGCTTTTCTCAGATATGTTTCTTTCAATAGAATTCTAATAGGATGTAAATTCCTCAGGCAAGGACACTTTTTTGCTTTGTATCCTCAGTAACTAACAGTTTTTTACACACATTAGAGACTTAAAAAATGTTTGGATTGAATTGGATTAGCATAATATCAGTTTTATACTACCAAATAGCCTGTACATTGAAATATACTTTGGCATATCGCGTACCATTTGTTATATGGTCATTTGTTAGACAAATGTGTGTGTGTGTGTGTGTGTTTGTGTCTGTATAGTGAGACTGAAAGTTCCTTGAGGAAGGTGCTGGAGCCCTCTTACATTTCTCTGAGACTCCACCGTACACAACACATGGTAGACACACAGTCTAACATTCCACAAGTGTTTCATTCAATCCTTGTTGAATGGAGGCCAGTGTAAGGAAATGTATGTCTTTTCCCGCCTCCTCTCAAATGAGAACAGAAGGATGTGAAACTATTACCATATTATAAAAATATATAAATATAGCCAAACACCAAATCTGCCTTACATGGGTGAAATATTATTGCTATCAAACAATGATAGTTTAATCAAACACATAAAATGCCCAAACTCTAAGTATCTCATTGACTTAGCTTTGTGTTACTATAGTTTGAGTCTCCATGACCTTGATCTTAAGGACCCAGGAAAATATGTGTATTTATAAACATTAACATCAAGTATGAAAACATAGATTAGATATGCTATCACTGCTCTGATTGCAGATTTAGTTGGTGGGGTGCTATTTGCATGAAACTTTTAACGTTCTGAAACTGGGTCATTCCTAGGGAAGTCCAAACAGAAGCGCTGTTTTAAATGACCCATCCTTATACACTGCCACTGTTTCTTTTAAGGATATCCTAGAACTTTCTCAGGCTTAGCCAAATAAACCACTCTATTTTTTTCTGTGAGGTGGAAGAGTCATCCCCATTTTACAAATGGTAAAAGTAAGGGATAGAGAGGTAAAATGATTTGTTCTTAGTCCCTCCCAAAAATTGATTGCTGTGGGTGGAAGTAAAATTAAAATTTTTTCTCAATTCTCTAACAAGATTACCCTTATTCTCATTTAAATTTAAGGCTTTAGGACGTGGACCTGCAGGATTATGAATGAATGGGTCTCTGAGTATATATGTATATTTGGTGTGTGTGTGTGTATGTAACATGGAAGACAAAGAGTAAAAATGTACACGTAGGGAGCAGGGGAAAGAAGCAATGTATCACCCACCTATCTTATATGCAAAAGTTCTGGAATCTCACTACTCATCTCTTGAGGCCTTCTATCCACCAAACCTGTAGCTCATTCTCCCAAGGTGCTGCAGCAGCAGCCAAGAAAAGTCAACACATGCTGCTCCATGGTCTGACTGCCTTACCTGGCCCCAGTCTCCAGTCACCCAGCGAGGAGGAGGGCAGCGGCCCAAACTGCAGCGGATGCGGACAGGAGGTTTGCTTTCCTCTGGGCAATGGGCAGCTGGAAACGTTTTAGAAAGGTCACTGCTCTTGCATAGAACAATCCGGTGCTTGAATCCTGGACCACATTTTGGAGTGCACTGGAAATGAGACGAATACAAATGAACACTGACAGTCTGTAAAGACAGAGAAAAATCTTAGGGAAGTCTTTCCTGAAATAAGTGTGTGTTTGGATATACAGGGTATATACACATCAAACTTGAGGCAAACTCTCCCAGATGTGAATGAAGCCTCTTTATGTTTTAAAGTAGAAGTACTTTTCTCTTTCCCCTGCGTCTTCAGAAGCTCCATCCTGATGTTTGCTTTTCTTGGCTCTCTCTGTCTCTGTCTCTGTCTCTGTCTGTTTCTCTGTCTGTCTCTCTCTCTGTGTCTCGCTCTTGCTCCCCCCCCATGTCTGTCTCTCCCTTTCCCACTTTCTCTCTCACTGTCTGTCTTTCTCTGTTGCTCTCTCTGTCTCTCATATTTCTCTATTTCTCCTTACCCCTGACCTCTTTCAACTGTGATAAGATACTAATTTTTGGAATGTGAATTCCTTAGTTTCCTACTTCAGCATATATTCTACTGATAAAGATTCTCATATTATCAGAAGGATTTGTTTTATGTGTAGAGGTCTTGTTTCTAGAGCAAGCTTGGAATTGTGAATGTCAGGCTATACACAATTAAGCTGATTATTCATGTAGATCTGGAGTTAGATTCATTTACATCATAGAGGATTTCAGGAGCAAAGAAAGTCCCCAAGTCCATTCCTACCCATCAGCTAAATGTAGTTTGATTTTGTTCTTTAGACATGGCTACTGTCTGTTCCCCAAACGCAAAAGTAGCTTCCCATTCCTATGTCTTCATCTCTTCTAGGTTAATGATTAGATAAAGGAGAGGATGAACTGTCTGGCTCTAAGAAATAGGCTCCCAGTGTAACAGTGGTCGGCAGATGTCCTCAAGACTTCTTTTTTCTATTTACATCCCTCCTTTAAGAGTACATTTTCTGGGTGAAGAGAGGGTCCTGTGTGTAACAACTCATACATGAGAAAATAACAGATCTGCCTCTTTGAGATCATCTAGTCAATTTACAGATGAGGAAACTGAGACCCACAGATGAGGAGTCAATTGTCCAAAGCCACATAATGGCAGACCCAGGTCTTCTAAATCTGTTGACTCCAAGCTCAACTTCCTTCTACTATACAACATTGTTAGCTCACTCTTAGCAGGAGATGTACTGGAGGTATTTTTCCACTAGCTGTGATAAGTTTGGCAAGGGGAGCTAAAATTAAGTGCAGTGAAGTCCCCAACTTCACACATACTAATACTACCCTGGAGTTAGTATGCTGGGGCAGTGGAGGAATTCTGGTGGCTTGTATAACATGAGACGGGGGAGAGTTAAGTCATCGGTGGTATCAAGTGAGTCTCCATTTATGGTGAGAGGAAACAGATTCAAGGGAAGTGTTATATTACAGAGCTCCTGGGGGTGACTAGGTGGCACAGTGTATAGAGCACCAGCCCTGGAGTCAGGAGGACCTGAGTTCAAATCTAGCCTTAGACACTTAACACTTACTAGCCATGTGACCTTGGGCAAGTCACTTAACCCCAATTGCCCTGCTTTCCCCCTCCAAAAAGAAAAAAAAAGAACTCCTGGAATAGTCCAGGTCTGAAAACAAATAAAATAATATTTCAAGATAAGTAGTCAAAGCAGTATTGTTCACTGTATTTTGAAATAAAAAAAAAAGATCTTGGGAAAGGTCTTCACTTTTGAAAAAAAAAAGATAAATGGTAAAAGGCAGCATGATATAGTGGATAGAAGATTTGGCTTCAAGTGTGACCTGACACATGTTGGTTGTGTGACTCTGGGCGAGTCATTGAGTCTCTCATTGCTCTAGTCAACACTTTAAGACAGTAGATTGCAGAGACCCAGACATTCCCCATACCAATGAAATCCATAAAAGGGGAGAGAGCAGGTCTGATCCCTGTCAGTTATTTGTGTTTTCTTGTGTCTTGTTTTCTTCTTAAACTTATCAAGTGAAATGTGTAGAGGGATCCTCCTCCTACTGAATTCATTTCCATCTTCCAATCTCAGTTATTTTCTCCCTTGGACCCTACTTTATTAACTACTGATGAGAGAAGCTTCCACAACACTCTTCGAGCTTGTTCCTTGTTCCCTGACCCCCTTTTATTATTGTGATTCACCACACAGTGTTAGCAACAGCAGAGAAACTACCTGACTCCAGAGATGTTTAATAAATATTAGATGAAAATTATTTAGACAGTTGAACTGAGAACATTTTTTAAAGGTCCATTATATAATAAGGATAAAAAAAAGCATAAATGGGGTGTAGAAATCCATCTTCCCCTACAAGAAAGTAAGGGGCATAGAAGAGGACCTAAGAGAGAACAGACTGGGGCAAGGGGCATTCAGTAGGCTTGCTATCTCGGGGTTGGGGGGGTAGGGGAGAAACAGGGAGAAAATCTGTAACTCAAAATCTTGTGGAAGTGAATGTTGAAAACTAAAAAATAAATTAATTAATAATAATAAAAAAAAGAAGCACAAAAGAAGACTTGAAAGAGCTTGGATAGCTTTCCATACACATCTCAGATTTGGTGCTTTTTCCCATCCAACACTGCTCCTCACCTTCTGGCCTCTCCTGCGAGCACATCCTGGAACTTTACTCAGCACCTGGGCCCTCCTCATCCGGGGTCGGCCCATTGTCCCTGCAGCCCACTCACCTCAACGAGGTCCACCTCTCTTCTGCCATTGGTGAGCTCCTCTTGGAGTGTGCATTTTGTGATAAGGCCCGGGCTGGCCTGCTTTCATTTCCCTCCCAGATCTGTCCCTGACTTCCTGGACTTCCAAACCACGGCCTTGGATCAGATACTTTCATCTTTGGATTTTAATGAGTAAAGGAGTGACATGGTCAGGCTTAAGCTTAAGGAAAATCACTTTGGCAGCTGTGTGGAGGACGGATTAGACTGGGAGAATTTAAGCCAGGAAGATAAATTAGGCCGACATTATAACAGCCTAGGCAAGAGGTCATGAAGGATTGGCCCTAAGGGGGCGGCTTCCTGAACAGAGAGAAAGGACTGACTACAAGAAAAAATGTGGAGGAAAAAAATGGCAAGATTTTGCAACTTAATCAATGTGTCAGATGAGGGAAAGTGAGAAATAGAGAATAATGCCAAGTGTTCAAACCTGGGAGACGAGAAGAACACCAGGGCTCCTGACAAAAACAGAGAAGCTTGGCAGAAGGATGAGTGAGAGGAGAGAGAATATTCTGTATTGGACATACTGAGTTTCATGTGTCTGTAGGATGTCTAGTTTGAAATGTCCATTAGGCAAGGCAGAGATGGGGCACTGAAGCTCAGGATAGAGAAGGACTGAATATGTATATCTTTAAGTCATATACATAGAGATGATAATGAAAACCATGGCAGATAGTAAGTTCACTGAGAAAACAGAGAGAAGAAATCGGGACCTAGAACAGAGGGCTGAAAACTACCCATGGTTAATGGGTGTGATACGGATGATGAGACTAAGGAGTGTTGAAATAGGTAGGAGGAAGAACCAGGAAAGAGAAACGTCATGAAAATCCAGAAAGGAGAGAGAATCCAGAAAGAGAAGATGACCGGCAGCATCACATGTAGCAGAGGGGTCAAGAAGGATGAAGACTGAGAAAAGACCATCAGATTTAGACATAAAAAGACAACTGGTAACTTTGGAGAAAGCAGTTTCACTTGTGTGATGAAGACAGAAGGCAAAAGTCTAAGAACTGAGAATGAGCAGATAGTTTTTTTCTAAGAGTTTGACTGAGAAAGGGAAGGGGAATACAGGGCAATCATTTGAGGGAGATAGTGCTAGTGAAGGATTTTTGGTTTTAGTTTTTTTTAAGCATGAAGGCTTGGCCAATTAAAGGCCCCAGGGAAGGAGCTAGTAGATAGGGAGAGACTGAAAGTTAGAGAGGGATGAAGGATGAAGAAGTGGGCAATATGCTGGAGAAAAGGATGGGATCAAGAACACATGGAGAAGCACCGGCCCTGGAGTCAGGAGTACCTGAGTTCAAATCCGGCCTCAGACACTTAACACGAAAAACTAGCCGTGTGACCTTGGGCAAGTCGCTTAACCCCAACCTGCCCTCCAAAAAAGCAAAAAAAAAAAAAAAAAAAAAAGAACACATGGAGAGGTATCGGTCTTTGCCAGGAGAAGGGACAGCTCTTGATACCAAGGGATTTGGAGATGTGGAAAAGGGACTAAAAGAGCATATCCTCAATTTTTTTGTCAGTAAATTTTGCAGAGAGGCCTTTAGCTGAAAGGGTATAGGGAAGAAAATGTGTAGAGGCTTGAAGGGAGAAGAACAGGCTTTGGAACATCTTCTAGGGAGGAATAAAAGGATTGCCTTACTCAGGCTAAGCCCCCTTCCTTGAGGTAAGGAAGAATTTCAGGACAGCAAGACTAAAACCTCACCAAGAAAGACGAGCAACACTCTATCCTGTGGCAGCAAAAGTAAAGGGAAGAACCAACTGGACTAATGAATCACCGACTGGTGAAGATACTACCATGCTTCCAAAACAAGGGAGAGACAAATATAAGAAACACACAAAAACAAGGAGCAGAGTTTCCCATTGCTGGACATTTCCAAAATTTCACACTTATTCATTGCAGGCCCCCATGACTAATGGGGAATGTAACAGAAAAGAAGAAACGCTTGCCTAGGAATTCTGATAAAGAGCATCTCAACCACACCTCCCACCCTTCCCCGTCCTCCCACTCTGTACCATGTGGGTTTCACAGATGGCAGCGGGATGAATGTTCTAGAAGCTCCCACATAAGCCCTGGTAAAGCCAGGTTCATCGGGCTGTAACATTTCCATCTGATTTTTATTTGTATATTATGTTTCTCTCTCCCTTGTTTTGGAAGCGTGTTGGTGTCTTCACCAGTCCATGATTCACTTCCCTTTACTTTTGCCTCCACAGGATAGAGTGTTGCTCCTCTTCCTTGGTGAGGTTTTACTCTTGCTGTCCTGAAATTCTTCCTTACCTCAAGGAAGGGGGCTTAGCCTAGTAAAGCAGTCCTTTTATTCCTCCCTAGAAGATGTTCCAAAGTCTGCTCTTCTCCCTTCAAGCCTCTACACATTTCCCTGGCCCACAAATACCACATTACTACAACTAGAAGATCTACCCTGGCTGGTCTCATGTCGCATAGGCTGCATGTTTAAAATTATTTCTAGGAACTACAGAGAGGCTAATCTCACTTATAATAATAACATCAAATTCTAATAGAGTACTTGTTTAAAAAGCACTTTAAACCATCCCTATGCTATAGGTATTGCGAGCATTCTTGTCATTTGCATTGTACAGATGAAGAGACTGAGGGTCAGAGAGGTTAAGCCATTTGTTGATAAGTACAGAGCAAGAGTTTGAATGTATGCCATGAATTCAGATCCAATATTCTTCCTACTCTATTGTACATTTTAAGCATAAATATTACTCAACATCTAGAAGCAGCAATTTCTGGGGAAATCACTTCACTCACTAAGAACTGCTCTTCCATTCACTCACATCACTATCCAAAAATTTCCTTGTACCTAGTTGGATCAGAAAAGAAGGTTCAGGAATTGAGGGGCAAGATACAGTCATTGTTTCTAGCTTATTTCTTTATCTTCTTCCTTCTCCTTCCCTCTTTCTTCTTCATCTCATTACTAAACCTTTATCTATCTTGTGTATGTGTATGTGTATTTGGGAGTGTGCTGCAGAAAGTCCAAAGAGTCCTATCCTGGAGTCCTGCTCCGATGCTACACTGGCCCTGCATTATCAAAGGGTAGTCCTGGAAGGATAAGCCGGGAGACGTCCAACCAAGGTCAAAAGACTTCAGGCTTAGGCCAGTATCTGTTATGTGAGAACCGTTGTTCACTCATGTCTGACTCTTTGGGGTTTTCTTGGCAAAGATACTAGAGTGGTTTGCCATCTCCTTCTACAGCTCATTTTACAGATGAGAAAACTGAGGCAGGCAGGTTTAAGTGACTTGCCCAGGGTCATCTGGCTAGTAAGCTAGTAAGGCTGGATGTGAACTCAGGACCTCCTAACTCCAGGCCGAGTGCTATGTGCACTATGGCGCCACCTAGCTGCCCACATATGCAGATCAGCCTTAGCCAAATTTGGAGAGACTCCACACTAGATTGGTTCTCCAGTGTTGAACTTTTTTTTGCCACAGCAACTCTAAAAAACCACATAGAAACCACTTCATCACCTAGTTGCCCTAATATCTACTTCAGAAATTTCCTTAAAGGAAGAGATTAGATATGAATCTATAATAATGGGTAATCCACATTTTATATATGTAACACCACACTAATGATAAACAGAAGTTTGAATAGGTATTACAGTAATAATGATTCTTTCTACTCAAATTTAAGTATAGTTAAAATTAAATTAAATAAATTCATTTTCACATGGATCTCATTAAGTTTGGTAGGAAGAAGATATCATTTCTATAGGCTGTCTTAGGTAGAATGACTAAAGGAAACTCTTCCTGGTTCTGCACATTGCAGGTAAAAAGCTTATAAGTCGGGATCTCTTATTCTAACAATCAGAGTTTTATGCAATTTAACCATTTTCATCACTTTTTCATAAAGATCAAGAAGGTATTTGTTCAAGTCTGCATATATATTATATATATATATATATATTACATACATACATACATATATTCTGGTTAAGCAATCCTACAATTAAAGGGACTAAACTTTTTTTTGCAGAACAGGTATTTCAGATAATTCTCAGGGGAAAAAAGTTTGGGAACAGATTATAGCATTGGGTTTATACTCATCAAGTTTCTACTGGATTTGTGGGTTTCAATTTAAAGTTGTTTAGGAGAGGCAGTGTGCCTTAGCAGAGAGAGGACAGGACTCAGGAAGATGTGGATTAGAATTCTGCTCTGCTACACTCATTACTCAGGTGACTGGGGTAAGTAACTTAACATGAGACCTGGTCTCTTCATCTATTAAGTGGTATTCACAATACTCTACTAACCACACAAGGTGGTTGTAAGGAATGTGTACTGCAAACCTTCATCCACTACCAAAATATTTATTATTACTTGCTGTGAAGCCAGGGCTAATTCTAGGTCTCCAAAGTTGGCTTGCCAACCAAGGTATCATCCCTTGTTATAGAAGTTTTATGTTCCTGATCTTTGAAGTTACCTATTTGGTTTTCATTTCTCCAACTCTCAACTTTCCTAACCAATACCTAGCTCAATAACAGAATGATAGGTTAATTTGTTACCCCTCCCCAGGCAGTCAATTTGTATTTTAACATGACCCCTTCTCAAGACAGTGTTTAACCTGAAGAAGCATTATCAATGGTGGGAATTTCAGTAAGACAGATTGGGTGAATGGGGCAGGGAGATACATCTTTCTCAAGGTACAATATGTGAATAGCAGGTATTTTTAAAAGTACCCAGATCTCTGTCTATACTATAAGAAATCAATTTCTTTCAATGTGTCATCTGTGAAAGTCAAAAGCAACTATCTGGACACATCAAAAGAAGACATCAGAACTGGTGAAGCCCACCCACAATACTGAGCCACTTTTATGTTTTCCTGTATATTTTTAAGAGCTACTCTCTTCACAAAAGGGTGAGAAGGATGGAAAGTCAATGAAAGCCCAATGTGGCATGAGAGATCCTAGCAATGAAGAGCCATTCTGTGGCTTAATTAGCTTCACAAAGGGCTGCCAAAGTAGCCATTTTCCACCTGGGTAATTTGGCATGTTTTTACCATAAGCACAGGGTGGGTTTCATTGATGAAGAAAACGGTTCCTGGCTTTGCAACAATGGAAATTTTATATTGCAGCAGCCGGGAAGAAAAGGAAGGGGTCAAAGAGTAAATTCCACCCGCTATAACATGTTTTCACCAGCTGAACCTCACCCTTGTGATTAGCAGAGATCAGACAGTGAGGGGTGGGGGGATAGGAGGGCGCAGAGAGAGGAAGGAAGTTTGCACAGGCGTGTCAGGAGAAAATCCATGTGAAATATTTGTAAAAGGTTCACTAAGGGAGACCAACTCTGCTGACTACTGTTCTACTGGGGCCTCCTTTCAATAGTGGGAGGAGTCTCACTCCTCTGGGAAGAACAAGCTCCTTGTTTCCATTCTCCTTCCCATTGCTGTATAGACTTTTATTTCACTTAAAGCTATTTATTTTATTTTAGTAGATTGTCTTTGGACCCCCTGTCTCCCTCCCCACCCCGCCCCAAGGAAAAAGTAAACTTCCCAGTAAAGGAAAACTTGGTGTTCTCCTTCTGGAAAATAACGAAGGAAGATTGTAAGGGGGAAAGATAAGCTTTTCCCACTTGAACAAACTGATAAAGGTCAGGAGGGATCCTGAGACGATGAGAACACCCTTCTTTCATCTACCCCCTAAAGTGAATTTCCTAGCGTATTCATTGCTAGTGAGACAACAGTAGCTTAGTGCTCCTCATGAGATTGTAACACATGCGTGAGTCCAGCCACAGAATGGACAAGAAAAGGCTCTGGAATCAGATCACCCAGGTTCAAATCCCTGCTCGATGCTCTCATCATGTGTGACTTCGGACAAGTTCCTGGATCTCTCTGGGCCTCAGTATTCCTCACCTGTTCAACGAGGGGGTTGGACTACAGGCCTCTCAAGTGTCTTCTAGATCTACAGTCCTATTATAACGCAGGTGGCTATCCATGCAGAACAGCTCCAAAAGCATCAGGATTATAACTGTATCTCCCATGCTTTGACCCTACCACCCCCAAAAGAGGTTAGAAGTATGGACCAAAGCTCAATAGTCTGGGCACACTACCGGCTCCAACAAGCCACGATTCAACAATTACTTCCCAAGAAAGCCAGTGAAATGCTTTCAAAGACTCTGTAAAAGTCGCAATATCAATAGGAAAAGGAAAGCAAAAGAAAAGGGGTCAAAATAGCTTCCAATGGTTTCTGTAGCATTTCTAATAGCAGTTTAAGAAAGGTAGAGCATCAGACTTTTAAGCTGAGCTTCAGTCTCTTGGGTAAAAGTTTCTTTTGATAGTTTTTTGAAAGGCAGCATGGTCAGGTAAACTTGCTCTGCAAGCACTAGACTTGTGAATCAGAAGCCGCTATTTACATTCCCAACTCTGTGACTTTGAATAAGGCATTTAACCTCTCTGAGCCTCAGTTTCCTCATCTGCAAAACTGGATAATTATAATTACACTACTTACCTCACAGTGTTGTTGTATCAAAAGAGGCAATACGTATACAAATGTGATATGTGTCAACTATTAGCAACACTGAGTGTGGTATAGAGAATAGAAAACTGACCTTGGAAATGGTAAGACTTGGATCCAAGTCCTGTCTCTGACTCATACTGACAAGTCTATTAACCCTTCAGTGCCCCAGACAGCCCCCTAATATGCCAGGTGCCAACCTGCATTGGTAGAGGCAGTTTCTTTATTGGGAGCTCTCCTATACCAATGAAGTCACAGAATCAGAGCAGATATCATAATTATCATGATGATATACAATTATTATAGGACATATAATATTATAATATATTATTATATGACATAATAATATAACATTAACCTGGGCTTCAGGTTCATAACATTAGCTGTTTTCTTGTGGTGACTCTCTCTGTCTCTCTCTGTCTCGCCCTCTCTCCTCCCACATCTTCCTCCATGCCGCCCCCCCCCCCAGGATTATATTAACATAAAAATAAAGTAAGACAAAAGATAGAAAAGTGTTGGCCAGACAAGCCAGTAGCAGATGAGTGCACAGACATTACTCTTTGCAGGGAGATTTGGGCATTTTATTTCAATGAGTAGTCAGGATGTTCTTCCTGTCCTTGGCTAACATTTATCTTTTTTGTTTTTTCTGTTTCTATGGTGATGATGGAGTGTAGGACTCATGTACCACATACCTTTTCATTAAAGGTTCCCTATCACCTGGCTTGACTTTCTCCAGCCTTATTTCCCTCTATTCCTAACACAATTCTACTGCCTCAGTCAGGCCCACCTTCTTGCTGCTACCTCAGGTAACATCAGCTAGTTAGAACTAGTTAGAACTCATTGTTAAATGTTCAATGTGAGCATTAAGAATTCAGAAATGGGCAAATACTACAAAAATCAGTTCTTGACTTATTCTTTTCTTGATTGTCTAGACTTAAGAAAGCAATGGATAAAATGACAACAATGCAGATTAAATTTAAAATTGTTCTGTCCTTTTTTTTCCTGGAGATTTGGTAATTAAATATTTACTAGCATATACCCTTGACCCCTAATCCCAGTCAGAACATGCCATTTTTCCTTCTACTTTTGTTCAATGTTCCTTGGGCCATTCTCCCTCTCTGCTAATCCAAACTGTATACTTCTTCCGAGACTAATCAAATCCCACGCCTACCAAAAGATTTTATATATGACTCTAGCCCTCACTATTTTTCCTTTGGTGAATGCCTAGAATTTATATTATAAACCTCAAAATCAGAAAACTTGGTACTTGGTTATATATGACCTTGCTGTCAAATTGTGTCTTGAATAAGTCTTCCCTATAATAAAATTAAAAGTTATCTGAGGTAAGAGGCCCAATTCAATTCAGTCCAACAAAAAATTATTGAGTACCTACTATGTGTAAGATATTGTGGCAAATGATGTGCAGGAATTATGCTTCTACTTTTTTTGTATTTTTCACTATCCTAGCACAGTGCTGAAATGGACAAAGTCTTGCTGATTTGACTTGAGATCCTAAGATCTCAAAATAACCAAAAGTTATTCAACTTTTGGTTCTCCCACTAAGATCCTTAACAATGGAAATTTAAGGCATTCCATAAAGCCTAATAAACTGAATTGTTAAGAAATCTCATGAAACGTGGGCAACCCTGTGAAATCATGTCTACTCTTTTAAATTCAACCAGGAGTCTGCCTACTTATCAATCTGGAATCCCTACTGTTCTATACTACAGTTTAGAGCAGAAAACAAAGAAAATCCCCATATTTGATTTAAACTGTAAGAGAAATGTTAAGTTGTCAGAAAGTAATTATTGAAATTGGAGTATAGCCAGGAAACTAGGAAGAAAAAAAGTCCTGCCAAAGCCTCTGTGGGTAACCACAATGGCCAGAATCTCCTATTTTATGTCCGATCTGAAATACAGCTCTTCCTATACCACCATGCCTCCCAGAAAACAAGGCCACTCAAGGAGCATTGATTCAGAGGAAGGAGAATTACCTCCTAAGTCACCCACAAGATTTCTGAAAGAACGATGTTTGATCTGGCTTTTGACAAACCTGATATTCTTGTGAGGTCTTGCTCATGAGGGAGACCCAAGGTGAGTGTCACCTTTATGGATCAATGGAAGTCAATCATAGAAAACGTAGCTGACATGAGTCCTGTTTTGCTAAACCTCTAAGCTATGCTTGGAACGTTTTCACCAAATATATAAGCACGTTTTGTTTCCTTTTCATCATTCATTCTTCACTGATAAGTACTTTAGGAATGCTATTACCCTAAGGAACATATGTATCAGGATGAACAGTATAAGGTCAAGAATCAGTTTCATCTCTTATTTCATTCTCAAGAGTTCCTCGAAAGTCCCTACTTTTGATTAGCCTTCTCTGTAACACACGTGGAACCAAAAACACCATTGTAGCCAATTCTTCCTCCTTGCTCAGGTAAGAGCAGTTGGGGGGAAAATGACACATTCAGAACTTGGAATTCCTCAGCATGTCAATGATATTGGCTCCACATTTCTTCGCCAGACCTTGGATAGAGCACTTTCTATAATATGCTAGAATCTAGTCAAGTAAGGATCAATCAATTGATGACTGATAAAGAAGAGCTACATAGTGAGCATGAGAACATGGCTTGAAAGCAAAGAAAGAATACATTCTGACTTCCCTCGAGTGATTTAAAGGCAGGAGTCTAAACCTTAAAATGTTCATACCATTGTATTATGCCTGGGTTTAGGCAGTCATTTAACCAAATACAAATGATAAGAGGAGACATATTTACATGATTTAAAATGCTATCTTTCTCTCTGTCTTCCAAGAAAGCCTGAACAAGAAAGAACCTTCATTTTTCACTTCAATTTTCTTGGAAATACATATTTTCCTGGCTAGGAGAGGACCACTATTTGAGAATAGCAAGAAGCTGAAAAACACATGAGTAATCATGTGAATGAAGTCCCTAAACTCCCATGGGTTCTTAACCTGGAGTCCATGAACTAATTTTTTTTTTACTGTTTTCATAAATGTGTTTTAATAGATTTGTTTTCTATATATTTTATTTTATATATTTAAAAAAACATTATTCTAAGAAGGGATCTATAGGCTTCACTAGACAGCCAGAGGAATCTATGACATAAAAAAATAAGAATCTCTGGTTTAAACTCTCCCTCCATTAGACTGGGTGCTAAAGATGCATTAACTTCCATGACCTGGGAAACTCTCACTACCTGTCAAACAATAATAGAAAATAACATGACTCAGATTCACTGGTATACAGGTGAATCTGAGTCATGAATCTTATTTGGCAAGTACTAGGAACTTCACATACTCAGATGTCCAAAGTATTAAATATTTTGCTATTGACAATAAAGACATCTTGGAGAAAAAAAAGAAGACAGCCTCAGATTTCCTTACTTCTGACCAGTCCAAAGCAACCCACTGAGGGGGGCAGGACTGGTTGTTGCAGGGCTCTTTTTCAATGGGCCGATGGGTTAAACAGCTACTGTAGTCCAGTGTCTCCTCCTCAGAAGGTCCAATCTTCCTGATACAGAGCACTGTCCTCGCGCGCATTCCACCATCACAGGTCTTGCTGCACTCCAACCAATCCCCAATAAACCACCTGTAGCACCAAGTGGAAGAAACACAGAGAAGCATTTCCTAAGTGCAGCAGCAATTTTCAGCTGAATTGCAAGCAATTTCATAAAGAGTCCAAGTCCTCTTTCAAGCATATCTATCTGGAAAGAGTAAGGTATTCATCATGGTTGAAATGATTGCTGGACATACACTCATGCTAAGGGATAACTGCAACTCAATAACAGTCCCTTATCACAGGGGACGATGGTCCCCTGTAGCCCATTGTCTAGTATTTAAGGGCCAGGAAAGGGATGTGGAGGGGCAGACGAAAGCACAGATTTCTCTCTGCTACTTGGGAACTAACTCAGAGCTGTTGTGATGTTTTCTTGTATGAAGACCTCTGTGGTTTTCTAGCATTCCCTTTCAGCCTTAAACCCATAAGGATCTGCTGACAAGCTCCTTGTATCTTGAACTTGAGGCTATGTTTGATTTATTGGTCCACAGTGGGCTTTACTGTTTTTATTTTTTGGAATTCTTTCATTCCCTAATAAAACATTACCAAATATTATTCATTATTTTTTTAAACAAAAGAAATCGGCCAGTCCAAGGCCTAAATTTTTGAAAACTGTTTTTATGTTAAGGATAAATTTTCTTTCAATTGTTCATTTTTCAAAAATATCACACAACATTTTGGGGCTCTCTTATTCTGAATCAATCTCCAAAGGAGATTAAAAATATTTTCAAATTCTTTCTTTTTAAAAAATTTTTGCTTTTCATAAATGAGAATGATGTCATTTTGGGGGAGGAAATGTGTACTTGTATATTGAAGATGATAACTTGTATGCCAGCCATACTAAAACTCTGATTCAGTTGCCAAGAACAAAGAAAAACAGTGATTTCATCACTGAGATTGGGAGATAAAACAGAAATGTCTACTCAGTCATAGAAAATTCAATCATACCACCTCCAGCCATGATCTCATTAGATAGCACGCTGTAAGAAGGGTCCAGCTTTGACATTCCTTCAATACAAGGCCGCTAAATTAAACACAGGTGCAGACAGAGTTGGTGCTGGTGATTCAGTAGGTGTTTCTGTTTTTCTGTCTCCCTTAGTCTGTGCCACCTCTGACTTTTCACTTTTTGTCCAGTCTAGCTAAAGTGTCTGTCTCTAATAGTGCCTGGATGTCTCACCACAGCCTTCAGCTTGGAATGAATAAAAATCAACTTATTAATCACCTTCGCAATTTACCTTCTGCTTTCACCACTGATTTTACATTCTTTCAACCCTTCTCTCTCTTCTAAAAATAAACACTTGAGAAATTCTTGGTTTTCCTTGATGATAATTTTATTTTTAAAAGGATGGAGGAAGTGACAAGTGGAATTGTTATTAAGGATCTGATTTAGACTAATATGAAAAAAGAACCAAACAACTAGTTACCCAAATAGAAAAGACAGGAACCTAGGAAGCAACTAAATTCACTTTGAGTTCATGATAACTGATACGGAAACCTGGCCAAAGTATCGCAGGTATTTTATATTTGGAGAAAGAGGATTTTAAAGAGTTCAGAGAAAAAGTAAGCACTATTTCAGGCCCTGAAATCTATAGTGGAAGTCAGTTCAACAGGTAGATGTTCTAAAGAACAAAAATCTGACAACACAAAGACCTATGATTCTGAGGAGGAAGTAAAGAGGAAGTTATCTCCAAAGAGATGAATGTGGCTGCCCTTTAACGGGAACTCGTATACTGACTCAGATTTCTAAAGACATGTATAAAAGAGGGAAGCAAAGGACAATAACTAAGAATGAAAACAAAAGATTGAATGTTCTCATAAAAATATCTCCAGAATGAACTGAGGATTCCAAAAAAGACTTCTCTCGTTATGTTGAGAGCAAATGTCTATCAAATAAGGAGTAGGACCCATCCTTTGGGGTCCTAGTCTTCATTCCATAAGGACCTTAGGGGCAGTTAATCAGCAAGTGATCTGAACTATATCACTGATACTGGCCACGAGGACATTGTGATTAGGAAAATTGGCTAACCTTGCAGATCTGGACTGAATTAGATGAAGTTACTAAACTGACAGTTTACTAACCTTGTATTACTAACCCTAAATGTAGCTGGTAAAGCCAGTTATTGGGGCTCTTTTTCATCCCTTGTGAGATATTTGGCATTGTGCTAGGTGCTGGGGGAAAAACAGGAAAGTGAGGAAGTCTCTGTTCTCAAGGAGCTTACGTTCTTCCTGGGGAATGCATGCTTGCAGATGCAGGAGATATATTGGAAGGGATGCTAAGAACTGAGAGAATCAGGACTACTCTTCTTATGAAAGACATACACTTGAGCTGAGCATTCAAGAGAAATAAGGTTCCTATATCAGTAAACCTGGATGAGTCACATTCCAGAATACTAAAAGAATCTGAGTATATGATCATTGTCAATGATTACTAAAAAAACTGGAAAAAGAGAAGAGGTTCCACAGGATTAGAGACTGGCAAAACATGGTGTTGATTAAAAAAAAAGAATGTAGGTTTTACAAGCTATAGGTTGGTAAGATTGACTTCAATGCATATTTTTTAAAAATCCAGAACATTTCATAGGTTCAGATTTAAAGCTGGAAGGAAGGGACCTTAAAGGTCACCAAAATTCAACACCCTCACTTATAGATGAGGAAACTGAGACCCAGGAAGTTAAATAATTTACCCAGAGCCATATATCTAGCAGCTACCTAAGTCAGAATTTGAACTCAGGACTTCCCAATTCCAAGTCCAGTGTTCTATCCACTACACCAAAAGATTTTTCATGAACATATAGAAAGGGAAGTAGTAATTCCCTTGATATAGCATGTGTTCATCTAGAGAACAAATTATGCCAAATTAATCTTACTTCCTTTTTTTTCAAGGTTACCAGACATATCACTAGTTCAGGGAAATGCCACAGACATAATAAACTTAAATTTTAGCCAGGCTTTTGACAAAGTTATGCTAGACTTGTGGACAAGATGGAGAAATGTGGGCTGGATAGTAATATAGATAGGTAGACTAAAATTTAAGTTAAATGACAAGTGTTGATTAATGTATTGATGTGAACTTAGAGGAAAGTCTCTAGTGGAATGGCATGGGGTGGGGAAGGTGTTTGGTTTTGCTCAAGATTTTTATCAATGACTTGAATGAAGGCATAGATGGCATGCTTGTCAAATTTACAAATGACACAAAACTGACAGGGATACCCAATACTCTAGATGACAGAATTGGGATCCAAAAGGCTCTTAACGGGTTAGAATGACTGGCTGAATCTAATTAGGTGAAATTTAATAAGAATAAATATAAAATTTTAGCCTCAGGTTAAAGAGCTGAGTTGAACAGAGGATTGGAGAAATAACAGTTAAACAAGAATTCATGTGTAGAAAGACTTGGGGGTTTTGCTAGACTGTAAACTAATATGAGGCAATGGTGTCCCACTGCAGCCACAAGAGCCAATGGGATCTTAAATTACATTAATCAAAGTGGAACAATCAGGACAAGGGAGGTGAAAATCAGACCATATCAGGGGTAGCTGTTTTCCATTCTAGAGCCATTTTTTAAGAAAGGATATTGAAAAACTGTGGTGGCATTCAAAGGAAGGTGAGGAAGCTGAGAAGACAGGACAATGAGAAGACTTTGAGATGAAGCCGTAAAGGAATCAGTTGTACTACCTGACTCCAAATTGTAGAACTTGGAGTCCTAGCTAGAAGTTTGCAAAGAAACTTCAGTTTCTAGGTAAGGAAGACTAACAATTAGAGGTGTTCAAAAATGCAATAATGGAATCCCTCAAGAGGCAATAGGTTTCTGTTCTCTGGATGTCTTAAAGCAAAGACTGAGGTTCTGTGATTTCATGAAGCAAACTCATCATCTTGAGTAAGGCTCACACACCTGAAGTAACTGAAGTCAGGATGTCTTCTGCTAGCCGCCCCACATTCCCAGCTACACACACTAAGAAACATCTTACAAAGAACAAAGGAAATCATGGGACCCCAGGACACTTCAGAATTTGATTTCCCAATAAAACAAAACCATGATTAATCACCAAAAAGAACAGAAAAGCCTCAATTATACAGAATTTTATTTCTGCTTTGCAATTATCTAAAAAAGTAAAAGGAGCAATTTACAAAAAAAAATGGTATTTAAAAAAAAAAAAAACTTTAACACCCTTAGCCAATAACCCAGCATCAGCACATAAATCTCTGCTTTGGTCTCCAATAATTCCTGTATACACAGTACCACAAAAGCATAACTGATGTATGAAATGACTGTTATAATGCATTATAATATCTTTAACCATCAAAGAAAGATTCAGATTTGTTTATTAAGCAGGACTATGTGTTAATCCATTTTAGATTTTTAATGACTATTTGAAGCAAAAGAGATTTCTGTTTAATCCTCAGTTAAGCATAAAATTAAATTAATCTAATCAGAACATTTCATGTGCTAAGTATTTTAGTAACTGATATTTTGCCATAGTATTTTTTTATTAATATGAAGAACATTCCTGAAGTTTATCTAAAGGTGAATATGTCAATGACCTTCCCGTGGATAAACTACTTTATTGTTTTCATGACATTTAAAAACTGCAGTCATGCTATGGTAATTTAAACTACTACACGAGAATAATATCTTCATATGATTTTACTACATGTGAAATATCCCTCATATTCAAACTCAACATGGTGAAAAGTCAACACAGGGTTCATCTCCTAGACTCTAGGACCTAGAGCATGTATTCTCTTAGTGCTGTTCTATTGAGATCCTAAATCTCTGTTATTCTAATCATTTTGTCTGATACAGACTCTCCCCTTTCCTCCTTTCCCAACCTATAGTATGAGCACCACCATTTCTTTCTTTATCTATCCAGAACTCATGTGGCTTGGTGAATTATTTTTTAATCTAGATATTTCAAATGCTGAAGTACTCTTGCACTGGCAGCTAGAAGACAGAGTGGATAGAGCACTGGGTCTGGAATAAGGAAAATTTGAGTTAAAATCCAGCCTCAAACACTTTGGAGCTATGTGTTGCTGAGCAAATCACTTAACTTCTGTTCACCTTACTTTCCTCAGCTATAAAACAGGCATAATAATAGCACCAACTTTCACACAGTTGTTGTCAAATAATACCTGTAAATCAATTAGCATAATACCTGCTGCAGAGCAAGAGCTTAATAAGTGCTTGTTAACTTCCTTCCTTCCTTTGGTATTGCCATGGAAGGGAATGTCATTCTCCTTCAGCAGTTTAGTCTCTGAGCTCTTAGGTACCTTCCCAAACAAATATCAAATTTTTCAGTTTGGCATGGGTCACTTTCCCTTGTTTGACTCACATAAACCCCTCTTTCTTTATCCTCTCCTATCCCCCTGCCATTTTCTTTGCCCTCTATGCTTCTATTTCCTTCCTCTGATAACTTGTTATACTCTGCTAATAGGCTGAAACCCAGCTAAGATACTCTCCCACATAGAATTCCATTGCACAAAAAACTAACATCTCAGAGTCATAGAATATTAGAACTAGAAGAAACATTAGAAATCATCTCATTCAAACTTTACAGCTAAGAAAACTAAGGAACTCAAAAGTTAATTTACTTGCCCAAAATCACCCAAATGACTGGAGAAGAACTGGAAATAGAATCAGACCTCCATTTCCTACCCTGAATTCTTTTCCTGCCCATTCAGCCAACATCTCCTTCCCTTTCTTCTCCACCCTCCTCAAGTCTCATTGATTTCAGGAAGCTTATCTTGACTCACCCTATGGTTGTATCTCCAAGATGCCAAAATAATCAGTAGATTTAGTTTTAAAATAATCAAGCTGGTTGTTTGGCACTGTGTAGACAAAACCACCAGTCACTCGACAGAATTCCCTCTGAAAAGCTCTTTTTGATATCAAGGAGACAAAGCCTTTGTGGAAAAATTACTGAGGGGCTAGATGAAGCCATTTTTCCTTCACCTCAGTATTAAGAACAGAATGTGGGTCTACAAAAAGACGATGACTTCATGTAATTTAAGATTCCCTTCTCTTTTTAAGCCTGTAAGTGTCTGAAGACTGGGCCTTTGTCATTACTATTATAATACCCAGCTTCATGGCCTCTTAGGAAACTATGGGTATTTGCTCTCTTGCTCATTAAAAACCCTGTTATAAAGAAAAAGTCAAATAGCAAACTTTTCACAAAATGGATTTGAGTAAAAAAGGCAACAGAATCAGACTAGGGGAAAGAAGAGCATCAGTCCATTGACAAGCATTTATTAAGCACCTCCTGTGTATAGGGCACAGTGCACTGTGGATACAAAGAAAGGTAAAAAATGGTCCTTGCTCTCAATGATAACATAGTCTAATAGAATTTAGGGGCAGATATTATACAAACAACTAACTCTGTGTGTGTGTGTGTGTGTGTGTGTGTGTGTGTGTAATAAATTGCAAATAGTCAAGAGAGGGAAGACACTAGCACTGAGGGAAATAGGAAAAGGCTTATTGTAGATGGTGGGATTTTAGCGGGGACTTGACGGAACCCAGGGTTAATTACTAGACATCCCTAAAGAAAGCAATTTAATATACTTTCCTACATAAACCTATGCACATATATATACATACATACATACAAACACATACATATATATCTTTTTCTATTCTGACAAACAACATTTTCTTTTGAATATCCTTGTTTGCTCTTCCATGGGATCATCTTGGGACTTATGCTATCCCTTGGTATATTAGTATTCCTGATACCATCCCGCCCCTCCCCAACATCCCTTTACTTGAGGATTATAGGAGGAAAAAGAATAGGATACTTGGAACTACACAAGGACTTAAATGTTTTTTGAACTTGATCTGAATTTCAATGATCAATTTTAGCCATAATTATTAGCCCAGTATTGCCAATCAAATTCACAACTATATTTTTACCATTTTAGAAAAAAAATCACTGCCAATCCCAGAATAGAAGAGGGAAAAAACCAATTATCAGATTCCCAAAGGAAATTATAGGATAGCATTTAAGCTTAAAAAAAACAGAAGACCAAATAGAATAAGCGTAACTAAGACCACTGATGCTTTAATGGAACTGATCAAGGGCCAAACCTCACATGTAAAATCTTGATGCTGAGGGAGTTATCTTGATGGGTAGAGAATCCCAGATTCATACAAATATAATAAAATGCATTTTAAAATGGTAAAGGACACAATTAGATTTTTTAATCTTTTGTTTGTGCAGATCTTTTAGAGTTTTGCTTGAGATATAATTCCCCATATAACTGGCATGAGAGAAAACTGTGAGAAAAAGTCTGAATATATAAACTCAACTCTTTGTAATATTTACCAAAGGTCACATTCCTGTACTTTACCATGTCTGAGTTTGGGGGAATTCATTACATATCACATTTCAAGAAGAACTAACATAGAACTATAAACATTTTTGAATGAATATTCACACCCCATCATCCTCGATTACTGCGTTGTCTTACTCAGTCACCAGTGTTCTAAACTCTCTGAGATTTAGGAACTCAACCAGTCTGACTGAATAGTGGGAAATATGAAATAAGTGCTGACTTTAGCAAAGCATTTTTCTTGTCATAATGCAGGGAGTGTAATGATCACACCCATTTTATAGATTTGCGCAATTATCCCAGGAAAATGTTAAAGAAATGCAATAAACTAGTTCTAATATGAAAGAAATCAGAATTCTTTCTCTTGTCTACTAAACACTGGAGATTTTGCGCAATCTACCAGTCTGTTGTAGATATCTTTAGGATAATGCGATACCATATGGGAAATCCTCCATTCTTTATCTCCAAGTTCAGGGAGACTTGAAAGTAATGAATTCACCTGCTTTATACTCAGATAATTTTTGCCTTTCTTCAGTTCTATGTTGATACAAAGCAAAGCAAAGGCTAAAATTGGGAGCAAGGGAATTGTACCTGTTCAACAAGCTTTAACCCCACAAAGGAACATGCCTTTTACACGTTTCTCTCTCTGGCAGTTCTCATTTAGGCAAAATTCCCACGCACAATCCTAGCTTCATGATCAGCTTTCTCTTTAGCAACCTCATCATGTCTCACATGTTGCTTTTTATTTTTTTCCCAATAAGAGCTTCCTTCCATTTCTAACAACAATAATAAATATGTAGTAAATATTCTGTGGCAGGCACTGTGCCAAGTGTTTCACAAACACCATAGGAAGTAGAAGCTGTTATTATTCCCATTTTGTAGATGAGGAAACTGAGACAAACAGAGGTTAAGTGACTTGCGCAGGGTCACATAGCTAGTAATCGTTTGAGGTCAGATTTGAACTTAGGTCCTCCTTTGAGGCCAGCGCTCTATCCATCGGGCCATTTAGCTACATCTAAAAAGCTGTAAAGATTAGGAAGGGTAGTCTATTGAAAATTGGCTACAAAATTCTAAATAACATCTATTTCAATGGGATAATTCCTTAGACCTTTTCTTACAGGCATTCCTGCAACACACATATTGGTTCAGAATTACTAGATTAGTCAATGGAAGGAATCTACCAATTGACCCTCTAAGTATGCCTTAAAAATGGTAACCTTATTATTTTTTTTTATTTTTATTTTTATGCTTTTTTGGAAGGGGAGGGCAGGGCAATTGGGGTTAAGTGACTTGCCCAAGGTCACACGGCAAGTAAGTGTTAAATGTCTGAGGCCAAATTTGAACTCAGGTCCTCCTGACCCCAGGGCTGGTGCTCTATTCACTGTGCCACCTAGCAGCCCCTGGTAACTTTATTCTAAAAGAATGTATTGCCACAAGATGACAGTCCTTCCATTATCCAATGGAAGGATAAGAAAAGACAATAACATATCATTTCCAAACCTCTCTAGACGTCTTAAGGCTCTCCCAGTGGTCCCTGAATTTCGCGTCTATCCTTTATCTCTTTTTAGGAGACAAAATTGGAAGACAAAGTAGCATGTTCCCTCTATTGCCTCTTGCCCAATGCTTACCTGGTTATAAATTCACTAAATATGTACCTTAGGGGCCACTCAGATCTCTGAGATCTATGGTCATACCCGAGTCTTGTGTCTAGTAAAAGGTGAAATTAGATTGTTGATTCCTTTGATTGCTCTTGGCTCCCTACTCAGTCTAATTTACATACAATACAAGGAAAATATCTCACAAACTGTTCTCAGTAAATGCACTTAATATCTTTCCTTGGGTAGCAGAAGAATTATTATTATCATCTCGTACTTACTCAGGTGGACAAGGTTCAGTGTTGCAAGCACGCTGGTTTTCTGGTGGTTTGCCATCAGGGTCACAGTAATTGTTCTGAACAATAGAGTTGTCATCTAACCTTTTACACACCGCCTCTTGCTTCTGGATACCTTGAGAAGAGAGAGACCATTAACTGGAACGTAATTTTGCTTTCCACCTTATGTTAGGCAAATTCTTCTGATGCTCTGAGAAATGCTGAAGTCCCTGAACTGCTGCTGTCTCACTCTCAGAAAGAGTTTTGAAGAGAGACCACCTCTCCATTATAATTTTACTCAACATCATGGGACTGGAATATAGTATTCTGTTTTCAAGCAAACAGTAGAGAATAGTTGTAAATTTAAGCACAGGCTGCTCATATTTGCATATTCTTGCTCCCTCTTTCCCTTTTGGAGGAAAAAAAGACAACATATGTCTAAATTTTCAATAAAAAGGCACTGAAGTGCATGTTTCCATACAAAATTGCTGGATATGTTTTGGCTTAAAATAAAATAGTAGCATAGAATTTATTGTCTGATATTTTCTGGAACATATTCCATCAATTTAATCTTTGTAAAGAGCAGAGAAGAAAAAAAAAACAAATATCACATCCTATTAATGTCACCATGGCCTCTTTCCATGTATGGAATCCTGTCTCTGACAGTCTGTGGGAGACCTGAATTTTAAGACATTCTTTAGATTTCATCAGTCCAGCAAGGAGTTAAGTAATGAAATGCCAGTGTTTTCGTGGAGACTGAAAAGTGTATGAGGCCAGTGCTTTAAAGATATTTGAACATTAGAAATAAATGTTCTGTCAACTCATCCATTTTTCTGTTGAATCTGATTGACTTAAAGCTGTTTACAATTGTGAAAGCTGTACATAATTTTTTTTGTACATTAGTACTACAAATACACACCCCATTCTTTAAAAATATATTTTATGTGACCTGCTCACCACAGGAAAATCACCTGATAGAAAAATCTTTGAGAAAATTAAAAACACATGAGGATTTTTTTTCTTAATTTGTAAAACATTTTTAAAAAGCAGACAGATATTTTCAACAACTTGCTTAAAGTAAGGGCTCAATTCTATTATGAAGCAAAAGTCCCCAGTGATTACATTTTGGCCCAACAATTTCCCTTGATGTCCAAGAATCCAGAAGTTGCAGAAACAAAAAAGTGAGAAAATCAAGATAGTAGACAGGAGCGAGTCAAGTACCACAAAAAGGTCTTAGGCCACAGGGGTGACATGTTACTCTTGAAATTGAAAAAGGAAAAAAAAACCCAAACCATTTTAAAAAAATTGGAGTAAGCCAGGGCTGGTAAAACTGCGGCCTTAAGGCCACATATGGCCCTCTAGGTCTGAATGACCTAGACTGAATCTAAAAGGCCATGCTTGAGGACCTAGAGGGCCACTTGTGGCCTTGAAGCCACAGGTTCCCCACCCCTGGGGTAGGTTAAATTACCTTAAAAGAGAAAAGAGGTGTATTAACCACATCGAGTAAACCACAACTTCACACCTACCTTGCCCCGACACAATCCCTCAATTGTTTCTAAATCCCCAGACAAACAGAGTTTGATCCAGCTTTGGGTAAATCAAGCTGAAACTTGATCTTTAAGGGTGGGAAACCTGTCGCCTAAAGTGCTAGGCACCAAGTACTTTCCCTAAAGTCCCTCCACAATCCTAGAAATACTCTGCCTGGAGGCCCCCAGACCTTTCCTTCACTTTACCGAACTTATGCAGGCCTTAGCCAAAGCTCCCTTATAATTTAAGCAGGGAACAGGAAAAACTATCAAGCCCACCAGTCTAGCTAGGTTAATTCCCTGTGGCTTTGGGGCTGATGGGGGAGATAAGTTCAAGGAAGCAGTTTTTATGGTCTGCAAGGACTCAAGGTTCTTACTGCATACCTTAAAGCAACAAAGAAAAAAGTACATTCCTCCCTCCTCCCCCATAATTTGGTTGCTACTTTAAAAAGTGCAATTGCCAAACAACCAACTTAACTAAATGGCATCATGTTCGAAGTATTGACTCACGTCCTTCTTTTCCCATAAAGATGCATCAAACATTTCAATTTGTGTAAGGGCAGCTTGAAATTTTTAGCTACTAAAATTCAGATTTCTTCTAAGGGAAGATATGAGTCACTTCTAGCACATCTATTAGCAATTCACAGATGTTCTGCACTATTCATCAGTTATCTCTCCACTGTGTCATTGCAGTGGGCAGATAACTCACTAGCTCCATGGAGTCCACCGTTTGGACAGATACCTCTATCATTAGTCATGAGGACATAATATGAACTGCCACTCCGGGTCAGACCAATGGTCCACATAGCTGTGTTCTATTAGAGGGGGAGCATACAGAGGAGTGGGGCTTAATGGCGCAATACGAGACTCAAGGTAAGATGTTGTCTTAAAATCAATCCCATTGAATCGTGCTTTCTGCCAGAAATCTGGGGTGTGATGAAACTCTATCCAGTCCAGAATCTCAGCCATTCCTTGTAAACAGATAAACATTTCACATCATAGCAGAAATGGGACTGGTGCCACCCAATGTGATTTTACCACTCCACAGTACAAAGACAAATACAAATACAAAATACAATACAAATACAGTGCCCTCAATCTGAGAAAACGACTCTTCTCTTATCAAATTGGCACATATATAGAAATGGTCAGATTGGGCCTTCAATGAAATGACACTTTAATCAAAAAGCAGGGTCATTACAAACTCTACTAAAGGACAAGATGATGACAGCAGCTGACATTTATTAGTGCTTTAAGGTTTTCACATTTAATTTACATAATCTAATTTAATCCTCAGAATTAGCTCTGTGACATTGGTCCTATAGGTGTTATCCCAATATACAAATGAAAAAAAAAACTGTAGTTCCTAGTCTGCTTTATGATCAAGAGTGGACTGCATCAACAATCTAAGTGACTTGTCCATGGTCACATAATTAAGTATTGAATCAGGATTCAAACTTATGCCTAGGGATCAAAGATTTAGAACTGGAAAGGGCCCTTAGAAGTCACTCAGCACAAACACTCTGGAAACTGAAGTCTGAAGATTATAATAGATAGTTTGCCCCAGGTCATACATCTAGTAGGTAAGGCAGGGTTCAAAAGTAGCCCCTCAGATTCTAAATCCATTGTTCTTTTCACTATATCACGCTGCCTTTCTGACTTCAAATCCAACTTTCTTTCCCGTACAAAATACCATACCATTGATAAAAAAAGATGATATTCAAATCCTGTTTTGAAAAAAAAAACCCAACAACTATCCATAGTATTTCAGGAAATATTTTAGCGTCTCCTGATAGATACATGTATTGAATGGTGATTTTAAGCAAAATTTTATAGTGTTAATGTCTCTGGTTAAGACTCTTTGTACACATACACACACACACACACACATGCACACGCACACATGCCAATAGTAGCATCAACTAAGAATTTCAGGTTCAGAGGCTGAGGTGGGTACAAATTTCTCCAGTGGGGTGTTTATTGGCTTATTCAATCATTCAATCAATCATATTTACTGGATGTTTTATTATTTAAACAACACTATGCCAGATATAGATAATCAGAAGCTCACTTGATTTTGGTCATACTGTAAAGATTTTTAATATATTAGAGACAGAAGTAAAATCTTTTTGGTCAACTATCACTACTTAATTTTAGATTATTTTAAATTACATTTTCCATCTAAGTTCTCAAATAGTTGATATTATTTCATGTTTTATGAAGCTGCATTTTTCTCCTTACATTCATCTTTTATTAATTTTCTTCTGAAATGGTATATTAGACAGGGTGGTATTTCACACTCAAGAACTGACTGCACCAATAAGCTATTCCAAGTCCTCTAAGGAAAGGCTCTGCACAATCTCCTTCCAGCCTCTATCCCAAACTTGGCAAGGCTATAGGATTCTTTTCTTAAAGTCACCAGGAAGAGGAAAGCACTTTAAACCAATGCCACCTAATTAGAGGGATTTTTAAGCACATGCTTCTGGATTAAGTAAAATTCAATTTTTAGTTTCAGAAAACCAGAAAATGCAGATCAACTGGAAATAATTTTGACTAAGAAAGAGGGGGCAAAAATCCAGTTTAGATTTAAAAGTCCCCTAGAATCTTTAAATTGCCCATCTTCTTATATGCGGCTTCATTTAGAGTTATCTGAAAAACACTGTTAAACAAGTTGATTTAAACCCTTAAGGGAATAATTACAACCAGTTACACAGAAACACTGTGCTTTCAAACCCACAGATTTATAGTTTATAATAAAAGACATAAAATGTCCTTCTGACCAGTCAGTGCAAGTCTAATAGAAAACAAAGCTCTAGTGGTTTAATGTCCATATTCCTCTAGAGACATGCAAATATTCTGGTGAATTCAATTTCTAAATAGCCTGCATGGCTTTCAGTGAATGAATTTAAAATTACATAGGGAATATTTTATTCTTAAGTTAAACTCCTGCAATTACAGGTGTGCAAATTTGCTCTTTGTTTTAAAAGTGACTAGCCAACACTCCCTCAAAAATATGATTTCTGAATATAACCATTACTTACCAAAATGTTGGTATTGGTATAAAATGAATCTGGCACCAATAAATTGGATTTTTTTTACTTATTAGTGAAGATAAAGACTTTGAATCCACTTATCTGATCATAAGTACAAATTTGTTGATTTCCAACAAGGAACTGGTGTACATATTGTCACTCTATTGGTTAGCATTTGGTGAATACACATATATACACAAACATATATATATATACATAAATACACATACATACCTATATTTAATTTTCTTGTCAACACAAAAATGCTAAAGGTAGCATAGTAGTTTGTCAACAAAAGTACTAAACGATTATTAGTCAGGTGATAGAGGGGGAAGAGTGACAGATTAATTAATAAGCATTTATTAAATTTGATGCTTGGCTCTAGAGATACAAAGACAAAAACAGAACAAAAACAGAATCCCCAACCATCAAGAAGCTTCTGTTCTTGTGTGCGTGTGTGTATGCACACACACATGACAATTAGAATACATAAAGATGTATACAAGATGTATGAATAATAAATGCAAGGTAAGGTGTACATTAGTAACTTGAGAGCAAAAACAAAATCTTGCCTCTCTGAAATATGCTTTTTACATAACTAAAAAAATAATTTCCCAGCTTTCCACCTATACTCACATGCTGCTATAATTGGTTTCATTTTTTAATGTCTTTCAGAATAAGTCTTTACTAATGGGAATCAAATCCCAAGAAGATCACGAACACTGGATCAAACCCCTCACATGCTGAACTCACTAACATGGGGTATATTGATTAAAAAAAAAAGAATCCAGGACCTCCCATTAGTGAAGATCCAAGAAAGTCCACCCCCGTAGCTAAGTCTAGACAAAGTTAAGAAGTAGAAAAAGACATGGGACCACCCTTATATCCCTCTTCAGTACTGACTCCTCTCTTCAAGCCTCCAGATCTTTCTTCTTGAATGGAAAGCAATCTGAAAAACTCATTCGTACATATCCTTTGAAATGTAGCACTGCCAGACATCAGAACCATTACAGAGCCAGGTCACTTCATATCTATCCAAGAAATATTCTTCAGAAACAAGGCAAAGAAAAAAGGAGGGGGGAGCAGAATCTTTCATAAAAAAATAGAGGTAGAGGCTAAGACAATATCAGTTTACTTACTGAGAGTATCCAACTAAAGTAGCCAGCAACCAAGATAAAACAAGCAGCAACAGTAATCCAAACATATGACCAGCACCATTACTTTAACGTAAATCCCCATTGCCAGCAGCATCCAAAGAAAGGCACTAGAGGAGGGGAAGGGTGAGGAATCTCCGTGCTCTTCCCTTTCATTGTTTGGAATTTGTCTGTCATGACTATGATTGACTGCTGGCCAAAAGCATTTCTGAGCTAGAGTGAAGTCGGTCTGTCCTGAACCTGCAAGCGAGCAGGCAGGAACGCTGCTCAATCCCGCCATGCCCCCACCAAACTGCACTCTTCTTCTGAAGAATATCTACCATTTTCTGCCTTTCCAGAGCCTTTCCTTCTGCTCTACACAGAATGATCTGGTGCGAGGAAATGTTCAGTATTCAAAGAGCAAGCCAGAAAGAGACACTGTCACTAAAGACTAATTATTTCTTCTTGTCTTTTGCATGTCTCCTTTTTTTTTTCTCCTGGTCTAACAACCTGATAATTCCTCCTGACACTTTTTTCCCCATCTTTACTCTGCTGTTGTTGATTCCTATCAATTGCGTCTGACTCTTCATGATCTCATTTGGGATTTTCTTGGCAAAGATACTGGAATGGTTTGGGCATTTCCTTCTCCAGCTCATTTTCCAAATGAGGAAACTGAGGCAAATAGGGTTAAGTGACTTGCCTAGGGTCACCAGCTAGCAAGTGTCTGAGGTCATATTTGAACTCGGGTTCTCCTGATGGCTACCCCAGCTCTCTATCCACTGTGCTACCTAGTTGCTCCCCATCTTTATGCTACATTTTCTCTTTTGCTTTTTCTTAGAAGATACTGGCTCCCTTTTTATATACATGTGGGTGTGGGTGTGTACACACAAATATATATATATATATATATACTCACAATACACATATATATTATGTATATGTGTATTATGCATCCACCTGTGCATTATATTGCTCTTATTTGATGACCTATCTTTTGATTCTTTCTTTCCCCATCCTGATCTGCTTAAGAACACCCATACTCCCATTGCACCATATTTATTTGACTCCCTATAATTTACCTCCATCCTTTTTTCCATCCTCTCTCACTCATATAAAGGTTCAGCTACCAATCCCCACTTGCTAGTTTCCTTCTATGGACTCCTTTTCTCTTCCTGGACCCACCCTCCTTCCTCCAGTCTCTTTTTCTCCCTCCTCCATTACAATTTCTTTCTATTCTTTAGCTACTTCCCCCCCTTCACACTCTCCACTTCCCAATAGACCACACTTGGAAAAGAAACATCTGTGGGGATTCCATTTGGGTTTGCTCTGTTCTGTAGCACCTGTGTTCTTCTTGGTGTGAGATACAAGATAAAAAAGCAGCCAAAGTGCTAAGAGGCAGACACTAAAGAGCCCTCAGACCTCACTCAGGCAAAGAAATTCCTCCTGAAAAAAGTCTTCAGGATCTGCAATAGCTTTGAAGACTAGTCTACTAGTCTTCGAAGTCTACTGCACTTTTTGTTTTTGTTTTGTTTTGTTAGATGTAGGTAAAGTGCATTGGAAAAGTACAGACTTTATGTCCCAATTCTCTGAGGCTTTGAAGCAACTATGGCTATTGCTCATCAAAATCTTCCTTTTAATCATGTATAGGGTCTATGTGGCTGAAGACGGAATGTTTAAAGTTATGCGTGTTAATGCTGATTCCACCACAAGCCTGCCATGACTTTCTTGGGTAAATCCTCTAACATTTCTTTTTTTTTTCCCTTCAAACAGAAAAGTACTCTATCTCAGTGTTATGTGGAAAAAGAAAAATAACAGCTTTGTATACAACTGTCTCGTTGTCAAAGTGCTTTTACATGTATTATCTGGCAGACAGAGCATGCTAAATGGTGATAACATTTGTGACAGATGTTAGAGAAAGGAAAACAGGACCTGTGATCGTGTATATGCCATTAACATAACAGGAAGCATTTACTGCTTTGATCTCTACCTCCTGCAAGCCTTTCAGTGAATGGATATACTGTATGTCTAGGCCTCGGTCACATTAGGGAAGGAAAAATCTCTAAAGCAATAGCAATGTGAATTGGTGATAAAAGAAAAAACAGAAAGGTTAGCTGGGGTGGAGTGCCGTGACAGAAGGTCTTTTGCTTGACTTGAATGCCAAATTTCAATTTATGGAGTAAGCAGTATATATAAAACCACCGAACAGTGATCAGGCTAATCTTCCCCTTTTAAACTTTTTCTACCAAATGGTTGGGAATACCACACCAGTCTGGAAAGACATGGAGCTGACGGAACAATCAAAAACCAAAATCAAATGGCCACCATGAACCTTGTGCTAGAGAAAAAATAACACAAACATTCTAGAAAAATCCTTAAAAATAAATAAAAAGATGTCATCAGTTTCTAGAGCCCAGAATTAAGTATGACTTTGCATATTAGAGCCATCCTTCTCTGCCGGGGTAGTGTTACATGAGAATGGAGCCAGGTGCAGCTCATGGCTACAGGGCCTTGGGTTTCAGGTGTTCTTATTTTCACAGGGCCCCTGCCAGTATGGGGCCTGGTATAACAACTAACCCCATATGTTTAAAGGCTACTCTTGTCTATGGCAAATGGCCTTGAGATGGGAGGGGGAGGGAAAAGTGGGAAATGAATTCAGTGATAATATATGCTCCTAATTCAAGAAGCTACCTAAGATTTCTAAGACTAGAAGAAATCCGGGGAACAAAAAGAGAAACTGAGTTTAGATTCCTACTCTTTCCATGCAAGAGTTCTTTAATTAAAAGAGAATATCATATGATCATAGCAGTGCAGTTTATATCTACAATTGGTATGAAAGAGGATAAAACTTCTTTGGGAAAGTTTCCATAGTCTGAAGCGCCCCAAAGCTGAATTGTGCTACCCTATATAGAAAATGAAAGGAAGGGACTCTGTTCACCACAGAGAGAAAGCATTGGACTGGGGGTCACTGGCACGTTATTTCCAGACCTCAGTTTCTTTCTCCTTAGGAGATCAGTTAGTTAATTAAACCAAATCTCTAAAGTCCTTCATAGCTCAAACTAAAAAACATCCTTGCTGACTTCACTGCACACCATGGTTCTATCACCCTCATCTCTCTCGTAATATTACAGCACCACTTTGAAAGATTATGAAAGTTGCATGAGAAAGAATCATTAAACCATCTATTTTAAAACATTAATGGTAATAAAAGTGGTATCTTGTAATTATACAGAACTTTTAACTTTTAAAAGCATTTTCATATACATTATGACCATAATTCATTCTCCTTCCCTCAAAACCTAGTTCTCTTCTAGATTTCCCTGTTTCCATCCTTTTAATGACCTTGGCTTGCATCCTTGTCACCCTTACCTCCTCATTCTCTCTTACCCTACATATCCAATCAGCTAATAAGTCTTTTCAATATTCCACCTCTACTACATCTCCCAAACCCTTATCTCTACTCACAAGGCCACTCTCCTAGTTCAGGCCTGTATGCCCTCTAGCCAAATGCTACTCCAATAATCTCCTAATGGATCTCCCTGTCTCAACTCTCTTCCTGTTCCAATCCAATTTCACATAGTTGCCAAGATGATATTCCTAAAGCATTAGTGTGGTCATGTCACTCCTCTTAAGAAACTCCAGTGGCTCCCTATTATTCCTCTAAGATCAAACATGAATTCCCCCTTCCCAATCTGGCTCCAACCTACCTTTCCAGGTTTATTGAACATTATCTCCTCAATCCCTCCAAGCAAGCTGTAGTGTTGCCAAATTCCTCATATGTGACATTCTCTTTCCTATCTCCATGCCTTTATATGGGCTGTCCTCTTTGCCTTGAGTACACTTTTTCCTTACCTTTACCCCTTAGAATGTTTAGCTTGCCAAGGTGAGTTCAAAGCACCCCATCTTTCTTAAGGATTTTCTTGATCCCACCAACTACTTGTAGTTCTCCCTAAAATTGTATTGTGTTTATTTTGTATATATGATTAGTATCTACTTATATTGGGTACATGTGGTTTCCTTCAACAGAAAGCAAGACTTTCATTTTTGTCTGTTTCCCCATCATGAGAGCCTACAACATAGTAGATATCTAATAAATGTTTATTGATTAATTGATTACTTTTGCCTCCTCTATCACCCCACCAATAAATTTGTGGTGGTTTTATTGATAGAGAAATAGAGCAGCACTTTTAGTTGTCTTGTACTGGCGGGAAATGATTTAATCCTGATAACAGCTTGGAAAATCTGCTTTTCTAAAAGTATCTTCTCTGTTGAATATGAATGAATTCCCATATAAATAGAAAAATTCAACTTGAATGTGGCATTCCTACATGATGCTAAAAGTCTGTTTTAAGGCATGGAAATAAATAAATAATTTCTTTTTTTCTCAGCTAGTTTAGCTTTGGGGCTCCTGCTTTGGACCTGTCAAAGCAATAATCAATACAATGTGGAATCAAAAGGCAAAATCTGAAAGTCTTATTCTGAAGCAGATTCAGATTATTGAGCAATAACTTGGCATTGCTCAGTATTTCTGGTTATGCTTTAAGTCATGACTGTCTTTCATTGTTTCACTCTTAATATACTGTCAAGGATCCCAGATTTATACTAGCCTTCTCAGGACTCACACACCTACTCTCCCACCTGACACTTCTATCTCCCTGCAAGGAACATAACTTATATTTTGTACCAGGGATGTTCTGGGCTTTCAAATGTTTATTACATGTGGTGAGTCAGTTTTGGAGATTGTACAATGCTTGACTACTTTTCTATTCATGCAAAACAGCTGAGAGCACCCCAGGTTTCTGAGGGGGTCAAGACTATTTGCAGTTTTGTGAAAAGGTTAACTATGTGCCTGCCTTTTAGAGTGAGGCTGCAATCAAACAGCAGACATGAGAGCCCTCTGAAAAGTACAAAGTTCTATATAAATCTAAGATTACAAATACTCATGTTATTATTATGGGAGGATGTTGGCTACAAAATAAGCAGTTTAAGGGAACATGCTGTTATCAGAAGCACTTTTTGTTTACAACTGAAAATAGGAAGCCACAATATTTAAGGACCCTGATATAAAAGGGCTTCCCAGGAACAACAGCGGAGTCTGACTCCCCACCTTTCCCCCAATGACAAAGAAAGAAACATATCATTAGAAGGCAAACTCTGCTGAGATTCAAGATCCCAGATTATAATCAAACCTTTTAGTTGCATAAGGAACTCTAAAGTCTCCTTTGTCATACTCCAAATAGCAAGGCCCTAGCAATAATCTGACATTCCCTTCTAAGACAACCTGTATCAATGGAATAAGATGACTAATTTGGATCTACCTTCAATCATGTGCCATAAAAAAATGGATTCATTAGCCAAGAACACTCTAAACCATGGCTGGCCTAAAATAGTAGCTGAAAGTTATATAAACTATCCTAGCAACCTTAGAATTTTAAAAGTCCCCCCCATGGGAAATATACGTAAGAACACATGTGGACTAATGAAGATGGAAAATAAAGCAAACCTAGTGTTGGTGAGGCAGAGAAATGACATCTTTTTCCAGGTTACTATGTTATTTCTCTCTGTAGGATGCTTTAAACAATGCTACAAGCCAAAGGAGAAGACTGACAAATCAAATGAACATCAAACATGTGGCAGCTGAATGGACTAAGCAAATGCTTAGCACAAATAATGGCCCCATGAAAGAGCTGAGCTGTGACAGTCCAGCAGAAACATTCCTGGATAATAACAGACTGTGGGCAGTGGAAAGCTTTGTTCTTTGGATTTCATGCAAATTCAAAATTAAGCAGCCCCTAGTTTTCTTTCTCATTTTTAACACACTTTGTTATCTTCTTTTCCCTAGGCTGTCAATCCAGCCTTATCAGGGATGTGTCTATGCATGGACAGAGAACTAGCCAAAGGCGGACCTTTTGTGCACCCGCGAACTTTGTGCCTTTAGGTGAGGAGGAAGAAGGTGGAAAATGTTGAGAAAAGCAAGATGGAGAAGGTAAACATTGACAGTCAATAGAGGTGATGATAGGATAAAAGTCCCAGAACTGAAGTAGCAACTTCAAACTGTAGAGAGTCTTCCTATCAATAAATTATAATGCAATAGAAGGTAATCATTGCCTTTCACAGCCTTTGTTTTCATTGAATATAAAAATCATTCTTTAAAGGAATTTTTAAAATCTATTAAATTCACACCGAAGGTTATAAGGAAATCTACTACAGTTCAGAAATTCTGCCAACTTGCCACCTGATCCCTAGATACAAGACTTTTGTTGTTGTTGTTGTTGCTGGTAATGTGCAAAGAACAGCTGAAAAGTTTAAATGTAGAATTTCAGCCTTAACTGGTAATTAATTGGCTTTGGTGGATTTTTACTTAAAACCTGAGAGTTGTATTTAAATAGAACTTTTTTTAAATGCCTTGAATACTAAGAAGTGAAAATGCTCACACAGAGTGAAGGGTAGAACTTTGAAAATGCTCCACTACCATTGGTCAAGAACATCTTCCCTCAGAGAATACAATTTGTTAAAATTGATGGGGAAGGCATGCATGTCAGGACTGACACTGAAAGCATCTTTAAGGAGAAAAGTGTGTTTTGTTGTCAGTTTCTCTAAAATTTAACCTAATACAGGAGATCTGACACTTACTTTTGACTTACAAGTCAAAATTATATCCAGAAAGAATACATTCATTGACGTAGGCTCCTCAGTTTTTCTGAGATTCTAAATTATAAAAAGATCCTTTGGAAACATTACTGTTTCTCTCAAGGATGCAGGCAATTAATCAGGCATGAATTAAATGAAGAAATGATCCAGTCTGATAAGTTTATAAGAACCATGTAAGTAAATTCAGATGTGAATTTCCAAACTCCCCAAAGGAAGGTCCTAGTTGTCAAAAGAGGGAAGCCCTCTTTGTGTTTTCCACTCTCTCACCTCTCTATCATGATGCCCCTTTCTGGCCTCTTTCTCCATTCCCTCCCACCCAGCATGTATCTCTGATCTTTTCAGCTATCACTTAATTCCCAGGAAAGTCATCTTTCTATACAAGTTTCCCTTGGATATATGCATCTTGGTAGGGGACTACTGAAGAGGCATCCAACCTTAGGAGTACAGTTGATGCTGGTAAGGAAAAGATGGGAGAGAGGAGAATTTCCTGACACTCCTCTGTTGCACCACTGCTAAGCACAGGGTAGGCAAAGAGTAATATATTTTATGTATACCGGGAAACCTATTTTAAAAACCTGGCTATATGTGATAACAACGTACCAGTCACAAAGCTCACTTGTACATAAACAGGATGGCTTTTCCCTCAATGAGGCTTCTGATTTCCTTTAAAAGCACCATGACTATCTTGACTCGTGTTGCATATCACTCCCAGACAGAAAAGTTTAACTCTTCTGTGAAAGCCACTTACCTTAGGAACTAACACAATCCTAATGGTTGCTCAACCAAAAACCACAATGGAAAGGGAGTATTCACATATTGCTAATGACTTTGAGATAAGGAATGTATGACTAAATTCAAAGGATGACCTATAGCCAGCACTTGGTATCTGTGACATATTGACATCACCGTGGTTTAAATTTTTGCATGCTAAATAGAGCATGGACAGCATAGTAGAAATGCACAACTGATGTGGTTTTTCACCACCAAAGTTCTGCTTCTGCCTTTAAAGAGACACATTTTGGACAGCTCTATTTAAAAACAAATGCAATTTTTGTCCATGTTTGTGTATAGCTTTATTGATCTGCACACCAAACTATCCACCAGTCTAGTGGGGGCTTACAGGAAGGTTCCTGAAATGCAGCTACCTTTGGAGTTAAACAGTGGGAGTCGAAAAAAAGATTCATATTAATGCTATACAACAACTTAGGTTAGGAGTGGAGAAAAACAACACCCTAGAAGCAATGACCAGGGTTCTGAAATTACTCAGAATTTAATGATCTGAGCTTGAATTTACTTTGGCAAAATCACAACCAGATCTTTAACCACATTTACCCCGAAGACAACACCCAATACATTGCATCCCCGTGTTCTTCACCATGCTAACTGAGGAAGTGTTTCATCACTGACTCAGAGCTAAGGACATGACTTGGACTGAATCACCAACCCTGCTTCCTGCAGCATTAAAACTTTCCTTTTGGGTCTGCTAAGCAACTGGTAAACAGTACCGACCCTCCCTTATCTAACTTAAGCCAGAAAGATGCTTGACCAGTGCCCCTAAATGGAAGGGAAGTCTGAAGGTTCCACTGGAGATAAACCAAGCATGAATGGTGGGAACAAGTGAGAAACCTAGCCAGTAAGTTTTGTCTTCGAAGAAGAGTTCTTTAAGTGAAGACAGCTTTTCTCTTTGACTGAGGCCCCAAATTCCTAGTAAGTCACTGGGGAAGGAAATCAAAGCACCCTGGTCAACAACATTTGGTACCTCCTCTTTATCTCCTCTTACTAGCTTCTTAAATCTGCAATTTGACTTTTATTTCATCACCTGAAACTGCTCTCTCCAAAGTCTCTACTGATCTCTTCACTGCCAGATCTAATGGCCTTTTCTCAGTCCTCATCTTTCTTGACTTGTTTATAGCTTTGGACACTACAGATCACCTTCCACTCCTGAATGCTCACTCCTTTCTTGGTTTTAGTGACGCTCTTTCCTCCTGCTTCTCATACTATCTGTATGATCAGTCCTTCTCAGTATCCTTTATTAGATCTTCTCTCATTAACCATGGCTGTGTGTCCCCTGAAGATTCTATCCTGGATCTTTTCTTTTCCCCTCTGTAGTTACATTTAGACATCTCCAGCCCTCAGGGGGTTCAACTGTCCTCTCCATGCAAATGATTCCCAAATGCATATATACAGCCCTATTCTTTCTCCTGGGCTCCTGACCCACATTCCTACATTCTATGGGACATTCCTTTGGATGTCCCATAGACATCTCAGCCTTTTCAGGTCATTATCATTTCCTCCAAATCTTCCTCTCTTCCCAATTTACCTATTACTCTCAAAGGCACCACTACCCTCCCAGTCACCAAGGCTCCCAGTTTGCATGTCACCATTTCCTTATTCATACCCACCCCACATATCCAATCTCTTGTCAGATCTTTCCATTTCTACCTTTACAAGTTCTCTCATACACATCCTCTTCTTCCCATTCACATAGCTACCATTCTAGGACAGGTCCTCAGGACCTCTCATTTGCATTATCGCATACTGCCTCCTGATTGGTCTCCCTGCCCCAAATCTCTCCCCACTCCAATTATTTCTTTGTTCACTTTCCAAAATGATTTTCCTGAAGCACAGTTCTGATCTTCTTACTCTATAAACTCTAGTGACTCCCTATTAGGAATACGAATATATACAATCCCATCATTCAAAGTCTTTCACAATGTGGCCAATGTCCTATGGCTCCAATTTTCTTAAACTTCAAGCCCCTTCACATACTCTATAACCCAATTACTTTGCTGTGTCTCACATCTGACATATCTCTCAGTTGTACATTTACATGGGTTGTAGATTTCCTACAGTTCTCCTTATGACATATAATAACAACAGTAGTTCACATATACAGATAATACTATAGGGATTGCAATGTACTTTCATCTTTACTGTATTTCTCGGATGAGAAAAATGGGATTTGGAGATATTAAATGACCAGTTGAGGGTTACGTAACTAGTAAGGAGTATCAGGATTGGGATTTTAACTCCAGGTCCTGAATTTTTCTAGTATATGATGCTGCTTCTCTATTACATATGATAATTATTATTACTGAATCACTAATGCAGAACTCAAACTTTCCATGAACACCTTTTGGCCTAAATTGGCTTTGTTTTTCTCCTACCCTGTCATAAAACTGTATTTATAGGACTTCAAGTTGGAGGAATAAGGAATCCATGTTCATTGGCCAAGGAACTCTCAGTCCAATCTAGTCAATGTGTTTTTCATTTTAAGTAAGGTGAAAAAGAACTAAAAGAGATCAAGTTGGATTTTTTTTTCAATTTGTATGCTGAAATTGTCATCTCTTTCTTCTTCCCATCCTTCTGCCACACTCATTCATTCTCCAAATTCATTAGTTTTATTCTCAAGTAAAACTGGTACAGATGGATAGAAATTACAGGAAGATGTGTTTCTGCTCAAATATGAGGGGAAAATTCCCCCAAAATTACTGTTGCCTGATGATAGAATGAACTTCCTTGATAGGTAGTGAGTTTCCCATCATTGGAAATGTTAAGCAGAGGCTTCCATGAATAATAGTCAGGAATACCAGAATTTTTCTTTCATGTAATGCTTAGCCTAGACAACCTCTCTTGTTCCTTGCAGCTCTTAAATTCTATGCTTTTATATAAAAGATGCAAAGAAGTTCAACTGAATGCACTAGTAACCTTCCTCTGGGTCTCTCAATATTTTGCAGAGACCATGAGCTGTCTAAATGGATGCCACAATATGAACAATATTCGTTTTGTCAACCACTTGGTTTTTCCTTTTTAGGTTATTAAACCAATCAATTTTGAGGCACCACAGATCTCATGGAAGAGACTCGTCAGTGTTTTAGAACCCCACGGCAATAGCACAATGCCATTACAAACAGGAACATACGGAGAACTTCTGTTTCTGGGACATCCTTCTGTTATGTGTATGCTGTACAAGATGTCCCCATGAAAACAGAAAACTCCTTTGGTAGTAATTTGTCTCTGTTTTATGCCCCACTTGATACTGACATTCACAGTAACAATAGCTGTTTCATTATATCTTCTAAAACATATCCTAATGTCTAAATTGAGTCATTTCTTCTGCAACATAAGCTACTTTCCTTCTTTTCTTCTCTTCAGTAAAAAAAGAGAACAATGATTTATCTCTTTCTATATCAAGAGTTCTTAACGTGAAGGCTATAAACTTGGTTTTAAAAATATTTTGATAACTATCTTTCAATAAGTAGTTTCCTTTATAATTAATTCTATGTTTTCTATTTTATGCATGAAAAACTGTTATCCTGAGAAGGGGTCCAAAGGCTTCACCAGGCTGCAAAAGGGGATTATGACGCACAAAAAATGAAAATTTATAGCATTCTATCACACCCTTGAAGATTCCAATTGTTTCCCCTTTACCTTCTCTTGTCTAGGCTAATTATCCTCAACATTTAGAATTTCCTCACTGAGTTTCCTAATCCTTAAATTATTTTCCATTTCCTTTGGACCCTATTAAAATTCTCCACATCTTACTTCAGTTGCAGGGCCCCAAACTGGATACACCACTCTAATAAAGGCTTTTTTGCATGTGGAAAAAGTTGTAAAATGAGTTTATAAACTGAATACAAAGGAATTCACATGGAAAGCAGAGAGCTAGCTAGATGCATGAATGCCATTAAAGTAGAATTCAATGGCATAAAACTTATACCATCATTCACTATAAATACTTCTTACTTTCCTAAAAGAAAATGTCAATGGCCTGTAGTACCTGCCTTCAACATGCCCATAACACAAAGTGGGAAAGCATTTGCATGTAAAACCCAACTGTCATGAGAAAACCTTTGAATATGCCCTGAATCACAGACGGCATAATTTCATAACACCTGTAGACTGGAAAAAATAGTACACTTAGTTCATTTGCCTTTCATTTCTTTGTTCTTTTCCTATTTGCTGATTACCAAAAATTGTTATATTTAATTAAGGATGTGACTGACTTAACTATCAGTTAATTCTGTCCAACCCCATACAAGGCTGAACCTGGATTAGCAGAATCATTTCATGGCCCAAACTCTCTTTCTAATACCATGAGAGGAGGACATCTTTGGGATCTCAGTAAGAATGAAATTAATGAGAATAAAGTCCATATGAAGTAATATGTCTACAGGACAAGGAAGAGGAGATAAACATTAGAAGAATTAGGGGCATTTCTTTTTTTGTCCCTTAGCTTTCCCCAGTACTAAATTATCACTAGTCAAAATTTGGTCATTACTCAAATTTGGTAAGGTATGGTGAGGTGCTCTACAGGGTTCAAGACTAGGGTTGAGGAGTATTTTTAAGTTCCTCATTCCCTTGTCTGCTGGAATCAAGGGGTTTGGTGGAGGCGATGCATTTAGTCTCCAGAGAGAAGAAAGATGCTGTTCACACAGCTCTTCTACTCACCAGTCCATGCAGCAGCAATGGTGTTGGCTTTGAAGGAAGCCAACTGTCCTGCTCTCCCAGCCAGAGGTAAAGAATTGCATTGGTGGCCACTAGAGGGAGGAGGATTAGGAATACAGTAAATTGTTGGGAAAAGGCACCCATGAAAAATGCACATGGGACAACCAACACATCACCAACCACCACCTAGCAGCTACCTCTCTGAGTGACCTCTATGGGGTTGGCACATACCATTAACCCAGAGACCCAGTCACCAGTTACTGTTGAATGTTTCCCAGTCTGTCCCTTTTATCTTTGGGGGCTGGAGGGAAAGAGAGCCTAAATCGGGTCATGAGAAGCACACATACACACATACATACACACATACACACCCATACGCTATCATTGCCCACCCCCCAACCCCCATTTACAGGAAGTCTCAACTATGCTTTAGGATTCTTGCTCATTTCCTTACTTAAACCTTCTGATGTCCTTTACCAAGAAAGCTCTCGTGAAAAGCAAACAGCCCAACTTCAAGATAGTCTTGGGAGAAGCATCAGCAGAGAGAGACACTCACTGTGCCAAGATGTATTTTTTTACCAACAAATCTGTACAAATTACATGAAGTTGAAAACAAACGAAATATAATATAATGAAAGCAAATTTTCTTTTGCTCAAGGATAGCTTGAAGCAGACCTGCAAGAGATGTGTTAATTAGCTCCATCCACAAACACAAAGTACAGCACAGAATGGGTTGGGTCATCCATTCTGCCCTTCCACTGGGCTGTCTAGTGGGGATCTTACCTCCAGCGCAAGTAGCTGAACATTCTGACCAAGGCTGATGATTCCACGCAAAGCCAACTTCGTTGTCTCCACTGCCCGTGCGAGTGATAGGAACGTTGAACTTATATCTAATCCCCAAATTCTGTTCCTGAAGTAGAATCTGACATCAAAAACAACTGATTAAGCTACATTTTAAATGGTAAAATACAGAGCAACTTACAACAACATTTCAACCGTATCACTCATGTTCTGTGGATGGGGGATGCAGAGGAAGTCATAAAAACAGGCTCTTTAAAAATTTAGCTCTTTCAAATAGAACCAAAAAAAATTTTGGAATAACTAAAACATGGATATATCCTAATTTTTAAAAAAAAATTTCCATTAATGAAGGTGATTTTTTTTCACCTACCACCTGAATCTGGTCAGTTCTATTAGCTTTCCTATTTACAGAAAAGTAAATAGGAAAGCCATTAATTATGCAACCACTAAAAATTCAAGGAGTTACATGATATTATACTCTCATGGAACACTGGACTTGAAGTCTAGGAGACTTCATCACTGCCATAAATTATATACCATTGGGCAAGTCAAGTGGCTTTTATGTGCCTTAATTTTTCCATCTGTAAAATTGGAATGATAGTACCTGTCCCCTTCCCACCTCAGAGAAGGATAAATTAGAAAGCAGTTACCATGATGATAAGATTTTCTGAGGTGGGACCTAGGGCTTCCAGTGACTCTGGTTCATCAGTTGGCCTCTTGTAATGGAAAGCTGTTCCAGCAACATCAAACTTCCTTGGCCAGTCAATAGTCCAGGCACCATTAATATAGTAGTCATCTCCTTCAGATTTTAAAGCTTAAAAAGAACAAAATAACAAATTTGAAGTACCATTTCATCTTGTGGTCCTGATATTAGACTATATATAACTACCAGTTCAGGCAATAGCATATAGAATAAGCAAGAGTGCCACCAAATTGGTCCCATTGCCCTTCAGAATTGGGGTTTTGAGATACCTGCATACACCATTTTAAAATGAAATTACTCCCTTTCCTGAAGAATATGTTCCAAGAAAATAGTCTTTTTATAATTAAGGCAGTTTCACTAGTTGGTCTCTCAAGTTATAAATATTCTGCCCATGTGCTCAACTAACCAAAGAAAATGGAAAGGTAGCTAGATGGTCCTGGAGCATTCGATTTCCCAAAATCCTACTCATTTCCCTTCTAATTACAAAATATTTTCACCTCCCTCAGCAACCTGATTAGAGAGGGATATTTAAGATTGAGAAGAGAAACCTCCAGGTGGAAACGGCAGCTGACTTCAAATGTTCAAAGAGTTTTCAAGTGTAGGAGACACAAGGCCTGGACATGGAGGAAAGTTACATGGACACAGATATAAGTTTGATCTATAGAAAAAATATCCTAATAATTAGAGCTGTCCAAAAAACGGAAGAAGTTGTCTCAAGAGGAAGTAAGTTCCCTATCACTTGTCTGTCACCTGCAGGCCGAGTATGCCTAGTCATTTGCTACAGATGTTTTAGAAGGGATCCAGGTTTCTAGTGGGGTTGGATAACCTGTAAAGTTCCCTCTAATGTTAATGTGAGGGTTCCATGAATATCTATTTCCTTCTCTTTCTACCACTTTCCATCCTCCCTCTGATACACTGTGAAAAATAGTTTAATTTTTTAAAGCAATTCAATCTTTTTGCACAGGGACACATCAAGGTTTATTTAAAGATAATTGATTTCACTGTGTTTTAGATTTGTTTTTATTTGGTTTATTCATAAATTGTTTGCCTAAACATAAATCTGATAGATAATGTGTTCCATGTTCTTCGCATTTTCTTGTAATATTTCTCTTTATATGTAGGTCATGTATCCATTTTGACCTTATCTTGGTAAATGTTGTAAAATATTGGTCTTTGTCCAATTTCTACCAGACAGCTTTCTAGTTTTCCCAACAATTTTTAGCAAATAAGGAATTCTTATCCCTTAAACTTAAGTCTTTATACTTGTCAAATACAAGATAACTATGGTCATTTGCAGTTGTAAATTATGTCTTCTCAGTCCCACAGATGGACCTTTCTATTTCTTAGCCAGGACCACAGAGTTTTTAATAATTACTGCTTTATAATATAGCTTAAGATCTGTGTGAAGTATGACTTGCAAAGGCTGTGCAATTTTCCTCAAAACTGTCTATGTTCTTCCTTTTACACTCTTTTCTCATACTCTTTCTTTATGCTCTTTCTTTAAAAAGCAAAGATGAAAAAAAGAACAGCTGTTGTTTACACTCAGACAAGCATCACTCAAAGATGACACGAGGGTTAGCCTCAGTTTTTTTGAGGTTTGCCAAGTGGAAAAGGTATTCGATTTATTATACTTGGCCCTAGAAGGCAGAACAAGCAGTGATCAATGGAAGCTGTAAAAGAGCTGGTTTCAGTGCATCTGTGGAAGATGCTCTTAACAATTAGAGCTGGTCAGGACTGGCTGTATTGTGAAGTAGCAGGCTCCGCAGCATGGAACGTCTTCTACTGAAGGCCACACCAGTGCTTGCAGGGCACTTGCTGGTGCAGAGGCGATTCCTCCTAAGGTATGATTTGGGCTAGATGGCCACTGAGATCTCTTTCAACCCTGAGCTTCTGATTCTGTGATTTAGTAGCGCCTCAGTTCCCTCAACTACTAGGCAAATGAACAGGTGGTAGAAAACACCTAAATAATATTGCCAAAAAGCACTTCATAAACACAGCAAGTGTTTAACAAACACTCTGTAACAACAGGTATTTCTCAGAACTGAGAAACTCCTGACTTGAATAGCATGGAAATAGGCTTGGAGATGTGGAATAACTGGTAAAGAGTGATTGAAAAAAAAAGCAAAAGGGTATTAGAAATTATATGTCTCTGTGTGGCTAGGTGGTGCAGTGAATAGAACACCAGCCCTGGAGTCAGGAGGACCTGAGTTCAAATCCAGCTTCAGACACATAACACTTACCAGCCTTGAGACCTTAGGCAAGTCACTTAACCCCAACTGCCCTGACCTTCCCCCTCCAAGAAGCAAAAAAGAAAAAAAAATTATATTTCTCTTCAGGGTACTACTGGTGCAGGAAGCAATCATAAATTCTTAGGTGAAAGCAAAGGAAACTTCGGAACTAAAAGAAGAAAGAAAGGACCCAACGATTATAGAGGAGCTGCTTGGGGGGAAGGGATGGGAGGAGAGCACTATTCTGAAAGTACCTTTATAACACAGGTTTCACAGGAGACAGTGGATGGGCTTGTAAAAGGAGAGCGAACTTTCCACCCAGCTTTCTCCAATAGTCTCTACTGCATCACTTGAGTAGACAAAAAAGCCAAACCACCAGGCAACAGGGGCTTAAGCTGCTAACTTTTCATCCTTTAAACAGTCTACTTGTGAGTGTATAAAGTAAGTGACTTTGTGACCCACAGCAGAAAGCGTCCTCTTTCATGACACCGCGTTGTTTTCTCTCATTGCTTTAGTTCTTGAAAACTTCTTACCAATGTAGTTTTTTGACACGGCCGCCTCTCTGACTTCAATGTGGACAGAACCTCTGGGAATATGTACAACTTCCATGTAGCCTATAACATAAAAGCAGACCTGTAACAATCTGTCTGCATATGGAGCCTCGGTCAGAAAAGAAATCTTTACTAATGACTCATGAGAATTTGGACTTCTTAAAAAGTAGATACCTTCTCATTTAAAAACGCTTTTCCCAACTGGTATTAAATTTAAGGCAGAAAGCGAATTATCTTGGTATATTATTTTTCCTTCAATCCACAGTCCTGCATACCCTGCTCAACCTTAGGGGATTTCAGTAAGATCTGGTCACCAACCTCCCCTCTCCTAGGAAGCAAGGTGCTTGTTTTAAAATTTGGTTGTTCAATTCCTGGATATCTCTGTCCTTCTTGGAATTCTAATAGACTTCATTTGCATCTTTCACACTTAAATTCTGATTTGTCTCCTACTTCAGAGGCAACTAGATAATACAGCATTAGGCCTGGAGTTTGGGAGATCTGAGTTCAAATCAGGCCTCAGAGACTTGCTAGCTGTATGATCCTGGGCAAGTCACTTAAAGCTCTGTCTGCCTCAGTTGTCTGAACTGTGAAATGGGAATAACAGTAGCACCTGCCACCCAGGCTTACTGTGAAGATCAGATGAGATCATATTTGTAAAGTATTTAGCAGAGTTCTGATGCATAGTAGGTACTTAATAAAGGTTTATTTCCTTCCTTCCTGGTTGTCTGTTCTCTTTTCTTATCTACCCAACTAGATTCTTATCTCTTCAGGAGTAAAGAGTCTATCTTATTTTTGTCTCTCAGCACCCAGCAGTCTTTTGTATACAGGAGGCATTTAATAATGCTTGTTGGATTGAACTGACAATATGAACCCAGAAAGTTAATAATGAGAATGAAAATTTAATAAAAAAAAATCAAACAAATAAAAACCCCACCTTTGACCATGTGCCTGAACTAAGAAGTTAAAAAATAAGGGGAGAAGCCAAAATATTTCTGAGGTCTAAGAAAGGTCTGAGAAGTAAAGGAAGGTTATCCATAAACACTCACCTCCTCTGGGCAATGAATCATTGAAAAACCCTTCAATGGCATCACACGTGCTTCCATCCCCTCCACAGACTCGACATCTGTCTTCCCTAGCATCAGATCCCAAAATATTATCACAACCTACATGCTGGAAACAGAACAAAATAGTCAACATGTCACAAAGAAGGCTTCTCGGACCCATTCCTGAGAAGAATGCATACAATCTTCTTTTTTGCCACAAAAACCACCATCTTCTTGCTTCCTGTCTATGCTCCAGCAAATAAGTCCTGAGCCAACGCTTCTCAGGAGGGAAAAATAAATAATTCAGTATGAATAATAATTAGTTCGGTATTATAAATAATAATAATTCAGTATGAAAAGGCTCTCTCTTTTTTTTAATCTTTCTTCCACTTACCACCACATATCCCCTTTCCCACCCCTGCCCCACAGACACAGGCCATGACTACATCTCCCACCCAGTGAACAACAAACTCTTGCCTAAGATGATAAGACTCTGTCTTAATCTCACTGTAAAGAATAAGAAGTGTAAGAAGTAGAAAATATTGGTTCATGTTTTGAAATGGTGGGTCTGTATAGGACTGAGCAGGAGTCTGGAGGTCGGCTGCCTGGTAAACAATCAACAACGTGGTGACAATTTCACCACACTGTTAAAACTTAGATGTGATGGTGGGATATGGTATACATCTTCATTCATCATCATTTGGTGGTGAGGAAGCTAAAATCCAAATTTCTACTTTGTTCATTTTAACTCTTGTTCATTTGTAGAGCTCATGGGTATATTTTAATAACTGAATTTAAATGTTTGATTGTCAACTCTGGAAAACAGGTATTTAAGTTGTGGCTATAAATCCTTAGACCAGCTACGGCTATCTTAGTGGTCACAAGAATAAAGGTCACAGAATTGGGCTGACATTTTACAAGAAGCCAGGCACATTGAAAAATCTAATTCAGGATGTTCACATGGACTAGAAACTGTGTCATCAAATGAATAATAGTGTATTTGGAAACAAGATGCAAAGAATTTATCAGCTGTTAAGTCTAATAGGGTCCTCTGCAAAAGAGCTATGTGTATTCACTTATGCATTAGCCCTTTCAACAGACAGACTCAGGGACTGAGTTTTGTGTAAGCTTCTCCTCAAAGCAAAGGAAATCATGTTTAATCGTTTACTAAATGAAGGCCTTTAGACTTTTCTTATAATAAATTGGCCTCAACCCAGAGCCTAGAAAAATGGAACAAATGTTGAACTAGTCTGGTTAATTCCTTAAGATAAAATATTTTAATTCAACGAAAACCACTCTAATCAAATCAGATAGGGGCAGAGGAAGAGGAAGAACCTAAGAGCAGTCTCACATTTGGAGAAAGAATTATGGCATGAGGCAGAATCAAATGTTTCCCCAAGGCAACCATATGGCAACCATATGAATAAGGGCTGAACTGGAGGTACTTCCCCTGCCAGCTTTTTTTCTGCCATGTTGTTTGTAAACAACATAGAAGAATAACAGAAATTAGAGTTCCATAACATTTTCATAACTGGCAAAACAACAGCATCGTAGCTAGGGCATTCCAACAAATCCCATTTGTATGGTAGTTGAATACAAATGGATTACTAAATCCACAGGCCAAATTCTACCTTCAGTTGTATGTATATGGCTCCCAGTGGTTTTAATGAGAACTACCTGGTTCAGTCTCAAGATGTACCTTTAATACTGCTAAGGGTTCAGGAAAGGGGGGGGGGGGAATCACAAAAGCAGCAAACATACAATTCCCATTTCCCTACCTCTCCCTCTCCACCTACCCCTCAAAAAACCCCAAACAAAGCAAAATACAACATCTGAGCAACCTTGCATTCTCCATTGATACAGATATCCAGTGAATCGGCATTGCACTGAGTTCCATCTATCACTGCAGGGGCACGTTCCGTGTAAAAATTGTAACCTTCAGCCAAGCAATTTAATGCACAGGGCTTCACCCCACCTGGACAAGCACAGTAAATAGAGGAGAGGTCAATGAAGTAGTCCTTCTAAAGACAGGGTCATTTCAGTATCAGTTACGGGAGTTGTGTGATTCCCAGGGGCAAGCACCTCTTGAATGTACATTCAGATGCGTAGTTTCTTAACTTCCTTTCAGTCTTTGCTAAAGTTTCTTGTTTGCCAAATTGGGTCGACGTCCTCCCTGCCATTACAGCCCAAGGGACCTGCTAAGCAGCTCTAAGATTTGACAACCCAAGTATTTTTAACATAAGTTTTCAGCATATTGTAGGTCAAAAGTGCTCACAGTAAAGAAGCCTGCCAGTTAAAAAAAAAAAAAACTAAAGAAATAAGGTTTATAGGAAAATGAGATAATTGATTTTCTAGACAGGAAGCTCTGCTGAAGATATTGCCACTTGCTAGTGAAGTTGGGGAGATCAAGTTCAGAAATATTGTTTCACCAGAACCACTTCTTCTAGGAGCTAAAAAGAAAACTCTCTTTCTTCCAGGAGGGGTATGAGAAATGGAACTTGCACCTGCCTTAACCCTGTCCTGTCCTCTGCCATGGCTCCTTTATGGGAGAAATGGTAGCTAGGATTCAGCACTTTGATGACAGCTCTTTTGTATCAATACCTAACCCAATGCTTTGCATATAGCGCATGACTACAGCCCCAGACTTTTTCTTGAACTGAATCTAAGCAATCATTGAAAAAATAAACACAGAAAACACAGTTACTTCCTTCAAAACTAAATTCTCTTTAATTCAGATTAAAATGTAAGTCTGCTATAGCTCCTGGAGAATTCCACTTTGTAACTAACATCTATATACATTTAGGAGAAGATGGCAAAGATAGAAATAATTTTTTAAATGGACAGCTAATGCACAACAAAAGGCCACAGTCTATTTGGGTAAAATTTCAATTCAGTAAACATTTATTGAAGGACAACTATGTCCAAGGCCCAGTGCTGGCCACTGAAGATGGATTTTCCCCCCATTACTGAGTATATGAAGAAACTATTGTTTATATGTAATAAGCTATCACTATGAATGAGCATGATAATCATGGTGATTAGAGGTGATTGGATGTAGTTTCTATATTAGAGAAAAGAAGTTGACACTCTCTTCTGATACTGTCATCCCTCAGTTAAAACATCATTCATCAAGGGGCAGCTAGGTGGTACAGTGAATAGGCCCTGGAGTCAAGAGGACCTGAGTTCAAATGTGGCTTCAGACACTTGCCACTCAACTAGCTGTGTGACCTTGGGCAAGTCACTTAACCCCACTGTATTCATCCCTCCAAAAAAACCAAACAAACAATACATTATTTGTCATCTTACACCTGGACTATTACAATAAACTACTTGTTGGCCTCTCTTCCTTTCCCAGTTCTTGTTAATCTCAGTGAGGTTCCTATGAGATTACATCCACTTCATCCTTTCCCTATTTGTGTGTAGATAGCTGTTTATAGGCTGTCTTCCCCCATGTGCTTCTTGAGAGCAGGGACTATTTTGGCTTTTCTTTGTATCCTCAGTACTTAACAAAGTGACTGACACATAGTAGTTACTTAACAAATGCTTGTTGACTTTACTTGTTGAACAAAGAAAGGACAGGACTGCCTTTAGGGGTGAAATGGGAGAACAGGAATATACAACTGAAAGAAAGTAGAATTACTTAATTTGACTTTGCTTCCTTTTTCTCCTATGGAGAAAATATTAAAAAGGACAATACTAGAATAGTACTAACATCCAAGCTCCCTGGGAGCTAAAATCCAAGATTAGCAGGATGGTAATAAGAGAGTACCTAGGTGCCCCTGATGACTTCTGGTCACTAGATTCAGGCAAACTGTCTCCCAGGGTACCAAGAAAACCTGTCAAGGTGACTATTGAACTTGTGATCTCTGAAAAATCATGGAGAACTGGAAAGGGGCTATAGAACTGGAGAATCCAAAGTCATCTAGTCTAACCCACACCTGAGTAAGAATCCCCTCTACACTGTAACCAATAAATGGCCATGCAGCCTTTTCCTGAAGATTATCAGTATATAGCAACTCCCTCCCTAGACAATCCATCCCACTTTGGAATAGTTCTGACTGTTGAGATGTTTTTCCTGACATCAAACCTAAATTTTCTACTTTGCAACCCCCTGCCCAATGCTCCTGATTCTGTCCTCTGGGACCAAATAGAATAAATATTACCCTCTCTTTAAATAACTCTTCAAATACTTGAATACAACTAATTCTGCCCTGGCCCTAAGGCTAATTTTCTCCCTGCTAAACAACCCCCATGTCTTCAACCAGTCTTCATATGCAAAGAACCTTGAGGTCTTTCAACATCCTGGAAGTCTTCTTCCAGAGGCTTTCCAATTTAGCAATATCCTTCCTAAAATGTGACATCTAGAAGTGAATACAATACTCCAGGTATCTTCTGATCAGTTCCACTTTCTTAGTCCTGAACATCATGCCTGTTAAAATGACCTAAAATTGCATTAGCTTTCTGTATTGACCCATGTTGAGAGCTTGCAGTCCACTAAAATCCTTTCCATCTTTTTTTTTTTTAAACAACCTACAATGTAGCTGTGGCCCTCTCATCTTGTATTTGAGAAATGGATTTTTGGCATCAAAGTGTACGATTCTTCTATTTATCTAAATTAAATTTCATCTTAGCAGAGTTGAATCTTCCCTGCACAGAGTTAAAAATTCTGTTTGGACATGATTTAATGACTTACCTCCTAAAAAACTACTAGATTTTGGAAGGAAAATTTTGATGATGATTAAAATCTGGCAGAGCAAGCAAAAATATCTTCCTGCAAGATCTGAACCTGAGTTCACTATCTTCAATTTCAGTCCTTCAAACCAGTTCACACAGTGTCTATGTGTGCTGTATAATTATTATGAAGAATAGATTCCAGGACATATTTTTGCTAAGTGTTAGCAGCACACTGTTAGCTTAAGCATCTCAGAGCTCAGAGCTCCTTCTTTAGGTGTTGGGCCAAGCTACTAATTCTGGTTCTTAAGTCCCTCATAAATAAAAGCTCTCTAAATTCCTGCGACACTTTCCTGGCTTTCCTCACCATTAACCCACTCTCAATGTTTTCTGACTTTTTATTATACTGGTATGGAATCTGATAGTGCTTACCTTTAAATGATTAGATTAAAAAAAAAAAAGACTGCCAGAAAAGGTCTTTTTCTATTTCATTAATCCCTTGAGGTGGTATGCAATGGGAAGAACCTACAAACGATGTGGCCTGGCCTGACTTCTTTACAGGAATGATAGAAGAAAAGTCCCCATAATCTTGTTTGCTAGTTTCAAGGCACCCCAATGAATTTGAGTCTCAGACCAGCAGTGAGGGAGCAACAAAAAGTGTTGGATTTGTACTTGGAGTTAGACTAGTTGAGTTTCAAATCCCAGGTCTACCTAAAGCTCAGTTTCCTCATTTTCTCATTTGTAAAATGGGTTTAATAATATCCTCAGTCCCTGCACTCACAGGGCTGTGAGATTTAAGTGATATCATCTATGGAAAGCACTTTGCAAACCTGAAAGTGCTACATAAATGTCAGTTATCATCATTATTAATGTTGAACATCTGCCCAAACTGTACTGATCTCACAGCAAAGATGTAGTACTTATGCCTGCTAGAGGGAAGAAGGGAAAGGAAATCAGAGTTTATAGTGTCTACAATGTGCCAGATACTGTTAAGTGCCTTTCACAAATGTCATCTCATCTGATCTTCGCAGAAAGCTTGTGATTGTTATTCTACTCGTTTTCCAGTAGAGGAAATGGAAGCAGACAGAGGGTAGGGAATACAGCTGGGAAGTGCCTGAGGCTGGATTCGAGCTCAGGTCTTCCTGACTCCAGGACCAGTGTTCCATCCACCCCCAACCCCCCAACCCAGCTGTGAAAGGTTATCCTTTAAGGGTGGTGACCGGGAGCAGCTTCAGTTTACACTCACCAGAAATGCAGGTTAAATAGACAAAATGACCTTCAGTTAAGGGGCAGTCTGGTGGTACCGTGGAGAGATAAGAACCTAGAGTCAGGAAGACCTGAGTTCAAATCAGACCTCAGACATTTACTAGTTGTGTGACTCAGGGCAAGTCACTGGACCCTGTTTGCCTTAATCTACTGGAGAAGGAAATGGCAAACCACTTCAGTATCTTTACCAAGAAGACACCATGGACAGTGTGGTCTAGAAGGTCCCAAAGAGTCAGATGTGCCTGAACAACAACAGCAACAACAACAACTTAAAAATTATACCAAAAATGCAATTGTATGAGGACTAACAATCTGATCTGCGAATTCTGCAGGCTGCTTACTTTTCTTCCTACTTCCTTACACCCATATTTTATTTTCACCTTGATGCTTTCATTTCCTCAACTTCACTAAAAGATAGACAGGTAAAATAATAGCAAAAGAAACCTAAATCAGTCATTTTTGCTTATTGATAGCAATTTCTAATAAAGACTCCATGAGGGGCGGCTAGGTGGCGCAGTGAATAGAGCACCGGCCCTGGAGTCAGGAGTACCTGAGTTCAAATCCGGCCTCAGACACTTAACACGAAAAACTAGCCGTGTGACCTTGGGCAAGTCGCTTAACCCCAACCTGCCCTCCAAAAAGCAAAAAAAAAAAAAAAAAAAAAAAAGACTCCATGAGTAGGAAAAGACAAGTTTGGGAATCAACTATGGTTTTCAATGATCCATTTATCTGTAAGTAATCAGAAGGATTGGCTGGAAAATGATAAACTTTTTTCCCCTGGACCAATGACTTTTAGACTCAGCTTTTTTTTTTGGACAGTTGAACAAAGGTTCCAATGAATTAATCCAGAAGAAAAATTCCATCAGAATGTGCATCTAAAATTTCAGAAGCCAAGAAAGTTTTTGAGGTTGCTCCTGATATCCAGTAAAGGTGATATTGGTGATAATTCAGAATTTATGTCTCTGCTAATGGCTACTTATCTATCTATATACCTACCTATCTATATATTTAGCCATCTTAAATCACAATCCCCTGATAGACTTCATCTAAGAGTGCACCAATTCTTCCTAAGACAACTAGAGCTTATTTCAGGTTGATGGTGCCTGACAATGCAAAGAGTATAAGTATTTTCAAAAGGCAAGGTATTCCTATAATGACCTCTACCTACCAAACTGAGAAGTCCCAAGGAGAAACTTTAAAAAGTTCCAACAGGAAAGTCATCACACTCTCAGTTCAGTAGTAAAGGGCAAAGGTGCCTTTTCTCATTTGTGAAAAGTTTGAATATTAACTAGCCATCTATTTCCTAGGAGTCTTTACTTTCCCCACTAGCATTAATTAATGCCAGTCCCTGAGGTCCGGGCTCTTCTCTCTCTTCCCCCAAAGTTTAGTCTGTCTAGACTCAGATAAGAATTTCATAAAAACACATCAGACTTTACTGGTTTAAATGAATAGTCCTATTCAGGAGAATCCAACCAGTTTCCACAATCTTCCCTGACTGCCCTTAATCTTGTGGGTGCCTTCCTTTAATAAAGTTGGCTTGCTGTCTTGTTGTAAGCTCTGTAATTCCTTATATCAAGGCTTTGATATTCTGAACCTTCTAGCCTCAAGCAAGATTCATAAATATGACACTATTTTGTGTAAATATAGACATCTACTTTAAGGGATTTTGTACCCATGAAGCAGAAATAATAGACTATGACTTTCATCAACTGCACTAACCTAGGAACCTTCAAAAAGGGAGAGATGTCACCACAAGAATTACTTTTCAAGCAACACTTATATCCTGGGACTGGAGAACATGATTCTCTCTTCTAGTACCTGTACGATGACAAAGATCTCAAGCATGCTGCAGTCTCCATCACTTATACATTACCTCCAGTGTAGGGCTTCCAGTTATAATATTTTCCCCGGAAAGGCATATTGTCAAAATCTGCACACTGTTTTTCTCGAAAATCTCGGGCTCCTGAAGGGCATGGCTAAAATGAAACAAAAACAAAAACAAAAACATAAATGCAGAGTTGTCAAGAAACAGTTCAACAGCATGATGACCTTAACTGTCATTACTTTAGTTCATGACTTTGTATGGAGCCTCAACTCTATTGTTTTCCAATCAGTATTCAGACTGAAGCGCTTATTTTTCAGTCTTAGGTTGGTATGAAGTTATTGAAGCAATTTTAAACAAAGTTAAGTGTTACAACAGTTTCTGTACAACCTGACACTCAGATACAGGTCACAATCCACTTTGCAATCAATCCATCTAGTATCTCCTTATAAACACAAGTAAAAACTAGCTGAAGAAGTTAAACACAAAGTATGTTTTTTTTAAAGTCACACAGCTCTAGGTGCAGCTGCTGCAGCTGTTCTCAGTGACATATTTAAGGGATCAAGAGGCAGGTTTGCAACCTGACATTCAGCACTATTAATTGTGGTTTGGAGAACTACTACTGTAGCTGTTTACTGTCTAGCTCTGACAAAGACCATATTTTAGGACTGGGAATGAGACTGAGTGAAATATTTGGCCTAAAGTTTAAACATCTTCAAATTCAAGGAAGTTGAGTGCTTTGAGATTTACATCAAGCTTATTAACATTATCAAGAATAAAAATAGTGAATAGGTCTCAAATATGTGTGTTCAGTACACAAAAGGGTTTACAGCAAGGGCTGTTTCTGGATATTATTCTTCTACGTGATATGATAAAAAAGAAAAAGCATTTTCTGTCTAGCCAGATCTCAATTCCAAACACAGGTAACAAGGCTGGATGTAGAGTCAGAGGACCTAGATTCAAATCCTAACTTTACTGTTTTGCAATATTGGGCAAATGATTAAACTCATCTAGGCCTCAATACCCACCTCTGTGAAATGAGAAGATTGGATAAGACCAGTGGTGTCAAACTCAAATAGAAATGGTGGCCACTAAACTGTACATAAAGATCCCAATAAGTAGCTATGGACTTAGAAAATTACATATTAACATTATCTATGTTTTATTATATTTTACCATTACATTTTAATGTGATTCAGAAGTGTTAAAAGTTGCCACACGTTTGACATCGATGAACTCTCAAACTCTAATCTCTTAATCAATGATACTATGATTCCCCAAATGCCCTTCCAGTTCAGAGAGTTCAAAGTGTTACATGTTGCAGTGTTTGAGCCATCTGGCCTAATTTGACTTATCTCTTTTAGTTCTATAGCTACTTAAAACATGAAGTTACAAGGTTTTGAAATATTGGGTTAAGAAAACATTTCCCTCACACATGAACAGAACATGTCATCGAACCAAAATTTCTAATTGCAAATAGATGCAAGATATATTACTGGCAGCCCCACAATTCATTGTGAAGGTGATTTTACCACCCACCTATCTCTCTTCTCAAATGCCTTTTTGGAGATGTTTTCTAAGGTGAATTAATTTTTTTTAAATGATACATCACCACATGGAAATAGTTGCATCACCACTATAACAGTGTACATTTAGTAGTTCAGATTCCCACCATATCAAGCCTTAAATTTCAGGATTTGAAAACAGTGGCATACATTCAAGCCTCTTTTGGGAACCCTAAAAATTAGAATACTTTCAGGAATATGAAAAGACTCAGTCATGCTGCTAATAATCCTACTTGTCAAACTACTCTTCTCACTGCTAACTAACACGAAGCTAAAATAGGCAGCACCCCAGATGACATGGTACATCATGTTGGAAGGATGTGCTTCTTCCCAGGACCTTTTACTCTATAGCCTATTACACTGGGGCATCAAGCAATGGTTCTCTTTTAAGTACATTCAGGACACATTTCAAGAGCTTTTGGTAATCTTTCCACTGAACAGGATTTTTTTCCCAAGATACCAACCTCATGCTTTTGGAAATTCAATTCATTTGAAGCTTGCCATATGCTTTCGGTCACAAGTTTTTAGCTCCTAACAACTTCATTTAAACTCTCTCAATAGGCTTAAGCTAGCACTCAGGACATTTATGCCACATTGGGTATGATGAAGTTATTGTCCTTGCAATTGATTTGGAACAACAAGTTGTACAGTAAAAATAGATGAAGGAACTAGAGAAAGTCACAAGGTAACACACACAAAATATAGGGTTGTACAAAAGGTACCAGGAGAAAGCAAGTTAAAGGGAAAGATTGGGATAAGGTAGTGCGAGTCAGGTAAACTTCTTATAAGAGGCAGGTCTTGAACCTAGTGCTAAAGGAATACTGAAAACTGGATTTTAAAAATGGAAGGGAGTGGCAGCCAGGTAGTGAAGTGAATAGAGCACCTGCCTTGGAATCAGGGGGATCTGAGTTCAAATCCAGCCTCAAACACTTGACATTTAACTAGCTGTGTGACCTTGGGCAAGTCACTTAATCCTGATTGCTCTGCCTTTCCCCAACTGGCCCCCCCATTGCAAAAAAAAAAAAAGACAAAAACCAACCACAACAAAAAAAAAGGGGGGGGGGAAGGCTTTTCAAAAAGATTCCCAAAAAAGGCACAAAGGCAAGAAGGTACAGTGAAGGTATGGAAACAGATCTCAAACTTTTTAGTTTCAGGACCCCCTGACACAGAAAAATTACTATGAATCCCAAAGAGCTTTTGTTTATGCAGATTGGATCTATTGATTTTGTTGTACTGGAAAAATATAGTGGATAGAGTGCTGGCTCTGGAGTCAGGAAGACCTGAGTTCAAATCTGATCTTAGACACTTATTAGCTGGTGACCTGGGCAAGATACTTAACCCTGTTTGCCTCAATTTTCTCATCTATTAAATGAGCTGGAAAAGGAAATGGCAGGCCACTCCAGCATCTCTGCCAAGAAAATCATGAAGAGTCAAACATAACTAACTGACTAAACAACAGTGTAGAAAATGGGATACTATTATGATTGGGGCAGGGGAACAATGAGGGGAGATGAGATTTATTAAGTAATATAGCATTGGTTAATAGACGCTGAAAATAAAGCTCTTGTGTTTTAAAAGGGCCTTTTTTTAAGAAGTCCCACCTAAAATCTCACCTTCTACTGTCTTTCCCAACCCCTCTTAATTCTAGTGCCTTCCTTCTTTTAATTATTCTCTATTTATCCTGCATATAATTTAATTTGCATATACTTGCATGTGGTCTACCAGATTAGATTGCAAACTCCTCCAGGGCAGGAACTGTCTTTTCCCCTCTATTTTGTATCCCCAGTGTTTGGCACAGTACCTACCACATAGAAGGTGCTTAATGAGATACTTAATGCTTTATTGAGATTGTAGAAAAAGATGATTAAAAATTATCTTGACAGGCTAGATCTAAGATGAAATTATTAAATTAATAGTAAGATATGTAAAGTAATATACTTAGGGTCTAAGAATCTAGAAAAATCTGTAAGAAAACTAGGTCTAATCATTCATCTAAAAAGAACCCTGGGGTCTTAGTGAACCACAAATTCAATATAAGTCAATAGTGTGAAGTGGTAACCAAAAAAAGCTAATTCCAGAGACAAAGAAAGCAATAGATTGACCTCTTCCCTGATCACACATCAGACAGAATTATATTACCTTTTAGGAGGAATACACACTAAAAAAAAGGGGGAAGCCTGCTTTCAGTGAGTACATATTATAGATTTAAAAAGATTTTGATAGTCCAAAACAACAAGCTGAAATTAATAATATAAAAAACTATATAAGTCTCTTCCAGCAGAAAGACAACCTTTTACTTGGTAATTCCAGAAAGCAGGCTCTTATTCTGGTAAACCCTGGATGAGATGACCCCCAAGATTCTTTCCAATGTACTGATTATGCTTTTTAAATATCTATAGCAATCACACTAAATAAAAGGTATTTCTAATAACTGGACCATTTAGATACCATTTTGTACCCAAAAGCATGGACACCATCTTTCAGGAGCCTACTCTTTTTCTTCAATAATCATATAGAGGGAAAGCCTAACAAATAGGCAGAGTTGACACAGCATTATTTTTAGGAGTGCAAAAATACCTTCTTCACTATCTTATTAATGTCTTAAATTCCAATACAACAAATCCATTCCTTTGCCTTAAGGTTCTATTCCATGTTAAAATACAAATACTTATAAGATAGGGCTCTTAACCTAAGGCTTGTGAACTTTTTTATTTTTAAAGTATTTTGATGACTATAATTCACCCCAATTGGCTCCTTTTGCAATTCTATGCATTTTATTTTATGCAATTTAAAACATGGTTCTGGGCAGAGATCTATGGCCCTCACTAGACTCCCCAAAGGGTCTGTGACACAAAAAAAGAGCAAGAATTTCTGACTTAGAAGGTACACCTATGTTCCAGCCTCATCTTAAATATCAATTCAGCTCTATCTCCTTAGTAAAGGATTTCATCTCTCCAGGTCTATGGTTTCCTTATCTGTAATATGAGTGGGGAAGTATTCAGACTGATCAATGTTTCCTAACTTATGTGATACAGAATCTTGGTGTTCTGTGAAATGTGAATAGGGAGTCTGTGAAGGGAAAACAATGATGCCAGAGATATTTTCCCTTTAGAATATTAAACATGAAATTATGTACATATAAATATATTTAAATGCAGATTTTTTTCAAAATGAGAATTGGACATTTTACCCCTGCTATTCCAATGGTAGCATCATTATTACATCGACATCATAGTCTCTGCTTTCAAGAAACTCGGGTTCTAGGTAGACAATATCTATCAATATCTATCAATATCTATGTGTGTGTGTGTATGTTTACAACAGAGACTGTATTGATGTTCTGCTTAGCACAGTGTTTTGAACATTGTAAATACTTAAATCTTTTTTTTTCATTCATTCATTTATCCATCCATACACTCTGAGTTTGGTGAATAGAACAAAGAAATGATTTATTGCTACTAGGCAGTTGTGATTGGGGATGTAAGGGAAGAGAAGGAATTCTAGTACTGTAGTGAATTGATAGACTTGAAATACATGTATTATTGATATGAAAGCATAGATTTAGAGATGGTTCATCTAGTCCAACTCCCCCTCCCATTTGTGGAAGAGGAAACAAGCCCAGAGAGGCAAAGTGATTTGTCCACAGTCACACAGGCAGTAAGGAGCAGAGCTGGGGTTTGAACCCTGACCCATCTGTCCAAAGCTGGCACCTTTTCTACTATACCACACTGCCCTACAAATAGTTCTGGGGCTTGAAGAGCAATGAGCAATGATGTGGTTGCCATTCTGGAGGAAGAGAAAGAACTTGGTTAACTGGACAAAGTCATAGCTATTGCAAGCTAAAACAAACAAAACAAAAACCACCCAAATTAGGGGTAGCACAAATACTCTTAGGGGACAAAAAGACAGTTAGTTACAGTTCAATAAATCTAGGAATGGAATTGGAGTGGAAGCAGCCTAGACTCCTAGATTCTAAACTGAACAGGTTTTTTAGGCATCTAAACTTATATCTGACATTTATAGGTCAGGTGGGAAAGGATCTTTGGGAAAGATTCCTAGGGCTTTGTACTTGGTATTTCAATAACTATCTATAAATTTTGTATGTTTTTTGGTACTTCCTTCCATTAATTGTTTCTTTTAAAGCCTTTAAAATCTATTTCTGTCCTAGTCTTCAAAGATAAAAATGTGTGTTGGGGGAGGGGGCGGGAACAGGGGACAATAAGGTAACAGGACCCAGGCTGGTGATGGTGAGACAGCAAGCAGTATGATGTGATAGAGAAGGCTGAATTTGGAGGAAGGAGACTGATTTCAAATCCTAGCTTTGCCACTTCTTATATGTGACCTGGGGCAAAGCACTTACCTCAGTTTTCCCATCTGTAAGATGGGGGAAGAGGCAAGATTGGACTAGGACGGTGAATTTTAAGGTACTTACCAACTCTAAAATCTCTGATCCTTGTATAAATCTAAGTCTAAAAAGCTGCTCCTCAAGAGCTAGGAAGGAATGCTGCCCTGCTGGTAAAGTTAGTAAAGTAAAGTAAGCAAAGCAAAACCAAAGCAAAGCAAAGCAAACTAAAGTAAAATAAGTAAAGAAAGTAGTAACCCTTAGGACTCACCTCACCTTAAGGATTTAGGGATTTTTGAACAATCCCTCTACCCTGAGACTGGAGTTAGGGCTTTACATTTGAGACATGTGGAAAATGAGACTGAGAGACTGTAACTTGCCCAAGTTGCAAAGTTAGAAGGTAGCAAAACAAGAACTGGAACCTTAGTCTTCAAACTCCAAGCCCAGGGCCCCTTTCCACCACAGCACCTGCCTGGTCCACCTGCCAAAGGTGTGAATGAATCAAGGCACTTTGGTACCAGAGATAGAACATCCTGTTAAAGTGGCCTTTTTGGGACAATATAACTGATTCCATTTTGTACTGTATTAGTTATTATGTACTATCAGCTACAAAAGAAAGCTCATAGGATTTGGAATATTTCTCAAGAACTCAACCACTTCTCTTTCTTTAATTGACAAAGAAGATATTGTATCCATCAGTCCAGTGAAAAGGGCTATACCAAAGAACACCTTTTTTTCTCCTGTAATAATTTTAGCACCTTTTTTTTTTCTAAAACTGTACCTTGTCCTTTTTGTAAGCCTTCTTATATATAACCTTCCTGATCGAACCCAAATACATATATGCCATGTGAGAAGTTGTGAGACCCACATGTCCATCAACTACTAATGGGGTGTGTCACACTCTTGAGGTATCCAGTTCTCTGCAATCTGTGCCTGCCTATTTGTGGCTAACAAGGACCCTGAAAATTCTTATAACAGTCCCTTTCACTGGGTGGTTACAGTTCTCCTACTGCTTGGGAATCACACATCAGAACTATGTGTGGTGGCATTTTGCAGCTCAAAACACTTTAAACTTAGTTATTCCAGTTTCAGTCAATAAATCCAAGTGAACAACATAAAGGACTTCTGATCATTTCTGTACTCTTTCTATCACCCTTTTGTTTCCAGAATCCATTAGCTAATGTTCCATTCTCCACAGCTCAGTATTTCCATTAGCAGATGCCTTCTCAATTAGAGACTTATATTGCTTCATACACAATTTCACTTCTGAGTCTCTTTGATGACAAAGAAGCTTAGTAGGAGCTGTCTATGCTGGTTCCAAAGAATGAAAGTGCTCAAAGGAAAAGGCAGGCATATTAGCTCATCTCTTAAGGAAAACTTAAGCAAAAGGCTTTTTTGTTTTGTTTTGTTTATGAATTAGTAGTGACTTTGAGGAGTAATGCTTTTTTAAATCACTTAAGGATAATGAATGCTGACACTATGCAGAAACCCTAACAGAAAACAGTGGGCATAAGTAACAAATTTTTCATATAAACCCTGACAGGTTTGCAGCCTCTTAATACCTACATTAATCAAACATGTCTCTCCCTCTAAAAACTGACCAGCAATAAGGTCTCTCATAAATCCTCAAAGCTGCAAATCTCAGCATCTTTTGCTTCTTTTAGAGCTTATCTACAAACATTCTTTGCACAGAAAGAAAAATGTTACGGCATACCACGATTACCACTTCAAACATTTCTGGGGTGACATGTATCTCCATAGGTTCATTTTTATACCACCTCAATGTTAGTATTTGACTGTTCTATTACTTTGAACTGTCTTACATTTTTTGGAAGCAATTTCCTGTCCCCTAATTTTAGTTTTTAAATGCTTTTTTTCAAGGCTGCTAGATGGCTAAATAGGTAAAGTACCAGGTCTCTCTAGTCAAGAAGACCTGAGATCAAATCTCATCTCAGATGTTTATTAGTTGTGTGACCCTAGACAAGTCACTTAATTTCCATCTGCCTCAATTTCCTCAACTGAGAAATAGGGACCATAATAGCAACTACCTCCCTCAGTTGTTGCAAGGATCAGACAAGATAATATTTGTAGAGTGCTTAGCACAGCTGCACATACATAATAGGTGCTTAATAAAGACTTAGTCCCTTTCCCCTGGTTTGAATGCTACTGCTTTCCCTTGGTCAATTATCTCTGCTTTGTCCTGTATATGTTTCATTTGTGCATTTGCATGTTTTCTCTCCCATTAGAACGTGGGCACCTAATCTTTTGCCTTTCCCTATATTGCCAGTGCTGAGCACAGTGCCTGGCAATATAGTAGGCACTTTACCAAATGATTTGTTGACCGACTGATTTTACCAATCAGTAAACCAGAAGAGAATTGATCTAGAGGTAAAAGTTACTATTGACTCTCAAATTTCACCCACAACAAACATCACACTTGAATTTCCCGAAAAGATACAGACTCGGGCAATGAAAAAACACTTTACTGAGTTATTAGCCCTGGGTTCTGGGACAGGACTTTAAAAGTCAAGAATAGGCAACTGCAACAGTGGTGAGGGGACTTGTAAGAGTGGATGAGAGGAACATATTCACACATCTCTTTTTCCTTTCCTTCTTCCTACCAGGGAAGTTACATGAGACTAAACTGGAGAGTCTGGCATACAGGGGAAACTGATTTGAATGAAAGTTGAGTTCTGCATTGTTCCAATCTACTCCAGGTAACTTAATTTAGGCAATGAGAAAGCTTCGGCAGTGATATTCACCAATGTTCACTAGCAAAGGTAAGTCAAATTACAGTCACCTGTGCTTTTATTGTCTTGTCTCCCTTCTTGAGACTTCCTACTTCTCTCACTTTAGCAGAGAGTCAGTTCATTTAGAGGAGAAACCATTATTCATTTTCTTTTTGCCTGTGAGTCTCCAGTGCCTTGTAGCTGTTTATTAAATGTTGTTGAACTGAACTGGATTGACACGTGGTACCCTCAGGTTGTCCAAAGTCTTCCCCCTCCACCCAGACCTACCTACTCTTATTCTAAAAGGTTTCCACTCTTATTCTAGGCCCAATCAAAATGCCCAGTCTCCATGTGATTCAAGTTAGATGTTGATCTGATTACAGTAATCCATTCTAAATTGTGAAAGTGGCTTAACTCTCCTTGGTAATTTAGATTAAAAAAAAACTAGTTTGTAAAGAAGGAATGCTGTCAGAGGAAAAGAATAAAAATAACCACTTACAAATTATGTCACTGGATGGAAGCCCTAATACTACTATTTGGCTTTATGAGATAAATTCTGGAAATGACAGCTGAATAGCCTGAATTAACCAAGTATTGACCAATTTGATCTCTATTCTGTCCAAGGGACTCTCAAAAGTCTTCTCTAGCACCACAATTGAAAGCATCCAGTCTTTAATGCTCGTCTTTCCTTATAGTCCATCTCTCACAGTCATACCTTACTACCAGAAGAACCATAGTTTTGACTACACGGAACTTCATTGGTAAAAGGATGTCTCTGCTTTTCAGTATGCTTTCTAGATTTGCCATAGCTTTCCTTCAAAGGAGCAAGGGTCTTTTAATTTTACAGTTTCGGTCACCATCTGCAGTGATCTTTGAGCTGAACAATATAAAATCTAACACTGCTTCTTTTTCTTCTCCCTCTATTTGCCAAAAAATGATGGGGCCAGTTGCTGAGATCTTGGGGTTTTTTTATGTTAAGTTTCAAGTCAGTTTTTACACTCTTCTCTTTTACCCCCAATCAAGAGGCTTCTTAATTCTTCTTCACTTTATGCCATCGGAGTGGTATCATTTGCATATCTGAGATTGTTGATATTCTTCCCAGGAACTTTAATTCTGACTTTTGATTCATCCAGCATATTCATTCCATTGTGCATAATATACTCTGCACATAAGTTAAATAAATAAGGTGACCACATACAGTCTTGTCATACTCATATTCCACTACTTAAGGTTAAGCCACTTTCACAACTTATAATGAATTATTCAATCAGATCAGCACCTAACCTGAATCACACAGAAACTGTGTGATTTGATGGGACATAGAATAAGAGTGGAAACCTTTTGGAATAAGAACAGTTATTCCACGACCTGTTGCTTCTTGGCCCATATACAGGTTCTTCAAGAGACAGGTAGGATGATTTGGTATTCCCCTCTCTTTGAGGGTTTGCCATGTTTTGTTGTGATCCATACAGTCAAAGGCTTTAATGTAGTCAATGAAACAGAAATAGATGTTTTTCTGGAACTATCTTTTTTTCTCCATAATCCAGAGAATGTTGGCAATTTGGTCTCTAGTTCCTCTGCCTCTTCAAAAACCAACCTGTTCTAATGGCAAGTCTCAGTTCATGTACTGTTGAATCCTAGCTTGCAGAATCTTAAGCATTACTTGTTGACATGTGAAATGAGTGCAATTGTTCAATAATTTAAATATTCTTTGGCATTATCCTTCTTTAGGATTGGGACATAAACTGATCTTTTCCAATCCAGTGGCCACTATTATGTTTTCCAAACTTGCTTAGTGTAATGAGTGCAGCACTTTAACAGCATCATCTTTTAGGATTTTAAAAAGCTCTGCTGGAATTTTGTCACCTCCACTAGCCTTACTGTGAGGAATGCTTCCTAAGGCCCACTTGTCTTCACTCTATAGGACATCAGCCTCTGGATCAGTAATTGCACTATCAGTATTGGAGGAGGAATACAAATAGTTTGGTTCAGCAGGCAAGAAAACCTGAACTCAAATTCTACCTTAGACACAGTGACTAGAGAGGTGTGATCTTAGGCTAGTGACTTAAATATAGCCTCAGTTTCCTAACCTATAAAATGAGTATAATATGAAACATAATAAAATGAACATAATAATAACATATAAACTCACTGCAATTAACAGGTATAAAGCACTAAATAAATGCTAGCTATAATTACTAATGTTATCACTGAATAGCTATCCTGAAAGACTTGTGGGACTGCCCTGTAGAGCAGGATTTAGATTTGTTTGTTTGGTTCCACAAGGTAAAGTCAGGACTAATGGGTAGAAACTATAAGAAATCTGAGTTCTGCTCAATATAAGGAAGAATATTTTAACTAGAGGTGTCCCCAAATGGAACAGGCTATCTCCTGAAGCAGAGAGATTCTCCCTCATGTTACACATTTAAGGAGAATTTCCACAGCCCAGGGTTAAGGCTGCTATGGTAAGGACTATGAACTAAGTGGGAGATTGAGCAGGAAAATTGACAGGAAAAGTCCTTTCCAACTCTAAGATTCCATAATCCCCTAAATATTTAGGATTTAATAGGACAAAGAACTAAAGAACACAATGTGAAAGCTGCAGCGGATATCATGATAGATTAAGATACATGTATCACTTCAAGTGAACCTGTATCCTCCACATTTAAACCAGACCAGGAAGTTGGGCACTCTCCAGAAGACTGATAAAAGAATGTGTATGCTGTGGCTCTGGCCCATGTCTGCAATGAACTCTCTCTCCTTTTCTCCCATCAACCGACACCTTCCCAAATCTTCCCCATCCTCCAAGGCCCAGCCCAAATATCATCTCTGCCAAAAAGTCTTCACTCATCCCCTTAGGCAGAAGGGATCTTTCCTTCCTAGAACCTGACACAGCATTTTATGCCTACCTTACTTTCTTATTAAATTCTATTTTTTTTCTTTTTACCATATTCAAGGCACTGTCCTAGGCACACAAGGTTTCTTCCAGCTCTAAATCTATCATCCTATGAGTTTATATTCTAATGCAGGGGAAGTGCTTAATAATTGATTATCAAACTGAGAGAAGTGATTATTTTTCTATTATATTAATAACCAGTTATTAAATCGGGGTCCTGGCTTTTTCTTTTTCATTTCCTCATTCAGGGACCAGCCCCTGTACACCAGTCAGTCAGTCAGTATATGATTGACGTTGCTGATAGATAAGATTGCCCAAATCCTCTGAGAACATGCTCCTTGATCTTAGGCAGGACCCTTCCTAACTAGAAGACCTTACTTCTATTTAGAGTTTAAACAGAATCTAATCTAGGTACATTACATCCCTACAGCATTAAGTCTATGCCCTTGTACCAACTTCCCAGCTCCCACTGAAGTTTAGGGTAACCCAGCTCATGAAGGAGAATACCAACCAGAGTGGTCCGGGTACAGCTGGATCCCTTTGTCCAGATAACTAGAGGCAGCCGAATCTCATGATCAGCCACATTCTCTTCAAGAGGGGCCGAGGGTTTTCAGCCCAACTTCCCCATTTGAAAACCTACCCTCTCATCAATTGTTCACCAATCAGGGCTGGTTTTCACCCGTCAGGGGCACCCTCTTTTCCATGATCTCCACGGTTTTGACTTTGGTTATTGAGAGAAAGAACTGCCCATCAATGTATTGATTAACAGCTAGCCCAATTAATAAATTGATCATTAATTACCCAGATACTCTCTCAGGGCTTTTCATTCTTCTCAAAGTGAATGTTGAAGTCAGGAAAACAAGCAGAAAGGCAAGGAACTATGGAACAATCTCGTTTTGGTAGGGCAAATTTTAAAGCCCTATTTAAATGTTAGCTATTATTAGCGTGATGTTTAGGCTCTCCTTGAGCACTCTTCCAGTAAATACTTGAAGTCAGGGCCAAAACGGTGTTCTTTACCATTATACCAGTGGTGTCATGGTCTTCCCCACCCAAACAGAGAGATCACATACCTAGGCAACCTCCTCCTATATAAGGTCACGACTTGGCACAGTAAGACCTTGCATAGCAAAGCCTGCTTTTCCTAATTCAGCCCAGAATTAAGAGGCCCAAGATAATTTTGATTGAGATAATGGTGTGGATGGAAGTGGATTACAAGATCTTGGGAGGAGCTGAAATAAGTACTAACAACCTAACACTATCAGAAATAAACTTCTTTGAACAGTGGCAGCATTTTCCAGTCTATTTCATACTCCATAGAACATTTAGGACATATATGAGAAAGAACAGAATGGGCCTCAAAAGATTCAGAGGGCTGCCCATCACATGACCCTCAAGAAAGAATCACTGCACACATACTGTTTAGCTATCTAATATTAGCTCATTCTGGGCATAGGTTGGAAAATTAATCCAAGACCATTTGAATTTGTCCTTTGTATTTACTCCCTATTTAATTCTCATGAAAAGCTCTGGGATCACAAATGACTGAGCCCAGAAATGCCTAATGGACAGTCTGATAGCTCTTGGCTGTCAAATTAATTATGACCAGTTGGAAAGATTTCTCTCAGATCTTATTTACAGGGCTATTAAAGAGGATTTGTGTAGCTTTAAAGTATGCAAAACTTGCAGTGAGAAGAGAGGCCCTTCCACATTTCTTAAACCAGAGTAGCCGGAACTTTGAATTCCATAAACATCAATTACCTACTTGGTACAAGGCATGCTGCTAGGATTAGGGCAATTTAGAAAGCCGAAAATCATTGTTAGTCATCCTCTTTGTATTAATCTATATTTTAAAGCAAATTCTCCTGATGGATTAGTTATAGATAGAACAAAAATTGTACTTATCTACTGAGATGTTTCTTTAGATCACTGTAGGGAATTTCCAAGCTAATAAAATGAGTGCAATCAGTAGTTTTACTATAGGTCTAGTATTAACCATTCCTGTTTCCAGAGGTAAGAATAAAGTGACTAAGCCCAAATTGAATAGCAGAACATTTTTCTAAGTTTCCTTTTATTTTCTGGACTACCGCAACACTCAAGATACAATATTAGTCATTACTAAATGATGGAGTGATAGTTAAATGAAAAACACATTTTGTCCTAGTAAACTTAACCTAAATTTTACAGCCTACTACCTCATTATACCCTAATACCAGGCCTCTTCCCCATCCAAATTAATTTGCATTTCATTCTCCATACAAAACTTGCCTACTCCCCTTCTCATGTCTCACTATGCCTTCCAAATGAAGTGTCCTCTACAAATGTCTCTTAATTCATGCTCCATCTTCTTCAAAACAAGATTTAAAATTAACTTCTAGAAGCTGGCCACAATTGACCTGCCTGACTTTATTCACTTTCCTATTAGGTGAACGCTTGAGACTTTCTAACTATTCAGATAAACCCCAAAATAGAATGGGCTGCCTGGGTAGGTTGTGAGCACCCATCTCCCTGTTTGGTGAGGAATGGGTGTGAAGGGGGATTTGGGGGGAGGTCCCTACTCAGATGCAGGTTGGCCTTGATCACTTCTGAGGGTCTTTTCATTTCTGAAATTCTATGATTCTGAGACCCAATTATTCAATTTGCACAGAATTGATTTGCATCTGCTAATACTTGTAAATGTGTTCTTTAGTTACTTCCACAGCTTGGGTATTCTGTCAACTCAACTAAATTATAAACTCCTTCAGGGCAGGGATTGGTGCCTTAGTTCTTTCCTATCCCCTAGCACCTAATATGGTGCTCTTGGTATAATGGAGACTTAAATGCCGTTGACTCACTGACTAGTTCCATGCTGGATGTTGACATCATTTCCAGCACTCTTCTAACTCAAAAAATGCAGTTTTAAAAGGCCAGTGCGTTCAAGAAGATCAAATGTAACATTTAATGTCGAACTTGGGAGGAGAGGGTGTGGTGTGAGGTGGAAGGGCTGGTGAGATCAGGGACTTTAAAAAAAAAAAGTGAGTGGAGAGTTTCCTCATAGAATTAAAGCACACACCTAAACTGCTCCCCCAGGAGGTAGCTGTATGTTCTATTTTTAAAGCTTTTTGCAAGACCTATAATGCTGTGTGGAAAATTCTCCATTTTCTAAATTCAACGGATGACAGGATCTTGCTTTTTCCTCAGCTTTTGTTGTTGTTTAGTCAATTAGTCACACTGGTTTTGTGATGACATTTGGGGTTTTTATGGCAAAGATACTGGAGTGGTTTTCCATTTCCTTCTCCAGCTCATTTTACAGATGAGGAAACTGAGGCAAAGTGACTTCCACCAGGTCACAGGACTAGTAAGTCATCTGAGGCCAGATCTAAACTCAGGTTCTCCTGACTCTGGGCCAAGAGCTCTATCCACTGCACTACCCAGCTGCCCCTTTTTCTTCAGCAGAGACTGAGAATCATCCTCTATATAATTAACCTACCATCTTCCCTCATTGGAATATTATTTCCTTAAAGACCCTTTGGATTTTGTCTTTGTATCTCCAAGGTTTAACACTATCCCTGACACATAGCAGACACTTAATAATAGATGATATAGTAAGCGGAGTCCCTGAATTTGAAGTCAGGCCTAAGTAGGTGTGTGGCCCTAGGCAAGTCACTTAAGCTATTTCTGCCTCAGTTCTCTCATCTGTAAAATGAGAGTAGAAATAGCATTTCCTTCTCAGGGTTGTGGCCAGGATTAAATGAGAGAATATTTGTAGAGCACTCTGTAAAACCTTAAAGTGCTACTCTTAGATCCTATGGATGCTTGTTGAGTGATTTGAAGACCATCATTGTCCAAGCTAGCCTTTTTGCTGCTGGCTAAGCAGTCCTATCTCTAGTCTTACTTCAAAAATCCTATTTTCTAAACCTTGTATTTTCTTGATGAGTTTCACCTCCAAGGTTTAGATCTATGAGCCCAGGAGCCCTTTACTTGCCCCTCTATTTGTTGATCCCCAAAGCATAAAATTAAATACAATACTCAAATAAGGGGTCCTTTTACATGATGGAGTATTTATAGAATCAGACTTAAAAGACATTAGCTTATACATATTTCTAAAACCATACCTATTCTCCAAATGAAGTGGGTCGACCTGCCATATTAATCAAACAACTTCCAGTTTCAATAACTCACTCTTCATTCTCCACTATTACAAGAAATCTTTATGGAATATTGGTCTGGATGCAAAACTCTGGATAAAATAGTATTGTTTTTTATTTCCTTGAAAACTCATTTCTCATTTATTCTGCTCAGTGGTTCACAGTCCTGTGGGGAGTAGACAAAGCTGGGAACACAGACCTAAGAAAGAAACAAAAGTGACCTACCCACCCCCAACTCTCCACAAAGAGTACTTCTAAGGGGATTGACCAGTGGGAAGTGGGGGTGCGGTGAGGAGGATCAGCTCTTCTTGAACTCATTTGAGAACTGACAAATTCTTCTTGAAGCTGATCACCTTTCAAGGACAAATGGGTGTCAAAACTTATAAGACACCCAAAAGTCAGCCATGAGAAGACATATCTTATTCCCTATCAAATCAATCTTAGAGCTTTGCTAAATCTCATGGCTGCTCTGGCCCTGCTGGATAAATTCTCATTCCCACTATTTCTTCCAGGTACATGTAATGAGATTATCCTAAATTTATATTGTGTGTATTGTAATTTTACAATGCACAGAAATCCACCTTGCTAATGTGAAACAAGAAAAGAATATCTCAGGGAAATGATGCAGCTGGATACAAGGGTTGAAAGTATACAAATGTTAAGGATGAAAGATTATCAGATAAAGGGGGGAAATTAAACTGAAAGGTCTGAAGAAGAGAAGTTAACTAGCAGAGGAATGATGGTCTTACTGCAAGAGACTCTTAATTTTTATTCATTGTCTCTAATCTCACCACCTCTCCCCAAACATTCTATAGACTGAGTCAAGATTAATTTTTCTTAAGTGCCACTTTCATCTCGGCCCACTGATGCATAAGAATCTATGACAAGATTAGTTTTGTTGAACTTTTAGGGCTGATACTCATTTATGTTTGTTTGTTCACCTGGAAATTTATAAAGTGCTGCTTTTTTAAAGCATGTTTGGGAATTCTAGTTTTTCTGGAATTATGACTACCATCATTGACTTCATAAGCATGCTCTCCAAAAAAAAGTGGCAAAGCCTATGTTCAGTTTTGACACGAACTGTGATTGATCATGTTTTGGAGAATTTCGTAAAACCCTTCAGAAGAATGGAGACCACTAAAAGTGTTAGAACATTAGTACTGGAAATAACTGAGATAGGCTTTTACTTCTGTAGAATTCTATATGTTTTTCACAAATTTTTTACCTATATACATACATATATAGGTATACACTTGTAATTGTATATCTTCACAGAAAAATCTCACTAAATTAGACTATCTAGAATAGAGGACCAGTCTAAATTAGCAAACAATCAAAATTATGGAATATTTGGAAATAGTTTTATTATTTTCAAGTACATATAATGATTTTGTGCTATTTTAAATGAATAAAGGAAGGAAGAGTTGTGCTCAGCACACTAGTCACATAGAAATAGGTGCCTTTAAATCACTCGAAAAACTGTCCTTTTAAATAATTAAAAGTCCCTTTGAAAGCTCATTTATACTTCAGATCTACCTTACTTTGCTAACAAATGAGTTCTTGGAGTATTTGGATAAATTTTATTTAAGTATACCAGGGAAGGTCAATCTTTAAAAGAATGTTGTACTGAGTCCTTTTGTAATTCAAATACAACCTTCTCAACTGTACATTTTCTAAGTTCAGATTTTAATATTTTGGGTTTTCTTAAAGCTATGCTGATTTGTGTAGCCAATTCTTCCCCCCTCCCCACATTGCTCATACAAAGGTTTGTTTTGTACTCTGTATTGCCCCAAATTCTGATTTTTAAAAAATCAAATCTGTTCTTTCAAGGCCATGGGAATCTCCAAATGAAGAAAATCCTCTTACCAATGCCAATTGTCATCTGTTCTGCAACCTAATTTCTTACTGAGTTACTCAGAGAGGACAATAAAAGGGTATGGGACTTATACAGAATCACACAGAAAGTTTGTGTCAAAGGCTCCTAACACTTGAATGCAAGTCTTCCCACCTGAAGGCAGCGTCTGGATAAAAAAAAAAATCCAAGTCTGACAGATATTACAATCCAAGTTTACAGAAGATCCAAATCCTACTTTCTATCTCTATGGGTCCAAATGAATGAGACTTTATTGTATTTTAAACACTCCACATTTTAGTTTTCTATCTCCTTTTTACAATTGGATTTAATAAAAACAAAGCTCAAAGGAGACTAACATTAATGCCAAACCACCAAATAATAAATTCTAAGGGGAAAGTAGACTAATTTTTCATAGTGGAGTTTAGTTTTACTTACATCTGTGTTACAGGAGCGATACCGTTTCCTTTCCCCAAGGCAATATTTTCCACCTCCTGAAGGTCTGAAAAAATATTTTGTTTTACATGTGAGTATGATATATATATATATACACATGTATATATACACACAGAGAGATTCAGATACTCTGTGATCAGAACATATAAGCTGCTTTAAAATAGTAAACATTCTTTTATTAAATTTTAATTATTTAGAATATTGATAATTTGTAAGAATAATGATTCTGTATGTAGAGCACAAGATTAAATTACTATGGTTAATGCTGTGTCTTCTCCTAATTGTCATGTTTAACATGCTTAGGAAAATTCAATGAAATTTATACACTGCAATTGTCATTGTAACTGGGTGCTCAGTCTTAGACATCAAATAAGGAAATCACTCACTTTTAGACATCTGCATAATACAGTGACCCAAACTGCCTATAGCACAAAAATGGACTTGGTAGAATATGTTATATTATTTGCAGGGTCCACACACGAAAAAAAAGTTTATTTTCTTTCTAGGCTAAAAGAATGGGGATTGCGACAACTTGAGCTACTTGCTGCTCTTAACAAGCATCTTAGGAAATCATTTCAGTTCAACGTAGGAAATGTTAGAATGCTTGTATTTTTAATTATTCCTAATTTAACAAGCACCTAATGGCCTTAAAATTTGTGTTTGGAAGTCAGCTAGCTGTATATTCTATTGAATTTTATTTTTTGGTTTTACATTCTAAACATCATTTAAATTACACATCATTTAATGAAAAATTTTCAGTTCTTAACTTCCTAGTTGACATGAATTATAGAATCATAGAATCTTGGATTTAGATAAGTCTTGAAGAATAACATTAGGAAAAGCAATATGCTATTATTTGGGCAGGCTATTTTTAGAAAGGAAATAGTATATTTCCTTTTCTTTTTTTTAAGTCCAAACCATCTCTTTTATATTTATTTTTATGTCTTTTACTGTTGACCGTTTCTTTATGGCAGCCACATTTGGGTCATATAATTTGCACATGTTTTATAATTTTGGCTCCCTCATGTCTATACTAGTCAATTAAAACGATATTTGGTTAATTTTGAATACCAGTGTCAAGGGAAGAAAATGGCTCAACTGGCATGAGAATTAGGAAAGGGCTAAGTGCTCTTGATTCTCAGACCAGTTTACATGGTGGTGGTGAGAACAGAGACTTGGCTATAAGGAGGGAGGAAAAATAGAGAGAGGACATTAGCCTCATCAGTTTGTGCTCAGCAAGGGACTAACAACTCATAAAAAAAACAGTAGAAAGAAGAATTCAAGCAAGACAGTAGAGAAAGTCGAGTCAGAGGTGTTTAAAACAGAAAAACAATTCCATTTTAAGAGTAGTAAGAGAGTAAGCTTAGGTGTCAGCAAGGCAAGAAAAGGGATCTATCTAGCTTTGCTTTTGGAGAGGGGAGCCATGGAAGGAAGTGTTAAGTCTTCTTGTGAAAAACAAAAGGGAAAACTTTCTCTACACACAGCTAATAATAAAAGTGACAACAAGAATGATGCAGAGGGCATCATAAGGCACCCAACTGATTCTGTACCACTTAATAGATATGAACTAGAAAAAGAGATCTTCAGACTGACCTCTGGACGGGAAGGGGGATGAACAGAGGACCTTAACTAAAAATGGGAGTATCTCATTACCAGATTGAGGAACTATTCATTGTGTGGGAGAAAGGTGGAGTATAAAGTAGAGAGTAGTCCACCTGTCATTCTCACTAGTGGGAGACAAAAGCAACCCAGCTAGCAAAGCCCAGCCAAGGGACTGGCCTTGGGCCAGAGGGAATTCAGTCCAAAGAGAGTCAGGGTGGGAGAAGAGCAGGCTGACCTGCCTCCAGTAGTCCTGGGGAGAAGGGGAGCGGCAGCTCAGGAAGATGATTAATGGGGGCATATGAAATGGAAACTATTTTAACACATGGGCAGTATTCTTTTCATTGTGATTTGTGATGTGAATCAAGGCATTTCAACCCTTGAGGTGCTCTCACTGGCTCTTTTAATACTAATGTACCAGTAATCATTTTATGTGACATGTGAAAAAAAACATACACACACACACACACAAAAACCAAACCTCAGGTTTTCCTAGGGATAATGGTGCCAAGCTGAGGCCAGATTTGGGGATATCTATGAATCACATGTTACTTCTGAGATTGGAAAATCTTATCTGATTATATCCTGAGATAAAAGGCCTTGATTACTACAGTAGGGTACCGAGCATCAAATGTTTAATTTTTAAATGGGGGGTGGGGAAGAAAAAGCACGTCTGTCTAGTACAGTTCTTTCTTTCTCCTGCTTTCCTGCCGCGATGGACTGCTCTGGAGACATGCGCTGGCTCACTGGAGAAACATTTTTACAGATAACATGTGAAACCACAGCTTTGAATCATTTCCAACTGTGTCTTTTTGTTGGCTCTGGCTTACTTTAGCTACTTACGCTGGACTGTCACAGTGTCTTAAGGATGAGGAGACGCCTCCCCCGCAGGTCCTGCTGCACTCTCCCCATATTGACCAGGGACCCCAGCCCCCATCTACGCTCTGGGGCCAAGTGCCAAAAGGAACACACTCTCCCTGATAACACCACTGCAAGATTTCATAGAAAACAGAAAATTAGCTTCCAGGCAGCTAGAGCCATCAGGACAGACATATCATATATATTTATATATCTATATATCTCTATATATATTTACAAGGGTCAGACAATGACCAATTATAGGCATTAGCATTCTCCCAAAAGATAACAGACTGGCATTTCACTTCTCTTTAGCCCTATTTAGACAGTGGTTAGAGTGTGTGTATGACTGGTGGATTATCTTTAGCAGAGCCCTGATTTATAAATCTGGAACGTATACACCAGGAGGTTAAAAAGGCCTAACTAGGCTGCTTTTGCCCGGTTCCTCCTCACTCTTAAGTTTTAAAGTTCCTCATTAGAGAGGGAGCTACAGACCTCAAAATCTCTTTTAGACATTTAGGTCTCTTTAAAAAAATTTTTAGAAAAACACACACATTATTATTAAACTCATGGAATGATAACGCAACATGGAAAGTTCCCCAGTAAGGAATTTTTATGATGGTAATTGCTTTTTCTTTAAAAAAGAAAGTCTGGTTGAGGCTACAATGGTAAAGGAATTTGTTGCGGTATTTCATCTACATGAATAGTGCAGACATAATAAAAGTAATGCCAAGACACTGGGGACTGGGTACAAAAAATCATTATATATACTGACTAGCCATCTGTATAGACCCTGTACGAACATGTGTCCTGGAATATTTTTTAACTTTACCCCCTGCAATAAACCACATACACTGCACATAAGGAGAAAGCCATGCATAATTTACCAAGGGATAGACATATTATAATCAGCTCATAACTCTAGCATGATAAATCTTATTTTGCAGGGTATGGTAAACTGAAAGAATGTCTTTCTTTCTTTAAAAAAAATCAGGAATTTTTCAGACTTTTGTTAGGGGCTTATTCTAAATTGTCCAGCACTGAGAAATAGCACTGAAAGACACAGCACATTTGCCATCAATGACAAAAAATAAACATGGAAATTTATACGAAAAAACAGCTAAATACCCCAGTACACAGAGATGCCCCCCCATACTCACTTATTGTGATTTTGCTTTTGTTTTGTAACAACAATGAAAATGAGACCTGCCATAGTGGTTGTTTTTTAAAATTTCACTAGTAATACAACTTGTTGCTCTCCTCCAGATAGCTATTATTTCCCACATTTTTTTTTTAAAGAAAGGCTTCTTTAATTTGGCATAACAGAGAAAAAATGCTAAATTTAGAGTAAGGAAAGCCAGTGTTCAAAGCCTATCTCCACCCTCTCCCACCTCAACCCCACCCACATATACTTAGTAGCTCTGTGACCTCAGACAAGCTACTTAACTTCCCATTATACGGAGCCTCAGTTTCCTCATCTGTAAAGTGGGGATAATACTACAGTGAGAGGCAGCCCATCAGCCTTGAAATCAGGAAGCACTGGGTTCTACTCTCTCCTGTGACAAACGCTAGCCATGTGGCCCTGTATAAGTCCATTAATCTTTCAGCATCACAGGCAAGTAAACTACCCAATAGGTGCAATCTTCATTGGTACAGGGCATTTCTTTACCTAAAATTCTCTATACCAATGAAATCACAGGTCTGATAAAAAATAAAACAAAACCATAATACTAATCTAGGTACTAATAGGTGACTAGAGCTGCTGTGACATTCAAATGAGATATTATATTTAAATCACTCTGTTATATAAATGCCAGTGCGATACTCTTCATCATCATCATCATTACTGCCATCAGCATTCCAATTTGCCTGTTAAAAATCCATTAGCCAAAGTAGCAGTTTTCAAATTTTTTGGTCTTAAGACCCCTTCGCACTCTTAAAAATTTCTGGGAATCCACCTCCAAGAATGTTCTTTTTATGTGGGTTATATCTATCTATAATTATCACGTTAGAATTTAACATGTCTTATTATACAAATCGTTTTGATCTTGTACGGCCCATGAAAGGATCGTGGGGACCTAGGGAGTTCTGAGACCACACTCTGCAAATCACCGAGCTAAAGAAACACAAGGCTGCTGCGAAGGTAACGTCTTACTGTCCCAGCCCCAACAGCAAATCCGAGGACATCGGATCGTTTAGATTTTTAAGATCTTACTTTAGAAAGAAAAAAAGAGCAAGTATTTACTCTAGTTCTACAAAAACCAAATGAAAGTCAAAAGAAAAAAGGCAAGGTGGTACAGTGGAGAAATAAATAACAGCCAAAAAGCCTGACAGATAAGCTTGACAATGGATAACTATGAATAAGGTAGGGCTGGCCAAGAGAAGAGGTTGAGGTGACCATTAATATCTTTAAGTACTATATAGTAAAGGTTTTAAAGAGGAATGTGCCAAATACTTACATCCACAGAGGATCATACAAGAAGAAAGGCTGAAGATAAAATTAGTGAGACTTTGGCCTAATATAAGAACTTTTTGACCTCAAGGATAAAAAAAAAAATCATCAAACAATCTACTAAGGAAGAATGAATCTCTATACCTAAAGAGCTTCAAGAAGAAAACCGACAGCTCTCTGTTAAATGATTTAGACAATGGGTAGCATTTTTAGAAGACCAATTCTTCACCTTTCTGAAGTGAAAAGATAATCTGAAAGAGGATGATGTGATGCAAGTATGAGACCTGGGGTAGGAATAGGGAGGAAATTGGGAAGACTGGAACATTTTTTGACAGTTGCTAGCTTATAACTGACCATAACTAACCAAATGTGGGGACCCTTCAGAAAAGAAATGTCAACAAATGATCTCTTTAGACCAAGGATTAGGTATTTTTATGATCTATGTTTTCTAAGTATAAGAATCAGGGTACAAGAATGCTTGTGGTGTTTGCTCACGTCATTTCCCACAGTGAGGAAGTCGGGTAATTTAATTATTCATGCCCTCACTTCAGAAAGCTGGGTTTCCATAATTGTTCCTCTTTTCCCCATTATATAACTAACAGCAGCATGACCTAGAAGACAGACACAGATTTGGAGCCAGGAAGACCTCCAATCAAGTCTTGCCTCTGACAGATACTGGCTGTGTGGCCATGGTCAAATCATCCGATCTCTTGCTGCTCTATCACTGATTTTCATTAACCTTCTGCCCCACCTCCACCCCCAAGGATTAAAACCCTGAAAAGAAAAAAAATGACAAATATGATGTTTTCCTAAGAAGCTTTTAAAATATTTTCAAGAAACACTATTGTTTTCTGAATGATATGGCTTACTACAAAGCCAGTGCTGTTCATGAGTTCCTAAGGACTAATGAGGACTTAGTTCCTAAGTTGAAGGCATCAGGCAATGGATTCCAACTAACCATTTTACAAATCAGAAGGATAAATACTATTTGAAATAAAATAAGTTGATTAAATTTTATTTGAAATAAAACATTTTAAGTGTTTCTGTTTCATAGGCTCATATACTTTTAGGGTCGCAAAGGATCATGGAAATAATTTACTCCAATCCCCTCATTTTACAGCAGTGGTTCTCAACCTGTGGGTCACGACCCCTTTTTGGGGTCGAATGACTCTTTCACAGGGGTCACACGGGTCATGTAAGATCATTGGAAGACACGTATTTCAGACGGTCTTAGGAACCGAGACACGGCTCCTCTATCCTTCTCCAGGCAGGTCTGCCCACATGCAGATATGCCCACATACCAGTATTAAAGCGTCACGGCATTAGGAAGGTTGAGAACCACTGTTTTACAGATAAGGAAACAGAAATTTAAAGTAGTCAAGTGACTTGCCCAAGATCACACAGCTAGTTGCCACAAGTTTGAATTATTTCTTCCAAATCATAAAGAAGTCAGTTGTAGAAAAAGCAGGGAGAACATTTTGATTATTTTTTTCATCTTTGCTTTTTCTTATTGCATATATTGAATTATAACAAAGACAAAGATTTAGTACCATCTACCCATCTAAATGCTATTTCAGACCAAGGATCAGATAATATAGAATAAACTCATCAAGACAAACTTTCATTTATTAAATATAATTATTAAATGTTATTTTTTCCTCTTTTCATGGGATAAAGAAAAGAAAGTCCTACAAGAATGAGGGATGTGCTAACCTGTTTATCAAAAAATAGTCACAAGGTATAAGACAAGTCAAATAATCAGAGACAAGCTTTGTTTCCTATAGCAACATGATTTTTGGTATGTGATAAATTCACTATTCAGGTTATAATATATTGCTTACAATGTCATTATTACATAGCATCTTGTGAATGGTTTCCTAGAAGCCATTTCACCGCATAAATTCAAGCTATTCATTTTATCAATTCCCTGGAAATATGACACAGTACATAATTATGTCAGCAGGTTAAGTAATGCAGATTTATGAGTAAAGAGCAAACAAGCCATAATAATGAAGGAATCTTCCTGTCAGCTAGTTGTTACAGAGAGCAGGGTCAGGTTTGACTGTCTAAGTATGTATGGCACTAGCGACTAGGAATGTTTATATTTTAATCTCAGCTTTGAACATGATTACTTCTGTGACCCAAGAGAAGTCATTTCATTTCCTGGCTTTGGTTTCCCTATCCATAAACTGAGTGTTAATTTTAATCCCTTAAGTCCAATAGGGCTGGGAGTGGTGATGGAGGTAAGGGGAGAGTGTAGCAAGGCAACAGCTAAGCCAAAGCCCAGTGCTGATATGGCAGTCTCAGAGGTTGTGCTATGATGCCAAAAGTCAAGTGGTGACTTTTTCTGCTTCCATGCTGTAGTAGGACTATTATCCTAAATAACAGTGAACTAGGTTAATTCATAGCGAAGCTGACTACTTGTCTACCTATCTTTCTATTTAAATACCTGAAACGTTCACATAATAACTGCATGACTCTGGACGAGTTCCTTTGATTAAGTACTCTAAGCAATTTTCTAACATTAAAAGCTACAGCTAGGTGCCAACCTGAATTGTCAGAGACAATTTTCTCCCCTGGGAGTTCCCTATACCAGTCAAGTCCAAGGTCTGTTCCCTGAAATGCTCACTGAGATCAGATAGGTAACTGGGCCTTCCTTCCATTAGATTTGGGTGTGTGGAACCAGTTTCAAAAAAGGTCATGAGTTGCTAGGTTTAGGGCTAGAAGTGACCATCAAGTTCACCTAGTCCAAACTGCTCATTTTATTTTTTTTATTTTTTTTTATTATTTTTTTTTTTGGAGAGGGGAAGGCAGGGCAATTGGGGTTAAGTGACTTGCCCAAGGTCACACAGCTGGTAAGTGTTAAGTGTCTGAGGCTGGATTTGAACTCAGGTCCTCCTGACTCCAGGGCTGATGCTCTATTTGCTGTGCCACCTAGCCACCCCCAAACCCCTCATTTTATAGAGGGAAAGAAAAGTCCCTAAGAAGTTAAGTGATTTCTCTAAGGTCACTGGGGAGGACGTGAAAGGCCTGGCATTTAAACTCAGTTCCTCTGATTAAAGATAGAATATTCCTCCCACTGTACCACCCTACCTGTTTAAAGTATAGAATTACAGAAGTTCAAAATAGATAAATATCATAGATAATTAGTTATTTTTCTTTTCTCACCCTAACCCCAGTATCTTAATTGCACAATGAAAGTAATCTACAAACATGATGTTTTCCTAAACTTTTAAAGCGTTTTCAAGAAACACTATTATTTTCTGAACAATATGGCTCATTATTACTACTACAAGGCCACAGCTGTTCATGAGGTACTAATAGGACTAATAAGGGTTTAGAGTCCTTAACTTGAAGGCATCGGGTGATGGGTTCCAACAACGACAAAATATAAATCAAATAATGAAACATTAAATAAAAACCCAGGAATCCACACGAGGGAATTAAGAGGTGAGCAGAGATGTAGGATTAATTTGTTTCCCCCACTGCAGCTAGGCCATCTTGGGGATGTAATTTTGGAATAACTTGTACTACAGCCAGAACTGGGCCCAGCCAGCATCTGGAAGGAGAGACCTCTAAGGAAATCCCAGGTTTCTAAAGGAAATGGTATTGGTGATTCAATACAGAGCATTCTTCCCGAATCAGAAGAGACCTGGGTTGGAGGGAGCACACTGTGCTATTTAGAAGGACTATCTTTCAGCTGGGATGTAAATAATGGTCTGCTTTGCAGGTGCAGGGACACAGAACTGTAACATCCTGGACCGGGTTCTAAATCAGAACATGTCATCCCTCAGCATCACTGCTTCCAGGACAATTGGAAGAGTTATTCTCCACTTCCTGCCCTTAATAGTTCTGGGCCTAGGCAAAGGGTACTGCATCCTACCCTAACATGAATTAAGAGCTAAAGATGTACATGAGCTGTATCACTTACCCGACATCATAGAAAGGTATCTGAGAGCCTAAGTCTAAGCCAATTTTCACTGACACAGCTCTATTTCATAGACCAAGCAAGATAGGAGGAATCTGGGTGATTTATATGCAAACCTCATTTTTACTAAATTCTTTCTCCCACCACGGACTCTAATGTCATTAGATCAAGTTTAAGGCAACAGATTAAGTATTTGGAACCTCCTTTGTGGTCGCCATCAGGGCTGACAAGGAGTGGCTCCTGACTGACTTCCGTATCTCTTTCAGCAATAATGCCGACCCTACTATCTGTCCTATTTCATCCTCCTTCAGATATTGGTATAGTGCTGGTTCCAATCCAAAGAGCTCTGACTGTTACCACATCTGAAGAAAGTTCTTTGGCTGGAAGTTACGCTGATTGATTCTCAGGAGTTTCTAACCCATGGACACACAGTACCAAGTGCACTGTCTGGGCTCATCAAATTTCCTCCTTTTGTTAATGCTACTGTCCCTGAGCATCTCCATTCAGACCATATGGTTCTTATTCGATCCTTGAATGGCTTGTTCAGGCAGCCTTCCAATGACTGTAATAGCGATGTCAGACCCCCCAGGACTCACGCAAAGATCAGTTTTTAATTTTTTGGCCATATTTCTTACTCCATCTGTTAAATGTGCATGGAACAGATCCCATACTTGCATGGAACATTTGTGGAACTGCGCCCCCGGGCATACATCCCATATCTTCTGCAGCCAGAGCTTGACGAGATCACTGTCCATCCAACCCTCTGGATGTATCTGTGCTATCACTCCAGTAATATTTCTCCCACTTTTTTTTTAAGTAAAGATTTATTCTGAACTATGAGCAGCTTTGGTTTTATCCTGTTGGCTAGACAGTCTATAAGTTCTTTCATGTTCTGTCTGATGAGGGTTGTTTTGTAGCCCAGGGGGCTAGGATCAGAGGTTGTAAGAGTTCCATTCATGTTTCTTAGACATGGTACTTGGACATTGGTCCTCTGAACTTTCAGAAACACATTAATTTTAGTTCTAGGTTCATTAAAAGACCTCAGACTATGGAAATATTTAGTTTATGGAAATATTTTTGCAAGATAAATCATACCTACCATCAACAAAAATTAGTTTCAAATAAAAGTAATGGGAAGCACTGATATTCCCACATGCCCATACTTTTTCAAAATGGATTATTAAGTACAGAAAGATCAACTCAGGTGCCCAACATCACGTAGTCTAATCTATGATATAAATCCAGTCTTGAATCCATGTGAATACCTCCCTGTGAAAATAACAGCTTTTAGCTTGATGCTCTACAACAGGGAATACAAGCATGGGTGTGCTGGAGACAGATTGTACAGGCTTGCAAGAATCAATTGTTAAATGTTCATGATATTATTTACATCTCAGAAATCAGCAAACTACAAATCAGGGCTCCATTTATTATTTTGTTGGTTGCCTAGATTTAAGACAGTGATGGAGAAAATATTAACAATGCAGGTCAAGCTTTAAAATATGTTCTGCATGGTTTTACACCCCACCCCCACCACAGCTGGTTGTTAAATATTTACCAGCATGCTCCTTGGTACAGGTATGGGCTAGAATATTTGCAGCAGAATATCATCTCTAATACTGGGTCCATTTCATTCACAGTTTCCTATCACACTATATGAAGACATAAAATTGCCTTTTCTCTCCATGAATTGTATCCCCTGAAATTTAAAAGCAAAATCAGAAGAAATATGTTGACATAAATGCCAACAATTTCTTAGTCTGTAATTTCTCAGTAGTGACCAAATTGACCCAGAATTATTTCTTCCTGTGTTGGTTCCAACTAAAGCAAAACATTTTAATCCTGGTTGGATTTGATAGCCCCAAACTGATACATACTGAAAAAATTCTGTCTCTGACAGCAGTAGGCACGTTTTCAGGAAGAAAAAACTTGAATAAAGACATTAGAAAACAGCAATCCACACAAAAGATAATAATAACTAGTATTTATGTGTAGTACTTTCAGCTTTACAAAGCATTTTACAAAAATTATCTCATTTTATCTTTTAACCTCCTTATAACCCTGACAGGTAGGGGCTAGTTTTATCCCTACTTTACAGAAGAGGAAAGTGAAGCAGAGGTAAAGTGACTAACCCAGGATCACACAGCTAGTAAATGTCTGAGGCCAGACTTGAACTCGTCTCCCTGACTCTTGGTCTGGTGCACTATCTGTGCCACCTAACTGCCTCTCAGATGATAAATGCACTTAGTAAGGGTGCACAATATGCTGTCTGAAGAGCCCTCAAGTCTCTGGTTTTATGGTCTAGCTACATGCAGCTTGGAAGCTCTTTGGAAGGCTTAAAAATCTTAAAAGCCACTGAAAGCAACATATTGAGGACCACCTTCTAGTCGTTTAGTCGTTTTTGAGCCTCACCTGACTGACTCTTCACAGCCCCTTTACAGGTTTTCCTAGCAAAGATACTAAAGTAGTTTGCCCTTTCCTTCTCCAGGTCATTTTATAGATAAGGAAACTGAGGCAAACAGGGCTTCCCCAAGGTCACATAGCTTAGTAAGTATCTGAAGTTAGACTTGAACTCAGGAGGAGAAGCCTTCCTGACTCCAAGCCCACTGCACTACCTAGCAGCCCTCCACCTTTTAGAACTCCTTCCTTTTTCCTTCCAAGCATATTTTTATTAAGACTTTTGCTAGTTCTATATCTAACTTTCTTTCCCTTACTCTCTCTGCTGGAGCCTGCTAGATTTATTTTGTAGATTTCTTTGATATTGGTTTTATAATACTGTCATGCTGTGACTGTAGATGGTCCCTTAGTGAGAACCCTCTCATATAGTGAGAATCAGAACCTTTTAGAAATCAAACTTATTAGTAATTTTCTGCCTCATGTTCCTTTTTTGATCCTGAGTTTAACATCCCATTCTTACTCCATGGCAATTATTACCCTTCTCTCTACCAGCTAATCTAAACAAATTTAAAATTTATTCCAACGACAATTTATTAAGCACCTACTATGTGCAAGGCCCACAGGAGGTAGGCACTTTTCAGTATTTCTGACCCTAGCAGCTCCCTATCCCTTCCAGATTCTGGTTCTCCCCATTAGAAATGTAAAACTCCTTGAGGGGAAGGACCATCACCTTTTCCCCTTGCTTTGTCTCCCTAACTTCTCTTGATCCTCACATATAATCTGTTTGGCATTTAAAACTGCCCCCCTCTTCTTACTTCTCCTGTCTTCTACTTTGCTCCCTTCCACAAATTCTGTGAGTTAGACCCATCAGCCTCTTGGTGGTTTGCTTTATCTCCTCTCTCTACCTTCCCAATGAAAGCAAACATTTGCCCCTAGAGCCTCAAATGCTCTTCCTCCTCATCTCGGCCCCTTGGCTTACCTGGCTTCCCGAAAAATTCAGCTTCAACTCCTACCTCCTGTCTGAGTCTATTCCTGGTCCCTGTAGCTGCTGGAACCTTCCTTTCTATGGTTCTCTTCCTTCTATCTTGGAGCATGCATCTTGTATGTGCCTATTTATTTCTATATTTCCATTCAAATGTAGGCTTCTTAAAGACACAGACTGTTTTTCCCTTTCTTTGTATCTTTATTACTTAACACAATGCTTGGCACATAGTAGGTACTTAATAAATGCATGCTGACTGAAATATGTGGGCTCTGCATCTAGTTTACATACACACACAGTCATATAAACATACACAATATCTTGCCATTATTACTAATCACAAAGCATAAAATAGAGATGATGCCATTATGTTTTAAACCCATGATGAGTGCTGAGCTGCATGGCCATTAACGATTGCTCATTTCTCCAGAAGGTACTTAGAGAAATTGATTATTTAAATACAATGTGTACGGAGCTAGCAAATCTAATGAAGGCATTAAACGTGATGGCATGTACAGTCTACTAGAAAGTATGAAGGTAAGTTATTAACAATTGATGGCAAATGAAGCTCTTGCTCCAGCCTCTTGCCATAAGTTTTCTTCCTTATGGTTGTACAATTCTCCTAACTACAGATTGATGTAAATTGCTACTTGTCGTTGACAAGGGTTGTTAGATACAAAATAAACCTAGACTGTTGTTTTAAGAGTGAGGTCCCTAATATTTTCTACTACTCCAGTGGAAAAAAAACCTATGAATTTTTGGTAGCATGTGAAGTTCTCCATATTTTTATTGGCTAACTACAAGTTCTCAAAAAAAAAGGATCTTTTATCCTTTAAAAATGACCCCATCAATTCATGTATTTAGCATAGTTTACCAACATTTCCAAACTCAGCATGGAAAAGTCATCAACATGGTACTAGGTCATGGGTCCTGAATGAAGCCGTCAGCAAGGATTAATAAACTGTGACAGCTGCCCAAAAGCTTTCATTCTCTGTATTTTAACATCAGACGGTAAGTTGAAATGCAGTGTAATCTTTGTTGAAACCAGCCCAGCCAACATGGCAGGAGTCAGAACTGAGAACAGATGACAGTAGCCATTGTTCATATAAATTTAGTCTGCAGCAGTAAATTCTAGAGATGGCCACAGGGATGAAGCATTTACAAAGGCAGCAATTCCCACAGTAATCAGGAAGGATAAGCTATTGCTCATCAGTGTAAACCAATCCTTTGAAACTGGACTCATAGAACTAAAGTAATTTCAGATCCCATGCCTAGGTACCTTGAGACTTTTAAAACTGCAGCTATTATCAAAATCTTTCTGGTAACATGAATTTCCTGGAATTTTTAAAGTAAAAAATTAGAGATTACATTACTAAATAATTTTAAAAGATTATTCTTTCTTAAAAAGACATAATTCATACTCATGCTTTCAGACAGCTATATTTTTAAAGAGAAATAGAAACAAATAATCACATTAATTCTATAAATGATGCTTTAAAAAAAATAGATACCAGAAAATGACCCATATATAAACTGGCAAGAATCAGGAACACACACATTTTTGCAAAATAATAAGGATAATGTAATATTATTAACAATAATAATAATAATCAGTGAACACTGTTTCTTAATGAATTCATGGTTTGCATTCAAGAACTTTACCTTTTGCTTCTAATTCACACCCATGGTATAAGAGGCAGTCATTTGGCTTACCCCTTTTTCTATGCTCCCAGTTTGGCACAGTGTCCCCTCTGCAGCCGGAATACTGTTGGTAACACAGCGATTACTTTTGCTGAGGCACCATAGCTCTCTACACACTTCCTAGGAAAGAAGGCAAAAGCAAGTTGATCAGAATTACAGACTAAAATTGTTTCCAGTCCTCCACATTAAACACAGGCATAGATACCTTCAAATTTGTTCTGGAAAACACAGACACGCACAAACACACAGAACAGGCAGTCTTTTAATGCGTGAATTTAAAGGAAGCTAGAAAATTGGAAAATATTTTGGAGTCATTTCAAAGCCAAAACAAGTCTAAGAACACTCTGAAGAAAGTGTGGCAGTATTGACTAGAGTTTGACAGAATGGGTCTTCCCTCAATGCATGGACACAATCTGTGCCATCACTGTGACTGATGCCTCTTCAGTATTCTTTTGGGGCTCTCTCTTCCTCTTTTGTTATGACTTCTCATTATTCTACCTCAGCATCAAAAATTGACAATGCTTTTGAAATAGGAAATGTAAAATATTTCATTTTGTTCATACTATATTAATCCATCACATTCTAAAAATGCTATTTCAAGGTATTACAAAGTAAATTGAATGAAAGAAAAAAACCATAAACCTACACACTGAGGAAGATATGAATATTTTCAAGGGTTGTTTTTGGTTAGGTAAATAATTATGGGGTTTGCACCCCTATTTCATCATCATTTCTACTTTTTAAAACATCTGTTTTATACAATCAACCACAATATGGTATTATAGTGTAATGGTTCAGTAACATAATATTTTGCTGTGTTACTTTGCTAATGCAAAGATATGTGACTGGTTCAATATTTAATGCTTATTAAATCACAAACTAAAAGAAGGTGGCAACCAGTCTTATCTAAATTATTCTAAATTAATCTAAATCTAAATCTTCCAGAGGCTACGTACTGCTAAGGCACACCACTCATGTTTAATAAGTAAATTTTAATTGAATGTTATATTTTTATTATTATACTTATATCTGCAATTTTGTTTTAAACTATCAGAAGAACTTTTTAATGAACTTTGAATAAACAAAATTTGTAAAATTTACAAAGTATAACATAAACAAAATGAGGTCATTCACTGAATTTTCCTTTTAGCACAGCATTTCTACCACATAGCAAATTAGAGCAATTACTCTAGACTATTTAGAGAGGGAAGAGGAGAGGGAAAAGAGTAAAGGAGATAACTCATAACTGCTCATTAGTAATTGGTTAAAATATAATTTGACACCACCTAGTCCTTTCCTCTTTTCTTCTCACTATCCCTTAGACTTCTTTTCATCCTTTTTGATCCCTCCTGACAGCCCTATCTACTAACTTGACTTGCAAGTTTCTGATGTTTTTATTCCAGGTTTTCTTAATCAAGGCTGCCCTTGATGTTCATTTTAACTAGATTTTACCTGCATTAAAATGTCAGGTAGATTGTAACTTGCTTTGGTCCTCATATTCCCTTAGTGTTAGCTTTGCCACTGAAAAATGTGATTGGTTCTTCCTATAAAGATATCCTAGGGTCCTTGAATATACCAAGGGCTTAAGAAGACTAAATCAAGATGGCTTCTAGGTTAATCTTAGAACAACAATGAGGTGATCAGAAGGGTTTCCTTTTATTCAAGAATGGAGAGAGTTCATATTTTTTAAAAAGGAAAATTTCCTTGTATTCCATCAAAATATTCAGAAATTTAGTCTTAGCACCTTACCTGCCACAAATTACAGGACGTTAAAAAGTTCACGTTCTCCCATAGCCTCAATTTCTGGTTTAGAAGAATATTTATTTATACCACTTTATAACTCAGCTTTTTTAATATAAAAGAGTTCCCTGGAATGGGAAGGCATAATGAAAATTTCATATTCATACAGGAACAGGGCCAAATTATTCACATCAGGCCCTAGGCGTCAGAAAGTTGCTCCAGGAGAAGCAAGAAGCAGAAAAATATGTTAATGAAAATGGCTACAAAGGTCCTAGAGCTGTCATCACCTGGCCAACAGAGAAAGGGATTTTGCTAAATTGAGAGACACATGGCCCTGATCACGTGTCTAAGCACCCTGAAGAAATAAAGATGGTAGAAAATGGAACCTTGAACAAGGCCAGCACACCTAGTAAGGCCTCAGGCTCAGAGGTGTATATAGAAAGTAATAAAAACCCTGTCCTTAGAAGCCCTCCAGTAAAGAAACCATTCTCCAAATGAACTCTGAGTCTACAACGAAAAAGATTCAGGAGATGCTCTGTATAAAGATGGACCTTGAAAAATGTGCTTCCAGGTACAGCTAGTAGGTGGTACACTGAATGAAGCACTGGGCCTGGAGTCAGGAGGAGATGAGTTCAAATCCAGCCTCAGATGCTTGGCACTTGTTAGCTGTGTAACCTTGGGCAAGTCTCTTAACCTCGACTGCCTTGCCTTCTTCCCTCCCATCCCCCCAAACGTGCTTCCATTTGAAAAAGTTATCAAGTCTTTCTGACCCTGCTAATTCTTGGCAGATGGAAGTATCTTTTACAAGAGCATTAAGTTCTATTTTTTAAAGTTGTATTTTTTATAAGTAGAGGTCTGAAGGTCTGTATAGCAGAAAATATCTCTCAGGATAAAAAATATGGAACTAAGAAGGATGTGCAGAACTTTAAAATAAAGCTAAAGATTGGTCTCTCTGTCTCGACAAAATGAAGATGCATGTTATCTAAGTGGTTCAGTAGAGTTGCTAGGTCAGGAGTCAGAAAGTCCTGAGTTCAAATCTGGATTGAGACACCAACTATTCATGTGATCCTGGATAAAGCTATCTACCTCAGTTTCCTCATTTGTAAAAATGGGGATAATAACTGCAGTCCTCTCTCAGGGTTGTTGTGAGGATAAAATAAATTAATATTTGTAAAGTGTTGGCATAACTTGGAATGCTATATAGGTAGAGGCTAGCTATCTAAGGTAATATAATGAAGTTGAAAGCACATTGGTTTTGATGTCAGAAGTCCTAAGTTCAAGTCCTGAATTTTATGCTGTGTGTACTTGAGCAAATCAGTCAACCTATCTGATGCTTAGTTTCCTCAGCTGTAAGGAGAAGGGGCTGCACTAGATGCCCCCACATAAGGTCCCCACCAGCTCTCAGTTTATGGCACTAAAATGACGGCTACCTTAGCCAAGAACATTTTCTGAGTAAAAGGTGAATCTGCATTTGCAATAAGAAAAAGAGCTTCTTCACAAAACAAGATTTTTGAAGGATACCTTGCTTCATAATACTGATTTACCAAAAAAAAAACAAAAAACAAAAAACCATTTTTTAAAAAAAGCAATTCCAAGTTGAATGAAACCAGAGCCTTTAGACTTGAGCCACAGTGTAAAAGTCAATTTGTGTTTACTTAAAATCTATGCTGCCTTTTCCAGAATTGATTATGATTTGAGTGATATATGCTTGATGAAGAATATTTAAGTAGTTGTTTCTTTTAACTATTGTATAGTCTTGTTGGCTGTAGACTTTTTCTGTTCCCTGTCAAAAAACCAAAAGAAATATACTGTATTTCCATTTTGTCTCCTATTCTTGAATAGTTGAATGAGTATAAGATCATTTTACTATTTCCTCATAGATGGAAGAATATTTAAGTTTTAATTTCTTAATTAAAATTTGGTCGATTTAAAAAAAAAAAAGCAATTCCAGGAAAAAATCTTAAACCTCTCGACTTTGTTGAGTTATAAGTAACTGATAAGAGTTACCTTCTCAGGAATTCCTGCTGCCTGAATTTTGATACATCCCAAGTGAGCTTTTATGCTTCAATAAAATTAAAATTTAAAATCATGGAATTAGGAAAACTCTTCTTTATGAGTTTAAACCCAGCCTCAGACACTTACTAGCTGTATGACCCTGGGCAAGTCATTTAACCTTGTTTACCTCAGTTACTCATCTATAAAATGAGCTACAGAAGGAAATGAAAAGCCACTCCAGTAACTCTTCCAAGAAAGCCCAAAAAGGGGTCACAATGAATCAGACATGACTTTAATAACAATGAAATTAAAATCTGAGACAGTGTCATACAATGGAAAGAGCACTAACTTGGGAGGGAGAGGACCAGAGGTTAAAACTTGACCTTGCTTCTTCTTATATGTGTGAACTTGGGCAAGGAAGTTAACCCCTCTGGGTCTCAGTTTCCCCAATGGCAAAATGAAGGACTTAGAGATAGTCCCTGAGCATCCTAAGAGTTCTAGCTACATGATCCCAGATTAAGATTTTGATGCCTCTGCCTTCTAAGAGATTTGCTGACTTGATCTATTGAATACCCATCACAATGTCAAGTATATCCAGAAAAATGTATTTGGTGATGGTGAAAAACAGCCTGAAGATGGTAATGACTCATAGCTAGTCCTGGCTTAGACTTGTTATGCCATGCATGCTGTGGTCTTGCTAACAAGTCATCTCTTGGGCCCCTTAGAGGTTATCAATTCTAGATTGAAGTTTGAAGAAAGTTATTATGAAGAAAGGTTGGGTCTGCCTCTTCCTGTTTGAGCTTGGGAAATGGAAAACAAAATTGGAGTGACAAGGTATAACAGCAACTGTAGTGCTCCTACTATAGTCAAAAACCGAACTGTAGAACCCAGGTCTTGATCACCCATGGAGCCTTTCAGGTTGTCTCTAAGAATACCACCCCCACCCCCCACCAAACGTAAAAAGTGAATTCCCTCAAAACTATTAAGTAATACATCACAAAAAGAGGGGTCAGGGTGGATAATATATACAACAACTATATGCTGTTGTAATTTGCCATTTATTAAAAGAAAGGAAGGATATGTGCTTTTAGGTTTCTTTGGTCAACCAAATCATCACAAATATAAAACTAAAGACTTTCTGATGAAGCTAAAGAACTCAACTGAAACCAACATAGCATTGTTTAGATGCTAAATTTTCATCCTAAAGATGTAATGTATAATGCCAATCTTACTTTTAAAGTGTATTAATTAAAAAAACTATGATGAAGGCAATATTGGAAGAAAGGGAGGCAGGAAGGCAGGAAGGCAGGAAGGTAGGAAGAAAGGAAGGAAGGAAGGATGGAAGGAAGGAAGGAAGGAAAGAAGGAAGGAAGGAAGGAAGGAAAGAAGGAAGGAAGGAAGGAAGTGAGGAAACTAAAGGAAGGAAGGAACCTATTAAAATCTTGGCCATCTTCCAATATATCTAAGCTAATGACATCAGCAATCATTTGTTACAATCTGAACAATTATTCTTCAAGGATAACTGAAGTACATTTCTCACTCATTTTTTGGTTTCTTTTTTTTCTGCCTCTTAAAAATATCTCTCAACAAAAAGAATAGTTAAGAGGACATGAGTTCTAGTTCAGATTCTGCTATTCACTAATTACATAAGGGCAAGTCACCCACTCTTTGTGGGCCTCAGTTTCTTTATCTGTAAAACAAAAATTCTCTTACAGCTCTATGACCTTTCTTCAATATTTCCAGTGAAAGTCTTTGACTTATGACATGAACAGGATGGGTGGTATGAGAATAAATTGTGGCCAAGGGAGAATGGGGTTAGTCAGCCCCATACCTGACTCTGCTAGTACTTACATTTATGTGAATAGAGAAGACAAATGGCTTGCTTTCTTTGTATGTAAGAATTGCACAGTTTCAAAGGTCTTTGTTTTTTTTCTGTTTTATATACCGTTTGGTTCCAAGCATTGCTCCAAAGTGAAAAAAAATATTTGAATAACTAAACAAGATGGGAATTTGTTTGGGGAAAAGCCCTCTGGTTTCCCTCTTTTCATTCTGGGCTAGATTCTCATGGACAAAAACAGAATCCAACAAAAAGTCATGAGTCCAGTAGAAAAATGATTGATGACAGCTTAATTATGGTAATTGTGCATAAAATATTACTCTAAGCATTCTTCATGCTTCTCTCAGGGTTCTAAATCCAGATTAAGCTTTGTAGCATTTTCTATGACTTGGAAGAAGATGAATGCAACTAAGAATCATCTTGTCACCAAATTTTTTTTTAATTGTATCTCACAACCACGAGAGGCAGAATGGCATAATAGGTAGAGAGCTAGCCTAGGAGCTAAGAATATCTGGGCTTAAATTTCACCTTGGAGATACACTGGCTGTGTGTTCTAGTCAGCTCTCTAAGATAGGTTGTCTTAATCGAGTATCCACAGGATCCCCACCCCAAGAGCTCTGTGAATGGATTTCAGTGGGCTCTGTTAACTTGGGTGGGGAAAAAAAATTACATCTTTATTTTTACTGAACTCTAACTGAGATTTAGCATTTCCCTTAATTGTGAATTTTTTAAAGCTATTATTCTGAGAACAGATCTGTAGGTTTCATCTGTTGGCCAAAGGGGTCAGTGACACACAAAAATGGTTAAGAACCTCTAAGAATATAAATTAGAAAGTGCAAACCTACATTGTTTGAAAGTGTTTCCTTATCTCAAGAATATCCTATTTTAGTGAAATCATAGGTCTAGTGCCCCAACCCTTTAATTCAATATTTCTTTGATAATGATAACAATAACAACAGGTATTTGTAGAGTTCTTTAAAGACATCATCTCATTTTATATACTCAGTCCTGTGAGGTAGGTAGTGATAGTATTATTACCCCTGTTTTACAGATGAGGATGCTAAGACTGAGAGCTAATAAGTGACTTAGGCTCATAATTAAAAATTAGAGCTGGAAGGGACCTGACCAATCATGTAGCTTCATAGAAAAGGGGAGAGGTGAACTAACTTGTCAGCGATAGTAAGTAGCAAAGACAAAATCTGAATCAATTCTATTGGTTTCCATCTAATATTACTTCCATGACACTAGATTTTCAGAAGGTCACGTGGTTGATAAATGGAAGAGTTGGGACTGAACTCCAAGGCTCCTGATTCTAAATAAGTGGGTTTTTTTTTCTCATTATACCACAGATGCCACACCAAAGCCAACACTAAAGAAAGACTATTATATATGAAGCTTCCTAATTTCACATTTTATGTCTGGACTTCAAAAGCCAAAATGCTTTATGCCCACTATCTGTAAGTAAATAAGGACTTTTTTAATGCTCATTTGAGTTTAAATGTTGAATATCACCTTCCAGATCATCAATCTTCTGGACCTGAGCCAATGTTGGCACATATTAGCAATAATTATCCTTTTATTTGTCTAGTCATCTCAATATTTATGCACATCATACCTCATAACTATAAACAAACAACAAGAAGAAAATATAATTCTTCAACAGATTTTGCAGATGTGTAGACTATAGCTACAGAGATACTAACAAGGACTCTGATCCCAACAGCAAAACTTTTCATTTGACATAGAAAGCCGTTCTCAACAAAATTAAAGTGTGTCTGCTAGAGTTCTTAAAAAAAGTCTAATTTGCTTTCCCCATACTTCTCTTTTTTCCTGGACAGTTACACATTAAAAAAAAATGAAAATGAACCTTTTGGTTTTTGTGGTTTTAATTAATTTGGTTCTCCTTTCTTAGCCACAAAGGGTACATGTAAGATCTTACTCTTTATTTTTGTACATTTATTTTATAATTTTGGGGTGGTTATTAAATTTATAATTTTAAAATTAAGAAAATAAAACAATGAAGGCAAAGAAGACAATTCTGCCTTCCTGGTAAAATCAGAAGCCCAGAATAACTTTTACAACTATTATATCAATAGGGAAACCAAATTAGGTGTCTGAGGATATAATGACTTCTTTATTGCTAGTCTGTTTTTTGGTTTTTTTTAAGGTAGAGGTCATAAAAGAGATATAATCATACTCAAAGGTATCTGCCCTGGGCAACCCTTATGCTATTCTGGTCCTTGATTCTGGATTTGAGAGTCTCCCTTTGCTCTTATTATCTTATCAGTAACATCCCTCAACATCTGTCTCCAATAAAACAGCCTAAAAACCCAGGAGAACTGGGCCCTGGAAAGGTCAGGAGGCAAGTCCTGATTAGAAAGGTTACTTACCATTTCATCACACAAAACAAAAATCAAGAACCAACACATGGTGACCGGATGGCCTCACTCCAGGTGTTTAGTAACTATCAGATGAAAAGGGATAAGGTATCCTCCAGGGGCTCGAAATAGATTTTAATCCTATTGTGCAAGGAGATAGAGTCTGAGCCCTAAGCCAGAGTTCAACCTGGGTCATTTTAATAACTACCCACTAGCAAAGAAAACAAATGGAAGTGTTTCCTTTTTGAAAAAAATAAAACAAAAACCAAAAACACCATCAACCAAGATGCAAACTCAGGAGAAAAAAATCTGAAGGCCACATTGAAAACACTAATGGTGTTTAACAGTTAATGAACTATGGATCCACTATCAATAGAAGATATGAGATGCTTCTGTTTCCACTGAACCACATCTAGTTACAGAGGAAAAACAAACACAGATCAATCTATCTCTCCCTACCTGGCAGGCTTGATTCTACAATTTCTGAATGTGTCTTTATACACAAAGGAGTTCTGGTAAAAAGGACATTTAATACCTTTGATTCGTTACCTTGCCTGTCTCTCTACCCAAATCAATGAACACTGTTATATGTTAGAGATCATCAAGGGCAGCAATTTTATAATCATGCCATTAAAAACATTCCAGTATTTAATTAATTCTTTCCAACCTGGAACTTTTTTTTTTGGTATTTGGTAATCTAGTTGGACACAATGGCAGGTAATCACTGCTACAGTGCAGCCTAAGGCTGGTGGATTGCTTAAGCTCAGCAGCTAAATTGCAGCAAGGTTAAAGCCAATTGAGTGTCCATGCTAAGTCCAGTACCAATATGGGGAGTCCCTAAGAGTGGTGAGCCATCAGGCTGCCAAAGGAAGGGCAAAGAGCTGCTCAAAGCTTCCACATTGATAAGCAAGCTGTAGAAACTGGTCATGAGGTGACTGCTGACCTTCCAGATAACTGAGTCACAACAATAATCACCATCTTATCATCATCATCATCATTATCATCATTACCATCTTCCTAATATTCAATAATTTGCATTTCCAATTGCAAATGAAGACTATTATTTCTTAACTTGCCATCAGTACAAGTGGAGAACAATTTGACAGAAATACTGACAGCATAACAAATATTCCTTACTTTTATACTTTTTTAAAAAGTTATCACTCAGTATCCTAATTTACAAGCTAAACATACTCAACTCCTTTCAACTTTCTTTTCATAAATGCTATCTGCAAAATTTTTAGTCATTTTGCCACTTTCTTCTCCAAAGTTCTCTTTTAGAAGGAATATTACAAGCCAGCTTCTAGGAGTAAAACCTAGAATAGATTTTAGTCAGCTCTTGGGTAAAGCAACTTGTCCAAAGTCACACAAGTAATGAGTTTTGAAGCTGTGGTTGAAAATCAAGTGTTCTGATGTCAAGTCCTGTATTCTTACCACTATACCATTCTGGATTCATTATCCTAGGGTTCTAGAAGAGTAAGAATTCAAAGATTTAATTCTCATTCTTGATAAAGATAGTTCTTCTTGGAAACTCCCTTTTTTCATCTAGACTATTGGTGACAAACTGAAACAGAAAGGGGTGCCACTAATCTATACACAAGCATACCTTGCAGACAGTATGCTGACTTGGTTTTAAAATCTAATATTATCTATGTTTTATTATAGTTTTATTTATTTTGTTAAATATTTCCCAATTACATTTTAATCTGGTTCTGGTACACTCTGTATTGTGGGTCGCCTCTGGTCTAGACCCATGATTTCATTTATATATGGAATCTCACAGTGAGCAAACTCTTTTTACCAATGAAAATCTACCTGGTATAGTTTTAGAGTCACCTGAAACAATGAAAAGTTAACTAATCCATCCAGTGTCAAACATCCAGTATTTATCAAAGGCAGGTCTCAACCAAGGTCTTCACAGCTCAGATCTGGCTCTCTATCTACTATAGCACGTTGCCTCTCAGAATCTCACTTTTTTAGCCACTAAACTGACTCCCTCTGTCTCTCATTCCCTCCTATGGATCCAGCTAGCATCTTTAGGCCTACAACTCTCACATCAGTTTCTTAGTCTCTGACTTGGGTTATAGTCACATATTTACATGTATCACTATAATATTTAACCTCTGAGGCCTTCTCCTAAATAAATATTCTTATTATTTAGATCCCAGAATAAATGCAATGTATTCTTTGTAAGAGACTATCTAATCCTCACTTAATTGCTGTGTACTTTAAAGCCGGTGGTATACTACTATAACAAGGATGGCAGCAAATGGGCATGAGACTCTTGTAATAAGGGCAGGCATTGCCTCTTCCCTAACTAAGAACTCTCTAAGCATAATTTCAGGTCCATAGTGAGGAGGAAGGAGAAATGATATTTCTTGGAAGAGGCCCCAGGAGCTCAGAGTTCCATGGGCCTTTTGCCTCTTTTGCAGACTAGGTAACAGAAATACGGAAAAGAAAAAGGAGAGGCACAAGGAAACAAAGAAGAAGCAAGAGAGAGAAGGCAGACTGACAAGGTGAGTGGCCTCACAGCCCAACCATTCCTACGGTATTCCTGAGCTTCCATTGAGATAAAAAGTCAAACTACAATAACAGTGGACAGAGAGATAGCAGGGAATATAGGGAGTATTATGGTCATGGTGTCCCTGAACCTATAAATCTTTGCATAAATCCAACATTCCTGGAGCCAAGTAGAGCAACTGTAATAGACTCCAGCCTACACCCAAGAAACTTTTACAAATCTCCAGGAGGCAGACAAGACTAAGCTTTTTTTTAACCACTGGGGATCAGAGTTCTAAGGTTCTTCTTTTGCTGATATGCTAAAGGAATTGGGGATTATGTGGGTGGGATTAGATTATACTCTTCCAGGAACCCATTAGGGGTTGTACTCATTTGCATATCAAGGGCAGAGTAAGCTTAGAACCTTATTGGCCCTTGTTTCCAAGATGCAGCTTCTTGGTCTCTTAAGGGCACAAAAAGTCCCAGGAGGCCCTCTGATTTGGTAAATTTCTGAAACCCACATGAGTCACCATATCTTTCACCATATCCTGCCCTAATTACCATTATGGAGATGAAAGAGACCATGTCCAGAGTAGCTCAGTGCCAATGAATCCCTGTTGCATATCCTTGCTGTTAGGGCAAAGTAAACCTCCTTTTGTTACTGTTCAATGACTTGTTAAGTCCCTTGTTCATCCCAGCAACAAACCTGTTCTAATATAATGCTGGGGTCAGAGTCACCTCTATCAATAAGCAAATCTCACAGTAGAGAATTAGTCCTGTAAAAAAATTTTTTTGCTAATTAAGTAGTAATTATAGCTAGCACTTATGTAACATTTTAAGATTTGCAAAGTGATAAGAGGTAAGAACTTTAAAAAAGTCTCCAGTTTTGTAACGTGGTCTCTTAAAATTATGATCTATATTTGTTCCAAAAAGGATTCTGAACCCTAGAAACCTGAAAATTTTCTACATAATAGGAAATTTTCCTGGGAAGCACAAAATACCTTATTGTGTTCACTCAAAGTAATTTGATGGCACATTCGGGGACACTAAACAATTTACCATTTATTATAAACCTGTGTCAGTATTGACAACTTTGATATTAATAAAATAAACACTATAATGAGATATTTTATAAATATTGTATAATTTTTTTTTTCTGAAAGCTTGGACCAATACTACATATATGTTAAGGCTTCATCTTCTTTAAGAGGATTGATTTTGCATTGCTTTGAAGGAACTACTTTTAATGAAGGACTGCATTCATTCATTCATTTATTCAATGAAGCAATGAATCATAAATGAATTCATTTATTCAACAAAACAAAGGAGAGGCAACAATCTGGCATTCTACCTGGGCTTAATTTTAGCAGACTATCCCAAAATTTCCCATGGAGGACCATGGCAGGAATGGAGAGAGGAGGAAGATAGAAAAAAGAAACAAACTTTAGAACTCTAAATCTGTTCTCTTTGATCTGAGATTCACATTCACTTGGAAAGACAAATTGAATAATGTGTAAGCTCATCCACTTAAAGTTATAGGTCACATTCTGTCTTTTCTGCTAACCATTCCAAATGAAGAATGCATCTTTTGCAAGACTCCAAGTGTTCCACAGAGCTAAGACTGGGCCCACAGGCTCTCTGAGAGAAGCATACCACCCAATCTGACACAGGGACAGAGGACAAGGCATTCATATTGCTCTCTCCTGCTCCACTCTCTTGTGCTAGACACCAGAAGCTGTCTCCAGGGAAAATCTGAAGGCTGTTCTTTGGAAAACGTGAGAAGGACTTGGTGATCAGTATCAGACCATGGGCAATACTTTGTCTAACCATACTTACTATTTTTAAAGGAAGGAAAAGCAAAACACAATATACCCCCCAAAATGTTTATGTGTTATTTCTAAGTCATCTTAGGCTGTGAAAAACTTCACAGATAATAAAATGCACCACAGCGAGGTCAACCATGTGCCAACAGTAATAAGATCTATAACATTTCTGAGGTTTTGTCTGGGGCCTTATGTCTATCTGTGGACCAGCTTTGTCTTGATGCTAACCAGTAAACTATGCACTGTTTATTGTTAGCATATATTGAACCACTAAAGCCATTTTGAAATAATGTTTGGAGCCTAATTTAAACTGACAGAACAAGGAAATTCAGAGTTAAGGCTGAGCTTGAGCCCTGAATTCATCCATTGTATTTAAAGATCACTTTGCATTTTGGTATAAAATCAGTAAGATCACCCACAGTCTAGAATCCTTATAGCACATAGGCACAGCAGTGACTATTTTAACATTAAAATCCTTTCTGAATTTAGACTTATTCATGTAAATTATTGCTTCAGTGTGCTTTTGCTTGATTTGGTTTTTCTATTTCTTTTTAATAGGAAATAGAGGTTAAAGCAAAAGGGAAAAAAAGTGAGATGATAGGCCGTGCACATTCCTTTAGGATATGGTAGGTTCAAATGAGATAATGTATTTAAAGTGTCATGTAAGCCTTCATGTACTGCATTAATATTAATTATTATTATATTTATTATAGCTGTATTATATTTATGTATGCAATTCTACATAATATGATACCATGTTACTATAAAATATTGTATTAAAATATCTGACACCTATAAGAAGTAGACATCTTTGGACATATTTGTGATCTTAATAGTATCACTTTATTCATAGGTCCCTTCATTTAGGAAGTCCAAGCTCCTTAAGAAACTTAGTGAAATTGCTACTACAGACCTAGCATACTTCTTTATAACCATGATATCCCGCTTTTCATGCTGTTGGCATGGACTTAGATGCTGCCTTGAAGAGACCCTAACTCTAAACATATGAGAAAGTGAAATTCATTCATACAATCTATTGCAAAGAAATTCAAACCCAATACTCAGGCATTAGACAACTTAAATATTTTTACACCTTAGAACATTCCAAATACCTTTGTGGCCCAAGGGAAACTCTAGTCTTCCCCCTTCTCTTTCAGACATGGCTAGCATAGAAGAGGGGCTTGTCTTCTTGGAGAATTTCCTAAACAAACAAACAAACAAAACCCTGGGAGCCAGCTTCCACTGGGCAAAGGGAGATGAAATCATGGACTGTCCACTGAAACAAGGAGTATATGGTACCCTTAATTTACTATGCGCATTAATTATAACTAGCCAAAAGAACACATGACTGGAAAGAGTTCTGGGTTTCAGACCAAGCTCCACCAATCATTTTGAGACCTTGAAAAAAGTAAGGTTTTTGTATACTACCTTTCCCATCTACAAGTTGTGGAAATGAATGAAGCACTTCACCAAAGCACTCTGAATTTCTTCAGGGAAAAAAAAACATACAAGGTAAATGCAAGAATGTGTTAGCTGGCCATTTCTAAATGTACCATATTGTACGTACCATATTATTTTATGGATCACTTACTGACAACAATCACTTTACCCTTACTTATGAAATACATAGGAACCACAGCCAAAACTCAGCTCTAGGACAATAATGAAGAATACTGTCATAAACAGAAATGACAAAATAATGTTATTTGGGTCCTCAAATTTGACCAGAATATGAACTGACGAACCCACTCCTGTAAAGAATTCAAGCAGGATTTCTGAGGGCTGTGAATGTGGTTCATGGCAGCCACTGTACTGACCACACAATGACCGAAAGTTGGAAACGACAGAGAGTAGATAAGTGTGGTCACTGCTGCGGTTCCCACGGACCACATCTCTTGTCGTTAGAAATCCTGCCTGAACACCATATTGAGCACTAGGACAGAATGGAATGAGAGGACTGAGCAACCTATCCAGAAGCCCCAACTTCACAGGGAGGATTCCTAGTCCGAATAAAGTGGATAGAGTCCAGGCTGCTCCAATGATCCCACTGCAAGAGTAGATGTCTGATCGCTCTTGATACCCACATTCAGATGGTAGATATATTACAAGATTTATCAAACATTTTCAATTAATTGTCAGGCACTGTGTTGAACAGAATACAGATGATGTCTCTGTTCTTCATGGCCATTATCTAAAGTATACTTTATTTACCTGATAGAACTGGCACCGTGAAAGACACTATGATTTATTCTCTAAAATGGCATTTATAAAGATTTTTAAACCTTGAAAAATCTACTAGCTACAACAGCTGTGTAAATACAGTTCTATTCAGCTTTTCGGGCACATATTTACTTACTAGACAGTAGCAATTATCTAGCATATATTTAGATGCTCATTAAAAAGTGGACTTTTGACCCAACATACTAGATTCTTCATAAGTACATGGTCTTTTTCTTTTCTTTTTGTAATGTAGACCTGTGGGCAAGTATATGAGTTTAAGGAAACTGGGTACAGTTGAAATATGTATTTGTTTATAAAGTATATATTCTTCTATACAGACCTTCTATCTGATTTCAGAGCTAAGAACACAGTACATACTTTATCAACACAAGGTTTAAAGAAATGAAAAAAGAAAAGAAATGCAAAGCAGAAGGCATATAAACAGAATGCCTTCACTTCTTTCATAGGTAACTAGGCTGACTTTCTAATATTTAAATGCTCAGTTACAACTGACATGAATGACAATTTTACTCACGAAGAGAGAGGAGATGTAAGTTAAAGTAATACTTTATTTGAGGAAGAAAAAATACAAGGAATACCTAGATTTCTGTTTTATTGGCAATATAGATCAACATATACAAAAACAAATTAAGATAAGTACATAGATGAGGGTAGAAGCAACATTCCAAACTACAGTTTGAGATAAACTATTATCCTTGACAATAAAGAAAAGCAAAAGCACAGATAAAGGAAACCCATAGGAAATCTCAAAGGATCATTTTGGTCATTAATTTCAACTTTCAAGAGATAAGCTATGACTAACAAAATTGTGTTAACTTTCACAGACCAATAAGGGCTCATCCAAAGAAAGAATGGAGTAAGATGGCAGTCAGTCTCCTTGAATTCAAATATTGTCTCTATGTAAATAATTCCCAAATCAATATATCCAGCCCTAGTATCTCCTTTGAGCTTCATCTGCACAGAACCAACTGCCAATTAAACATTTCCCATCAGGTGTCCCATAAGCATTTCAAACATGTCCAAATCAGAACTCATTATCTTCCTCTTCAAATTCTTCTTTCTCATTTCCCAATTCCCATCAGGGACACCACCACCCTTCAGTCACTCAGTTTCACAATCTCACAACTATCTGGGACTCTTCCTTCTCCTTCATCCCTCATATCCAATCACTTCACAAGACCTCTCAATTCTGCTTCCATAGCTCGTCTTTCCCTTTTCCCTCCTGTCATACCACAACTTGGCTAGTTCATAATATATTTTTGTGTAGCCTCTTCATTGATCAAGCTGCTTTCAAGGCTCTTCCTTCTTCAATCCATCCACCACACAGCTGTCAAAGTCACATTCCTAAAGGACACATCTGACCATGTCACTCCTCTGCTTAAAAAGTGGCTCCCTATTTTCTCTAATAAAAATTATAAATTTATCAATTATATCCTGGGCCATCTCCAGTCATCCTGATGAGTATCTGGTCCTTGGATGCAGATGGCTCTGGAGGAGAAAGTGAGGCTGGTGACCTTGCACAGTGTCCCTCTTCCCCCCCCCCCCCCAATCCAAGTCAACTGCAAGTCATGTCATCATTTCCCTGATGCCATGGTCCTCTTTGAAAATGAACAAAAACAAAAAACAGTAAATTCATCTGTTTTGAATTGAGAACACTTCGCAATCTCCAGACCCGAGGCTATCTTTCTAGGCTTATTCCTTATTCCTTTCATATCCCTGTTCCAGCCTGACAGACCTATTTGCTCTCCTTCACATGTCCTCATATGTCATATTCCATTTCTAATGCCCATGCTTTTCTACAATGTCTCTCATACTTAGAATGTACTCCTGTTTTGCCTCTTTCTTTAGAACCTCTAGCTCCCTCTCAAGTACTCAGTGTAAGTGAATTTTCTTCCTGTTTCTTCCCTAGTAGCAAGTAAATACTTGGCAGGCAGGGACTCTTTTGGGGGGGTTGGTTGTTGTTTTTGTTTTTGTTTTTTGTCTTTGTCTTCCTAGCACCTTGAGCAGGAGGTGCTTTAGAAATGCTTGATTGGCTGACACAATGAAATAAATGTTAAAGAAGATATGTGAAGATTTTTAAAGAAGATAAGAAAGAGGAAAAAACTTTACTCAGGGACCTGAAAGAGCTGGCCAGTCACACACAACTTTTATATCCATTGCACAAAATAGCAAGGAATCTGCCCAAGAATAATATTATACTTGTCTTCTCAAGAAGATTAAAAATCAATTCTCTTTGAATTGGAGACCAACAGGAGTTAACTGGTGAAGGTGGAATGGGTATAGTATTTAGACTAAACTGCCTGAAATTTTTCATTCTTTTTAATGCTACCAAAAATAATTTTTAAAAAATTCCCATTGGTAACAGAACTCCAAAATTGTTAGATTTTTAAAAGGAGATTATTCTCCTGCAAATGTATTTCTAAGTTTCACTCATTCAGTAAACACAAAATGGATACCTTCTACGTCTACAACACTCTGCAAGGCAGACTAATTTATTAATCTAAAGTTTAGGAAGAACTCAAAGTTTCTTGTACATTCCATGGTGGTACACATATTTCTACTACATGAGGCAGATGTGGAAAGACAATGAATTTGGATGCCAACATTTTTTCACAGCCATCTTTGTGTCTGTTTGTTTTTATTTGAACTCATGTCATTTTGGCCCTCCCTAAGAATTTGTCTGCATGTGGGCAGTGGGTGAAGCAACAGCTGAATGACCTCACCACTAACAACTATGAATTAAAACAATTCTAGCCAATTTAAAAGTGCCTATTAGCTTAATTTTTTTAAAGAAGAGTAGATTTTAAAACCATACTTTTTTTGTTGTTTATACACCATAAACTTTAATACTCAAAAGAATAGATTAGAAGCTATTCAAAGTGTGCCTGCTTTCTTGAAAGGAGCTAGCCTAACTCAGTATCACTCAAACATCTGAAAATGGTCAATAGACAAGTCAGAAAAAAAGGTGTAATAATAATTTAAAAATTTCTCAGCCCATATTCACACTGCAAGTGTTACTCAAATGACTCAAAGTAAACATGTGATGAATGATTCCATCTAACTCAACAGTTGTGTCATGAAGGAAAATATATACAAATGAGTAAGCAGTTCACTAAGTATAAGTATTAAGACTTCTTACCCCATATTTACACTGGCGGGATGTTGCTCCATACTGGAAACGACACTGCTCATCAGCATCATACACCTGACCTGGGGCCACAGCTGGATAAAGAAAGTCACGCTTGGGAGGCTCATTATCAAGGCAAGTACCACGGCCTGAACTGTTCAACATAAAGGATCAAAGGAGATTAGGTACTCTGTGGACTCTTTCAGTCAGAAGTACGATACCACATACTGATTCTTTGTTTTAATATGTTTGAACACATGAAGAAATATACTCTACTTGTAAATAATCCTGCAGTGGGATGAAATATTTCTACTGAAGTTTTATAGTTAGTTGGGAATATGAGATTCAAATAGCCATGTTATTCCATGACTAATACATACACACAAAACCTCCTTAGGTGATAATCCAAATATCACATTGTTCTTTAAAACAATGATTTAGAATAATTTTTGGAAACAAGGAAAACATAATTTCATATTTGCTCTAAGCCTGTTGTTTGTTTTCAATGAAAACATAGCCACATCTGGTTGTAGAATTAAAAACATGAAATGTGGCAAGTAACAAAAATGTGGTTTGCAACCATAACAACTTAATCTATGTAACTCCACTTTAGGAAGAAAAAAATGATTCTGTGATCAGACATGTCCTTTGGACCTGGAAAAATACCAATAATAAATGGGCAGAATGAAAGTATAGGTCAAGAGTCAAAAGTCTCTGCTCAAATGCAGTAAAAGTGTTGAGTCTCTTAGAAATTTCATATTTCAGCTAAGGTCATCAGTGTTGAAAAATGAAAACATTCTCTCTTTATAATCTCTCTTTTCAAAGTATGTCTGTCCTCCAACATAATAGTTTAATTTGGTGGAACAAATAATATAAAGGTCATTAAAAACCAGACAGAATGCCTTCATTTAAAGGGCTTTATGCTTTGCAAAATATACTTGTTCATTTTTATTTAGTCAGTGTGCATAAAATAGGACAGATGCTTTTTTACTTTCATTTCACATGTGAATAAGTCAGAATTTTTAAAGAATTCCTATGCCAACATTTAAACATTTTTTCCAACATTCCTGTCAATTGTGCCAGCCCTAGTGTTTTTTTTCCAAATCTTTTCCATCTACTGTGCCAAAGGAAAATAATTTCACAAGTAGCAGTTCTACAACTGTTATTTGGGACAGCTCAAATTGTCATTTATAGATAAGTTAAAAGAGGAACATTTCACAATAATGCATTCTACAATTACAATTTTATAAATTCATGAGATTCAAATGGTGTTAAAAATTCTTTCACTGATTTGAAGTTAGGTATTGCAGCAAATTAAAATCATTTTTAAAACTGAACCATATTATTTCTGAGGTCATTCAAAGACATCAATGACAACATACTCTACATCCATCTCTCTCGACTTTTTTGTCTTTTTCTTCTGTGATTTTTAAAAACATAATTAGTCAAAAAAGAGTAGTTCAAAAAGTTAATCACAACCAATCTCAAAATATGCTATATTATCCTACAAATGAATCAAGGGAAATAACATCATCATCACTTTTCAAAAGTTGAGCTCTTCCTTTACTGTCAAAGGAAAGATGTTGTTTCCGTAAGTTCTTGGGGAATATGGTGCTAAGACAGACAGGTTTTTACTATTGGCTAACGCCATAATCTCTCATGGCAGTGAAGAAAGTATCTTTTCTGTGGAGGAAAGAATATCTTCTCCAGAAATTTAGCAAGTAAAATAGTTCACATTACCATTATATAGAAACACTTTCTTTTGCCTGATTTGGAAATCTTTTAAGTATTGCTGCAGAAATTACCCTGTGCCCAGGACAGGTGAGGCTAGCTGAGTGAAAAAGAATACCAATTTCATGCATTTTTTTTCTCAGCATGAATTTCATGGTTAAAGGCAGGTTGGCTTTAAAAATATGGGAATCCATATCATATTTTCACTTTTATAAGACTGTTAGTGAATTCAAAAGTTCAGAATATACTTTGCTTAAAAAGAAGATTCTTGATAAGGAAATCAAACATAAAGTATGATGAAAGCGCAAGTTACCATAAGATTACCTTGCTGCTTTTCAACAGGAATAGGTTATTTGAATTAATAGTGGCGATTTCTTTTCATTTCTAATACTACTTAGAATATTACCATGAGCATATCTTATGAACATAAAAGATGAACATAAAATACCAACAAAATTTTGTTGTATTTCCATGAAAAAAATTTGTAAAAAATATATAGTGAAATGTTTGAATGAAAAGTTAAAAGCGCAATAATAAAAATAACAAGAAAAATTTAAAAAAAAACAAGAAAAAGATCATGGAATATATTCATCTTATGGCTTCCACTTTGAATTTGCTTGAAGTCAACCATTTAATTCTTTTCCATCGGTTAGTGCCACTTAGCTTGGCTTTCCAAAGGAAAGGAAGAGAAGGAAGGAAGGAAGGAAGGAGGGAAGGAAGGAAGGAAGGAAGGAAGGAGGAAGGAACGGAGGAAGGAAGGAAGAGAGAAGAAGAGAAGAGAGAGAAGGGAAGGGAAGAGAAGAGAAGAGAAGAGAAGAGAAGAGAAGAGAAGAGAAGAGAAGAGAAGAGAAGAGAAGAGAAGAGAAAAAAATTTAAACCCGGGAAATCAGAAAAGAAAAGATTTAAGCCAACAAGGTACTTCAAGCAAGAGTTGCCAGAGAGAGCCTCTGAGGAGCAATCCATGAAGAGTCCAAGAACTCCTCGAGAAAAAAATTCTTTCCTGGTGACAAACTGGGCAACTGATTAATTTTGCAAATGAGGCAACGACTACCTTATTTAGGTTAGGCATTTATTCCATCCATACTCTCATGATATTGCCACAAAGGTGTCCAAAATATGGTTCTTGTCTTTAAGATCCCTCAACAAAGAGAAGTAGCTCTATTCATTGGACCATAGTCACCTTGCCTAGACCTTGACACAGACTTATCCAAAATAATGATTTTACTTTTAAAGCTTTATTTAGAAACACTTTGTGTTCTACTGAGGTTTGTATTTGGTCTGAATAAAGAATTATACAGATTTTTTTTGTTTCCCTTTCAGAACTGTACAGAGAGAAAAACCATTACACAAAAATATGTAGGAGCAAAAGATTAAACATATAACATGATAATGCTACAAGTGGATAATGTCATGCCTTTGCTAAAATCTGTCATTATTAGATGTATAGAGATATTTTGGAACATGACACTAAGGAAGGAAGACTTTTTAAATAGGATTCACTGTATATCCCTAAGAGGTAGCTTCTCTTTTATGCTCAGAATAGAATTCAATATTTCTAGTCATTGAATCTGAATTCTCTTACCAATTAAATTAATCAAGGGAATTAATCAAGTCATCTCCACGAATTATATACAATACAGAGACACTATCTCAACTGAGTAAACATCATTCTTGGGATGGAGGCTAGGGTCTCTCATCATCACCCTCTAATTGACCAATCAACAAGCATTTATTAAGCACCTACTTTGTACCAGGTATTATTAGAAGGCACTGAGGATACAAAGGCAAATATGATACAATCTAACCTTCAAGGTACTTACATTCTAATAGGTAAATGTAATTTTTTAAAAACTTATTGATACAATTTACTTTGATAAAGACTAGGAACTATCTTGCCTTCATTTTCTCAATGTCAATATCCAATATTGTGATGTAACCAAATTAACAGTGAATAAGAGATCGTTTAATTTGGTTTTGCAAATAGAACAAAATTGTTCCAGTCTAAAAAGATTTAACCAGTCCACCATCCCTCCAAACGTATCAATAGCAATCTTTCTTTAAAAAAATAGCATTTTGTATAATATTACTGGTCTTGAGATATGTGTGGCTAATCTGTAAACCTGACTTATCTGGCCTTGTGCTTTATAAAATAGAACTGCCTCTGTATCTGAGAACTGTAAAATCTTAATAAAAATAACTAGTGACTAAAGTGTTTGAATTAACTAAAATTTTAGTTAGAGCATTAAGCAGAAAAAATTCTTTCTTGAAAAACTTTCTGAAATTCCACATTCTAGGAGAATATGTATATGTGTATATATTTTTTGATGAATGAAGAATTTATGCTGTGCAAAAATTATTCTAAAAATGAATATACAGATTGTATTTTATTAGAAGTTTAGCCACTGTATAAATTTGTTTTGTTGTCTCTTGTCTCTTTTATACAGAGGCTCAATACAGAAAAAAAATTCTAATTTGCCTATGATTCTGATTATGATCCATGTAGGTTTTGTTATTTAAATACTTGGGTCATTATATTCCATTTTAGTTCTACAAGCAATCATAGTGATGACAAAAATAATTTTGCATTGAATCTTTGTTAAACAGAGCACTTATAAATAATAATTATTTGTGTAATGATATTCAAAAATTTTCCATTCTGTTGACACAATTTTCAGTCACTACTAAACACATTTAAGATGACGATAGCACATTATAATAAGGCAAACCCAATGATTTTGATCAACCTCAAATCCTTGGTCCTAATATATTTAGACCAGAAAACATGATTCATGGCATCATGGAATGTAAGAATTCAAGGGATCTTAAAGATCACTTAGTGCAATGCCCTCATTTTTATCAATGAGGAAACTAAAGCACAGAGATGTTCATTGAATTGCCCAAGGTCACATGATAAGATGGTGGAAAATGCAGGAAGTGAACTTAGTTTCCTGGTTTTCAGTCCCATTTCTTTATACTTTTCCATGTTATTGGTATAGTAGAAAAAGTGCTGGATCTAGGGTCAGAGCAAGTCACTTCATCTCCCTGAACCTCAGGTTCCTCATCTGTAAAAAAAATGGTGGGACTAGAAGGCTTCGGCAGCCCTCCCAGTTCTGAATCTATGAGCCTACGATTTTATGTGCTTCACCATTAAAAACCAAACTCCAGTTTATATCCATAACAGAGAAGAAAATTAGCAAATCTAAGAATTATTTCCATTTCCATTTTTATTCTTCAGGCTAATTTCATGTTTAAGACAGAGTCTTTGCATTCTGGTAGCGTATTTGCTTTTCTGTTAAGTAGCATACTTTACACCAGGGATTCAAAGTCAATAATACTTTTATGTCCTCATAACTCTTATCTCAGATATACTGTCTTCCTTACATAGACAATTAGCCTGGAAAATAAGATCAAAACCAGAATAATAATTTGTAGATTTGCTAAATAGTGTTCCTTACTGCCAAACTTGGTCAAGGTTCAGTCTTTTACACTTTTGCATGGGGTCAAGTATGTGAACTTGACTAGACTTGCAGAATACATGATGATTCCCCTGATCATGTTTTTCAGTTTGCTTTCACTAAGACAATTTATACTCTGATTTTCAGGTTTATAGTCTAAAATGTAGAACCATCAAATGTTTCTTTTTAACTTTGTTCAAAACTTTACTATAAAAATGGTAATATTTTCATGCCATCTCAAAAAAAACACCCCCCAAAATCCAACACATTTTAATGTCACTAAAATAAAGCAAAAAGGGGGGGGAAGAATTATCTTAATCTATTATGTATAAAGGCTAACTATATTTATAGGGGCTTTTCTATCGGTTTTTATATAGAATTGGGATTGTACTATTCTCTATCTCAAATTGCCCGGATTCAAATCTCTCATTTCTTCAGGTACTGAGAATAATGCTTTCATCTTTTGGGTGGTCATACTCAATGACAAGCAAAATCAATATAATCAGACTGGATTTTTTCAGGTTGCAAGAACTATGCTGATACTAGTTAATTTGTCCTTGTTCTTTCTTTTACACATCATTAAAATGACTATATGAATAGACACATAACAAAAATGTAAGTTTATCACAGAATGGGAGAGAAGACTGCCAAGTTATTTTCTGAAGCACACTAAAACATAAAAAAAATCAAAATGTCAAAAATTCTTCATTCTGCAAAGAGGCATCTTTCTAGAAGAGTCTATCAAGTACTAATTGGCTTAGTTTTTTTTTTGCATAGTAGATTTGCATAGTCTTTGAATATGGCTACCACATAAGAAAAATTAATTAGTGTCTTGGTCACCCTGAAATTCTTCTTCCTGTCTCCATGGGAGCTGGTCCTGAGGAGCCAATCTCTCAATTTTTCTTCCCTACTTCACTTTGGGATATGAGATAATGATTTTGCTCTCCACACTTTCAGCATCCATGCTTTTTGTGATAATGGCTAGTCTGTATTTAATTCAGAACTGAAACAATCTGATCTGGCTCTCTAACAGTTTAAATAATTTTAACAGGCCCTAATCTAAATAAAGCTTTACTTGATTCACAGAAACCCGAGGAATTGTTGAAAACTATTTTAAATGACTATATCTTTCCTCTAAATAGTGGGAAATATATCAAAACTAGTCTAAATTCCTTGCGGCTGCCCTTCACTGACTGGTAGATCAGTCCATGGTCATTAGTGGGTGTGAGCCATAATAGTTCATCTTCTCTTTACTTTTTTTTTTTTAAGTTAAAAAAATAGTCCCGCAGGCAGATAGGAAGGACACTACCTGCAAAGCCGTCGTCGGAAAACATCAGAAGCTGGCATAACTCGTCCATTTTAACGGAAATGGGTTCTTTATTATTTAATCGGGACGGCTTCTGGGCGATTCATGAACCACTTATTGAATCACCGAGTTTAAGAAATCTGAAAAAAAATATTGGGAGTTGGTAAACACCACCTCCTGACGGATTGACAGCACTCAGTGTTTCAGAATGATACAAGAGAAACTTGTACTCTACTGGCTTTTATGGTCAAGGAATCACTTTCAGCCCAACATAAGGAATAGCGAATCTCCATAAATCATAGAAAGCTCATTGTTAAAATTCATCATCATCTTTGGCCTAGGCAGGCACTAAGGAGAGAAAAGTATGCATTTTGTTGGCTGGGCTGAGGTTTCTAAATAATTCATCTTTCAAGCTTTCTTTTTCTTGAGAAACTAAATAAAATGTTATGAGCCTTCCTGAGCCAACTTTAAAACATAAATATAAGCATAATTCCTGATCAGATTATCTCCAGATTTTTAAAAAATATCACATGTAGCTACTGAAGCAATTAAGTTTAGAGTATTAATAAGAAAGAACAAGAAAAATCCAATGTCCAAGCTCTTCTGTCTTTGTATACCAGTGAACTGGTCTATTTTAAGGGCCTTGAACTAATTTCTTTTTTAAATTCATGCTTGATCAGATTGTCATTAGAATTTTTTAGTTTGCATGAAAAGCAATATTCTCCCAGGTCTCTACCAATTGCCTCTTACTCATTTTTTACTTGGAATAAGAATTGTGTGAACTTTGATCCTTTGATTCTGTGGGATGGGAATATTTTCATTAATTATAAGATTAATAATCCCGTAAGACTCTCACAACAATCACAAGATCATAGATTTGGAGCTAGGAGGGACCTTGGAATTCATCATTCTCATTTAGAAATGAGGAAGCTGAGACGAAGAGATATGAAGTAACTTGCCCAAAGTCACATAAATAGCAATTTGAAGGTCTGTAATTTGAATCCAGGTCCCCTGACTCCAAATGCAATGCTTTTTCCACTGCACCAATGCTTCCCTCTACACTTTGGTAATCTCATTCACTCACTCTTCTGCCTTTGGAAAAAGTCCAACCTTCTTGCCGGAATAATGCTGCTTTGGAAGGATTTGGCTCCACAATAGCAACTTCTACTTATTTTGGCAAATCTCACCAAACCAGCAGGACTGAGCTGGATTTGGCCACTGATTCACGGACTCTCTTTTGTAGTAACAGAATGGTGACAATGTGGCTTCAGTCGAGCAGATTCTGACAGGTATTCAGACTGAGCCCACGTACAGAGGCCAATCAGACAGAAGGACACTGTGAATGAATCCTAGGTCTTATAAAGTCTCTTCAAAAAGTAAACCCTAGATCACGTGCAGGCATTCACAGGTACACCACAGTTTCTCTTTCAAGTGACAGATATTATTCTATCTTGATTTTAAGATCTGATGAAACGGAAAATTTGACCCAAGTATAAAATTTTGTTTTGAGATTAGATCATTTTCATAAAATGATATCCTTGATTGCTTTAGGTTACAAATGCCCCAAGGCTATTCTTGTGTGAATTTTCTTGGTAGGTAATTTAACCAAGAATAGTATAGTCAATTATTACTGAGATTAGAAAAAGCCTCTTGGTCATATGACAGATCCTTCACCAAAGGCCTACTTGGACGATAAGTCACATGTGTCAAAAACGTGGCCCTGTGGGCCACCACATACAGCCCACAACACTCCCAAATGCTGGCTAAACATTAAATTATAATTGGGAAATATTTAACAAAATAAAATAAAAATAAAATTATATCATATTTCGAAACAAAGTCAATATGCAGTCCACAGGAGCCTTATTATGGTGTAGTGGCTCCCATTTCCACTTGATTTTGACACCACTGAACTAAGAGACTCTGGGGTCCCCAAAGATTTGGGGACAGAGCACAAAATCTAGCAAGCCCTACTAAGTTGGAAAGGTAGTTATGTCCATCATCAGAGGACCATCCTAGCTAAGTTCAGAGAGACTCATTAACAGAAGTTTATTTTACCAAATGACATTTTATTTTGTTTTTGCCGTGGGAATTCATGAAGAGCTGCTAAGGTACAGAACCACTGATATCCACCTTGACGAAAATGGTGTACATACTGAGAAAACTGTGGGTTCATGAAATATTGGAGAAATATTGAGAAGTATTGCCTTATGAGTTGACTTTCATCTCTAGTCCATTTAAATATTTTTATTTTAATTCATTTAATGAAGTCCTTTTGTAACACTAGTGTTGGAAAGCTGGACCAAAAAATTTTTTAAGTTATGTTACAACAAGCTTATATACTTAGGACCTGATTAGTGCCAATAACAGAGTCCCACAAAGTAGCAAATTATTCAAACTTACACTATTTCCAGTGGGCTGGAACCAATTAGCATATTTTACATAATTATAACTGTGAATAGTGAAAATTTGAATACATGTGACCACTTTATGGGATTCATTATTTGCATTAATCAGGCCCTGACTGTATTATATGTATGTAACTTTGAAACACGATTGGACTTTCAGCATATCTGAACCCATCCACTAACAAACCATGCTATAACATGCCTACTATATTTTAACTGCTGAATTTTTTCCCTTAAATGAAACAATTCTAAAGAGAGAGAAAAAAATGAAATTTGTAAAGGGAGTTCATGCCAACATAAACTCTGGGTAAAGTCAATTTCTTAAAAACAACAACAACAACAAAAAACCCCAACTTTCATTGCCCAAATTTTCTCTAAATCAATCTGATTTCTTTGCAAAGTGCTTCATGTTCAAGGATAACTTCACAGAAGAGAACTGAGGTTAATGGTAGGACAACAAAGCTCTGAAACTTCTAAGATGCTATTCAAACTAAGTTCCACAGGTGAGAACTGGGAGAACATCTGCTTTCCTGGGGCAATGTATACCTCTGCTAACTGATAACCTTTCTTTTGAAGTAAGTAGACTCTTGTAACATGCATGAAGGGACCAGCAAAATAGCTCCATAATGCTGGAAAGATACTAAAAGTCATTTGTTAGCTGTCTGATCTTGGCAAAGAGACATTTTCCTTGTCTCTAAAGGCTAACTCCCTGGGTGTTTACTGTATTGGTAGGCATGTGGGCCATGCTTGACCTTATATAAAACCCAAATGTAGCCTATGAAATTTTCCTTTCAAAGAAATTTCTCTTAAGGCAGTTGGCCTATATTCAGACCAATGGGGTTTCTTTATTAAACGCTTTCAAACTTCCGTGATACTCTGTTTTTCCATCAACAATTAAAAAAAAATTTATAGTGTCTTCCTATGACATGTTTGTATATAATAAAGAAATCACATAAGTCTGAATTTTGTATGACATAGCTTCATATTTCTGAAACAATACTTAATCACTCATATATTTAACAACCTCCCAACCATAGCCCTGCTCCAGCTCCTCTGAAATCTATTTAGCAGACTATAATATCATTTGAAAAGGAGGAAAAAAGAACTTGCCACAGTATAAAGATAATTTTGGAAACAGTCTGGGATATGTTATTGGACCTCTATTAATGTCACATAGTACAACATATGAAGCTCTAGAGCCAATTGGGCTTCTATCGATGTCTTATTTCTGGAAAAATTCATCATTCCTCTCCAAAGGTTACTTACTCTAGAAAGCTTGTAATGTAGTCCCTGCTGCAGGCAGACCAGGAAAAAGGATTGGTGTTTGCAGTGATGTGAGCTGCCATAAGTTTTGCTGCTTCGTGACCTTTGGTCCCACAAGAATTTCCAATTCCATCATGGTTCATCCCAAAACTGTTCAAAAAGAGAATTAACAATGAAAGAGATAAAAAAGTGAAAAGTGGAAATGAGAAAAAGGATGCATAATTTTCCTATGGAATGGGATCCAATACATGATCTAATTTAGGATTATAGGTTAGCTGGAAGAGACTTTGGAGATCATCAATTCTATTCCCTTCATTTTACAGAAGAAGAGACTGAAGGCTCCAAAGGTTAAATAATTTGCTTGAGATCAAACAGAAAGAAAGCACTAGAGGCGAGATTTGAGCCTGGATCCTCTGACTCCAGAGTCAGTGGTCTCCATTGTTCTACACAGCCTTTCTTGGTAGAAATAGATACTTAGGATTCAAAATTCTTTTACATTCAGTTCAACCTAAAAACAATTTGTTGGGGCGGAGTTTAAAACATTATTACATGGGTACCACTTATCTGAGAACTGTCCAGTAAGGATATTAAAGTCATTGCCACGCATAAAAGATTTGAATACTAGTTTATGAATTTTGTATTTTTATAGGCTTACACAGATAGAAGATGTCTCTTATTATTCCACAATAAACTATATCAGCAAGCAGAACTCAGGTTTTTCTTTTCAAATTACAAGAATATATTCCCCTGATCTATGTTCCTAATAATGTATTATGCTTATCATAAAGCCAGGAAGGAAGGAAGGGAGGGAGAGGGGGAGGAAGGAAGGGAAGAAAGAAGGAAATAAAGAAGGGAGAAAGGGAGGGAGGGA
>CM053594.1:319420719-319454755 GCA_028646575.1 Pseudocheirus occidentalis
AGGGAAGGAACGACATAAACTCTAAACTGGGTATCTTGCCACACAGGAGAGTAGGGGGGGATTGGGTTGAGAGGCAGGATGATGGGGAGGGGTTTGCTGGAAACACACACTTCAGTAAAGGGACAGGGACAGGGTAGAGAACAGAACAAGGGGTGGTGGGATTGGAAGGAGGGACATATAATCAGTCTCTCACAATATGTCCACTGTGGAGATGTCCTGTGTAATTACACATGTACAGCCTGTATAGAATTGCTTGTCCTTCCAGTGGGTGACGAGGGAGGAACTGAGAGAATCTAGAATTTAAAGTTCTACAATTAAATGTTAAAATATATATGTATATATTATATATGTAATAATAATTATTATTAACTACATGCAACTGGGAATTAAGATATACAGGCACTGGGGTAGGGAGACCCTCCCTGCCCTGCCAGAAAGTTAGAGGGGTGATAGAGGAGGACATAAAAGAGAGAAGATCAGGGTAGGGGCTTTACAATGGAATCAACTGTTTTGGGGTCGTGGGTAGGGGAAAGATGGGGAGAAAATTTGTAACTCAAAATCTCTTGGAAATGAATGATATAAACAAGAAAATAAATAAAATAATTAAGTATAAAAGAAAAAATTAAAAACATCAGAATAGATTCTGAAGAAGATGTTTATTAAACTAGATATTTGGCAAAAGATGGATAATTCCTTCCAGTAAGACAGGTACCACAGGTCCAACTAGGTCCAAATTAGTAGAAGTAGTATATTCAAATTTGCAACATTTGTAGTTATAATGATGAAAAATGTGTAATTGGTTCTATCTAGACCAGTAGAAACATACAGTCCAAGTTCAAATAATGCAGCAGCTTCAGGGCAATGTTATTATTTGCACTTCTCAGAACTTGGCTGTTCGGTTCATGGACTCAAAACTCTGGAGCTGGAAGGGACCTCAGAGATCATCTAATCTATTTTACAGATGAGAAAACTGAGGCCTAGAGCCTTTTGCAAGTTCACTCAGGTAGTAAGCCTCAGCGCCAGTGCTCTTTGACCTGTATTATCCTGCTTCTGCTTTCCACATGGGGAGAGGCTTAGACGCTTGTCATTGGTCACAGAGCTCATCTGAGGTGGCGTTTAAACCTAGGTTTCTTCTGGCTTCAGACTCTCAGTACTTTTCTTTTCCACTAAGTAAGGTAAAGAATACAACCATTATCATCCCCGTTGTACACTTGGGATAATAGGCTCTAAGCATTGAGTAACTTGAAGGGGAAGAGAAAACATTTTAAAGAACCAAAGAAGTGAGAAGAGTTGGGATGGTGATTTTCAAGTATTTTTGAAACAGAAAATATTGGCATTTCATCATAAGCCCTGGAATGGGTGCTGACCTTGAGTGCATACACCAATGGTCAGAACATATTTTAGACTGTCTACACAGGTTTTCTCCTAAAGCTGCATTTCATCTTTTCTTTTTGTCTCATGTGTAAGTTTATTTTCATTATCAAGCTGATTACATAAATGCAAATTTTTTCTTTTAAAAATTTATTTATTTTATTTTGACCTTAAGAAATAAGACAACAATTTCCATGTCATAGTAAATAGAAAAAACATGATTGCTCATGACATTGCAAATCTATTTTGTACAACTTGCTCTTCCCTTTAAATATATAATAAAGTTATCAGGTAACTTTCTTTTTTTCTTCCCTTCCCCCACACCACCCAAGAGATGGCTAACCATTAGATACAAATATATGTATGTATGTATGTATGTATGTGTATATATATAGATATATACACATACACACACGTGTGTGTACATGTATATATGTGCATAACGCACATATGTGCCCACAAATACATAAAACCATTCTATCCATACTTCTGTTTATCAGTTTGTTCTCTGAATGCAGATAGCATCTTCCTTCATATATCCTTTGTAGTTAACTTGGGTGTTTATCATAGTCAAAATGACTTAGTCCCTCCAAGCTCTTCTTAAAGCAATATTGTTGTTACTATATACAATGTTCTCTTGGTTCTATTCATTTTGATTTTCATTATTTCATGCAAATCTATCCATGTGGTGCCTCTGAGTTATTTTGACTTGCATTTATCTAATCAATAGAGGTTTAGAGCATTTTTTCATATGACTATAGATAGTAAAGGTAAATTTTATACAGGTCTTTAGACAATTACAAAAATATTAGCAGGGGATTTTAAAAAAATCAGATATTGAAGTTTATCATAATAATATGAGGAAGCTAAATAGTATAGAAGATAAAATGTAGGACCTGGAATTTGGAAGGTCTGAGTTCAAATCTGGCCTCAGAACTTTACTAACTATGGTCTTAGGCAAGTCATTTAACCTGTATCTTCCTCAGTTTCCTCATATGTAAAATGAGATAATAATAGCATCTGCTTCCCAGAGTTGTTCTCGGGATAAAATAAGATAATATTTAAATAGGGCTTTACAAACTTTAAAGAGCTATTGTTATTCATTCTTCATTTTTGAAGAGGACCAATGCCATCACAGATGATGTCTTGACTGGCCCATGGATTAGATGTGAGGCAGAGCTGCACACAGCTGTCAGCATCACTCTCTCAAATTCTAGCAATAATCATGTTATCATGTTAGCTCCTATACTGCACATTATCGATTATGAAACACTTTCTCTTCTAAGAACCTTTTGAGATAGATGATATAAATATTGTTTCCATTTTACAGATAAAGGAACTAATGATTAGAGAAATTAAGTGACTGCCTGTGGTCTCTCAGATAGTGAGTGTCTGAACTGGCAATGGAATGAAAGAGTTTTGATCCTGAAACTAGTGCTCTTTCCATTCCCCCATTTATATATGGAGCGAGGTATATTGCCAAAGAATGTAGACTGCCAAGTGAGGAAGGTAAACCTAAGCTCTTTTCACATTGCCTTTTTAATACAAGTGACTTGAGGTCTTTCTTCAGCATTCTTTCCAGAGGGTGGCAAGCATTGTCAATTTTCTTGGCCCTTAAAGAATTTTTGCTTTTAATGATTCCGTTCCATTTGGCAGTGCAACTGAGGTCAGTTTTGAGTGCTTCTGCTTGACTATATGCAAAATAAATAGGAAAGATCTGTCTCAGTGTCGTTTTGCTCTTTTACGGCCACATGTAGCAGGGCTCAGTGAGACAAAAGAAGTTCTGTTGTTGGTCTGGGAACATTGCTTAGTGGCAAACAAATGACTTCAACTCTAGAATGCTAGCTTTTGTTCCATCCCCTTGTCTATAATTGGATCACTCCTAAGAAACTCTTCTGTGCTGAGGCTATTTTTCTGTCTCACATCTGTTAGTGGGGTGAGGTTCGTTAGAACTTTTTCTGTCATCTGGCAAACACGTTTTTATTGCTTACTATGTAGCAGGCACTGTGTTAGGTGTGGGGATGCAAAGACAAAAATTAAACATTCCCTGTCTTCAGGGATTTTATGTTCTATTGAAGGAGACAGCTTATACATAAAAATCTGCCTAGAGGAAATATTTGATGCCTTGGGATTGAAGTTGGAAAATAGAAGGTGACTATAGGTTTTTCCCAGTTGGCTTTGGTGAGTGATCTATGCAGCTGAATAGAGAACTAATTAGAACAAGAGAAGATCCAAAGCTGCATATATGAGCAGAGACTGATTCCTAGCCCTTCTTTATAGTCTAAAAGTTTATAGCAGTTATGACATTATTGAAACAATTCAGCTCCTTTGTAACTTTAGTGTCAGATGGGAATCATGACACACTCAACAAAGTCAAATTGCTTGAGTTATTTAGTAGGCACAGGTTTCACTAAGTTGGGGCTTTATTTTTTATATCCAACCTTTTTTTAAAAAATGAATTTTTATTGATGTCTCTTTTATGTCACCATAATTTCCCCTCCTCCTTATAGAATAGCAACATCATGTACTGATTTACTCATGTCGGGGATGCAAAGTTTTTCTAAGACATCACTCCTGCCCTCAAGCATCTTATGGTCAATGAGAGTATCTGAGAAATCAGTGTGATGAGGCCGAAAGAGGGTTGGATTTGGGATCAGAGATTCAAATACCGGTTCTCCCCGACTCTGTAATCTTGGGTGAGTCATTTTATATAAAAAATTTGTACACACCCACACATTTATTTTTTTTGAGGGGAGAAGGCAAGGCAATTGGGGTTAAGTGACTTCCCCAAGGCCACACAGCTAGTAAGTGTCAAGTGTCTAAGATCAGATTTGAACTCAGGTCCTCCTGACTCCAGGGCCAGTGCTCTATTCACTGCTCCACCTAGCTTCCCCTAACAAATAATAATTTTAAAAGAAAAAGAAGAGGAAAAATCAGCATAATTCACCCATATTTCAAAAAAAATGTCTGAAAAGATGTGCAGTGTACAACACTTAAGGATTTCCCTCCTCTGCAAAGAAATTGGATAGGAATTGGTCTTCTTTTATGTCTTCTTTTCAAACCATGCTTGTTTTATGTAATTTTGCAAGATTCACTTTTGATTTTGTTTGTAGTTTACATTGTTGCAGTCATTGTGTGTATCATTTTCTTGCCTCTGATTATTTCCCTTTGCATCATCTCCATGATTTTCTGTATTCATCATATACACAATTTCTTATAGTACAGTAATATCCCATTACATTCATGAACCGTGATTGGGCTAGCTATTCCTCAATTGATGAGTGTATACTTTGTTTCCAGTTCTTAGTATCGCAAAGCTTTTAACCACAAATGTAGAATTGGATGTCAATGTATAAAAAACATTCCCCCATGAAACAGATAGAGAGACACGTTGATTATGGAATGTGCGGCATGGATTTCTTTCTTTTATCAACCTTGTTGACATTCCCACCTGCTTGTCATATATTTTGTTGCGTACTCACTTCTTAACAGTTTGCATAGTTCTGCTGGTCTTCTCAGAGTGCCTAGAATAGCAACATCATGTACTGATTTACTCATGTCGGGGATGCAAAGTTTTTCTAAGACATCACTCCTGCCCTCAAGTATCTTATGGTCAGTGAGAGTATCTGAGAAATCAGTGTGATGAAGCCGAAAGAGTATCGGATTTGGGGTCAGAGATTCAAATGCCGGCTCTCCCCCACTCTGTAACCTTGGGTGGGTCAACTAATATCTCCTGGTTTCATTTTCCTTATCTGTTGAAAGAGAAAGCAAGAGTAGTTGATGCCTGAGGTCCCTCCCAGTCCTAAAGCTATGCTTTAATGATACCCCTTCACATAACTATAATATACAATATTACATGATAAGAGCCTTAGAGTTATAAAATAAAGGTCCATATAAGGTCTGGAGGTGAGAAGGGTGTAGAAGTTGTTATAAATTTGGAGAAGGCTTGGGGATACTTAGCTTTCTGAAGTCCCTACACTTTCTGTGACAACTGAATACTCTCTGCAAACTCTTGTTTCATGGCCTTTATACACACATTCTCTGTCGAAATATGGAAAGATCAGTTCTCAGCCCAGGTGTGCTGGGCTAATTTCTTTCTTTCATCTATTCACATCCATCACTGCTACACTTGTCTAAAGATCTGGGCTTCTTATTCAAACCATTCTCTAAAGATTTTCTTTCATTCCTTAACCTGAATCAACCAGTTCTTTACTGTGACACTTAAGCAGATTCACAGTTAATTCAAATTAACAAACACTTGTTAAGGGCCTACTATGTGCAGAATGAATGACTTTTCAGAGTGTTAAGAATTCACACTTTAGACTAGTAACCTAGGTAACTTGTCGATAATTACAAACTAAATTTTCATACAGTTCTAGCTATGAATCATGTTCTTCACAAGAATTAGAAACAGAGTGTATGAAGTGGAAGGAAAACCAGAAATTGAGGTTTAGGTGGTGAAAAGCACCTCAAGTGCATGGGTGGAGGGAAGAGAGAAACAAAAAGCAGGGCCCAACATAGTCATTAATCTGGCACAGTTCAGGTCAAAGTTTTTCTAACTTTCCTCTTCCTTGTTGCTCCCCACCCACCATGTGCTATGTATCCTGCCTCCAAACAAAAGAAGAGGCACAGCAGAATTTCTATACTATTTGGACCTACAGACCACCTAAGCTGGAAGCCAGGGTCCCTTTTGTAAACAAACCATTTGCAGCCTAACCCCATCTTCTCAGGTCACAAATCTTAGCACAGGCTGGTACTTATGGCCTGAAACTAGGTTCAGATATTGTGGTCAGAGCTGGGGCTGGCCAAATAGTGTCACAGGGCAGGGGTATGTTAGAGGAGAGGGGAGGTCTCACCATTGTGAGCTTCTCTTCTCTCCAGTTTAAATAACTACCAAATCCCCAAAACACACTGACCAAGCCTTAATTAATCCATGATTTCCATCTTTTCTCATATCTTTCTTTACCATTATTCCAGATTGGGCTTTGGATAGGAGAGAGTAAGGTTGGAATCTATTAAAAGGAAGACTGGAGTTGACTGGAAAGGGGTAGAATACAAAGCAAAAATGGAGGATCACAAAATGGAGAGAGAAAACAGTGCATAATGGGGAGGATGAGTAGTATGGCATAAGGGCTAATGAGTTTTTGTACTTTTTAGTCATTTGTGTAATTAGAAAGCCTGCCTGTACCCTTTTTGTAGTTTCATCAAAGATGCCTTTCATCTGTATGTAAGTCATTTTTCATAAAAGATTTTATAGAAATGAGAAAGTAGGTTTGTAGTTACTGATAATTCTTTCATCTCCTTTTTCCTATACAAATAATATTTGTTAACTTTTCCAATCTTTCATTATCTTCCATTCTTTTAGATATCTTCAGAATAAAACCCTCAGCATCTAGCAAAGCACTTTTGGGAAATGCTTAATAAATGTTGAATTCAACTTGTTTGGGGGCATTAATCTTTTTTTTTCCTTACCTGATATTTGTTGTCCTAAATACAGTTTGCTTAGGCTTATAATAAAATTGTATTCCATGAATATTTCATGATACTAGTCTCTCCTGCTTTACCTTCTCAGTTTTCTTCTCTGGCTCATCATTTTTGTAATGATCCCTAACATGGAAATGTTCCCCAACCTTGTATCTGAGGCTCCCCCATCTTCTCCCTCTATATTCTTTCTCTTTGTAACCTCCTCAGATCCCAAGAGTTTAACAATATCATCTCTATGTTGAAGACTACCAAATGTATACATCCAGCCCTCGTCTTTACTCAGGGAGCCACTTCACCAGTTGTCCATTAGAAATTTCAATCTGGATGTCCTGGAGATGTCTTAACCTCCAAGTGTCTAATATTGAACTTATTATTATTCTCTTTAAACCTTCCCTTCTTCTAACCATCCCTGTTTCTGTCAAAGTCACCATCATCCTCCCAGTGTCTCGGGTTCATTATTTGGGGCTCCACATTCTCTCCTCCACATATCCAGTCATTTACCCAATCTCACCATTTCTACCTCTACAATATCTCTTACACCCAAACCTTTCACCCTGTTTCCACAGCTTCCACGTAATTTCATCACCTTTACTCATTATCGTTTGTCTAGATTGTTGCAAATCTAGATTAAGTTACGGATTTCTAACTGGTTTCCCTGGCCCGATTATTTCCACACCCTACTCACTCTTCTAAAATAATTTTCTTTAATGCAGATCTTACCATGTGACTCACCTACTCAACCAAACTCCAGTAGCTTCTTATTGCTTTTAGGATAAAATAAAACTTTTCTGTCTAGCTTTTAAAGCTATATATAAGCTGGCTCCAACCTATCTTTTCAGCCCCATTGGACATTACTTCCCCTCTCACAGCTCTGTGATCCAGCCAAACTGGCCTTCTCTACATTTATTACTAGTGAAACTCCATCTCCCAGGTCTGTGGCTTTGTGCTGGCCATTCTCCATGCCAAGAATGTGATCCCTCCTTACCTCTGCCTTAGAGTCCTTTTCTTCTTTTAGGATACAACACAGGCATCATCTTTGACATGAAGCTTTTCCTAACGCACCCAAATGCTAATATCCTCCTTCCCAAACTACCTTGTATTTAACTTCATATGTATTTGTTTTCATTAACGTTAGTTTTGTGCTGTATATATTTTATATGTGCCTGCTTTCTCCCACATTAGAATGTAAGGTACTTGTAAGTGGAGATTTTTATTCTTTGAAAGCAGTTGTTCATTCCTTTCTCTTATATCCCTAGTGTGATCAGAGTACCAGTAGATACTTAATAATTTTTTTTATTGATCGATTAATTGGATTAAGCAGAAAGTCTTTAGGTGAGATCATCTTTTCAGTGCATGCAAGCATACTAATTATGACGAAGTGACTGGAGGGATCCACTTGCAAATAACAAAGTTAATTTCAACTTCAAGTCTTTAACCTAATAAAAATCTACACAAATGCAAATAATCTTAGAGATACTGAAGAACTGGAAAAGTTTGCTTTAATTCAAATGTATGAAAACATCTCAAACATAAGCATTTCCCTCATTTCCAGTTTGATCAGTAAGCACTTATTAAGTGCCTACTATGTGTCAGGTGCTGGGCTAAGTGCTGAGGATACAAAGAAAAACAAAAGACAGTCCCAGACCTCGGGAGCTCAAAGTCTAATGAGGGAGACAACAGGTAAAAAGAAGCTGAAAAGGAGGGGTGGGGCAGGATGAAGTCCTATAGCCTGGTGGGAAATGAGGTGACAACTGGTCTAGGCATCCTTCTTAAATGGAGGATTTAGGAGTTCACCAATGTCTACACTCCACCCTTTCCAATCAGAGAGAGGGAGAGGCCCTAGGGGTCAGGATGCTGAGCAGGTGTAAGTTTCAGAGCTGATGTCACCTTGGGGGATGATGAGTTTCAGGCAATCATGAAGTCCAGGACAGTAGCAGAGTGGGAAACTTCTAATCTTTGCTTTCAGATCCCTTGTTTTTATGGTCCCTTTTCTTTATTATGAAGTTTGTTGTTGCTTCCCCCATTCACTATTCTCTTCAATCTCCTTACTGCTAGCTTTCTTTCAAAACTAATTCTTTCCTACACATTATTAGAGAAACACAGAGCAAAGATATCTTTAAGCGGCAGTATATGTGTACTCATTATCTTTCTAATTAGAATGTAATTTCCTTGTGAGTGGGGATTTGTTTTCTTTTTCATGTTTGTAACTACGTTGCCTACCTCAGTGTCTGGCACAGAGTAAATCAGGTCGAGTTAATAAACATGTATTTAAAGCTTGCTACATGCCAGGCACTGTAAACTTTGGGGATACAGAGAAAGGTGAAAACAATCCCTGCCCTCAAGGAGCTTACAATCTAACGAAGGAAACGAGGTACAAACAACTATGTATATAGAAGGTAGATTGGCAATAATACATTAGTCCAAATAACATAATACTTATACCAGAGATTCTCAAACTATGGTCTAACCCTCTGGGGATCACAGGAAAATTACAAAATGTACTAGAAGACAGCTTCACAGAGTTCCCAATACTACAATTATTAGCAGTACCATCTTAATGCAAGGCAGCCTAAGGTTGGGTATCAAGTATGTGAGTTCTCTTTAACTTTTTAACATTTTTCTAATATTCTTTAGCTTTTGAGACAATTGTCAGCCCTTATGCCTTAACTCACTCTGTGGTCCTTATTGTTTGTTGACCATAACAAAAAGTTGATTCTGTTGAGCAAAATAAAGCCTTAAAGCCTTTCATTTCTCAAATATAAGCAATGCTATAAAAAGTTAACTGATAATGTAGCAGAGATAACTGTTCAACAATCCTTGAATTATTGAAATAAGTCAAGGAGTAAAATGGAGACATATGATCCCCAAAAGCTGACCTGCTCTCATGGAGGTCATTGAACTCAGAGTGCCAATATATGAGGGATTTCCTGCAGGTGGTGAGGTCCTCCAAATGCTTCTGCTTGTCAGTGATATTTTGCTGATTAAATCAAATCCCAGAGCATTGCAAAATCTCTTAGGTGAGGTATGTAATTGCTCAAAAGAGTTTGGCATAAACATCCACAAAGAAAAGACTAAGTGGATGAAGAATGTCTTGGCATCTTTCATGGACTAGTTAAAATCCCATCCTCTGCAAGAAGCATTTCCTGGTCTTCCTCAGTGGTAGCAGGAGCTCCGTCCAAGGCAAAATGGAGATAATCTCTGAAAGGGTGCTTCATATATACTTGATGATTGATTGATCTGAGAAGTTGCGTGACACTTTAGACAATCTTAGGCTTCTCCTTGAAGTTAAAAACAAAGAACGTCCTTTTAAACAACAATGTTCTTTTAGTGATATGATAATGGCTATAAGTCATGGAATATCACAGTCTCCAAAGATTCAAAAATGCAGCTTTTTCAGAGGGCAATGTTGAGACACTTAGAAAGTCTACATAGGCTTCAGAATATCACCAATGAGTAATTCTACCCCAAAAGTAGCATAAACAGTCTACGGCCTATGTACTGCATTAGTGTTCATATAATGTCAAGATACTTAAAGATATAAAGATACCCTCAGTATATTGGGTAGACTTCTGACAGAGTATTTACAAGAGCATGTGTGAAAGAATGACGTATTATAAGAAATTTGAACCTTTGGAAGGAGTGCTCACATTGATGTGAACAAAGATCCAACAAAGTATTGGCTGTGATTTCATTGGAAGAGTATATGAAAGAAACAAGCAAGGAAGGAAACAAAAATTTATATAGAGCCCACTATGTTCCAGACACTGTGCTAAGCACTTTACAGAAATCATCTGATTTGATCCTCACAACAACCCTGCAGGCTAGGTGCTATTATCCCTATTCTACAGTTGAGAAAACTGAGGCAGACAGAGGTAATGTGACTTGCCCAGGGTCACATAGCTATTAAATGTGTGAGACTGAACTCAGGTCTTCCTGATGCCAAACCCAGCATTCTGTCCGCTGTGCCACTTAGCAAACCAATGCTTAATCACTGATTGTTGACTTCATTGCTACAAAATGACTATAAAATCCAATTAGATGTGCATCCCATAGAGTTCATTAGTGTCTGTATGCATTAGCTTACATATATATGTGCATATGTGTACATATCATCTATAATTATATCTAAAGACTGAATTTATCTACAGCAGTTAGCAAAGTTGTTTAAACTTCGTTTATTAATTCTAATAATTTACTTAAAGTAAGTTTATCTGCCTTCATATGGCATCCATTAGTGCATTTCAGCATCAAGACTTACCTTCTCTAAGTGTTTTCACATGGTTCAGGAACTCTTCATTATCTCATAGTTTGGATCAGAGGTTCTTATTTAAGCTAACACATTGTAATCTCTATCAATAGAAATCTAAACATTTACTCAATTGAAGAATTTGCTTATTTTTCTTCACTTCTGTTCATTTACTCATCCAACAAACATTTATTGAATGCTTGCCATGTGTTAGGTGTTCTGTAAGCTGCTGCTCAATCATTAGTTGTAACAGCTCTGTCTTGATATGCAGGAGGATGCTGTTGACAATGGATGCCATCCACAAATGTAGATCAGAACAGAATACAAAATATTTCTGGAATGTAAATAAAATGAGGAATGCATGGCTTGTCACTGAAGTTGTTAAAGGGTCTTTAGAGTATTCTGGAGTTGCATAAACTGATCTGAGAAGGTAGGAGAAGAATCCTTCACTATATTTAAGGGCAAGGTATGGGCCAACTAAAGGAAATAGTTGTGGGGGGGACAGAGTGGTAGATATGTATGTTCAGGAAGACAAATAGAGAATGTTCATAGGGGCTGTCCCAAGGTTGGTTGATAGAAGTTATATCTATGACATAATGATTACATCATGATACAGATCTATTACGGCAGCTGGGATACATCTCTACCTACCTGCCTTACATTTATGACTGTCTCAGATGTTAAAAACCCAGGTGACACCAATGGCAAGGAAGGTAAAAGAAAGGCATGAGTGCCCAGGGAGTAGAGATCACATAAAGGGGGTAAAGAATCTTTACATTCTTTCATCTCTGTTGCCCAAATTTGGGAAGTTTCGTTGGCTGTCCCTCGCACTGAATGCTTTCTTTCCCTTTCTCTTCCTCCTGGCTTCCTTCAAATCCCAGCTAAAATACAACCTTCTACAGGAAACCTCTTGCAATCCCCCTTAATTCTAGTGTCTTTCTTGTGTTGGTTACCTCAGATTTATCATATCTTCTTTATATACAGTTGTTTACATGTTCTCTCCCCCATTGGGCTGTGAGCTCCTGGAGAACACTGACTGTCTTTTGCTTTCTTTATATCCCCAGTGCTTACCTGGGTGCTTGACACATGGTAGGAGTTTAATGAATGCTTATTAACTGACAGGCTAATTGAAAGCAATCAGAATTTAAAACTTGATAATGTAAAGAAAGATCTACAGAAGTCAACTGTATAGCTTGCCTATATTCAGTCAACAACACAAAATATAAAGTGGGATTTTAGTAGCAATGTGAATGAAACATTTAATGGCAAATTTTGACAAATTACTCTATGAAGTACATTTAGTCTTTAGCAATGACAGAATCACTTATGCTTCCAGTGTTTGATTTTGCCTGACCAAAGATACTTCAGTAGCCTTTACTTTAATGTAATGGAAAGTCTTTATTTTAATTTTTTAACTTGGATTTTCTTTGGTTTGTAAAATATTACTCGAAAAAAAACCTTTTTTATTTCCCACGTGGAAAAAACAAAAGGGAATATAACCCACCCTTACCCCACCCTCCTTTTTGTTCATTCTTACTATCCAGAAACCATAAATGCACGGAGACCTTGAATACTGAAGGTATTATTATAAATCTCTTAAGAGAATTCGTCATCCTAATATTGGCACATTCTTAATTGTAGCCTTAGAAGTGGAATACAATTTAAAATATCTAACGTGGTTGTACAAACCATCTAATTGTCTTGAATATTTGTTTCACATCAGGATATTTGCTTTATTTAGGAGTTAGAAGACACGATTTAAAAAAAAAAATTCAGAACTTGGGCAAGTCATTTGCCCTCCCCTGGCCTGTTTCTTTATCTATAAAAGGAGGAGATTGAACTTCAGTTCTCTTCTACTTCTAAATCCTGTGCTTGTCTGTAAATACATTTCAAGTCCTTAATGGCTCATTAAATGCCTTGGGTTCTGTTATTGTTATCATGATTGAATAGAGAATCTCTGTTTGAGGTTCAGCATGGCCAAAGCTGTCTAACGCTGGGGAAGCTTTGTTTCTTAAGTGATCTGTATAGCTGTTTGAAAAACCTCTTAAAGCTATTTTCGTATTTCAACCCATGTAAAATCATAAGGGGGAAAAAAAACACAACCACCTGACATCAGTTCTGTTTCCATTGTTCTGGGTTTTTGGCATAATGCTCTGCACGGCTCTTTTTAATAAGAGCCCCTGTCGGAGTGAGTGGAAAGGCGTGCAGAATTATGCTAATAATCCCGAAATCTAACCTGCAGCCCGTGGCTCTAACAAGAAGCCATTCCAGCAGGTTCAGAAGAGGGTAAAAAAAAAAAAAAAAGCCAGTCCTTTGCTTGGTTCAGAAGCAGTAGCAATCTGCAGACAGGCTGCTCTAGCTTCCTAACGGTATGGCAGGCTGTTTTATGGAGACGGTGATTACAAAGGTCCACTTTAACCTTTCTTTCTTACTGGCAGGTGTCCCGCTGGCTCGCAGCCAGAGGCTGTGAGTGCAGCATAGCCTGCGGTTTACCCCAGAGTGCTGAAAATACCGACACTCCAGCTGGCTGCTCATAATTACCTTGATTGCGGTCTGACAACTGGAGCTACAAGACAGAGAGATGTGATAAATGTATGAAAATATTTTACAAATTTGATCACGTTACAAATTTTATCTCTCTCTTTATCTCCTCCACAGATATGATATCTGCACTTATAAAAACAAGCCCTGTGGAACATTGGGTAAGTTTCAAAAAGGGGGAAGCTCATGAATTGTATTTGTTGGCCAATGGATTTGACTCTTGGTCGTTCAACTGGCCACTTTCCTTCCCTTCAGGTCTTAGCAAGTTCATCTGAAGTTGACCCATAACAACCCTGAAAGTTGACCCTCAAGGGTACATAGTTTGTTAAAAGTCACCAAGAACTTAAATGATGTGAACTGCTATTTGGGCGTTTTTGGGCAACTAGAAAGCTGATAAGGTCGTGCCAGATGATTCAAATTTAGCAAGCAGTCATTACAGGACAAAGCTTACTGCTTATTTCCATATCATCCATCTCTGGGATATGTTGGGAAAATATGAGAAAAAATGAAAGCAATCAGCCTTAAATCCCAAGCTGTAAAACCCTTGGTTGAACTGTGGCTGCATTGGACATAATGAAGGTATGGATGGCATCAAGAGGGACAAAATCTCCAGAAAGAAAAGGTCACCAAACTTTAAGGGATTGTTAGAACTTCCCAATGCCTTCATGATGGAAAGCATGTTTGTCCAGCATCACAGGTCAAGGCAGAGAGGGGTAGGGTTGCCCTTCTTAACATTTGGATATATGTTTCCAAAATAGTATTTGTTTTGTAAAATCTGCAGTTTCCTAGGGTCTAAAAGTCACATTGCATTATGAAGCATATTATCACATGTTGACTAGCATTCAAATGCAAGTGGAAGAAAGCCATTAAAAGATTGTATTAGTGATGATTACTCCATTAGCTGCAGACTACAGATACATTTGGCAGCTGGTTACTTCAAGAAGGAGAAAGTGATTCAACAAACATTCGGTTTATATCAGCAGTATTCATTCAGTGGTTACTCTGTGTAGGATACTCTGACCTAGTGCTGGTTCTGTTTGGTGATGACTTTCTCAATGTAATTCAGTCTTTTTATAGAGTTGGCACTTCTGAGGTCTTTTTCTACCCAGGCAGGGTATCCTTTGGTGGATAGGGCAATCTGTTGGCACCTCCGTGTGTGTGTATGTGTGTTTGTTATGTATGTATGTATATATGTATATCTGTGCGTGTATATGTATGTGTGTGTGTGTTTTGTATGAAAGGGAGGGCAGCATGGTTAGAACTATCTGGAGAGTTCAGTGGAACTTCTTTCCAGATGCCCAAGTCCTGTTGGTGGTTTGTCCTGACATACCCTGCTTCTCCCATCCTATTTCTCCTAGTAGGATTTCTGATTAGGCAGAAAATTAATTAATTTTCCTGGAACTAGCTCTACCATCAAGTTCCTACCAGTAAGAAAGTCACTGTTGTGAGGCAACTTGCTTTCGGTGAGGAAGTTCACATCAAAAAGAATTCCTTCCTAAAAGTCTGGTTTAGTGAGTGGCAGTCTAATCTAATGGAGAGAGAGCTGAGCTGAGATTCATAAGATAGATCTATATCATTGATTGAGCATATGACCTTGGACAATTAACTTCCTGGGCCTCAATTTTTCTCATCTTTAAAGTAAGATTAATGTCATGTATTCAGACCAGAGCAGAGCTATGAAGACCAAATGGGATAATAATGGGAAGATGTTTAGGAACAAAGATGCCACATAAAAACAAAATGATATTGTTCTTTAATATAGAAATACATAATATAGAAGATGTAATATATAATTTTGTTTTTAAAAGTTACCATCTGCTTTTATTCTTCTTAAGTTATAAATGGGAACTAAATGCTTAACTAAGTTTAGCTACAACAGATTCCATCCTAGCATAATTGTGTGTGTATTGAATGGATTGAGGTTTATCCGGCTTCCTTGTAATGGTAGCAAGTCTTCTTTTTAGCATAGCTGTTGATATTATTACCTGTTTACAAAAGTTTGAAATTCCCTTTTTCATCCATCAAATGGAAGAGTTAATTAACTTTTCTTCTCCTTTCTTCCCTTACTAACCTTTCTCTTGTCAAGGAGTAAGCAAGGCAAGATGACAAGAAAGCTGTGTATGAAAAAACCCAGGGAAAGAGAAGGGGGAGGGCATACACCAGCTTCTCTGCCTACGTATGTGCGTTTTGCTAAACTGAGAGAAGATGTAGTCTATCTTCATTGTGGGGTAGGGCATGTAGAAATTCATCATGGAAGAGGGTTTGATTGGAAGATTTATCAATTTTCTTTCTCCTGCTGGTCCAAAGCTCAATAATGTGGCTTCACTGTTTTGTCAGTACTACTGGAAGTAATGTGGCAAATGGATATTTTAGAGAATATCTGTACTGGGAGATCCCTTTCAACTCTTGAATCAGTGATTTTTATGAATTTCTAGATTGTCTGCATTCAAATATAAATGTAATCATGCATTATAAGGTGAAGAATAATTAATTTTTTAATTCTTAAAAGAATATTGAGATCAAAAGCCATTTTGGTTTTTCTAGACCAAAGGAAGAAGAACTGAAAAGCAGCATGCTGTCATAGAACAAGGACCTGATACCTACTAGCTGTGTGACATCCAACAAGTCTCTTAACCTCTCTGTGCCCTAGAGATCTCTGTGAAATAGATGAGTTTCAGTCTTGGAGTTCACCACAAAATGCAATCACAAGTCCAGCAAAACAAACAATAAAAATTCCAACTGTGAGTTGCACATTCACATAGAGTCCAATCCAACAATCATTTATCAAGCGTTAAGTACTGAGAAGAGGGAAGAGCTAGGTATGCAGTAGTTAGAGTGCTGGACCTGGAGTGGATGATCTGAGTTCAAATGTGGCCTCAGCCACTTACTAGCTGTGTGACCCTGGGCAAATCATTTAACCCTTATTTGCCTCAGTTCCTTATCTGTAAAATGGGACAAACTGAGAAGGAAATGGCAAACAATTCCAGTATCTTTGTCAAGAAAACCCAATGCACTTGTGCATGGGGGTCATGAAGAATCAAATGTGACTGACCGACTGAACAACAAAGTATTGAAAATACAGAGACAAAATGAAATAAGGGCCCTGACTTAAAGGAGATCACACTTGTAGTGCAAGTACATATGTACTGACCTTCATATATCAGAGATGCTAATGACTCCCGCTATCAGTGGGGCATATGCCACTTGAGTGGCTTTTCCTTTAGGGGTAAACATCTGCATTCTCTTGGCTAATTCGCTTTGTGAGATATTTAGAAAGAGTGGGGAGTGGGGTGAGATCTGTGGCCATAAAACATTAAGTTCCTCTCTGCCTCGCTTAAGAATCAAACCTTTCACCAACACTGGAGAGAGTTTTGTAGCATCATAAGAGAGAAGAAAATTAACCAAACACTATTTGTTTTTGTTTTTTAGTTTAGGATCACTCCTAGACATTCATCAGATAGTTTGTTGCTAATTATTCTTCCTCTTAATGTGTTCTCTTAGCATAGCTAGCAATTTTATGTAAAACTTCAGAGCCAAATCTGCGTTTAATAACTCTACGGTCCTACAGGGAATTATTGAGAGTTCTCTTTTAAATACAAACCACAAGACATACATAAAAATGTAGCCCTTGCAATACTACTTTGGTTTTGGAAAATATGAAAATATCTACATTGAACAATAATTATTCATCATAATTTTGATGGGACACATTTTCATAAGACTCACAAGGTATAGTGTGCTCAAATAGCATGAAATATTTGCTTTGCTTCCTTTTATCTGCTGCTATGTTTATGCTTCCACCAAGGTCAGTCACTGTAACCAACATAACCAAGATAATACATCAGGTTGAGGACAGGTAACGCAAAAATTTAAAAAAATTATAATCTGACATATTGAGACAAAAGAGTGTTAGCAAAAAAAAAAAATCCTGTTGAATAGTTAATGACCCAGTCTGTCCTCCTCTTGTCACTGCCCTTGCTTTTCTCTATAAAATATTTAAATTAGTGGAAAGATTATATGTTTAAATCACCAGTGTTGGTAAAAGCACCCAAAGGTCTTAGAGGTCTGATTTTTTTTTGCCTCCAAACAAATAAGCACAATAAATAATCCCTCAGTGAACTCTCAACTCAACTTTATTCTGGTTTCTAGGTTGAAATTGGAGGTAGGGTGGCACAGGATGCATGGAGGCTTTAGAAAAAGCAATTTCTAGAGCTTTCCTATTGGTGAAATGCTGAGTAATACAGCTTACACTGTATTAAACTAGTGTAACTGGGAAATTGAGTTCGTTGAAAGGCAATTACCAATCTTTGGATCAAGGTAGTCTTCTGTTCATAATATGAAATGTTTTCCCTACATTTCTCCTGATTTCTTCCAAGTGACTTCTCCTAGTCCCTCTTTATTTCTCTCTGTGTTAAGTGATACAGTACGATTTGGAATCTGTTTCCTTACACAGGATAGCATTTTTCCTTTTGCACAAAAGTTTCTTTTATTCAGCTCTGTTTTGGAGCTATACACAGATTTACAAAACATGATATTCTCTTGGAGTAGATGTTAAAGCATCTACATGATAACTTGAGGAATCCTGCAATTCATCAACACCAGTGAGTTAGCACCAGTACATCTTCTTTATTAGGAATATTCAATATACCAAAGGGGGCAGTAGGAGAGGAGAACTACAGCCTTCATTCCTAAATTTGGGAATGACTTTCTTTCCATTAAGACTATTTGAAAAAAAGATGCAGCATCCTCACCAAGACTAATTTCAAAAGATGCTGATTTTAAGAAATGAAGAAAAAGGGGGTGGAGAAACAACAGACCATTCCATTAGTGATTCAGCATGTGTGTGTGTGTGTGTGTGTGTATATGTGTGTGTGTGTGTTTAACAGTTTTTTCCCTCTATTGATAACATTCAGTTTTGTTTTTATAAAAATGTCTTTTTTTAACCACTTGGGACTCATTTTTTTTGGTAACTAAAAAAAGTTGCTTGTATATTTTTATGAACCCACTAAACTTAAACAGATCTCTTTAGAAAAATAATGTGGATACATTTTGCTTTCTGCAGCCTCAAGAATGTTAAAATAGAAATGCTTTCTTGAATTCCCTCTCCTGGCTCAAGTTACTAGGTGGTCCCAAGTTACCAGAAGTAAAATTTATAAATCTAACCCCTCGTCTAGACATTTTCCAGCACTGACTGCAGTTCAAAAAATATTAATGTCTAGCCGGCAGAGTGAAATTCCCCCCCAGTGATTTTGCAAATGACTAGAAAGTTAACCTTTTGCCAACTGCTCCTTCTGTGCGTGGAGGTTATTAAAAAAAGAATCCAGGCATTTATAAGTAGGGGCTTTTAAGACTGCAACACCTTGGCTTGACCCTTTGTGTCTCCTTCTGTTTCTTCAGGCTTGGCCTCTGTGGCTGGAATGTGTGAGCCTGAAAGGAGCTGCAGCATTAATGAAGACATTGGCCTGGGCTCCGCTTTTACCATTGCTCATGAGATTGGTCACAAGTGAGTGAATTTAAGAAAATCAAGATAAAATTTAGTACGCCGCTCTTTGAGCAACTGGGGAAACTACTGTTTTGATTGCTTGCATTTGGCCACACTTTAGCTCCATCTCTATTTGATGACGAGAGAATATCACCCTTTCCATGAAGGTTTCCCAACCCTGATTAGATGGCGGATTGGGAAAAGATTGACATTCTCTCTCCCCCATACCCCACTTCCTGCCCTGCCTGCCCTGCCCTCTACGGCTACAGGGAGATGGCCTGAGAGAGGAGGGTACTTGAGGATGGAAAGAACAGGACAGAGAGAAAGAAGAGCCACTTTTTGTTTTAAATTTATGGGTTTTAAGAAGTAAAGATCTTCAGAAATAAAAACTCTTCAGACTAATAAAAATTTACCATGAACCAGTAGTTGGAAAACACTTTCTAGTGGTACCTTTGCAGTTTGGGTATTGGGTAAGGGGCCTTGAGACCGGGAACCTTTTCAAGTAATATTTTTGATTAATAATAATTTGTAAAGAGGAAGGGTTCTTGGCTGAATACACACACTCAAGGATCATTTGAAAGGATTTAACTTCAGCTAGTGATGCCTTCTTTATTCCCCCCCTTTCCTCAGGATCTTTCTCAGATTGCTCCAAAGGTAAATAATGTTGCCTTTTATTTTTCAATCCTCACCAGTGATATACGATAATAAACCATTACTTCTGCTCTTCCTCTTGCTCTTGCTCCAGCTCTGCACATAGCATCTCCAGGTCTGAAGTGCGGGCATTGGCAGCTGTGATGTGACTTTCACTTTCTCTTGAGCCACCTGTAGGTCATGTCAAGAGAACATGGTGTTATTGGACAGCAGCGATGCTTTGGAATGAGTGGGAGTGAGGTGGAGTTGGATGGCACCCCACTTTGTTTAGACAGCCCTGAAATCATCCAGCTAAGCTTTTAAAATACGATTCAGAGGGGTGGTGAGCTGGCCCCTAGAGGAGTGATTTCAAGTCTCACCTTATTCTAGGGAAGTTACTTAACTGTTTTGTGCCATCAGGCCACTCTCTAAAACCTGTAAGTTCAAGAACAGGTGCCAGTTTGCATTGAGAGTTTCCATATGGGGAGCTCCATATCTCTAAGAAATTACAGACCTCCATGCCCCTTCCAAAAACCAAAACCCAAATTGCATCTGTTAGCTAAAACTTGCCACATTCTTATTTCTCCATTTAAAACAAAGCCTTTTCCTACCCACGTTTTTTTTCTCTTCTTCATTTAAAACACTTATGTATTTAAAGGTTGTAGGAAGGAGATGGATTTTGGAATATTGTGATTCTATCAAGTGCTGATATCTTTAGGAGGTTTAGGCATGACAGAATGGGACTCCCAATGTGAGTCGAGAAGTCTTTTCTTTCTTTCTTTTTTTGCTTTTCCGAGGGCAATTGGGGTTAAGTGACTTGCCCAAGGTCACAGGACTAGTAAGTGTTAAGTATCTGAGGTCAAATTTGAACTCAGGTCCTCCTGACTCTAGGGCCTGTGCTCTATTCACTGCACCACCTAGCCACTCCATTAGAAGTCTCTTCTTTAAGTGTTCAGATAGGGTTAGCTCTTTTGTGTAGGATGCTAGTCAGTTCTCTAGTATAATTAAGGGAGTGTTGCAAAGCGAGTGGGTGAGTGATCTTGCAGTCAGAAAGAAGTGCCTCTGATACATACTCTCTTACCTTGGGGTGAATCACATAAAACTCTCCGATACTTGTCTAATACTGGATGTTGGAAAGTGACTGATCCACAAGAGTGGAGGGCATACCTACCCTGGGAGTTCCTTATGTCAGTGAAATCACAGGCTGAGATGAAAGGAAAGGGAGAATGGAAAATGGGAAAAGGCAAAGGAAAAATGGTACAATGATTCCTTCCCATTGAGCTTCACAATGCCTGGAACAGAGTAGACACAATAATGTTTATTGACTGAATGGCATTGAAATGGAAACCAACTTTGTTACATAACAAAAAAGAGAGGGACTACAGATATATGAAATTCAGATAAATCAGACTTTGCAAAGTAGTCTCTAATGTCTTATCATGCATTTTCATAGTGCAATTACCTATTTAGAGTATCAGCTTCCCATATTATACTTTAAGCTTTTGCCTGAGGCTGCTAGGTAGTAGAGTGGACAGAGTGATGGACCTTGCATCAGGACAATTTGAGTTCAGATCCAGTTTCAGATGCTTACTAGTTGTGTGTCCCTGGGCAAGTCACTTGACCTCTGTTTGCCTCAGTTTCTTCATCTGTTAAACACAAAAGAATAGCACCCACCTCCCAAGGTTGTTGTGAGAATAAAATGAGATAATTTTTTAAGTGCTTCACAAACCCTGAAGTGCTATGTAAGTGCTAGATTTATTAAACTATTATTCCCAAGTGCCTCATCCAGTACCCCTGTACACTTACTAAATGTTTGTTTGAATCTGTATTTAGCCTGTCTTTAAACCACTTTTTTTCTTTTTCCTTTTAAAGGTTAGCCTTTTAACAAATGAAATAAAATTGTTAACTACTGAATATATTTCCTTTCTTTGGCTTTCCTAGTGAACTTGGCAGAAAGAATCATGGAACAGGGGGCGGCTAGGTGGTGCAGTGAGTAGAGCACTGGCCCTAGAGTCAGGAGGACCTGAGTTCAAATCTGACCTCAGACACTTGACACACTTTTTAGCCGTGTGACTTTGGGCAAGTCACTTAACCCCAAATGTCCTCCAAAAAAAAGCAAAAAAAAAAAAAACAAAAACATTCCAGAATACCAAGAATCATGGAATAGACAAAAGCAAGGCAGTCAGTCAGGCAGAAGGGAGAAACAATTAAATGACACAGATCATTCAGAATCAGAAAAGAAGCTCCTGACCATCTGAGTATAATAATCAAAGGTAACAATTGGAAAACGTTTGCTGTCCATGTGTTTGCCCAATAAGGATCATAGTTTTAGAATTACACAGGACCTTAAAGGTCATCTACTCAAACTTCTTTTTTTAACAGATGAGGAAACTGTAATTTTAAGATAGAGATTAAGTGCTTTCTGGTGTTCCTAAAGGTAGTAAATGGCAGTGTTAGAATTCAAGCTCATGTCTTCTGACGTTCCTTGTCCCACTTCTAGTCATTGGACAATAACTAGGGTGTTTCCCCCATGTATAAACGAATCATTTTGAATTGCAAATTAATTCCTTTTTAAGGGTTCTCCTTAGAATTGGATGATAGAAGGCAGGTGTAGAAAATATTTAATAAAGTTGAAAAGTAGTTTTATTCAAAATAAGAAAAATGAGCTGAAAACATATAATTCTTCTCTTCCTCTTTTCCTTACTCTTTCCCAAACTATATATAAGTAAATGTAGGAGAGTGAAAGTGAAAATGTTCCCACAAAAGGAACATATATCTCTGACTCACTTAAAGCTCAGGCTCATTAATGGTAGCCATAATCTTATGCAACCAGACTGTATTTAATAGGTTCTGTTAGAGTCAATAAAATGGAAATGTTGGGACAAGTCACATACTAGCAGGCAGGTAATTGTGTGTGTGATGGTAATATTGCCTTCTGTCATTAGAAACTACTTAATACCAGAATATATATGGCAAACTCATTCCTGTATATTGTGCTTTAAGTAGCTGAGATGAGGGATCAGTGCCCATTGTGCCCTTTTATTGCATGGGCCACCTACCAGGCACTCTAGTCTGCTCTCTGAGCTTTGCCTACATTCTTATACTTCTCTGTGTTAGAGCCATCTAGTAGGTATTTTGAGCTCTCCTGAAAATAGTAACAGTTCCTTCAGTAGTAATGCTCTAAAAAGTTTTGGATGTGTCTTTTATATGTTGGTGTGTAATTAGAGGCTGTATGGGGAGAAGACATACAATGAATAGACAAGATATACATACATATGTATATACATATATGTATATATTCACATGCATATACATACATATATACACATGTGTGTATTATATATACATATAAATATATGTATTGTGTGTGTATATAACACATATACAGGATTAATTGGAGATTACCTCAGAAAGAAGGAATGAAGATTAAATGTATAAAGGAGAATAATGTATAATCAGCTTGAAAAGGAAAGATTGGGCTGAAGGCAGATTGTGAAGGGCTTTCTGTGCTTAATGGAAGAGTTTATGTTTGATCGTGGAAGAAGTAATAGACCTTGAAGCTTCTTGAGTAGGAGAATGGTCTGATGTGCTTTAGGAAAAAGCTCTAGAGCAGTGGTTCTCAACCTTCCTAATGCTGTGACCCTTTAGTACAGTTCCTCATGTTGTGGTGACCCCCCCCAACCATAAAATGATTTTCGTTGCTACTTCATAACTGTAATTTTGCTGCTGTTATGAATCTATCTGACATGCAGGATGTATTTTCATTGTTACAAATTGAATATAACCCACAGATTTAGAACCACTGCTCTAGAGTTTTGTAGCTGTGTGAAGGATGAACTGGGGAGGAGAGAGACTTTTGAACCAGGGGAACATGTCAATGGTCCAGGTGACAGGTGACGAGAACCTAAACTAAAGTTCTTGTGGCATAAGTAGAAAGAAAAGGACAGATTCAAGAGCTATTGAGGAGGTGGAATCAGCAAAATTCAGCAAACTCTTAAGTTGAGGATGACTCCTGGGTCACAAACTTTGGTGACTAGCTCCATCATGGTGTCCTTGAGAGAAGTGGGAAAATTAGGAGGAGGGATAGATTTAAGGAGAAACCCAATGAGTTCTGTTTTAAACATATTTTTTGAGGGGCAGCTAGGTGTTACAGTGGATAGAGCACTAGCCCTGGAGCCAGAGAACCTAAGTTCAAATCTAGCCCCAGATACTTACTAGCTGTGTGACCCTGAGCAAGTCACTTAATCACAGTTGTCTACAAAATAAATAAAATAAACATATTGTTTGAAATACTTATGGGACATTTAGATTTATGTATCCAGTAGACAGTTGGAGATACAGGATTGGAGCTTTGGTGAGATGAATACTGGCTGTGTCAACTTAAGAGTAAAGTGCATAGGTGGTAGGATATATAGATTAGCTGTTCTTAACCTTCTTTTTTACATCATGGACATCCTTGGCATGCTGGTGAAGCCTGTGGTCCCCTTTACAGAATCACGTTTATAAATACATAAAACAAAAAGCACATGGTGTTACAAAGGAAATCACTTGCATTGAAATACATTTATCACAATAATTTTTTAAAAACCAGGTTATAAAGTGATGAATTTACAAAGGAGATCAGGAATGATCAGCCCAACAGATGAGAAGAAAACCAGGAGAGAGCAGTATAATGAAAATTCAGAAAGGAAAGGGTATCCAGAAGGAGGGAGTGATCCTCAAAGAGGTTAAGAAAGAAGTGGAGTTTTTAAGAATGGTGGAGTTAAGACCATGTGTATGAACATCAGGGAAGGAGCCAGTGAATAATAAGGAGGTTGAAAATCAGAGGGGTACAAGGGAATGATTGAAGGAGCAGTCTGCTGGTGGAGATTAGTGGGGATGGAATCAGTTCCTCAAGACCCATCTACTACAAAATAGACAGCTGTGATTTGCATTCAGATTAAACAGATATCCCACACTGGCCAAGCATCGACATATTTAACAAGAACAACATTTAGTCTTACAGATCAGACCATTGTTTCTGAGCATGTTAAAAACAAAACCACTACCTTCTTTCTGGCCCTAATGCTAGAAGAAATGATTGAGTGCAGAAATGTTATCTGACAGTAGAAATGTTAACTGCTTTTCCCGACAGCCCAGCAGGACTCTGTGGGCCTGCCTTTTATCTCAGTGCCAGATAGACAAGATGTAGTTAACAGATTGTCCTACTCAATCCCCTTTATCTGATCAGGAGGAAAAAGGTGCATCAGAGATGAAGCCCTTTGTCCTGCCCTTAGAGTCTTGGGAGTTAGCTCTGGAGCCATTAGGGACTCAACTCTGGTTTATTCCGACAGTTATTGGGAAATGGAAGGGAAGATGTGATCTTTATTCCTCTCTAAACAAACTAGTAACCATGGCCACTCTCCATGTACTGGGTGTGTTGTGTTTTGTACGCCCATGCCTTTCATGTAATGGGCATCTATGACGACCTGGGAAGATTCATTGTTGTTAAGAAAGGATTTTCACCCGTGGGTTACTGAGGAGAGCCCTGACAAAATCACTGGATAGTGTGAATATTTTCAGGCCCTTTTCTTAAATTGTATAGAATTTAGTTTTGAATATAGGGTATGTCTGTGCCATGGGGATAATAACCATTTCAGACAGCTGTAAGGGGAACTATTTTCTTTGAGTAGGCCATGGTAACCGCTTCTGTTACTCTTTCATGATGTAAAAAAATATGGAATTGGTTTCTTTTTCAAATGGAAAATTGAGGCATAGAACTGCATATAAGTAACATGTCTGATCTGAATAGAGCAAAATACACTGAGAGAAGAAGGGATGCACTTTGAAAGATTTTTTTAAATTAATTGTGCATTTACTCTGACTTTCCAAGGTTATGAAAATGATCACGTTGAGAAGGGAGAATTGAGTTGCAAACTGAAGTTACAGTAAATTCAGAAAGATGTTATTCACACTGCTTAAGGATAGTATCAAAAAACTCCAGGATTTTAGCTTCTTAGAAGTAGTAGAACCCTACTATTAGTCCAATAAAATAATAATATTATTATAACATATATAATACATATTATAATATATATTATTAATATTAGTCAAAGTTATATTGAGATTCTGTGGGATGACATCTAGACTATTATTTGAGGGTACTTAAAGTGAATAATAATAATAATGAGAATGAGAATGATGAATAGATGATGATAGAAAAGAAAATGGAGAGCCATTTTAGCCATTCTTGGAGGCACTGATTTTTTTAATGCCTTGGCTCAGCAGTAGAGGCTTTCTGGAGAAGATGCAGGCTGTGGGAGGGGTCAGAAGGGACGGCATGGCTTTAGGGCCAAACCTAGGCAAATTGTGGTGAGGTAAGATGAATGGAGGTAAACTTCATTTTTATTTGCATCCTCCCTCTGCTCACGCCCTCCAGGGACCTGGTGGTCTTCAGATCCCATCTACTTCAGGCTTATTTAGGCATTTGGGACTTAATATATTAGTCTTCTTCGAACCATTCATATCTTGGAAGAACATAAAGGAAAAACAGTGCTTCACAGAAGAATAAATCTCTACTGTGAGCTTCTTGAGAAGAGGGACTCTTTGGTCTTTCTTTGTTTCCCTACCTAGACCTTAGCCCAGTGCCTGGCATGATAGTAGCTGCTTAATACATGCTAGCTGACTGACTAGCTGACAAGTATGACTAGCAATGGGAAATCTTTCTGATTGGTGGTGGAAGTCTTCTTAATGCATCCAAATTAATAATATGCTGTATACATACATACACACATACACCTTTGTTTAAGGCTAGTCCTCTGTTACCTGGTAAATGATAGCTCTTCCATCCATGGGGAGGTGGCCTATTGAGGAGGGGCATGGCATTTGTATTGGAATTTAGGGAGTACCTAGGGAAGGAATAGATGGTCTGAGAAATGATCTTTACAGCTTAGTATGAGGTGAGATTTAATATGGAGGTTCTGAAAAGTGATGTGGTTGAAACTGAAGTTGAGAGATGACTTTAGCCATGATGTTATGAATGAATTTTGATAGGAAGTAGACTAGAGGCCAGGAGTCATAAGAGAGAGGTAACTTAGTATCATAGAAGAAGCACTGGATTAGAATCAGAAGATCCGGCTTGTTGTTTAAGCCTTAGTCTTTCAAACTGTAAAATGGGACTTATAATAATTATATTAGCCACTTTACAGAGTTATTGTCAGAGAAGTGCTTTCTAAACTTCAAAGTGCTGTAAAAATGTGAGTTATGATGACTATGGTTAATAAATAACCGGAGCCTAGACAAGGCATTTGGCTATTGTAATGTAGAGGAAAGAGAGGCGGGCACAAGTCTTGGCTGGGTTTTAGTATAGGGTTTTGGATTTTTTTTTTAATTTTAGTATTTAATGCTTTACAGGCTTGCATCTTATCTGTTTGCTGATGTGATGATAAGATTGCACTATTGTAAGCCAATAAGAATAATTCCTTATACTATTTGTACAAGATAGCATGGTGAAACTGGAAGAACTTCAGAGAATCAGCAGACAAATTCAAATACTGTCTTTGCCTCATCTTGTCAGCTGCAATACAGTCAATGAATATTTATTAAACACCTATTATGTGGCAGTCACTGTGCTAATTTCTGGGGATACACATATAGAAAGGAAGGAAGGAAGGAAGGAAGGAAGGAAGGAAAGAGGGAGGAAGAGAGAAAAAGAAAGAGAGAGAAAGAAGACAGTTCCTGCCCTCAAGGAGCTAACAGTCTAATGAGGGAAGACAACATACAAAAGGAGCGAAAAGGTAGAGAAAGGAGGCTGATGAATGTCCCAGAGAAGTCTCACAATAGTATAGACAGGTGACAAATGAGATGTTTTGAGCTAGCTCCTTCCTTAAAAAGCGGTTTTGGAGTTCATGATTCCCCTCTTCAGTCAGATAGACAGAGGGTGGCGATGAGGAGTCCCCAAGACTAAGGGGATCTTAGCTACTAAGTCACTTAGACACTCTTGGCCTCAGTTTCCTTATTTGCAAAATGAAAGGATTGAAGACGAGGTTATTTTAAAGACCTTTGGAGCTTTAACTGACTGGTTTTGTCAGTGTGAGGCAGATCATAGCTCTCCTCTGCATTTGTAGATTATCTTGATAAGTTGCTATGTCTGAAGAAATATCACTTTGTGGCAGACTCTGTGAGATACCCTTTCACACTTAATTAAGCTGGTCTTCAAACACATGGGCCTGTTCTTGAAGTCTTTCCAGCTTGGTAAAACCTATCAGAATTTGTGCTCTAGTGACATAACCTTCTAGGACCCAGAGTGACCTTAAGCCATCAGTGTCACTTGACTAAGCTTTGAATGTTCTTACAAGCAGCAGTCTCCTGACTCTACTCTAGCGGCTATTTAAAAAAAAAGTTTGTTAAATTCACACAAAAGATACACAAAATCTCAATCATCTACTGCTGCCTTATATGCACACATCCTGTAATTTTCCCATATTAGGGTTGATTGCTACACTTTTTAAAGAACCAGATTAGGTGTTGGGTTTAATTAATATTTTTTCAATAGTATGATATGCAAATGAGAACTTAAATAATTTAAATTAATGTTTAATATATCTCTGCTGTTTATTCCAAGTATAATAACAGCGTGTTTCCATTTTAGATGTTTATAAGGGAACAATGATTCTGGCATTGCATGAACTAGAAATATCCAGTTACAGTTTGTAGCAATTTTAAAATTTCTTAGTGCAAGGAGAATTGATGTTCATTTGATTAGCTTCAAGGCACTGGAAAATCTTGAAGCCTTCTGAATCATCAAAGAAAGATTTGGTTTTGGTGTTTGAGTTATTTTATGATATTTTAATGTTTTTAAAAATTGCTTATCCCTGAAAGAAGTCATTTGACTAGCCACTTTAACCCATTCTTCAGCCACTGGTTCCAGGGATGAAAGGAAGAAAAGATTAATACTTTAGGATATTAACCAACTGATATGGGCATTAGTCTTCACAGGGAGTTCAAAAGGATGGTGTTGGGATCCAGATGAAAGTCAAAAGCTTTGTGGAGGTACTTACATTCCCCCTTCCCCTTGGACTGCAAAATATGGAATCCTAGCGCAGATTCTATCAGGAAAGGAAAATACATCTCAAAATACTAATATTCTTTTTTATTTTTATTTTTTGCTTTTTGGAAGGGGGAAAGTAGATCAATTGGGGTTAAGTGACTTGCCTAAGGTCACATGGCTAGTAAATGGTAAGTGTGAAATGTCTGAGGCTAGATATGAACTCAGGTCCTCTTGACTCCAGGGCTGGTGCTCTATTCATTGCACTATCTAGCCACTCCCAAATACTATTATTCCCATGGGGAAAGAGAAGGCTTTACTTAATATACATATACACACATGTGTTTATATATGTTCTATAACAAACAATAGTGATTCACTTGCATTCCCTAGAAGAAAGGTAGCACCTAGGCTCACAAAACTCTAAGAAGCAATCATATCTTTAGGTATATGATAGGAAGGTCATAGAAACCGCAAACCAGACACTATGAAGCACCAGAGTTGGTTGAACAGGCCCTACAACAGCCTGTTGTTTACAACTTGTACAAATGATAATTTACTAATATTCTGTATTATTTTAAAATAGAACATGTGCAAAATCTAGGGGCATCAGATCCCTTTTCATACCCTTAAGGCTTTTTATATTTCCCTTTGTCTCCTTTCAGAATCCTAGATTTGTTGTGGTTTTTTTTACCCTTCTTTCTTTTTTATGTATATCAATTTAGTTAACTAAAAAACTTCAGTGTCACAGTTTTTTCATGGACTCTTTTCCCCTCACTGAACTCCCATCACATCTCTCTCCTGTCTTTATATGTCTTGAAAAGTAGCCAGCACCTGATGTCCCTTACTTATCATACAGTCCCTTTGTATTCTGGTTTTATGCTTACCATTTTACTGAAACTAGTCTCTTAAAGGTAACCAGTGAATGAACTGATCATCAAATCTCATGGCTTTTCTCAGTCTTTATCTTCTTTGGCCTCTCTACAGTATTTTTATTGCTGACCTCCTTGTCCTTCTTGATATTCTCTTCTTCTTTGGCTTCCATAATAGTAGTCTCTTCTGGTTCCCCTTCTGTCCTTCATCCACCTGATCTCAAGGCTCTGCTCTCAGCTCTAGTCTCACTGTACAATCTCTCCTGTGTATGTATCCAGTATCATCCACCACTGTGCTTTTCTCCCTGTAATTCTCTAACCTTATGGTGTGCCCCTTCCTTGTCTCTCTTGAAATTCTACCTGTTTTTCAGATTCACCTGAAATTCTACCTCTTCCATGAAGCTTTCACTGATTCCCCCAGTGAAAACCAGAGATAATTTTTCCTTGCTATAATCTTGTACAACTCTTCTCACCTCTCTTGTGTGCTAATGTTCTCTTATTTGCCTGATGGATCTTCATGCGTGTCTCACCCTCTCGCTATAGATGTCCCTAATGCTCTGTCATGTAACCTCTCTATGTGCACCATTTTTCTTGGTGATCTTGTTACTATCCAAGAAATCAATTAGCATTTCTATACAGAAGACTGCCCGATCTGTATATCCATCCTCAGTCTTTCTCCTGAGTTCTGGTCCTGTAAAACTGAATTCCTGTTGGACATCTCTGTTTGAATGTGCCATAGGCATCTCAAAGTCAACATATCCAAAATAGCTCTCATGATCTCATCCCCTAAATCCACCACTCCTCCAAACTGCTTTACTTCCGTAGAGGATGATAACCTCTAGCAATTAAGATTTACAACCTCAGAGTAATCATTGACTCTTCTTTCTCCCTTATTAGTTATATTCAATGATTGCCAGGTCTTCTTGTTTTCCATGATGGCATGCACATCTATTCCCTTCTTTTTATTCACATGGCTACCACTCTTATTTGGGTCCTTATTGCCTTTCAGAACACCTTTCCAAATTAACCTCCTGGTGTTCAGTCCCTCTCATCTCTAATCTGCCCCAATCATCTTCTTAAAGTACAAATCTGACTATATCTTGTTCCCTTACTCCAGAAACTTCAGTAGCTCCCTTTTGCTTTTAGGATAAAATCCAAACTCCTGGCATTTAAGGCTCTTCACCATGTGTCTCTTGCCTGTTTTCCCAAGCTATTGTACATTGCCTCCTTCATACATTATTTGAGCTAAACTGACATGCTTTCTGTTCTCCCACCCCATCTACTGCTTCCATGCTTTGATATAGAATGTCGCCCATACCTTAAGCCTTCCCTCCTTCCTTTTACCTCTTTGATTCCTTCAAGGCTGAGCTCATGCGCTGTCCACATTCTCTAAGAAGTGTTCCTGACCTACTTAGTAGTTAGTGTTAGCACCTTCCTCTGAGGGAATGTCAATGTACATGCTTATCTGTCTATGTGTTGTATCTTTGGCAAAAATGAAACTCCTTGAAGGGAGGGGCTAGGTTTCATTTGGGTTTTGCACATAGTCAGGGCTTTGTTCATTAGACTGGATTATATTCTGCACTGTATTTATTGCATGATCATACACACATACACACACATATTTTTACACGTGTCGCTATCCTCCTTGTGGAGTTGTAAACTGTCTCTGTAAGAACTATGTCTTATTTATTTTTGTAACTCTCCTGGTTCCTAGCATAATGCTTTACACAAAGTAAGTATTTAATAATTAGTTGTTGAATGGATGACAATAATTTCCTAGTTGGCATATAAGATAGGGTGAGTATCAGTTTTTAAGAGACCAGGGTAATTAGTGAAAGAAAATAAGAAGAATTTTATGTAATTATTTGGGAGAGTAGCAATGCAGTAAAAATCTGTCCTTTTTTAGGAACATGACATACGAAAACCCAGACCTTCAAAACAGATAAATTAGGGAATGATTTCATATTAGGTAAGAATTCCTTGAAGCATCATTTCTCAGTACACTAAAATTTTCATTTTTATATACAAAATTTGAACTTACACATGGCGTTTAAAGAGCATACATTCATAAAAGAAAGTAAATCTATGTTGAACTTTAGAATTTAGCCAATATTAGAGTATTCAGAGTTAATTTGTTAGACTGGAGCAATTTTTCTAAGCAATGTTAGCATTCTAAAATGTCTATTTTACATTCATCAAGGACATATATTCCTATTCTGGTAGAGAAGACCTTGTGTTAATTGGATTAGTACATTTCCATGTCAAATGTATTTAAGTGAAGACATAGGAGATATGGTCGCATTTGACTATCCTGTACCATTTGCCTAAAAGTAAAAAGTGTTGTAGGGAACAATTGTTATACAAAGGGCACAGAAAAACAATGGCATAGCTATGTTGGTATTCAGAATTGATTTTTGCCTGTAGGGTTCTAGAAAATTAAAGGGGATTTGAAAAAAGAAAATCAAAGAAGGCGGGGGAGGGGAAGTAAACAGTCTCTGCTTTGGTTACCTCCCAGACACTAACTCCTCAACTGGGATGTGTTCACAACCCCTCCCAGTTAAAAAAAATTATTCTTTCCAGTTCTAGGAGCCTCCCAGTTAGTTTTGGAGTCAAAAATGCCTGGTGGGGCTAGCCAGAATCTATGTCCTTTCCTCACCACAATGATTTCCACATTTCTCATACCCTCACTGACCTATTATAATGTTTTTATAACTGGGATTGTTACAGAAGGATGCTGCTGATGTCAGACTGGCAGCATAATTGAATAAGCTACTGAGATCACTTAACTCCAGTCCTCTCCTTGTACTGACTACTGTTTAATATCAGATCCAACTCCAAACCTTCAGTCTTTTATTCTTCATGATTCTATGTATCTAAGAAATAATCTGCCCTTCTGCTCTTTCCCTCACTGAATTACTTTATACTCATCTTTATAACCATGACCTGCTCCCTAGCTTTAATTTAGAAAGACATAAATCTATCTTAGACCTAAAACTTAGACATGAACCCTTAGAGCTGGAACATCAACACCTAATTTGGTCCCCAGCCTTCAGTGAAGTATGATTGTTGAATTAAATAAATTTCAATAATGACACTGGGCCATCAAGGAAAAAGGTTCAGTCATATTCAGTTTACTCAGTTTAAGAAAGCAGGGGAAAATGCATAATATGTTTTTGAAAGATTTCCATCAAAAATGGTTAATTTTTAAAAAAATGTCTTGGCACTAAAAGAACTACATTCACTTATCTGGAAAATCCACACATGAGCAATGCTTCATTCATCAACAATGTTGGATAATTGTAATGTTATTGTATTTGGATTCTGATGACCTCAAGAAATCATAGTCACAAATCCATATCCCCACCCACACATACACATGCTCTTTCTTGTACTTTCAAGCTGCGGTGCATTTGTGATCTCATCGATTGAGTATTCCTTCCAACAATGCAGATCACAACCCATCCACGGCTGCCCAATCACCAATATTCTGGGAAATTTCTTCATGATCTTATGCTATTGCATGGAGTCTAATGGAGTATGTGAACAGTTTGTCCGTTGGTATTACCTCACTCTTACTTTATAAGGTTGCATATCTTTATCTGTTGGGGTCATGTTTTCTAACCCAGCCCTTCTTTTTCACTCTTTAAAGTGGAAGGGGACAGTCACCCATAGAATTACACAATTCCTCATATTTTCTTCCAGTTTTTTTAAAAAAAATACATAATTTTACATTTGCAACTCCCCCCCACCTTTTTAGCTTGGTATGAAAGCATTCTCACTTCACACATTATATGTGGTTCTTTAGCATCAACTGTGTTTCTTTTGCTCAAATTTCAGTTTAGCCAGTGCGCATCAATTTATATTAAGAGTGATGATGAGAAATGAATTAAATGAGAACAAATTCAAATATGTATTTAACTCAAGAATTCAACATTTGGAAATTGTCATCCAAGGTAACTTTTAGATGTTGAGGAGAATAAATATATGATAAAAAAAATTTAATTGGATTACTGTATCAGCAAGCACCCTAGCATACCCAGGGCAGCTGCTAGCATGGGTTCTTAGATCTGCTTTACTAAAGGAAAGCAACTCAAAATAGGTTAACAATCTTTCTTTAATCAAACAAACATATCATTTACCTAGTTCGGGGGAAAAGTCAGCACCCTAAACTCCAGAGAATACAAACACAAGTTACAAAACCCAAGTTACCAGCAGACCAAGAAACAGATCAGCAGATGGGCTTCCAACCATCTGACCATCACATCCATTATCTGTTCAAGTTACCAGAGAGGGAAGCATCAACATCTGGGTTTTTCAAAGCTGGGGGGCTCAACAGCTTCCCAGAGTCTCATCTGGCCAAATCACACAACTCTTCTCAAAGTGAG
>CM053594.1:319455255-319474175 GCA_028646575.1 Pseudocheirus occidentalis
TGTGTGTGTGTGTGTGTGCAGCCCTCTTGACCCACTGCCCAATTACAAGGTAACAAGGTGTGGCCATTCCCAGAAAACAAACTTCTAGCCATAGGCTCCATGTGACCACATTCATCCTATTAGGGGGTAGAGTATACTTTCAAATGAGGGAACATTCTCAGAGCCACTTAAGCCTATCAAAGGGTCTAGAGGCAGGAAAGAGCTTCAGATTCCCATTACAATTACCTGAAGAAAGTGACTCGTTTTAACAACAACAGCAACAAAGCATAAATTCAGTGAACAATTAAGCTCCTTTTGCACACAAGTAAAAAATGTGTATTGGATTGGTGAAACAAGAAATTTCTAGATGTTTGTCTTTGTAGATCGCATCAAAAGGCAATTATCACCTTTCAGCAGTGATGAAGTGAGTTATTTTTATGTTGCTGTAATAGAGGAAATGTACTGAAATCAGATAGTCAGAGTAAGAACAAGCCTATAAGAAACAGGTTAGAGGAAGTAGCCAGGAGGAAGGGGAGCATCCAGTAAGATACATGTATCAATCTGAATAATTGTAAAAGAGCTAATTCCAAACAATATTTACTAGAGTGCTGGAAAAAAATGATGAATTTGTGGTTTAAGATTAAGGTCCTCAGTTATTGTCTATTCTGCTGAATCCCTTAGAAAGGGCAGCCCGTTCTTGGCTCAGATGTTACCATATATGTTGTGTAGATCATTTTTTGATCATGAATAAGTTACAACTGAGTGGATCACATTATGATTATGTGCCCAATCACAGTTTACTTCTTTCTCAGCAGCAAATGATCCATTCCAGAGTGATCATTACTTCCAATAGAAATCGTCACCTTAATGTAAATGGCTACACCAGCAAGGCAGCTATCTGTCTACATAGTGGGAAAGTGTTACTGGGTTTAGATAAGTTGTTTAAATAAATTTGTTCATATATAATTATGCATATCTTCTTGAACTAGACTCATTTCAGAAAGGAAAAATTATGCTTCGTGAGTTCTTTTTCTTTTAATACTTTAGCTACTGCTGTTTTAGAAAAGCTGCATTTCCCTAGTTTCATTCAATGCTTTTGCCTCATTGCTGTAAATAATGGCCTAATGAACTGAAATAATGAATTCAGTCAACATTATAATCAGACAGTAGGATATTGAGAGAATACAACTGGTTATTTTCTAATTCTCAGTTGTTGTCTATATTCATGTAAGATCTCCTTAATGATATTATTAAATATGATGATATTGTTTTAATAGAAGAAAACCCAAACCCACTTAGTTTAAAGTGTTTGGTTGTTTCCCCCCTTGTAGCCATATCAATGCTTTTCCAGTGAAAAATTTTAAGTGAAAAGTTTTTTAAAGTTTACACTTTTTTGTAGAACTGTATTTAATTTATGTTTCAGCTCTTAAGACAATACTGTTGCTGGTGAAATAATAGAACTTGGACTACTTTCTGTGTTTAAAGTTCCAAATATTGTATAAAATTGGTTCAAGGATAGTATTCAGAAAATATGGCAGACATCCTATGTCTCAGGCATAATAACAATTCATGTCCTTGGGAAATTGAATGGTATCATAGAGATCAGCTTTAGTACTTCAGTGTCGTTGCTCTTCAGTTGTTTCAGTCATGTCTGACTCTTCATGACCCCGTTTGGGGTTTTCTTGGCAAAAATACAGGGGTAGTTTGCCATTTCCTTCTCTAACTCATTTGACAGATGAGGAAACTGAGGCAAACAAGGGTAAGTGACTTGTCCAGGATCACATAGCTAGTAAGTATCTGAGGCCAGATTTGAACTGAAGAAGATATCTTCCTGACTCCAGGCCTGGTATTTTATCCACTGCACCACCTAGCTGCTCCTAAGAGTTCAATAGGAGTTAACAATTTAGCATTAGTATTTAAAATGAAATTTTAATCAATAATAAAATATTTATGAAACACTAGAGATACAAAGAGAAAAGTTAGGAAGTCCTTGTCCTCAAGGGGCTTATACTCTAACAAGGGAGACAGCATGCACATATATAGTTATATACAAAGGATGTATAAAATAGATATAGAGTAACTTTGGGAGATAACAGTAATAGCTAAGGGTATTAGAAAATACTTCATGCAGAAGGAGCTGAATCTTCAAGAAAACCAGAGATTCCAAGGGGTGGAGATAAAAAAGACACGGAGATGGGAGATAGAGTGTCATGTGTGAAGAACATCAGGAGGACCAGTTTGCCTGCAATGTAGAAGGAATGAAAGGGAGTTACATGTAACAAAGTTGAAAAGATAGAATAGGAATAGGTTGTGAAGAGCTTTCAGTGCCAAACAAATTTCTGTTTTGTCCTGGAGTTAACAAGGAGCCACTGAAATTTGCTGAGTATGGTTGGCATGACATGGTCAGAAAGACTTCAGAAAGAAATTCCCATTGCAAGTGGAATTTTGATGGCAGTGAAATGAGATGTGTGACAGGGAAACTAATTAGGAGATTTTAGCAACAGTTGGGGTGACCGGTGATGAGGACTTGAACCAGGATTCTGGTTGGAGAGAAGGGATTGGATGCAAGAGAAGTTTTGGAGGTAGAAAGGACATTTGGTAACCAGTTGGATATTTCAAAAGAGAGAAAACGGGCCAGGGATAACACTCAAGTGTGTGAAACTTGGAGATAAGAATGATTGGCAGTTCCTGGAAGTTTGGAAGAGGGATAGGCTATGGGGTTGCCATCCATCCTTCACTTGAAGACTTCTTATAAAGGAAAAACCCACTTCTTCAAAGGAAGCCCATTTCCATTTTTTTGGTACAGATCTTTAATGGAAAGAATTTCAGCAGCATACATACAATGTCTTCCCCATCCTTAGAAAATAAACAAACAAACAAAAAGCCCTTCATTTGACCTACCATGCCATTAGGCAGCCATGTTGCATTTATACTCTTTTTCGTATTCAATTCTTACAAGGAACTATCTACTTTTGTTTTTCTACTGCTCTCACATCTCAAACCCCTTAGAGTTTGGATTCTGAATTCACTCAGCTAAAGCTGCTCACTTCAAAGGTACCAGCATTCTCTAAGTTTCCAAATTCAAAGGACTTTTCTCTTGACCTTTCTGAAGGATGTATCACTATTGATCACCCTCTCCTCCTGGATGTTAAGCCTCTTTTGGGTTTTTGTGACATTGTTCTCTTATGTTTCATCCTTGTCCTATCCCATAACTATGAGTGTTCTTATTTTTTTACATAGTCTCTCCCTTGGTGATCTAATTAACTCTCATGATTTCAATTACAGTCACAACTATTAGGTAGTATTAGTTGCATCTATTAATAATTGGTATAATATTGATTAGTCAATAATAATACCTTAAACCACTCAGCTATATTAATTTCTTCTTCCCAACTAAACTGTGAGCTCCTTGAAGGCAGGTCTCAGGTCTTCTAATTTGTGTCCGCCACAGGACAACCAGGTAGCGAATTAGAGCACTGGGCCTAGAGTCAGGAAGACCTTAATTCAAAGATACTTACTAGCTGTGTGACCCTAGGCAAGTCATTTAACCTTGTTTGCCTTGGATGCCTCATCTGTAAAATGAGCTGGAGAAGGAAATAGCAAACCACTTCAATAACTTTACCCAGAAAACCACAAAAGGGGGTCACAAAGAGTTATATAACACAGCTGAATAGAACTAACCACTGCCACCAGCGGACCTGGCAAAGGGCAGGAATCAGTACATGTATGTTATAAATATCCAGTATTTGAACAAAAGTTAAGCTCAACTGGTTGGCAACAGCATGACCATTTAAGAACCTCCTTTTATCCAGAAGTCTCACTGTAACCTAACTGACTTGAAAGACAACCATGGCACAATGAGGGTAACCACAGAACTGCTACCCAGGAAGGATTTCTTGTTCTAAATCCATTTCTTCCTCAAGAAGGCCAAGGCTACATTTCCTATTAAAGGTGGCTCATTCAGTAAAGGGAGCCAAAATGAACGGATCCCTGATGGCACAGGGATTAGTGATACCATTTCCAAAAAGAATCTTTTTCCACAGAACTAAAGTTGTTCACGTTTACTTTCTTTTTAGATCTAGTATTCAGGAGGGTCAGGAGTGCAATGGAGAGACTACAGAACAATAGGAAAGTATTAACTTTGGAACCAAATGACCTGAATTCAAGTCTGTTTCCAATCCTTACCTGCTTTGTTACCTGGAGCAAATTACTTGATCTTTCTGAACCTCAACTTCCCCATCTATTAAATGGGAACAGTAAACCTTAAACTACCTATCTCGCAAGACTGCATTTTGCATTTGCTTTTATGGATTGTGTCCTACCACAAAATGTGGTGCTACTTTCAGAGCCAAGAGACTAGTTTTTCAGTCTAATGTTCACATCCAGAATTACGTATCTTATCAAGATAAATTTTTAATGACTGAAATATACCATTTAAAAATTCTTGAGTAACTTAAAAGTGATGAAATGGATTTTCTTTAGACTTTAAAGAAATCCTTGCTTCTTGGCTAAGACCAAACATAAGTCCCAATGAAAATTTTTTGAGGTGAGAGTTCTAAGTCTAAGAAAGCCACAAGTTGCTGATTTAATTACAGAATTATATTCCTTATATGACTTTGCAGGATATGTCCAATAAATAATCCATCAGCATACATTTATTAAATGCCTCCTGTATTCCAGGCACTGTGCTAAACTTGAGTGAGGGAGAGGATATATACAAAGAAAGGTAAAAACAACTATCTGTCCTCAAGGATCTTACTTTTAATGGAAGGAGATAATGTGTAATAAAAAGAACCCTAGGTACACATAAGATCTAGACAGAATAAATGCATTAGCAACTGTAGTAGCTAAGAAATGCTTCTTATACAAACAGAAAGTGAGATTTGAAATGTGTCTTGAAGGAAACCAAGGAAGCTAAGAGACAGATGAGAATGGAGAATATAAAAGTAATTAGGTATACAATATCCAATGTGGTAAAAAAGATGCCAGTGTTAATTTTACTAATGAAAATTTTGTACTAATCAAGTATAACGTTTCTGTTTTTAGCTTGATATTTACATTAAATATTCTATTCATACTGCTGACTTCAGTTTTAATCTAATGGTCTCTCTGTAACTTTATAATTCTCAGAACTGGTAAAGTAAAAAATACTTAAATGTGTTTGAAATCTGAAATAGTATAACAGAATTGGGCCATCATTATAAAAGTGTTCCATAAACTCATATACAACATCATGGCAACCTAATTAAAGATAGCAAAACATATTTTGGGAGGCTACAGTAATACTATCTCTCTTCCTTTTTCCCATTGCTAGAGCACTGTACCTTGAGTCAGTAAAAAGTCTTAGTTTAAATCCAGCCTCTGATATTTACTAGTTGTATGCCCCTGGGCAAGTCACAACTTCTTTCTGCCTCAGTTTCCTAGACTGCAAAATGGGGATAATAAAAGTACCTATCTCCCAAGGTTGTGGTGAGGATCAAATGAGATGTCTTTAAAGAGTTTAAAAGATCCCAAAGCACTGGGCTAAATGAGATTTTTATTATTATTAATCATTTATCATCTTCATCATTATTATTATTACATAACAGTCATTCAGTTCTTTCTTGAAGTTCTGGAGTCCTTTTCATAATTTTTCAAGTTGTTTTTAAAGCTTAATTTTTAAAAATTTATTTATTTTCTTGTTGGCATCATTCATTTCCATGAGATTTTGAGTTACAAATTTTCTCTCCATCTTTCCCCCACCCACCACCCCAAAAAAGCCATACCTCTGTATAACCCCTTCCCCAATCTGCTCTCCTCTATATCCTCCCTATCACCCCTCTGACTTTCTGGTAGGGCAAGATGGACCTCCCTGTCCCAGTACCTGTATATCTTAATTCCCAGTTGCATGTAGTTAATAATAATAATAATAATAATTATATGTATATATATATACATATATGTATTTTAAACATTTGATTATAGAACTTTAAATTCTAGATTCTTTCCCTTCCTCCGTCATCACCTACCCCCACTGGAAAGACATAAAACTTAATTTTCATGACTTGAAATCTAAGGAAGTTTTTTTTTAAATTCTCACTTGGAGGAGGCAGTTCTATAGTTTTCTTCTAGTTGAGTGAATTATTCTGAGCTTGCTTCAGTATTCTGAGAATCAGGAAATGGGGATTTCCTTCCTTATGCCTCGTGTCTACCTGCATGTCTGCTGCAGTTGTAAAAACACGTAGGACTTTAGTAAATATAAAAATACTTCATTGGGACTTTGGTAATAATGATTTATTGCCCAAATATGCGGAAATGTCATAAATATAGGGCTTATAAAAACAAGTCTGGCTTCTGTGATGTGGCTAAGATTTCTTTTAAAAAAAAACCAATCCATGTCCTATTCTTTATGGAAAATTTATTTCTCAGTTTAGCATTACAAGGTACTTAAAATCATTATAACACTAGTAATCAAGAAAATGAAGTGTAATAAAATCTCACAGATCTTAACAGAAGTGTAAGAAAACTTAAATAGATGGAGGTTAAAAGAAAGGTTAGAGCAACATTCAAGGTACAGTGAATTTGGTTTCTTATTTTTAGGGGAAATCTGAGAACAGACATTCACCCTTCCCTATCTCTGAATTTGCACAAAATTTTCTAGTTCTCTTCATTTCATAGGAAAATAACTCTGACCAACCTTAATCTTTCCTGGGGTATTCCCTATACCTTGTACTAGGGGTGGGGAACCTGCAGCCTCAAGGCCACATGTGGCCCTCTAGGTCCTCAAGTGCAGCCCTTTGACTGAATGCAAACTTCACAGAACAGATCCCCTTAATAAAAGGATTTATTTGTAAAACTTGAACTCAGGCAAAAGATCTCACCCAAGGACCTGGGAGGTCACATATGGCCTCAAGGTTGCAGGTTTCCCATCCCTGTCATATATCCATTCCTTAAATGAAGCAAAAGAAATACATACTTTCAATAAAGAGCTGTATTATGGGTTAGAAAATAATTTTTACCTTTTTTCCAAGTTTTTTTTTAATCAAAAGAGAGACGAGTATTTATCATATTATGATAAACACAGGAATATGAGAGGAAGGCAAAGCTCAAAAGGTGCCATCCATTTGTTTGTTTCTTCTTCAGAGGAGTGTGGCTGGAAGCAGAGTTGTTGGTGATTCCTAGCCTCCTAAACAAGGACCCATTCCTGGACCAATGGCCCAGGATATTTTCTTCCCCATCTCTTCGAGGCTAGCCATATACTGATTCAAAGAGCTGTTGTGTGGTTCAGTTAGCCAGTAAGGGGTCTCCAGAGGGGAATTTACTACTGTACTCTAAGACCCAGTGACATAAGCCTCCCTACTGTTCCCTGCCCAAGAAACTTAGTACCTGGAATTCTCTCCTTTGCCTTTACCTCCTGGCTTCCATTAAGACCCAGCTAACATCCCATCTTCTAAAGGAAGTCTTTCCCAGTGTGCTGGTGCTTTCCCTTGGTGATTATCCTATCTTGTTTCTACAATCTATAGCTATTTGCATGTTTTCTCCTCCATTAGATTGTGAGCTCCTTGAGGGCAGGAACTGTTTTTTTGCTCTTATGTATGTGTGTCCTCAAGGATTTGCACAATGTCTGACACATATTAGGCACCTGATAAATAGTGATTGACTTGACTTATTGGTGAATGTGGAGTTATATTTTTAAAAGTCGAAACTGAAAACAGGAAATATTGGGGAAGAATACTCAATTTCAGTTCCATCAGCTATAGGATTAGAGTTAACTTGATAGTATCAGCCCCTGAATTGTTCTACAATACTAAACTTTGGGGTAATTTTATTAGAAAAATACAATTTTATAAGAGGAAACAATTAAAATGAACTTTGTTGAGTTAAGCACAGAAGATAAAAATGAATGACAGAAACCTAAAGAAATTTATCAATTTTCTTTCATAGAGGCATGTCCCAAGAGTCTTACTGCAGTTTAAAGATATTAATACTATGACTTTTGGGGCACCTAGTATTATGCCAGTATTAAAAACCATGGACTTTAAGTACCGGGTGAGATATTTATCATTAAAGGCTTCTAAAGGAGTCTTAGAACACTAGAGAATTAGAGGAAAATTTAAAGATGAATGTTCTGACAAGCTCCACATATGAGTAGCAGACGATAAGATAAATGTATGTATATATGTACATTTATATATATATATATATATATATATATACACACATACACATACACATATATGAACATCTGGAAATATATATCTAATTTATGAACACACATGCACGCACACACACACACATATAAAATCTGGACACCTGGAGCTTTAGTCCAATAGTCAGTATGATAAGTAGATCTGGAGGATTTCTGACTTTGGAGATTTGTTTAAATAGAGTAGGAAATCATTTCCTGTTTCAGTATGTTTCAGTCTTCACACATTGGGAGCTCGTAATGGCTCAAAAAAGGTGTGTGACTTCATGAAAATGGTGTTGGTTGACAATGTTAATCAGAGGTCGAGGTAACTGCTTAGTGACTCTTTCAGTAGCCCTGGTTTGAGGTAATGAGTTAAACAGTATGGCGTCAAAGGAGATAGAAAGGAAGAGGCAGGTTCAAGAGATATTGTTGAGAAAAGATCAGTAAAACTTGATGATGATTGTATTTATATCAGGGAGAATTATAGATGACTATCAGGATCAAGTCTGTGTAACCAGGCCCCTCTCAGGTCAGGCATCTGCGATTCTTGTAAGAAGCTTCCATTAATCATTTCACATGTCCTTTGTGTGTGTCTTCTTATGCCCTTTTCCTTTCTTACACAACATGGCTATAAATGACAGTACTTTCCCAATTAGATCTCACCTCCTAGTCTTTGCAGTAACTTTTTTTCCCAACCCTTTCCTAATTTTAGGTTATTTTCAGTAGCACTTTGATTCACTGGTGACAGTATCATCTCCTAGTGAGAGTAAAGAATGGATAATAGTGAATGAAGATGCAAAAGTGTCTCTTACTGTTCTTATTCTGTCCTGGAAAACATTAACAAAGAAATACTCATGCTAAATGAGGAAAATCTCTATACTCAGATCCAGAAACAGGCTAATTCTTAAATTTTCTGGGTTCTAACTCCTCATCCTTAAATCCTTCTATGAAGATTAAAACCCTACACTCATTTATTTCAGTAAATTGGAAAGGGAACCATGGGAGGAATTTAATGCTAAACTCCGATACAGAGAGCACATTAGCTAATTTGAGTATCTAACTGTTCTAGTGAATAATCAATAACTTGAAAAGCCAGATATGGCCATAAAAGGTTCTCTGAGTATATCTCTTAAATTCAAAGCCTACTTCATCAAGTAAACTAAAATACTCTGACCTTTATTAATATTTCATATTAATTTTTCATATTAATTTCATATTAAGATTTTGACAGCCATGGTTGAATATGAACAAAGTGAGAGTTGCAGATATTACTGATGGGAAAGAATTTTGGAAAAGGGTATCTTTTTCTCCTTGTATTTTGTTGGTATAATTGGAAGACTTAATTCCAAGATGTTAGTGTAGATGTAATAATGATTTGAATTATAAGTATCTCATTACTTTTTCAACTTAAAAAGAAAGTCAATATACTCTGCTGAAATCAAATGAGGTTGAATGAACTATTTGTAAAGTACTTAGCAAAGGGCCTGGCCCATAATAGGTGCTCAATAAATTCTTATTCTCTTTCCGTCCTGGCTAAGCAACAGTTGGTATGCTTAGATCATATAATTGTATCTTCTATCTTTTAAAACACTCTAAATGAATCTTTTTTTTTAAACATTAATTGGCACATGCAGAGTGTACTTTCAAACCCTGTCATTTAGCCAAAAGAAAAAAGAAAGCTAGACAAAGTTTATGAAGAAATGAAGATTGTCTAACAAAAACAAAGATGTTGATATATTAGTAACATGATTATCTTCTGCTTTTAAATTCAAATTGCTTACGGACAGAGATTAAATTAGTCACTTTAAAGATTTTCTTCAGCTATACAGATCCTCTGTCTGCTTTGAAAACATCTGTTATGGTTTTTAAAAGAATCTCAAGACTAAATGCATAATTAAATTTATACTCATTAAGCTATGTTTATTATTTCCCCCCTTCCTCCCTCTCATGAAACTTCCAGATGAGCCATTGAGAGCTGTGCATCAAAATCAATGGTAGGATATTATTCAGTAGTGCAGAATGAATTATTAGTTTTATAATGGTAAATTGACATATAAAATGAAGACCAAGCAAACTGTCTTTACTCAGTCCTAAAAATAAAAAAAAAAAGTTTAAAAAGACCAAGTTCTGCTCTTTACCAGTATAAATTACACAAATGCCATGTAAGGGAAAGAACTTTATTTTTGTCAAATACCATTTCAAATGAGATAATACTCAAGTTATGAGCAAAACTGCCACCCCCCAAATACAAAAATGACCAAAAAAACCCTTCCGTTATGTAAGTGACTTGGGTTGATAAATATGGTATATAAAAACTCCCCAAAGAATATAGACTTAAGAACATACCAATAACTTGTTGCATATATCCTGAACCTTCTACCTTTCTAAAGTCTCCCTGGACAATAATAATTATAGTAGAAACAGCTAATATTTATATGGTGCCTATTATGTACCAGGCCCTGTGCCAAATGAAGCTTTCCTACGGGAAGAGTGGTATCAAACTTACCAAGCTCCAGAACTGTCTTGTGCAACATTTCTGACCCGCAGTCAGTCCCCTTTCTTCCTCTACAGAGGAATCATTAATTTGCCATAGTTAATCCCTCATGCAATAAGGGTGAGCCTGTGACTTGTGAACATTTCCCTGTATTTCACAGTTTTTCTGTGGACTATTTCACATAAATAATGATGTGGGAAGATGTTTAGTGCCAAAAGACATGATATTTGTTTTCTTTCCCTTGGGCATTTTAAAATCCAATCATTAAAAGAAGAGGGGGAAAAAGCACATGTAGATTATAAGATTAACCAAGTTGAGTTTCTTTATTCGTTTATTCTCACTTACTTCCCTGCTGTCAGTTAAATTATGCTAAAAGGTATTTCTCCTCTCCCTAACAAAATAGTCTGATAGTTTCTTTTATCCTTATACTTCATGGATTCCAGCTTCCCTGAATGCTGATGATCCAAAATTCTTCATGACATAAAAGGAACTGTTGAAGCAAGTAGGATATTGAGTCTGAACAAGAATTGTGGTGGGGGTACTGTTTTTAAGCATGCCAAGAATTACTTTGTAGAAGAAGGAATAAGCTTATTCTATGTGACTTGAAGGTCAGAAAAGAGCCAGTGGGCAGCAGTTACAGTGACATAGATGTTATGTTAGTATAAAAAAAAATCTAGTAACTTGAGCTATCAAAAATCCCTCTCTCCATGGTGAATCTTGGTACATATTGCTCTGATACCATTGTTTTAACCTATAAATTTCATTTTACATAATTTGGTAATGATAAAATTAAAATTGTAGATCAACAGATTTAAAAATTATTTTGGGAGCAATCTGGATATATAAGAAGATCTGTAAATTATAGACTTATTTGGAACATTATTTGAAATAGAGTTGTTTCATGGAATTTTCAGTTGATATCTCCATCCTGCTAAAGAAATGAAAAATAACCCATGTTCTTATTCAGTACGTCATGAGTCTCTACTTGGTGCAAAACAATGAAAGGATGCTATGATGATTGTTTCATAAGGAGGGGATGTGGGCCTAGGGTAGTGGCCCTTGGGAATGGAAGGGAAAGATACCAGTGTCCAAAGAAAAAAAAAGACTTGATAGGACTTGGTGACTGATATGGATGGAGGGGAAGAAGAACAGAGATGATAATTACCACTTCAGAAACCAATGACTTTCTACCCAATAACTAATTATAGGAAATGCCCTTGGTTGAATGGAAAGAATTATTTTTTAACTTCATCATTGGATTAACCTTTAAGTATATAATGAACAATTGTAGATTATAAGATCAATTTCTTAAATAAGAAATGTTTCATAGCCAAAATTGAAAGATACCTGTAGTGAATATAGCTCATTGTGGCATCCTGCAGTTTTTAAAAAATCACAGATAAGTGTTAATGCTTACTTTTTTATGTGAACATGTGATTTTATAAGTGTTGGAAACTGCCATGGTAAAATTTCTTCTGTCTGTGCAGATGATCAACTCATTGATAACTTAAGAGTTTTAGAGGGTTGCCCAAGGCAGTGAGAGGTTAAATGACTTACATCTGCTAGTAGCCATCAGAGGCAGGATTGAAAAGAAATGGTCCTTGCCTTCAAAGAGTTTATGTTCTACCAGAGGAAAAACATGTACATATATAAGTAGACAGATACAAAATAAAGAAGGAAGGGGCTCTTTTTGGGGGCGGGAAGGGGAAGGAAGCAATAGAATCTAGGAGAATAAGAAGTATCTCATGAAGGAGATGGTGTTTGAGGTAGATATAATGGGAAGTGGAGGTAAGGAGGGAATATATTCTAAATATAGAGGATAAAATATTCAAAAGCATGGAGATGAACAACAGAATATCATGCATTAAGGTCAGGAAGTGGGAAATTTGTCTCGAATGGAGAGTGGATGACAGGGAGGAACATATAACATGTCTGGAAAGGTAGGCCAGTGTTAGATTGTGAAGAATTTGAGCTGCTCGAATTTCTTGAGCAGGGAGTGGCATAGGCCTGTGTATGAAGATGGAGGATCAGGTAAGGGCATAAGAAGATGGCCAAAGTACAGGCAACATGCTTTGGAAATAACCAAGGTCAAGTTTGGTCATTTTAATTATAGAATCTAGGGTTTCTTTTCTTTTCCTTTTACCATTTACATTCTTGTAAACATGTATATTATTTTCTTGGTTCAATTTACTTCACTCTTCCTCAGTTCAATTGCCTTTGCTTGTTTCTCTGGATTATTCATATTCATTATTTCTTAGAGCTGTATTATATTCTATTACACTTATACAGTTTTTTTTTAAATTTTTGCTATTTCTTAGTCAGTGAACACCTACTTTTGATTTCAGTTCTTTACTACTACAAAAAAATGCTTATATAAATGTTCTGATATAAATGGAATTTTTTTATCATTGACTTTCAAGAATATATGCTTAGCAGTAAGCTGTCGGGTCAGAGTATAGACATGATTATTCTTTTTTTGAGCATAATTCCAACTTGTTTTCCAGAAAGTCTGAACCAATCCACATCTTCATTGTGCTTCTCTTTCCTTGGCCCTTCCAAAACAGTTCATTTTCAACTTTTGTTATCTTTGTCAGTTTTCTGGTGTGCCTCCTTTCAATTCTCTGTTTCCTACACACTAAAATATAAACTTCTTTTCATGTTGTTCAGGGCTCTCCACAATCAGCCTTCAAGTTACCTTTCCAAACTATTTTTAACAGCATTGCTAGTAGAAGATTAGGGCAACATTGTAGATATAGTTTACCAAGGTATCCAATGCTCTTCTTTGGGAAAAGATGGAGACATGGTCTAGATCAGAGAACAATCACATGAATTAAAATTTTGTTGATTAGCTAGACTTAAAGAGTAATTATTAATGGTTTGGTGCCAGCTGGCAGGAGGACTCCTTTGGAGTACCCCAAAGGGCTGGCTGGTCTATGTCATTTGGGGAGGGGGAGGAAGAAGGAAATAAATATCTATTAAGTACCTACTATGGGCCTGGTATTAGCCTACACACTTTATAAATTATCTCATTTGACATTTTTATCTGTGACTTGGATAGATGGCATTGTCTTCATGTCAAAGTTGCAGATGACACAAAGCTCAGAAAGATAACTACTATCCTGAATGCTAGAGTTAGTACCCCCAAAAGACCCTGACAGTCTAGCTCACTGGTATGAATCTAGTAAGATGAAATTTAGTTTGGACAAATGTAAAAATCTCAGAGCTGGGCTCCAAAAATAACCTTACAAGTACAAAATGGCAGTGCCATGGTTTGGCACCAGTTTTTGTGTAAAAGATGTGGGAATTTTTATACCTGAAAATTCATTGTGAGTAAGCAGGGTGATGTGAAACCAACGTAGCTCATATCATCTTGAGTTTTATTAAGAGAGGCATAGCATTCAAAAATAAAGAGCTTACAGTTCCTTTGTAATCTGCCCTGGTCAGACCACATCTGGGGTGTTTGTTCAGCCCTGGGCACCATAGTTTCAAAAGGATATTGTTAAGCTCAAGAATATTCAGAGAAGTGCAACGAGGATCATGAAGGATATTGATTCTGTCATGGAAGGAAACGGGACTGTTTTGCTTGCAGCAGAGAGGACTCTGGGAATGTGATAGCTTTGTTCAAAGCATTTGATGGGTTAACATGTGGAAGAGAAATTAATTAGGCCCCAGGGGGCATGAATAGTAGCCCTGGGTAGACAAGTTACAAAGAAGTAAATTAGACTTGATCTCAGGGAAAACTAACTAACAATTAAGGGTGCTTGAAAGTGGGATGGGATGCCTTGGGAGGAAGGGAGCTCTTGCTCACTTGATGTTTTCAAACAAAGGATGCAATACCATTTTGGGGAGGTTATATTGTTAGGGAGATTCTTCTTCAGATATGACTTAAACTAGATGAACTCTTATGTATCTTCCTATTCTAGAAGGCTGTTATTCCAAGATAAGCTTGGAAAGGGGCACTAATATATTATGGAAGATCTTGGATGTGAGGCTAAGGCATAGAGAGAGTCTTTACCAAATGGGCCACAGGAAATGACTGATGTCATTGAGAAGAGTGATATGATCAGATCTGTGCATAAGGAAAAAGAATTTGGCAGTGGTAGAAGGATGGATTAGAGGGGGAGAGACTGGAAACAGGATGACTGATTAGGAGGCTATTATAATAGTCTTGGTGATGAAAACTTAAACTCATTATCTGGCAGTAGGAATAAAAGGAAGAATACAGATGTGAAATGCATTACAAAGGTAGAATTGACTAAATTTATTAATATGTGAGAGTTGATGGAAGAGCAGTCAGAGATAGCCAAGAGTTTAAACATGGGTGATTAGATGAATGGTGGTGCTATTGAACAACAACAAAAAAAATAATGTAATAGGATGGAAAGACCTCTGGTTTTGCAGCTGGTTGACCTAGGTTCAAATTATGGCTCTTTTCCTCACTACCTAGCAGTCTTGGGAAAGTCATGTAATCTCAAAGAATCTGTTTCTTCTGTGAAATGAGGCATTTTTACTAGCTGATCTCTCAATTTTCCCCCAGTTCTAAGTCTATGATCCAGTGAAAATCAGATGGAAGAACAAGTTTTAGAGAGGAGATAAATTAATCTTTGTACATGTTGTACCCGAGTCATCCACAGGATGTGCAGGTTAAGATGTCATATAGACAGGTCTATATTAATTGAAAGTTTGGAGTATAAGCCTAGGGCTGGACATACATATTTGGACTTCATTTTCTTAGATGTGATAGTGAAGTTAGAATAGTAGATGAGACTGCCAAGGAAAAGGGTGTGGATAGAAAAGAAGAAAAGGGAGGGGGGCAGCTACGTGACGCAGTGAACAGAGCACCGGTCCTGGATTCAGGAGGACCTGAGTTCAAATTTGACCTCAGACACTTAACACAAAAACTAGCTGTGTGACCTTGGAATCCTATGTCTGGTACATAGTAACTTTGCAGACCTGCTCCAGTGACACCTTTTTGAATTTCTGGGTGCCCATCTGTTCCAAGGAAAGTATATTATAAATCTTGTTGCTTTGTAAATGTGTGTTGTTATTTTCCGTATCTTGCTATTTTTAAATGCCTGGAAGAAATCTCATGTTTCTTGACCCATGATGATTTCTTTTTCTGAATCTTTTTCTTTCTCATTACCTGCCCCACCCAAGATTTAACATTTATTTTGTGTGCTATGTTGTGTTCCTAGTTGTTTTAGGTGGATTAGTTTCACACCCACTTTGTGACGGTAATTTCCAAAGGGGTACAATGACTATGTCTTGTACTCTCTTCAAAAGTCCCACGAGATCTCACATAGTATATTGAAAACAATCTGTTTATGACTTAGTAAATGTGATCTGCAGTTAAACTGAGGCACATGGAGAGGTTCACATACTTGCTCAGGACTAATTACTTATAAGCATCAGAGGCCTGACCTGATGACCTGACTTCAAGCCCATAGCTCTACCCCTGTGTTTCTTCTCAGTCCTTGGTAGATACTCCGTAACTCCTTATTGGTCCTCTGTTGGTTGATTGAGTTGATGGATTGCAGTATGGCCCTGCCTAAGATTGCAGGAGATGGACTAGATGACCTCTTAATGTTCATTCTACTCCTGAGATCTTATGGTTCTAGGGCAAGCAATAGAAGAACAAAGGGCCTAAAGTCAAATGAGACAAAATAATTTTTGTGAACACAACATGTAAAGGGTATTTGGGCTGAAGAATAGGATTGTTGCTAAGTAAGCAAATGTGCCAACATAGAGCAAAATGATTCTGAAAGTTAATAAAATGTATAGAAACAAAAGTTTATAGAGTTAATGGTTAATTAGAAACTGGGTAAAGCCATAGATGGGCTGATAAGAAATCTGTAAAACAATACTAGTTACATTAAATACCAACAATACATTTTTATCAATCACTGCTTACTTAGTTCAGAACAATTGAAAATCTCAGCAGACCTACTGAATCGGTATTGTTAATTTTTCATAATGAATGTAGAAGATTGATGACATACTCAGGAACTAGGATTGAGCAAGGGGAGCATGACTTTTACAGAAAAATAGTAAAAAATAATTTGAGGACATCCATTCTAACTGTAATGTGTAACAAAGCAGTATTGCAACTATGAGAAATAATCTCTTATTTGTATAAATAATTATTTGTTAAACGACTTTCTGGAAAAATTCTGTTTAAGATCATAATTTGAAAAGAACTTGACATCACCCTGTGTATATGCCAAACTTTATTGCCGACTTTTCAGGTCCAGAAGATGAGAGTGAACCTTGTCTATCTGAACTGCTTGACTACCCCCAGTGTGGAGCCATTCCTCAAGCCAAGGCTGTTTGAGAGTAAAGTCAGAGGTATTTGGGGGAGAAGGTATCATCCTGCCCTTTAACCTCTGAATGTTGTGCCTTGAATGCTGCCTTGGTGGTGAGATAGTAGTGGAGACCCCCAGAGAAAGTATATATCCCACAGAGAGGTAAAGAACAAGTATTAATAAAGGGAAGGTAATTTGTGATTACAAAAGTATGACAACAAAAAAAGGGTGATAGAGCTGCAACTTAGGGAAGAGGAAAGGGTAGATTCTGATAACAGTAAATATTTAATTATATACTACAATGAAGACTAATGGCAGGTTCAAATTTGACCTTAGACTCATGCTGGCTGTGTGACCCCGGGCAAGTCACTTAAACCTGTTTGCCTTAGTTTCCTCATTTGGAAAATGTTCTGAAGAAGGAATGGTAAACCATTTCAGTTTCTTTGCCAAGAAAACCCCAAATGGGGCCCACGAAAAGTCAAATATGACTTAACAACAACAGCAGCAGCAGCAACAACAATGTGTATTCACAAATGGATGTTATTTACAGAAGAGCAAAGAAATTATTTGAATTATTTGACTGAGTGAAAATGGTCATAGGAGGCATTATATTAATGTCTTAAGCTATTTACTTCTGTCATATTTAAAGTTTTTCAACTAAGACTGGCTGAAAATTGAGTTAGCTATCAAGACCCCATCTTATTTCATCTCTTACTATATATATATATATATATATACACAATATATATATATACTTCTTTTACTATATGTAGAATATACTATGTGTATCCACTGTATTACTATAGTAATATAATACATACCACATATTGCATATTATGTTATTTATAATATATAATATAATATATATTACCAAATGTATCTCTTAGACCTCTCTTACTATATGTAGAAAAATGATTCAGAGGTGAACAAAAGACAAATATACTCTAAAAACATCTTGTGTAAACAAAGAACACTAGGGGAATTAATGTACTTCTGTAGATAAGATTTTACCTAAGCATTCTGCCTTTCTTACCAGATACATTACAGATAAAAGTTCTTTATTCAGTAGTCAGTATTTCAAGTTCCAGTACTGCTATTGATTAACCATATGAGTAGCCAGAGAGGTAGTCCCTTATTGTGAACTTTCAGGTTTTGTTCTGTAATAGTTACAGATAGAAGTGAGATGTGGCATACAAGGCAGAAAAGCCCACTTGCAAATCAGAAAAACCTGGATTCAAGCTACATATACTAGCTCTGGGATCCTCAGCAAGTTACCTAATCTCTCAGGGCTGCAGGCAAATCTCTAAGACCACAAATGGCAGCATTTGTCAGTCTGCAGTAGTAGGAGTTTCAGTGCCAGGAAGTTCCTTATCCCAGGGGAAGCTCAAGGTTTTCTTCCCTCCACCCCTTCCCCCTTAATTCACCAAAACACTAAGAATCTGAGTTTGCATCAAATCATAGAATTTAGGGTTAGAAGAGACCTTAGAAGTCATCTAGGTTGACTTCTTATGCAAGAATGACTTCTCACAATACAAGAATGAGATCTTGAGGAAAACTCTCCAGAGAACAATGAGGGGAGTCTCTGGTTTATATTGTGGGCCTCAGAAATAATCCCAGTGTTCCAAGGACTCTCATTTGAGAATGGTTTTCTCATTTCTGACTCTAGCCTTGTAGGACATCTAATAGGGAGCAATGAATAGTGATCAACCGCAGTTCTGTCTTAAATGTGAAAGGAAAGGACTGGAGTTCTAGGAGACTTTGAAGATTCTCTGGCGTCTTCCATATGGGTATTACTTTTACATAGGAAGGTTAGAAACTCTTAACTAACCATTCTTCCTCCCTTCCTTCTTTCCTTCCTCCCTTCCTTTCTTCCTTCCTCCCTTCCTTTCTTCCTTCCTCCCTTCCTCCCTTCCTTCCTCCCTTCCTCCCTTCCTTCCTCCCTTCCTCCCTCCCTTCCTCCCTTCCTCCCTCCCTTCCT
>CM053594.1:319474675-319508449 GCA_028646575.1 Pseudocheirus occidentalis
TTTTTTCAAGGAGATATTTCACATTGCTTTCTATTTTTTCATTTTTTAACTGTTTAATAGTATCTTGGTTTCTCATGAAGTCATGATCTTCCACTTGCTCCACTCTAATTCTGAATGAATTATTCTCTTCAGAATGCTTTTGAGATTCTTTTTCCATCTGGGAAATTCGACTTTTTAAGGCATTTGTCTCCTCATTGGCTTTCCGGGCCTCTTTAGCCATTTGGGTTAATCTATTTTTTAATGTGTTGTTTTCTTCAGTCAGTTTATTGACTCTCTTTTCATGATTTTCTTGCATCATTCTCATTTCTCTTCCCAAGTTTTCCTCCACTTCTCTTATTTGTTTTTCAAAGTCCTTTTTCAAATTATTTATAGCTTCTAGAAATTCTTCAAGTGTCTTGGAAACATTTGGTGTGGGAGTTCTGACTGTGTTGTCTTCCTCCCGTTCCATGCTTTGATACTTTTTTGTCCACAAAAAAGGATTCTAGAGTTTCATTGCTGTTTTTATTTTGCTTCCTTTCCCTCATGTTGGCCAGTCAATTAATTGGTTGGTTTTTTTAGCTTTGTGAAACTCTGCTTCCAGGGGGGACAGCTCTGTTCCAAATCACTGGGGTTTTCCCAGCTGCCAGAGCCATTGGGAATGTGTTGTAGCTTGGTGAAAGCGCTCCCCAGGACCACCACCCAAGACCATGATCCAGATCCAGGCCCCTCAACACAAGAGCACTTGGCCCTGATCAATTGACTCAGCCCACCTGTCGGATCCGCAGGCCAGGGGCTCTGAAGCAGTTCCTGCCCTTCCCCCACTGCTTCCTTGCCCTGGGGGTAGATTGGCCAAACTGCTTTTCCTCCCCCAACTTTAGCTTGAAAGCGTCACTCACTTTCACTGACCTCTAATCCTGGCTTAGTAGATGTGAAGATTGCTTCAGGTGCTTTAGATCTTCTCTAAAGTAGACTCATGGTGTGGCTTGGCAGGCTGGCTCCTCCTGGCCACCCTGGAGCCTGGCCACACGGCTGTTTCAGGCTGGGCTGGTCTCGGCTCCCGGCCTGCAGGCCTGCAGGATGAGCCCCTCCTGCAGAGCTGCCTTTCTCTAATCCCTATTTTTCACACCTTGGTAGATGTGGAGTTGCTGGAGGCTGTAGATCTTATCTCTTGTAAACTGGCTGCAGCTCAGCTGCACTAGGCTCCTCCTGACTGCCCTGGGGCCTGGCCTCATTTTGATTTCAGGCTGCCGAGATGATCCCCTGCTGCTGAGCTGCCTTCTACGAGAGATGTGTTTTCTGTATTTTTGTGTTTGAGAGTCCCAGAATTTTTCCAGAGTCGTATTTTATGGGTGTTTAGGGTGGCTATGTGGGAGCTGTGGGACCTTGGTGCTTCTACACCACCATCTTGGCTCTGCCCCCAGAAGTCGGGATTATTTTTTATAATGGGTGAATGGACTCTGTGGAAATTAAAGGGCTCCCATAGACCAATCAAGAATTTGGAAATTCTGAAAGCCTTCTAACTACTTAGCAAATGTCAATTTGTAGGTGATTGCAGCTAATTAGCAATATTTATATAAGTGAGCCTATTGTAAGTGATGAGCTTATTGCTCATCGTTTGTGGTTGGACTATGTTTTCCCTTTCAGATGAGCTCTTTAGCCGTATCTTCATGTTTGGTATTGAAACGTATCTGAGCAGTAAAGAAAAATACCTCAGCTTTTCTAGAGGGCAAAAACATGGATGCTTGAAAACAAGTGAATCCATAAAGGTGACTGGTTTCAGAGAAAAGACTTGGCTTTTATTTGCTGTGGTGGAAAACCTACAGACTTTCATTAACAGTAGTTACATTGAAGAGCTGAAATGCCAGTAGGGGGGAAAAAACTTTTGTGAGAGGATTTCTACTTAAAGTCAGAGTTAGTGATATAAATGAGAAAGGAAGAATATTTGCAAGCAGTAAGAAAAATGCTTCTTCAGTGAGTAGTAATGATATATTGAGTCTTGATTGAAGTTAGAAATAAAATCTGGCCCCATTACACATTCTACTCATCATAGAGGAAAAATGAATGAAAAATACTTCTGTTCTAGCATTAGTTAACCTCCTTTCCGCCTATCCTTTTAAATCAATCATTTACCTTTCAACTACAGGTCTAGAAAAGATCATAAAACCTTTTCTAATGATAGTTTTTCCAGGAAATGTGTTTTGTAGTAATAGTTTGGGATTTGGTCTGTTAGAATATTCAATTGCTATTTTTCTATAGAACCATAGATGTCTCTGTTAGTAGAGGTTTATTTTGCCATTTGTGGTTTATAAGAAATGAACTTTGCAGACCTAAATTATTCATAAGAAATTATTTGACAGCTTATCTGATTGTTGTATATATTAACATTATAAAGAGAACTTTAACACAGTTCAAAAATTAGATATAGTTATCTTAAGTTATATTTATAACTCATGGAGTGGGTTATAATGACTTCTGAAAAGCATAGCTTTAGACACTTAAGATTTTTTGAATTGAAATACTTGATACAGTTATACATAATTAGCACATCTGAGTAGCATTAACAAAACATTAATTGTCTAACCCATAAGTATTTTTTTCCCTGGGGGTTCCATAAAGTAGAGACTGGCTTTGCATGAAGAATGCACGTTTTTTGGTACTTGACTTCTAATCTTTTAATTTAATGTCTGGCCTTAACTAAGGCTAGATCATCGTTGGCACCAATTTCAAAAATTCATTCTGTTTATTAATTTGTTGGAAGTAGTATTCAAAGTAATTAGTACTGTCTGCAGATGAGCTAGTTGGTTGGCATTCTGAGTTGTGTGCCTAGCAAGGTCAAAGTCAAGAAATGACCCTTAACAGGAATTGTCTGGACATTTTCTAATCAATGACAGGTGTGAATATGGCTGAAGGCGTATAATAGAAAGTCTTGTTAGAAATAAGTGTATCACTGCAATAGCTCCCATGTGTAATAATGAATTTAAAGATAGCTTAAAAATGTGTTTGGTCGCCAATCAAATGTGACATAAAATGTTTTTTTTTAATCAGAATGTATATATCAGTATATATCTCATTATTTCAAGATTTTGGACACTGGGAAGCAATTGTTCTTAATCATATAAATATGATGAGTTCAGAATAAGTATAACAAAGATGTAAAGTGGGAGTAATAACAATATCATACTTTTATATGATGATTTGGGGGTCAGCTGTGGGGCACAGTGGATAGAGTGCTGGGCTTGGAATCAGGAAGACTTATCCTTATCAGTTCAAATCCTGTCTCAGACACTTACTAGCTGTGTGACCCTAGGCAAGTCACTTAACCCTCTTTGCCTCAGTTTCCTCATCTGTAAAATGAGCTGGAGAAGGAAATGGCAAACCTCTCTAGTATCTTTGCCAAGAAAACCCAAATGGGGGTCGTGAAGAGTCAGATGCAACTAAAGTGACTCAACAACAACAACAACAACATATAATGATTTATAAGGCACTCTCACTTTAATAAGCATTTAGTACATCCCCAGATATGTTCCAGTAATTGTTCTAGTCACTGGGGATAGAAAGAAAAAATTAAAAGTCCATGCCCTCATGGAATTTGCATTCATTATTTGGGAACAATAATATCATATATTTCTCTTGTTCAGTTTTTAGTCACATCTAACTCTTTGTTACTGCATTTGGGGTTTTCTTGGCGAAGATACTGGAGAGATTTGCCATTTCCTTCTCTAGCTCATTTTACAGATGAGGAAACTGAGGCAAGGAGGGTTAAGTGACTTGTCCAGGGTCACACAGCTGATAATCAAATATCTGAGGCCAGATTTAATCTTAATTCCAGGCCTGGTGCTCTGTTCACTGTGCCACCTAGTTACCTCAAGCATTGCTCACTTTGGAGAGAGTGGTTTCAGTTGAGTAATGAGATTGGAAGCCAGTTTGTGAACTGTTTGGAATAGAGTGAGAGGAGAGAAAGTAGAGGCAATGAATGTAGATGACTTTTTTGAAGAGTTTAGTTGAGAAGGGAGGAAAGAAAAGACTGATAGGGAGAGATGGTATAATGAGTGGCTGGTTGTTTTTTTTTTAAGGATGGAACTTTGAATGCAGGTCTTCCTAACTATGGGTCCCACTCTCTAGCTGCTCTCTACTGTAGTATTTGTAAGACACTTAAATGTCTTGCCAAAGGAGGTGGTGCAGTTTCCTTTTCTGTCATCTTAAAAGAAAGGGTAGACAGATTACTTTCTTGGATTTGGGGAACACAACTTTACTCAGAGGTAAGGGAATGAATTAGGTGTTCATGGACCCGTCCAGCTTAATGATTCTGTGATCTCTTTTTACAAATAGATAAGAGTATTTTTTCCTTGAAATCACTTCCAAACCTATTGGAGAGAAAGGAAATTTGATAAGAAACTGTTGGCCTTTGATCCCTCAGTGTGACACTCTTTTCTTCCTTAACTTCAAAGGATTTTTAATGTTACTTGTTCTTAGTGGCCATAGATGTTGGTATCAGTGAGATGTAAGTGACTGTCATTCTACTTACTGGTGTTTGTAATATGTACATGAACAAATCCATTTTCTTTCCTTAGGAAACTCTTTTGACTTTAGAAAACATTAGTCAATCTTCTTTATATGATGCAAAAATCTCAGAAAAGCTTTTTAAGCTGAATCAAGACCTATAGAAAAACCCTGTTTAAAACAAAATACAAGCTGGGGGGGGGCAGCTAGGTAGTACAGTGAATAAAGCACTGGCCCTGGAGTCAGAAGGACCTGAGTTCAAATCCAGCCTCAGACACTCAACCGAAAAAACTAGCTGTGTGACCTTGGGCAAGTCACTTAACCCCAATTGCCCTCAAAAAAGCAAAAAGAAAAAAAAAATTGCAAGCTGGGGCAGCTAGGTGGCAAAGTGGATAGAACACCTGCCCTGGAGTTAGGAGAACCTGAGTTCAAATCTGGCTGCAGACACTTACTAGTATGAACCTGGGCAAGTCACTGAACTCCGATAGCCTCCTAAGAATAAAAAAAATAAATATAAGCTGCTAGCTTATACCTAGTGTACAAACATTAAAAATTATTCTTAGAACTTAATAAGTAAGTTCTTAGAACTTAGAAATCATCTAGTCCTTACACTTCTTTTATAAATGATAAACTGAAACCTCAAAGGAAGCTTGGAAAGAGGTCATATAAGGATTAAGTGTTGCACCCAGGGCTTGGATGTAGTTCTTCTGTCTTTAAGCCTCCTTCTACTACACCATTCCAAAATTATCTTTAGAAATTCCTTCTCTCCTCATTCCACTGATTTATCCAGGTTTGTCCACTTGCCTTTGCCTGTAGACTCAGACATGAATGTAAACTGAGGTTGCTTTGGCCTTGAAGGATGTAGGAAGGGTATAGAGACTACCTTTGACATGCCTTGGTTAAGCATTACACATTACACTTGCCTCTTATTCAAACCTTTTGTTTAGATATGGTCTTTCTAAATAAGGTGTTTTGGTTCAAGTTCCAGACCCTTTGATTCCTAGTGTCTTAACCTGAGCTGTCAGAGCAATGGGTAGATAAGATTTAAGAGACTTGAGTTTTCATTCCATTTCTGCCCCAACTAATGATATCACTCTTAGACAGTGGCTCACCCTTTTTGTCCTCTGCTTTCCTCATTTTTTAAGGTATGGGATCCTGGCTAGAAAAATGCCCTTTTGTATATGCCTTGATAAAACTCTGGGATCCTACCATCCTTTGCCTGTAATTTGTATGTTATCATCAATGTTCATGGTTACTTTTAGTAACTTGAAATGTAAAGGATCTATGTAAGAAACAGAGAATCACAATTATAAGAGACCCAACAGACAGTTTAGAACTTAAGATGTAAGAAAAAATAAATAAAATGAATTTTTAAAAAGCAAGTGACACAAAAGGTAATGGGGAAAAAAATGTATGACAGGCATGAGGCTGCAGCATGATACCAAAGATGACAGGTGGGTAAGAGAAGGCTAAAGGAGGAAGGGGACAAGGATTCATCAAGCGCCTGCTGTGTGCCAGAGACGGTGCTGAGCACCTTACGACTCTTTCATATGATCCTCACAACAGCTGTGCTTTCTCAGTGTACAGCTGAGGAAACTGAGGCAGACAAAGGTTAGGTGCTGTGTAGGCTTACACAGATAGACTAGATTTAGACCTCCTGATTCCAGGCCTGGCACTCTGTTACCGTGCCACCTAGCTGCCTCTGACACCTTTAGGGACATATGTGACCCGGAAGAGAAACTAATCATCAGCTGGTTAAAAATGAAATGCTAGTAGGAGATGGGCAGCTAGAATGATGCACTGATATATCCTCAGAAAGTTAAAAGTTCTGGGGGAAAGCATCTTCAACATCGGGTGGTCCCTTTATGGAGTATTGATGGAAGTATATAGACCTTTATTTACAGAAAATCAGAATGTGTAGATAAGTTACAATCAGTACTGGTAGAGGGTATGCTCTGAGCAGTGAGATCATGGATCCCTTGAAGTATTGAGGTTAAAAAAGGATGGGGAAGGGAGTTAGAATAGGTATAGTTTCTAATTGCCTGTGTAGAACCCATAGCCAAGGTTTTCATGTTCATCCATGTATTTTAGGACCAGTCCAGCTTCTCTTACACATATGTACATACATACACACATACCATAGTTTTATTTGATTTTTAAAAATTAATTTGATTTTTAATTTATAGAATAAAACAAGCATTTTCATAGCATAGTACAATAAAAAGATGATTACATGTAAAACTGCCGATCTATTATGTATGACTTGCTAATTCCTTTTAAATATATAATAAAGTCATGTAAATTTCTTTTTAAAGGTATACATATATATTTATTTGTACAGATATACGGATACATATCTAGTCCTTTTCCTTGCAGTCATTCAGAGGGTAGCTATTTAACAGGAAGGACTCTGGTGACAAGATTCCTCCCTTCCCCCGACTAAGTCAGACACATGTAAGAAGTATACAATGCAGCAAACATACTCAGTTTATATGTAAAAAATATGACTCGTCACATTTTTACATAGACCCACATATATATGCTCGCCTACATACCTATAGGTTGAGAGATCAAATTGTTAATTAGAATATCATTGATATAGATAAGCTTTATGTGGCTCATACAACATTTCCCACATGTGCCCAAAATATTGTGTGCTGCTTTCTTTTCCCTTGAGTTCTTTTAAGTAAGTGGTCACACCCTGATTGACTATAAAACAAGGTTCCAGGTAATTTTCTTTAAAATTTTTTTTCAAATTTAATTTTTAATTTATGGAATAAAACAAGCATTTCAAAAATTTGATTTTTAAAATGAACAGAATTCTATTTTCTTTCATCCTACCCCTTCTGCCCCTCATTGAGAAAAAAAAGAAAAACAATTCTAATAACAAATATGTAGAGTTAAGCAAGATAAATTTCCACTTGGCCATGTCCAAAAATTATGTCTTGATCAGCACAATGAGTCCATCATCTCTCAGGAAATGGATTACATACTTTATCGTGGGACTTCTCAAATCATGGTTGGTCAGTGAATTTTCCTATATTTTCTCAATGACCTACTCAGACACTAGACATGGGACCCTGTGCAAATCACTTAATCTCTGCCTCAGTTTCCTCATCTGTAAAATGGAGGTCATAATGGCACCTGCCTCCCAGGGTTGCTGTGAGAATCAAATGCAAATCAATAATACTACTGTTGCACATCAATTATTATTGCAATGGAAATCTCATATCAATAATCTAGAAGTGCCATCTATTATGGCTCTCAAATGCATGTGAAATTATTCTCTTACGATTTAAAAAAAATGACATTATTTTTCTCTGGCTCAAATCCTGGCACCTAGGATATCTTTTCCTAGGTTGGATGCACTTTCAGCTTTTCAAATCCCCATTATCTAGTGCAATCCATTCTATGACAACTTGCTTCCTGGTTTCAGGGAATCTCCTCGAACCTGGAATACCACCATCTCTTCTCTTGAAGGTAAGACTAGCAGTTCACATTTATATAGAGCTTTAAAATTTACAAAAATAAACCTTATAGCAATGTAAATACTTTAAATACTTGTAATATTTGAATAATTCCCAGTTTTCAAACGAGTGCACACAAAAGTTAAGTGACTTGTCCAGAGTTATCTATAGAGCCAGTAAGAGCTGTAGCTTGAACACAGGTCTCTTGACTCCAAGTCTGGAAGCCCTGACCCCACAAAATTGTCTTTTCTTTGAATATTTCCCTAACTCATTCTCAGTTGTGCTGAGTTTTTCTTTTTGCTAGAACAGACTCTGGCTAGGACTTGATATAGTCGGCCAACAGGCATTTATTAAGCTACTACTGTATGCCAGGCACTGTATTAAGCGCTGGAGAAATAAAGAGACAAAAGATAATCTCTGCCATTTGGGAGCTCACAGTCTAATAGAGGAAAGGAGTACAATGTTCAAACAGCTCTGCCTATAGATCAGATACACAGGAGATCGCCAACAGGATCGTAGTAGCATTAAATGTGTTCAGGAAAGGATTTTTATTTTATTTTATTTTATTTTCTTTGATGGGGAAAGGCAAGGCAGTTGGGGTTAAGTGGCTTGCCCAAGGTCACATGGCTAGTAAGTATGTCAGGTGTCAGAGGATGGATTTGAACTCCTGTCGTCCTGACTCCAGGGCGGGTGCCCTATTCACTGCACCACCTAGGAAAGAATTTTTGAAGAAAATTGGATCTTAACTGAGGCTTGAAGGAAGCCAGGAAAGCCCAGAAGTGGAAATGAATAAGGAGAGAATCCTAAGCATGGAATCTTTCCCTTCTCTCTCCTCTTCTCTCTCCCCTTCTCTCTCCTCTCCTCTCCTTTCCCCCCTCTTCCCCTTGGCTTTCTTCTCCTCCCCTTCCCTTTTCTGTCCTCTCCCAGCAGAATATCTGGCTGTTTTTACCAAAACATACTCCTGGCCGAGGAGAGACGTCTTAATTGTTAGGACAAAATGTACCTTGGGCATTATAAAACTCAAAGGGAACTGAAACTTTAACTAGTTGTGGCCATTAAAGCTACTTGTGTAAGTGATTAAAAAAAATCCATATTAATCCTTTGTTGAATTAACTGTTAGGAAGCTTTCTATAAGCAACCCCAGGCTGTGACTATTGCTTATTTATAATTGTGTCTGCATGTTAGCTTTTGTGTAGAAATCTGCCCTTTTATAGAGAGGCAGGCCCACACTTTGAAACTTTTTATAGTCCTGCAAAATTGCTCAGGACCTGAACCCTTAAGTAAGATAAACAGGACAACCCCTCAAAAGAGGCTTGTGGATCATGATGTCTTTACATGACTGAAACGTATTAGAAATGGGACCTGTCTTGCCTGCAGTAAGAAATTCTTGAAAATTTAGTCTTCTGCATATTGAACCATATTGTATATGAAACCAACGTGAAAAATACAGATGTTAAGAACTGTGCTTAGCATACCAATCAGCTAGTCTTGAATGAGGTATGCACCAGGCATGTAGGACAGACTCAGCGCACATACAGCTACAGAATGGAAGTCTTTTAAATCTATTGAGTTATTCAATAGTACATGAGAAGTCAAAATATGGAATCTGACTATATTATGGAGCTTTAAAATTAGGAAATTGATTCAAGGCTCATTTATAGAATTTTCTCTTATTTTATATTGCCCTTTTTCTTTCCACCAGTCCTTCTGCCCTCCCAATACCTACTTCCTTCTACTTTGTTTGATTGTTAAAAACGGAGGAAGCACTCATAAATTAATTCGTGGATGATATGATAGAGAAGAAGAGGAGTAAAGATATTTACTGCCAGAGGACTAGGAAGTGTTGGAAAGTCTATAATCGACTTCTAAGATTTCAGGGAATATGAGATAGAGGCATCAGACTTATATAGAATCCTGTAATAACTTTTTAAAAGGCTCTTCAGAAGAACAAACATTTGTTTCCTTTACTTCATAGCTGAGCAAACAAGGGAAGGGCTAAGAAATTTGCCTCACCTGTTAAGGACTTGAGTTGACAGGCAACTTAATAATAACATTATTGAGGGTTCTGGAGAGAGACAAAGCCTGTCTAGGATTCCTTCTACTTTCTCTTCAGACAGAAGAACTCACCAACAAAATGATGATTCAGGAATTAAGGCAAACAATCCAAATCTACCCTCCTCGCTTAATTTTGTTATAGCGCTACTTCTGATGTAAGGCATGGGATGAGGTGGGTTCTGATTACAATTTCAATATTTAAATTTGGTTATTGATATTGAGTACTTTTTATCATTAGTTTCTATCAATAAGTTATTCTTTTTCTTCAGTATGATTAAAAGGGTTTTTATTTACTCGTAAGTGATTGCCACATGTCATTTTGAAATTTAGTAGTTCCTTCAGAGGACAGTGCTTATTTTGGTTCAGTATTTGGGTCGGATTTTGGAATCAGAAAGCCTGAGTTCAAATCTAGTCTCTTGCCACTTAGCACCTGTCTGAACTCTCTGTTCCTCAGTTTCCCCATTTGCACAATTCAGGAGTTGGGATAGATGGCCTTTAAGATCTCCAATAGTCCTAAATCCATAATCTCTAATTTTTGAAATGGAAGTCAGTGGAGGAAATAAGTTTTAGAAATTAATTTTGCAGGTAACTTTAGGATTTTTAAAAAAAGTTTTCCCCCAATTACTTTAGAACAAATTTTTACATTTTAAAAAATGTTTTGAGTTTCAAATTCTATCACTCTCTCCCTTCTTCCCTGCCCCTCCCCCCCAACCTGAGATGATAAGCAATCCAATACAGGTTATACATGTGCAATCATGTAAAATATTTCCCTATTAGTCATTTTGTACAAGAAGACTTGAACAGAAAAAAAGAATGAAAGCAAGCAAGAAAGTGAAAAATAGTATCCTTCAGTCTGTATGTAGACAATATCAGTTCTTTCTCTGGAGATAGCATGTTTCATCAGGAGTACTTTGAGATTGTCTTGGAACATTGCTTTGCTGAGAATAGCTAAGTCATTCACAGTTGTTACTTCATTGCATAGTGTTGCTATAACTGTGTTCAATGTTCTCCTGGTTCTGCTTACGTCACTCTACATCAATTCATGTAAGTCTACAGGTTTTTCTGAAGTCCTCCTGCCCGTCATTTCTTATAGCATATAACAATAACATTCTGTTACAATCATATAACACAACTTGTTCAGCCATTTCCTGATTGATGGGCATCTCTTTGATTTCTAGTTCTTAGCCACCACAAAAAGAGCTTGCAGGTAACTTTTGAGGAATGAATTTATTCCACATATTAAATAATGTTCACATGTCATCACAATAAAATCATAGAATCACAGAATTTGACAGTCAGAGGGAACTCCAGTGGCATCTGGTTCAACCTATATACAAAAGGAATCCTCACTAAAACATATGCAATATTTATCACAGGTTCTGGATTACATATTTACCAGCATCATTCTTTCTCCCTTTAATTTTTTTATTTAAAAAATGAACACTAAAAATCATGTTTCCCTAGTTTCTATCCTAGTCTTTCCATTGAGGGTAGAAGAGTGTGTATCATTTGGCGATGAGTGTCCCTCCACAGGTAAGCCAGAGCACCACCCTAGGTAGGAATCGCCCTACAGACATTTGGTGAGCCTCTAGTCTAAAGGCTTGATAATAGCATCTGATGAGGCATGAAGAATCGGTGAACTTTTTTCTCAGTTATTTTCAGCAAAACACAACTTACCCTTCTGCAGGATTCTTTTAATTGTTCCTGCAGGCCAGGACTCATCCAGACAATCCAGAGATTCAGGACTCATGGTACTGACTTGCTGGCAAATGATATGGTGAATCAATATTTTGTATTTCTTCCTCAGATCCAGGGGTGGGTGGGGCAGAGAGGGTAAATGTGGTCATATAGAGTGAATTTTAGATTTCCTCTTTTTTTAGTGATTTTTTTCCCCAAATTAAAGGACCTGGTTGATTACTGTCACATTAGTAATTCTTTGAAGAAGTTGAATTGAGACTTCACTGGTAAGAACTGTGGTCACACACACCTTAGCTGCACTGTTCCCCTCCTGTTCTGTCCTGTGTTCTCCTCCTATTCCCCCAGCTTCATTCTGGAATTCTGAGGTTGATACTGTTTGGGCTCCTTGTATGTGCTATTGAGATGCCAAATGGGATGGTTACTAATTATGTTTGGAAAATTTCAATCCTTCAGATTCAAGGGTGTTTTATTTTAACCCCAATTAGCATCTTTGGGTCCAGGTGTCTTCCCTCCAGGAATCCCATAAGCAGTGGTTTTAATTGTGCTATCAGTGCTCCACTAATTAGTGACCTAATTAGGCATTCCCTATCATGGTGGCAGAAACAACATGTGGGCAGCCAAGATGATAGTGAATCTCATACTCCTTTTGGCTTCCTGTTTCCCATTGGCTGTCTCTCCGAAGGCCTCTTTCACACCTTCTCAGCTGCTTTTCTCCATCGTGTTTTGATTGCACTTCTTAGTTGGTCTCCTTGGGAAGAAAGCTTTTCTTCCTTTTTGGAGAAGTGTTGAATTAATGGGCCCCTTGGATTTTACCCAGTCTCTATGGGAAGCCTTCAAGGTTGCCAGATACTAAGGTATTTTGTTATATAGCGGGGAGAGACCCCCAGGAAAATCAATTACATTTAAAAAAAATTAAATAAGCTACTTAGCACTTTGAAGAAAAAAAATAAGCACATTATCTTCCCAGCTTGGAGGAGCATGTAAATGAAGGGGCCATTTTGGTTCTTGGCAGACAAATGACCCCCTGAAGCCCTTTACAACTGTTCTGCCTCTCTTTCCAGTGGCATATAAGAAACATTTGCTTTCTAATGGAGATGTCAGGGGCTCAGTAGACTGATGATCATATTCAGGGGCATGAATGTTTCTTAAATAAAAGGACACTAAATGCAAACACTGTCCAAAATCTCTTGCTTAGGCCAGCTTCCTAAGTGGGAATAATGGAAGCAACATTTTGAATTTACTTTGACAAAATGGTTTTTGGGGTTTTTTTAAATGAACCCTTTGCTTTTCAAGTTCTTTTATTCCCAGTAAGACACAATTTCCTGTTTCTCTCTAGTAAGGGAAAGGCTTGGATCATGGCTGAACAAAAAGATTCTGTAGTACCTCTTCTTGGCCATGGATTGCAAAGCAAACTTTTAATGAATTATGTTTCAGTGTTTTAGAAACAGGCTATTCAAGCTCCCCAAAACAGCTCTACAAATTAAGTAAAGTGTTGCTTTGCAAACAGTTTTGACCAATACATTGCCAAATTTTCACACACCTCCAGGTAGCTGGAATTGCCCGTCCCTGCTTGCATCTCTTATAAAAGTATGAGTTTGTCTACAAGCTGAATGTCCACATGAAAGCACACCCCAACTCTGCACTTGCTACCACTGTGGAGGTTGTCTCTTGTTTTATACATGAGTAGAGTTAGCCAGTTGTAATCGGCACTGGCATGAATAAATGGAACATTTCCGGAGGAAACAAAAGCATCGGAAGATTGAGGGAAGTTTGACTGAGTGAGGCTTGAAGAGACTACAGAATTATTGTGCTGGAAACCAGGTCTATGGAGTGACTTGATTTAGCCAACTTACTTTCTAATACATGAAGATATATGAAAAAGTTCTGAAAGAGGCCGTAATAGGTAGCAGAAAGGAAGGGAGAGGAAAGGGAGTGATATGATAAAACTAGAAATGACTGTTTTGTTTCTTTGCTCTTGTCTCATTTCAGACACAGCTTTTAAATAAATTCATTGTGGAACCACAAAGAATTAGCTGCTCATATTTTGAAGCTGCATCTATATGAGCACAACACTGACTATTATTAATATTACTAGGGAATCTTTCCAATGTTCAAGATGCAGGCAGGAGGTCAAATTCTTGGCAATTGCTGCTGGTTCTCCTTGCCACTGTCTTCAGAACGAGAAACTTTACAGCCAGGACTGGAACAAGGCAACATTTCAACATGGGGATGAGAGAGGGGTCTACTTGAGGGTGATCCTGGCATTGATCAGACTTATTTCTGGGCCCAAGGATTCCACTTCATCCATACTTGTGGGCACACAGTATCTACAATAAGGGATCTTTTAGAATGTGATTCTATACCACGAATAATGTTAGTCAGTCTAATTCATTTTGAAATGCTTAACTGGACATTTGAGGGACTTCTGGTGGGAGCAAGATGGGGGACAAGGGAAATTTGGAAAAGTCACCATTATACTGTGGCCTGGAGTCATGGAGATCTGTGAGGTATCAACCATTAGTGAAAATCTCCTAGTTACAAGAAAATCAAAGAAAATGATTTTGTGATTTCCTTGGTATAGGGAACTCCCTCTGCCAAATTACAACTCTCTTCTCAGCAGTTTATAGTGTTAGAGAGCTCCCCAGAGCCCTGAAAAGTCATGGGCCCTGCCAAGGGTTGCAGAGCCAGTAAATGGGAAAGGCGAGGCTTTGGCTTTGAGGCCAACTGTCCAACCGCCTCTCTAAAGAAACTAGACCTGGAAGGAAATCGAATTTCTGTCTAGAGTCACATTGAATGACAAGGATAATGGTCATGATTAGATACTTCAAAATGGGCTTTTCTCCTCTACAGAACAGACCTATGCTTTTTCACTCTTTTCTTTGTGTCTTCTCAGTTGTTGTTCTTACCTTTATCCTCATCATTGTATTTTGGGCCCTCCTGGCTTAGAGTGAATGTCAGTGGTAGCTCTTTCTCCTTGGAACAGCCACCCTGAGGGTCTTCCCCTCCCAGCTTGATTTTTTTTTCTCTTTTTTTCTAATTAAAGGGGCCATCCCTTGACTCACTTCTTAAAATGACCTATTACCTCATTCTAAGTGAATACTTGAAAAGGCCTTAGCCTAAAACGGCCAGGGTCTCCCATTGCATCCTGAGCCATCTCCAGTCATCCTGATGAATGTCTGGCCACGGGATCCAGATGGTGCTGGAGGAGAAAGTGAGGCTGATGACCTTGCATAGCCCTCCCTCCCTCAAATGAAAGTCAACTGAAATTCATGTCATCATTTCTCTGATGCCACAGTCCTCTTCAAAAACAAAGTACAAACATATCAACCTGTTATTATCCTATGGTGAACTCCTGGTGTAGAAATGTCCTCCACTGATGTAGATTAGGGAATCATCTGTAATTTATTAAAAAGTTGCCTGAGGGTCGTGAGTGATGAAATGACCTGCCTGAGTCACACAGCCAGTATATGTCAGAATTAGACCTTTGAATCTGTCTCCAGGTTCACCATCTAGCTACTGTTCTCTGCTCTCTCCAATGATTGTTTCTCTACATCAGATGCTGATACATTCCCTACTTAAAATTACAGCTCACTCAGAAATCATATGGAATCTTTCAAATTCTTCCCTTCTGGAAGCATCATTTGTCTTCTGGCTTGCTACTAGACATTAGTCATCTACCTAAATTAGGTAGGGATTTGAGTAATTTAATCTCTTTAATAATAGCCTTTAGACCCGACCTGACTAGAGCTATTCTCACTCAGCTATGGGATCAGAATCCTCTGTTGTTTTCTTTCCCCACCCTCCAACTATTCTTCTCAAAATGAAAATCTATAGATATGAGCATGCCACTAGAGCCACCTTTAGTTCCCATGATTTTTGTCCTTTTAGGGGAAATTTGACACATAAAAATGTAAGGCCTTTGTGGCAAGACTTTTTTTGGGAGCGGGGTGCTTGTGTCTAGTTTTGCTACCTCTTAAATCTTCTTTCCCTCTTCCGTCATGGAAATTACCATCAGTGGTGCCTTGTATCTCCAAATACTTTGCTAAACAACTCCTTTCTAAGGAGGTTCTCTTTTTAAAAAAATCTGTGAATTTAATAGCTGTCAACAAACAAATACAGAAAAAAGGTTATACAAACAAACCAGTACCTGACCTCAAGAAGCATATATTCAAATGGGAACGTAACATTTAATAATTAGGTTTATACAAGATGTATACAGAACTGATGAAGGCAGTTTGAAAAGAGAAGGCATTAGCATCTGGGGGATCAGGAAAGTTCTGCAGAATGTAGGATTTTGACCTTAGCTTTGAAGGAAGCCAGGGAAGTGGAAGTAAAGGAGTAGAGCATTATTGGCACAGAGGACAGAGGGAAACAGAGAGTCATGTTTGAGGAACCACAAGTGGGCTTTTGTAGCTGGCTTATAGAGGCACAGAAGGGAAAAAGGTATAAGAAGAATGGAAAATTAGGAAGGGGCCAAGTTAGGAAGGGATTTAAATGTAGACAGAAGACATCAAATAGTTTGATCCTAGAAGTAACAAGGATCCTCTGGAGCTCATTTGGCAGTGGGGTGACACGGTCAGACCTACACTTTAAAAAAATCACCCTGGCAGCTTAGAAGAGAATGGATTGAAGTGGGGAGAGATTTGAGTCACTAGGTGATGAGGTGATTGGACATCAACCCCAAGATGGATACGTCAAGGCAAGAAGGTGACCTTTGCATTTGGAGAGGTCCAGAGGTCTTGGGTGTGTTGTTTGAATAAGCACTAGAAGGGAGAGTCTCCACACTAGAGAAGGGACTACAAGAGCCCAAGCCCTGGCCTGGATTGTCAGAAGACAGATTTGGAGAGGATGATGTAGCTTTGAAGGGAAATATAGTGATGCTAGTTCAGCAGTCCAGCAACAGATGCCATCAGCAGAAGATATCTGTCTGTGCAGCACCTGAGGCATCGGTGTGGGTATCGCTCCATGAGCACTATATCTACATTGATAGCCATGTCTAGGTATTATAATCAACATGCCATCTCACTCAGTCCGGTTACCACTCGTCTTTGGAAAGTGGTAAATTTGTTTTTCCAAAGGATAGACTCGTATAGACTATCGGATGTTTTAAAAAAAATGCTGTTTTAATTTAGATTCCTTATTTAGGCCCATTTGCCATTTACATACTGATAACAGGTTATATGATCCAGTGTATCACAATAAGTGAATTCTTTTATTTTATCTTCACAATAGCCCTAAGAAGCCCATAGTGTGAAAATCATTATCACCTCTAACACAGAAGGAAACTGACTTTGGGAGAGGTCAGCCAAGTTGCTCAAGATTACACAGCTAACCAATGGTACAGCTGGAACTTGGACCTGAGTCTTCTGACCATCTACGCTAATAAGCGGTAGCATTTATATAGCTTTTGAAGGTTTGCAAAGCACTTTACAAGTATTTCATTGGATTCTCACAACAGCCTTGGGAGGTGGGTGCCATTACAGCCTCATTTCATAGAAGAGGAATTGAGGTGGACAGTTAAGTGACTTTCCCGGGGGTCACACAGCTAGTAAATATCTGAGGTTGGATTTGAACTCAGGTCTTTCTGATTCCAAGTTTTACCTTCCATCCACTGCAATGCCTACTAATTAAATAATATATACATTCTGGGCATAGGCTATATCTCATAATTGGTTATAGAACTTAGCTTTTTATGTTTGATGTATTCTACTTGTATTATTGTTATTATTATTATCTGGTTTTAGAACAAAGAGTGCTGGAGAAGCTAGGAGTGTGTAGAAGTCTCCCTCCTAATAACATTTTATATTTTTCTAATGAGTCTGTTGAGGTAGCTTTAGGTGCAGTGGATAAAGCCCTGGGTCTGGAGTCAGGAAGACCTGAGTTCAAATCAGACCTCTGGCATTTACTAGTTGTGTGACCCAAGGCAAGTCACTTAACCTCTGTCTACTTCAGGTTCTTCAAATGAAAAATGTGGGTAATAACTGTAACTTAGCAAGGTTGTGAGGGTCAAATGAGGTAATATTTGTGAAAAAGCTTGGCCTGGTGCCTGGTGTGTAGAAGAAACTAGAGAAATATTTATTTTCTCTCCCCTTCATTAGCCATCTAGTTTTGAAGTATATCTCTAAAGTCAACGAAAGCTGACAATATTTCCCTTTCTAACCTGAAAAACATTCTCAGACCACCTTGATTTTTTCCATGTCTCATCTGAGACATCACAGAGCAGAAGGAAGAAATGTTTGGTTTGGAATCCAAGGACCTAAATATGAATCCTGGCTCTTATGCTTGCTGCTTGTGTGTCTATGGGCAGGTTCCTTGTGCCTTGGTTTCCTCATCTGTAAAGTGAAGTAGCAGGACTTGACCTCAGGTCTTTCCCAGTTCTGAATCTAAGAGTCTTTGTCCATAACATTAACTTTCAATTTTGCTGTTTCCCTCTAGGAGGCTGCTCTGAGTTCCAGAACCTCTCTCTCTCTCTCTCTCTCTCTCTCTCTCTCTCTCTCTCTCTCTCTCTCTCTCTCTCTCTCTCCCCCTCTCCCTCTCCCTTTCGCCTCTCCCTCTCCCTCTCTGTCTCTCTCTCTGTCTCTCTCTCTGTCTCTGTCTCTCTCTGTCTCTATCTCTGTCTCTGTCTCTCTGTCTCTCTGTCTGTCTGTCTGTCTGTCTCTCTCTCTGTCTGTCTCTCTCTCTCTGTCTCTCTCTCCCTGTCTCTTTACTTTAAGGCATAAACTTAAATATGTGGACTGTTAATTTTTCTTAAGGACTTTCCTAAAGTGATTACGTGAAAGACTTTAACCTCCCCAGTGAGGCAGGGGTCTCTTTTACCCTGCCATCACATTCCTTGTCCCTATGACTGGCCTATTTAACTTTAGAGGGTAGATATTTTCCTGGAAAGTATGTCTGTGTATATTTAAATGATTTTAATTAATGTACCCGCTGTTATAAAGGAATCCTCTTTTAAAGCAATGACTCATTTTATAATGTATGATGTATATATAATTTGATAATATAAATCTTCTGTAATTTATCTCTGTATTGTGTTTGGATTTTTATAGGTCAGATTTTCTTAAAGCAAACTACCCTTTTATCATCAGATAAACTTACTTCATTCTGCCTTATTCCCTTCCAAGTCTTATTGTTGCATGAAATAACTCCTTCTATATTATTTCTTAACGCCTCCATAAGGCACTAAGGTAGAAAGAAAACCATATTTGGAGTCAGGGGAACATGGGTTGGAGTCCCATATGTTATATTTATTAGCTGTGTCACCTTGGACAACATTATTCTCTCAGCCTCAGTTTTCTTTTTCTTTGTTTTTATTTTTTGGAGGGGGGAAGGCAAGGCAATTGGGGTAAAGTGACTTGCCCAAGGTCACACAGCTAGTCAGTGTTAAGTGTCTGAGGCTGGATTCAAACTCAGGTCCTCCTGACTCCAGGGCCAGTGCTCTATTCACTGTGCCACCTACCCACCCCTCAGTTTTCTTAATTTGTAAAATAGGGTTAATAACATTTCAATTAATAGAGTTCTTTTGAAGGCATTACTTTGTCAGTCTTAGGGTAACACAGATCTATGAATTAATTTAATTTAAGTTATATCATTAAGCTGTAGAGAGTGGAAACTGTATTTTGTAGTTCAGTGCTTCCAAACCACTGTGAGCTACTTAATTCAGGGCAGGTTTTGACCAGAACCAGGAAGATCCTAATCAGAACTGATCAGAGTTGGCAATTGCCTACATGGTATAATTGGAAGAATATTGAAAGGCTTCCTTGCACAAAAATGTCACCTCTACAGGCCTTGTCATGGTACCTGAACTTCCTCTGTAATTCCTCATTTGCATCAGGGCATCAAAAGCTCCTATGGCCCTAGGAAAAAGTAACACATTAATCTATCATCAGCTATTAACATTTTAGCTTAAACTAGTTTAGTTTGGGTTATTCCCGGTTAGTTGCAGGGTCCTGAGGTAATATGGCACAGGACGGATAGGGAGGACATTAGGAAAGGCTGAGAATCTTGCTCATCAGGAAGGCACAGCAAGATGAGTTCAGACAGGTTGATTAGGAAGCTAGTGGAGGGATAGCATGGTATAGCAGACTGAAGAGCATGGAACAGACTTAAAAAGTGTTAAGAAACCACTAATGCTTCTGAGAAGGAATGACATGATGAAAATCGTTATTTTAGATATACTATTCTGGTTTCAATGTGCAGGAAAGGAGGGCTACTGGAATCAAGGAGATGACCTCAGAAAAGCACTAACCTAGAAAGGGCTTGAAAACTTAAAAGAGAAGGATGAGAGCTACTTATTTTGGCTCATCTTTTGCCCTCCATAAAATGATCTGGATTTGGAAAAAGTTTGAGAACATCCAGTTCAGTGATTCGCAGATCCTCAGTTCTCAAGGTAGGCTAGCGATCTAGTGGAGAATCTTTTACATACTTGCTTGTTCCATGCAGATAATTCACTTTTCTTTTGGTTAAAAATTAACTTTTTTGTGTGTGTCATGGACCCCTTTAGTAATCTGGTGAAGTCCAAGGACACCATATCAGAATAATGTTTTGAAATGTATAAGACACAAAAGATTAATTATTAAGGAAGTCAATTGTATTGAAATATAATTACCAGAATTAAAAATCAACAACCAAGTTCATGGACCCCAAGCTAAGAACTCCTGCACTAGGGGCATATGGCATTGAGGGAGAGGAGACAGACAGTAAGGTTGCGTGCTTCATTTCAGCCTCGTCTAGGATAATACCTTCCAGTGATTTGTTGCTTTGTTCTTTTGATAGGGGGTAACTTTCTGTGACTTGGTGCTTGCTTGTCAAGAGCTATATCCCTTTTGAAGATTTTTAGTTCTCAGTTCTGTTCTTGTACTTTTCATCAATTGAGGTTAGTAACCACTGACCACATATCACAGAAATACAGAATATTGTTGTGACTGAAAAATGTGATTGACTTTTTCCCAACGATTGTAAACATCTGAGAGCAGGAAGAACTGAGATTTAAAGGGTAAAATTTCTTGCCTTAGGTCACATGACTCATTAGTAATTAATGTTCATCAATTATTGACTAACTAGTCAGCCCTTTAGAAGCAATGTGAATATTTCTGAATAGCCAAAAAAAGTAGTTTACTACAGTGGCCCGAAATGTTGAGTGTAATGAGAATGAGAATTCACAATTATTTAATGAGAATTCACAATTATTCTTCTGCATAATTTTTTTTATCCTTCCCTTGAGAACATGATGTCATTGACTCACCTTCAATAAGACAACATGCTTTGAACTGTTTTTCCTACAGCGCTGATCTATCCATGATTAATCTACATACTGGCCTATTGCACTAACTTTATTTGCAAGATGGTAGATTGACTGTGGAAATGATGCCTATGACATTAACACCATTCTCTAACCTAGAGGTATCAAACTCAAATAGAAAAGGACTACTAAGCTATATGTGAGGATCCTTATAGATCTTATTAACTTAGAAAACCACATATTAACATTATCTAAGTTTTATTGTATTTTTGTTTATTTTGTTAAATTATTCCCCAAATACATTTTTTTATTGACTTCTTTATTTACTTTTAGTTTACAACCCAAATACATTTTAATCTGATTTAGCATAAGGAATGTAGCCAGTTTGACATCTTTCTCCTAATCAGATAAACAGCTATAGACAATCCTCTGTAATCAACTAGCTCTATGCATTTTTGCTAGTTAGGAAACCAATACTTTTGATTATTGATCATTTTTAGATAATCTCCCCTGATGTTGTACCCTAAGACCAATTGACCTTTCCATCTGCTGCCTATGGCAGAATCATCCAATTGCTGCTGTTTCCTTCTATTGCTCTTTAAGAGTAGAGACCATCTTCCTTTGGTCTTTTGTATCCTTAGCACTTAGGACAGTGTTTTTGCACACAGTAATTGTATAATAAATACTTTTTTCATTTATTCATCCATTACTTTTGAAACCACTTCTGTCACTAATAGATGTGAGATCTGGATGCAAGGTTGGGATATGATATAAAAGGGCGAAACCACCATTTGTACATATGTTCCAAGGCCCTGGCTAATGTAAATTTCATCTACGTAATGGAATCACCAGTACAAGTGAGCCCGTCTCTTGGTTTCTTGCTTTCATAAAGCTCTGTGGCAGGGTCTAGCACTGTGAAAGCTATCGCATGTAGATTCTGTTAGCTATATCCACGTGTACTAATAAGAGCTTATGTTTATATAGTGCTTTTCAATTTGCAGAATTTTTTCCTTTGCAGCAGCAATAAAAACCAACTTGGAGACAGCCCATTTTTTCATGGGGCAGATTCAATATGTAGCAGTAATGGAAATGGAAATCATTGGCTCAGGAAAGCCCAGCCTCTTCTTGTCCTTTTCAAGGGTCAAGCAATTTGCATCCTGTTAAATGATTTGCATCCTGGTGAGATCCAGAGATGTTGGATCTGTGTTCTTCTTTGTTTCTTCATTCTGTGCTCCCATTTTCCAACATCAATTGATGCATTAGACATGTTCTAATCCCTAGGTTTTTTTTTTAAAAGGGAACAAATTTGATGCATAAGTGAATGAGGGTGAGTCCATATAGTGCCTTTACATAAATGGGCTTCTCCAACTCAAAAGTGCCTGTTTAATTGACGGCCCTTCTGTGGCCTGTTCTTCATGAATTCAGTTGCAAGGCTTTTGGAAGGTGGGGCGGGGAGGGGTGATGGTGGGAGAGAATGGGTTTTGGAGGCTTTGATTTCTTTTCTTTTCACCGTCTGTGCTTCAAAGTGGAATTTTCCTTGCTTTATTCAGTTCAAGGGGAGAGGGGTGGAGATGAAGGGTGAAAAACAAAGTAAGCTGGGTTTTAAAAAGAAAAAAGCTTAAAAAACAATTTTGACCTCTTTAGTGTGATATTGTTCCAGTTACACCCTGGGATGAGGTAATTCCTGGTGAGTTATTTATTTCTTACAAATGCTGCTGATCTCTTGTTATCCAGATATATAGCAAAGCACAAGTTAATTTGAATGGTCCCCAATTGTACAATCACTTATGGAGACTTTCTCAGTATTGGTTGTGGCTACCTAAAGTGGGAAAATGGGAAGGTTTTGAAGTTTCCTTGAGTTTGTCAAAGGCGAGAGTTATTGTAAAAATTCATAGCAGAGATGGTAAAAATGGACATTACTTGATAATTTGTGTGTGGCTGAAGCTGGGTAAGGACCACCAAGTCATACAGATCTCAAGTTGCATTTGTGCAATATTTTGGCATGCAATCCTTCTGATAATTTTTCATCCTGATAAAGCTAGTATAAAATGGCCAAGAATAACTTTTTAGACTTAAAAACACACACAGCTAGGCTTTTCCTTGCTTTTGAATACATTCAGCATGGTACAAAAGAGTACCATGCATTGCAGTTTGATTTGTCCTTGATTTGCCAAAAATCTGGGCAAATTTTGCTGAAGATTCTCTTGAAAAATAGTAGTTCCGTGTTCAGTAGAGTTGGGAGATGACATTGCCAAAGCTGCCTTTTTGGGGAGGGGAAAAAAAGGAAGGTTTCCAGTTTACTTGTTGATAAAGTATTTTAAAAAATTGTTTAGGGCTGAGGAAACTGAGACAATCTGAATTTTGATGACATTATACAGAATCTTAGTGACCACTATATTCATGTTGTCATTAGTATTCAAGTACACTAATAAGAGCTCGAATTTGTAAAGTGTGGTTCCAGGTGGTTTGGCTAATTAATTAATTAAGGTTTTTCAAAGAGTCTTCTATATGCAAGATAAATAAGAGTCCCTTCTTTCTCTTAAGGTAAGTCTTTGTGTGCAGAAATTAGAGTACTCTCTTATTCTATTTAAACAGCATTACTTTTTTCTGATTGTACATTTATTAATATAAATTACTTTGGAGGCAACTTAACTGGAAAGAAAAATTTTAAAGTAATTCAGTTGTGTTTCATTGTAGACAAAATTGAGGTATGCTCTTGAGTGTCTATAATGACTCTGAATAAAATATCAAGATGTACATACCTTTTCATTTGTAACTAATACTGCTTTCAGATATAGTGCTTGGTGGTACTGAACCAAGGAGAACTCGTATTTAGAAAGTACTGGTTTTTAAGTAGCTCCCTCATTGCCAACCAGGATAAGGAACTTCCATAATAATTAGAAAGTAGATCTAGGTTTTTATATGTGTAGAGTCTCATAGTCTCTGGATTATCTTGGGGCTGACTGATCTTGCTACGCCCTGAGATGAGGTAATTCCTGGTGACTTGCTTTAGAAAAAATTGGAAAGTAATTTGAGCTTTTGTGCCTCCATTTCTCCATGTGTATTGTATATTGTGTGTATTTTCAACTTTATTTGCAAGACTATATGACCCTTTTTTATTCTTATACAAATGAAATCTATATTAAATTGCTTGTCTTTTCAATGAGGGAGGAGGAGAATGAGTGGGAGGGAGAGAATTTGGAACCCAAAATAAAAAAAAAGACAAATGTTTAAAAAATTGTTTTTAAGTGTAATCGGAAAAAAATCAGAAAGATCTTTATACAGATGTGCTTTGATATATTCCTTGTAAAGAAATCCTTTATTTACATGTAACAGTGGCGACTTTTCTGCCATTTACACTTTCCACAAATTTATTAAATATCCTTTGAGGAAACATAACAGAAGGGTAATGTTCCTTGGATTCAGGATGACATGAGTTCAAATCCTCCCTCAGATTCTTACTAGTTAGGTGGTTCTGGGCTAATGGCTTAACCTTTTTTAATCCCACTATAGGATTGTTTCAATTTTTTGTACTTGTATCTCCAGCATCTACCACGGTGCCTGGCTTGTAGAAGTTGTTTAATAAATGTATGTTGATTGATTCATACTCAAGGGGTTTCTGTCAGTCTTGAATGAAATAATTTATGTAAAAAGCTTCATAAACTTAAAGCATGAGCAGCTCAGGTACCATCTTCTACACGAAGCCTTTCCTGATCTCCTGCTGGAGCCCTTCCTCCCAAACTACCTCATTTTGAGTTACTTTGTATATATTTTTATTTATTTACTTTATATTCATGCTGTATATATTTTTTTATACCATTAGAATGTAAACTCTTTACCAATAGGGGTTCTTTTGTCCTTTCTGCCTGAATCCCCAATGCCTGGTACAATGCTCTGCAGATAGTGGGTGATCAATAAATAACTGAGGGTTTTGTATCCTCTACAACTTGTCCAGTTCCTTAAATAGGGACTGGATAGAATTTGTGGCTGCTGTACCCAAGTATTCCCGTTTTGAGTACATTCTCTATAGTTTCAACCAATCACTAAACATTAGCACGTACTATGGGCCAGGCACTGTACAAATATCTAGAGATGCAAAAAAGAGATAAAAGATGTTCCTTACCCTCAGGGAACTCATGATCTAATGGGGAGATGATAAATAAACAAAGATGCACAAAACAAGCTGTATAAGAGGATAAATAGGGGATAATTAATGGAGGGAAGGCACTGGAATTAAGAGGGAAAGAATTAAGTTGGGAAAGGCTTCCTGTACAAGATGAGATTTAGCCTTGAAGGGAGCCAGGAAGTGGAGATGAGATTGAGTTTATTTGTTCAGGAACAATCCCCCAAATATCCCTGTTTGTTGTGAAATGCATCTGTAATAGCATCAGATTCCAATACGAACCTTGAATTCATATGTCTAAGACCTTGTAAGGTTCTTTGGAGAATCCCTCAACTTTTTCATCCTTCACAACAGATGTTAGCACATAAGCCACTAATTAGCTCCTCATATAGAGCTTCTCTTTGAGAATGCCAAAGGTTTTGAAAACAAGATGCTAGTGAGTAATTATTTTTGAAATGCTTTCTGATTTCAGTTGGATTAAAAAACATCCCTGGCTTAGAATGAGAAAAAATCTAGATTGGCCACTTTCCTCAGTGTGAATGACATACCTTCTAATCATTGTTTATAATTAAATAACAATTTCTATCAGACAACATCCCGAGCAATTCAGTTTATCTTAATTTATACTTTCCTCCTATTTATGGCATTGTTCCCTGATCTTCAGAAAGCATAGGGTTTATTGTAGTTGAAAAAAGCAATGGCAACAGCATGTAGAATTACAGAGTTAGAAAGGACTGTAATCAGCCAATCAACAGGCATTTATCATGTTCCTCTATACTAGGATGTAGTGATACAAAGTAAAAAATGAAACACTCCCTGGTTTCAAAGACTTCCAGGATGCTTAAGTCAGTTGGTTGTCCATTATTCCTTTTTGTTAAGTACCTACTATGTGCCAGACACTTTGTAAAGCTTAAATGATATTCCTAAATTCATCTAGATAAGCACAGCTTGGATGAAAACAACTCCTAGACCATGATTCTTTCTGTTACAACACTACGCCTTCCATGTTGGGTCTTCCTTTGCCAGAGGATCATATCCTGAGGGGAGACTTTTTTTTTTGACCTACTGAATGGTCTGATTCAATACAAAGAGGACCTCATTAAGCCATAATTCGTTTATTTAGATACTATATGTCTTAAGACAGATTAATACAAATATATCAAAATGACATGGCAAATGAGAAAATTAGGATATGTGGAACTTAAATACCAAAACCTATAGAGAGTTCCTTTCCCATTCATTTGCATAGTCCTTCTATACTTGAATCACAGTTTGCTTAGCATTGCATAGAAATATAATCTATAGATTATATCATTTATTCTAATGTTCCCAAACCAAATGTGAGAAATTTTCTACCTTGAAATATTTTCTAAGACTTAGATGGAAAATAAATTAGGTAATATCCCCAACTGTCCTTACCTTTATCTACTTCACTTAGAGAGATTAAATAAGTAGTGACTGGTTAAACTGCTCTTGGTTAAATATATAGTGATTGTAATTGTTTATAGTGTCTTATTTTCATCTTTATCTTTTCTTCTATCTTTTTTTTGGCAACTAGTTGATAGTCTGGTTGTTATATAGACCCCAAATTTGGATATAACTTTCACTAAGTTCTTATTTTTTAGGAAACAATTTTTATCATATTAGTGCTTATCATATCTAGTCTCTCACAACATCTAACTGGAGGAATTCATGATTTATTGGCATGAAGTTTCTGAATAGTCTACAATGCCATTGGCCTCTTTCATTTTTAATCTAGAACCACATTTTTACCACTTTCCTCTATGCTTACCTCTACATTTAAATCACTGAGTAATAATATATGTTAACTTGGTTTGGAGGATCTTGCCCAGTTCTTAATAAACTTTCTCTACTACTTCCTCCATTGTTTGCACAGAAGTTCAGTCTTTTGGCTTATGCTTACTTTGAGCACTATGGCTTGAGTAGCCCAGGAAATGAAGATATTTCTTGTTCCTTTTGGGTGGGTGCATGATAAAACTACTCAGCATCCTCTTTTGCTTCTTCAAGGAGAATCTATGAACCATTCTTGCATTTAACTGCAACTTCTTTGTTAAAATATTTGGTGGTGGCATGGGCCTTTGTTTTGGCCTTGAGATAGATATTCATATGCAGATTAAATTCTCATCACCCCAACTGACTTTGTTTTGTCATTGATGATATCTCTGTGATAAGGTATCTGATTCTTGTCTTGGGTCCTTGTTGTTCCTTTGGAAAATGTTGATCATTTATATTTTAACCGCTCATACACCTGAATTTATACCTTTTGATTAATCTTTAAAAGGATCTACATAGAGCAAATAGAGAAAACATGTTGGGTCTGGACAGAAAGGAGAGGAGAGGCATTGAGTGAAGAGAAATAGTAAAACAAGAAAGATTTGTATATCTCTCTATCTCCTGTGGAACCAGGAGGACTCTGGGATGGTCGGAGATGGAGTGATTAGTGCAATGGTGAGGAGTTCAAGTGGGACAAGCATCAGGAACACCAGCTGGCAGTGGTAGGGAGAAACTCCTAGACAAATAGAAGAGCTCCTAGATTCACCCTCTTGACTTCAGCAGATGTTTCTGTGTCAGACAGAAGCTGGAGCAAGGAGCAGTAAGGGACTGAATGATGGAGAACAAACTAGACTGTCCTTTATTAGTACTGTGAGTAATGTGGACTGTGAAGGTCTGGGAGGAAGTTCAACTCTAGAAAGCTCAAATGTTTTTTTCCTATAAAGGGAACTCCATCCCACTCTAAGTTTAGAGTACTGTGTAGGTACCTTGGAGGTAGGATTTATTGGATATGACAGAGAAATTGTTTTGGCTATTTGGTGAAAAGTGGTGTTTTAGGAAGATGAATCTGGGAGTGGTATATAAGGTAGATTAAAGGAGGGAGAGATATAAGAGATTTGGAGATAATTGTAATAGGTTAGGAATGAGGCTGTGTGGACATGACAGAATGACTGTGGTAGGACTGGAAGGAAGGGACACTAATGATACTGTGATTAGGAATGGGGAGAATGGGAGAGGCCTGATTTGGTGTCTTTAATTCATGGTGTTTGCACTTTGCTGAATATTAGCATCTGGTTAGCTATGATGCCTATTCCATAGGATATTGAGTTTAAAGTACCATAATTGTCCCCAAAGACCAATTTTCTCTGAGTATATGGACATAGAATGAGTGTGTTGGCTTAATTGGATAGATGTCCAAGAGAATAAGTTAAAGGATGGGGAAAAAAGTTACGCCGAAAGTTAGAACATTTTAACCTTGAAACTGATTTTTAATATTTTTGTGAGTGATCTTGAATGCTGTGCCTACATTTAGAACTCATTTCTGTGCTGGGACGCTACAGTATGAAAGACAGCTGTAGCATCCTTATCAATACGTAAATTTTTACAAGTCTTGTACTTGACCTCACCTTTCTGATGACTACTCTCTGGCAAAAGATGAATAATCTTTTATCTGACTCTCATTCCTATTAGCTCAAGCTGGCTTTCTGTTCACAAGAAACATGGGTATTGCTATTCAATGCTACCCCTGGGTAAAGACAACAAGCCGACACTTTTGCTCTTTGTATCCCCTCAAACTCATTTTTTTTAAGCCCTTCTCTGCCCATTGAGTTTTAAGAGAGACTAGAGCACAACTGAGGAACTGCTTCCTTGGGCAGGCAGATGAAGTGTTTGTCTGTTTTCTTTAAGTGTCAAGATGGTGTAAGACTTTTACATGTTTTAAAAATTATTATGCCATTTATTGTGTGAGTAATGTGCTATTGACAAATGATACAAATAGCTACTTTTTTGCTTTAATTAGGCTTCTTAAACTCTGTTACAAAATGCTAGAAAGCCTCTTTCAGCAAATCAATATCACAAGCAAACTATGCATAACAAAAAATTGTTAAAATATATGTCATCATCAATTATATTAAGAATTTGTTGCTTTGGCATTATATGTAGCTTGAGAATTTTATGTATAGTAGGCCATATTCTATATCCTTTATATAATATAAATATCTTTTTCCTATCAAACCTCAAACTTATATATGTATATATAATACATATATCTCTAAGTGTGTGTGTGTGTGTGTGTGTGTGTGTGTGTGTGTGTGTGTGTATTCTGCCTCTTGTTCCCATGCCTAGCTCTTATTTGTTGACTTCAAAAGACATTCAGGTGAGAAAGACATTCAGGAAAGGAGAAAGAGAAGGAAAATATAACCCAAGAAAAAGAACTTTCAGAAATTTAGAGAAATTTGCTTTTTAAGAAGCTATTTATCTTTCTGTAAAGAGAAGAAAATAGCCATCATGGTTAAAAACTCCTGCCAAGAATGAGGTACCTGGCAACTATAATTTGATCTCTTGTAGCCATAATTTGTTAAACTTATTTATAAGCAGCATAATCAGACACTAAAAAATCCCAGGAGAGTAAGATAAACGAGCAAGTCAAGATCTAATAGCCTAGCTGAGGACTCCTGCTTTCTCATGTTTTTAACATGGCAAAGCTATATTGCACACTTGGAAATCTGTCAGCAGGGTGGACCTAGGCAAAATGTTGAAACAAGCAAAATTTGTCTCCTTATTCTGTACCCTTTTCTCCATTTGCTTTTCACTAAGGTGTCTCATGCCCCAATACTCTGTTTGAGTCAGAATAATGCTATCTCAGGAAAACTTCCCAAAACTTTAGTCATACAACAATGTAAAAGACCACTGTGGCCTAAATGTTTGCTTGTATTAAGGATTATTATTTTAACTTGAAACTGAGTTTTGTCAAAGAAATAAATCTCTAATTAGGGAAGTTTAGGCATCAGTGAGCCAAATGGGGGCAGTATTACCTAACATAGGTAGATACCTATTCCATATGCTTTATTAACCTTCTTCATCGGACTCTTCTTTTTGAAGGTTCATAATAAGTAATAGTGCTTAAGAAGCAGTGATACCCTAGCATTGGGAAGATATGGTAGGTCTTTGTTCTGTAGTCACAACCTTCATGCTAATACAATTTACAACTCATAGCTATACAGTATTTTAACAAAGATTTATATAATTGAGAATTGTATTTAATTATTTCAAAATGAAACTGGGCAAGGAAGGCATTTTCTTGTAATATGAGTTGATGGTGCTTTTAAGAATAAAAATATTTAAAGTAATGACCAGTGGATGACCTCTGATGATTTTGCAAAGCTCTGCTTCATTTAAATCCAATTCACTCACAAGTCAAGAAATCCTTTTTGTAATGTCTTTGGTTCGCTTTGAGAACGAAAGATGAGCAATTTAAAATAATATATAAAATTTTTTTAAAGCGTATTAGTGGAATTTGTAATATTAATGACTATGTTAATAAATGCTTGTTAATTGGATAATCAGCAAGTATCTATTGATTATGAGTGTGGACAAGGCACTGTTAGAGAGAGAGGCATAAAGAATCATTAAGGCATGGTCTATACCCTCAAAGATCTCATATTTTGACTGGCAAGACTAGAATGAAACATATTTAATACAATTCAAAAGATACTTGTCAAATACCTCCTATGTGCAAGGTACTCTGCTAACATCCTGTATATACGTATATACAATTTATATGTATGTACAATTTATACTTTAGAATTTTTTCTATCTCCTTTTAAAAATATTTTTAATACTAGTAGGCTATATATATGTATATGTATATATATATATATATTCCCTTTATTTTATCATTTCCTAATCCCTTTAGAGATACCACAGGATCCTAAAGTGAATTCACTTTTTTCATTTTCATTTTTTTGGATTCTGCTTTAAGTGTGTGCTTGGAACTCCTAGCTTATAATAAAAGTTGTATAGTTTTGTTTGTTTTACAGATCAATACTGAAATTTAAAGTATGCCTTTACCACTTTTTCCCCTCTCTCAAGAAGGTTTTTATCAGAGGAAAAAACAAATAAATGATAAATATCTACCTTTTTTTCCTATTTTTTTTTCATAAAAAAATGACTGGGACATCCTTTTGGATTGGAGAGCACACTGTCCTGGGAATTCCTTCAGTGCCCTTTTGTTCCTGGGGAGAGGGTGGAGAGTAAAAATTTGGGTCATGCAGTCCCCAAAATAGGTATAGCAAAACAAAATGAGGTTGGCTCCTACACTTTCTTTTGACTCTGCCAAGGAAAAATGATCAAAGGGATGAAAGTAACCAAGATGAAAGGGATTAGGGTTATTTATCATTGAAAAGAGAAGGCAAGGGGGTAGGTAACATTGAATTAGATGCAGTTTCTGGATAGAAGGCACTGAGCAGTCAGTCATTCATGGTGTATGTCCCAGAGTACTAGACAAGAACTGCTCTACTCTAACTCCCAGACATAGTGCTTTTATGGCTACACAGTCTACGTGGCACTTTTTTGTTTCATGTGGCTAGAAAGAGAAAAGTAGATTATTTAAAGGATAGTGGAAAAGCTGATTATTTCCTTTTTGGGGGGTTAGGGAGAGAAAATGCATTTCTCTATCTTGCCCAGACTGGAAGTGCAGTGCCCACTCATGATCTGATCCCACTATTGATTGGCTCGGGTGCTTTGATTGACTCAAGGTGGCCACTCCCCCTTCTCCCAGAGGTTTGCCATATTGGTATGGGACTTGGTGCAGACACCCGATTGATTGGCGCAGAACTCCCAAGTTCAAGCAATCAGTCAGCCTCAGCTCCGTAGTAGCAGGGATTTCATCTGTGCACTTCTCTGACTGACCAAATTGGTATTTCCTAAAGGGTTGCGGTTAACATGTGTGCTACACAGTGTGTAACATGGCTAGGTTGGTGAGCTTATTGACCTTTTTTTCTGGGCTACTTCCCTGGGGATAGTACCTTAATTATTCCTTTATATACATTTGCCTTCCTTTTCCCCTTCCCTTTCTTTCTTGGGTTTCTGTCTTGCACACAACCCCATCTCTGTGAAAAGTTGACTACTTTTTGCTCTTTCATCCTCTGTATTTTATACATGTTATAAAAAAACTCCTATATGGTTTTCATATAGGAGACTCCACCAATTACAGTAGCTCAAAAGAAATGTGAGATCTGCCAATTTGGAGACATCTCCACTTCAAATGTTCATATGAACTATTTGTGCCTGTCCTGTGGTAGAACCTTCTGAGTTTGTATTGGTCTGAATAGCCACAGTTGGACACACTGTACCCTGCCCCCCAATTTAGCAATGTCATCTTGGTCTTTTTTGAGCACAAAGGACAACAACCACAACCACTGCAGTAGGTATTATTATTATTATGCTCATTTTACAGATGAGGAAACTGAGAAAAACAGGTTAAGTAACTTGCCCAGGGTCATACCGATTATAGCTGAGGCTAAATTTAAATTTAGGTTTTTCTGAAAGATACTAGGCAGCTTGATGGCACAGTGTATAGAGTGCCCAGGCCTGAAGTCAGAAATACTCATCTTTCTGAATGGCTCCCCAAATGACTGAACAACAACTTCCTAACTCTGGGCCTTGGCACTCAATCCACGGTGCCACCTAGCTCTCCTGAACTGTATACATAAAAACTCCCTAAGTCTTACATGTTTGGTGAATCTTAGGGATCCTGCAATATTTCTAAATGCTTATGTCCTAAAATAGAGGCCAATAACCTTGTCACGAGGATCAAATTCTACTGGTCTGTTTTCATATGGTCTATGAGCTAGACAGTAAAACTTTATTTAAAAGTGTAAAAGCCATTCTTAGCTTGAGGCCATGCAAAAACATGCAGCTGGGCTCTGGGCCATAGTTGGTCAGCCCCTAGAAGAATGAGAGTGTGCTAAGAATGATAGCATTTAGAGTTAGAAGGGCCTTAAAAATGATCAAATCCAATATAATCATTTGTGTGCTAACCTGCTCTGAGGTCCCGAATAATGTTCCAAAGTTCTAAGGGCTGTCATCTGGGACTGGTTTTCTCATTCCTGATTCTATATCTTGAAACTCTGAGGGAGAGCATTGAGTAACGTCCTATCTATAACTCTGTCCTACATGGAAAAGGAGAGAATTGGTCTGGGTCTGTGTTATATTTGTGGGCTTTAGGATATTTTGATGTAACCTTTTGTGGATGCCTCAGTGCTGATACTCCATCCAGAGAAGCAGATAGTAACCACTCAATACCTTCTTTCTTGTGATTCTTTTCTGTATCTTCCCACTAATTCTCTACAAAGAATCCACCTTTCACACTAAAGACCTTGCCCTGTCCTTTTAGTCACTAGGGTCTGCCACTCTACAGCATTCATGAGGCAAAACCACTGTCCTTGCCCTCAAGAAACTCACATTACACTAGAGGAAGATGACGTGTAAATATGTAAATAACATGTGTGTTCGTTATTGGGAATAGATGGAAGATGTTTCTGCTGATGGAAGGTAATTTCAGAGAACACTAACTAGGTGACTCACTGTCAGAAGACCTGTGTTCAGATCAGGCTTCAGACAGAAGCTATATGACCCTGGACAAGTCACAGGACTGCTCTCTGCCTCAGTTTCTTCCCCTATAAACTGGGGAGAATAATAGCACCTATTTCCTAGGGCTGTTGTAAGGATAAAATAAAATAATATTTGTAAAACTTTTTGCAAATCATGAAGTTCTATGTAAATGTTAGTTACTTGTAGCCAGGGGGACCAGGAAAATCAGCCTCTTGCAGAAGATAAGATTCAAGCTGAGTCTCAAAGGAAGCCAGGAAACTAAGAGGTCGAGGTGATTGATGATGATGATGATGATGATGATGATGATG
>CM053594.1:319508949-319538444 GCA_028646575.1 Pseudocheirus occidentalis
ATGGTGATGATGATGATGATGATGATGATAATGATGATGATGGTGATGATGACAGCAGTACAAATGTATATAGTGCTTGTTATGTGTCAGGTTACATCCTAAATAAACATTTTACACTTATGATCTCATTTGATCCTGGGAGGTAGGTATTATTATTATCCCAATTTACAGATGAGGAAACTGAGGCAAACAGAGATGGAGTGACTTTTCCAGAGTTATACAGTTGTAAGTGTCTGAGGCCAGATTTGAACTCAAAGTTTCCTGGAAGAATATTTGAAGCTTGGGGGACAGCCAGTGAAAATGCACAGAATCAGTAGATGGAATATTGTGTGTGAAGAATGCCAGCATTTGCAGCAGACTTTCATTTCATGAACTCCCTAGGGGTACAAGGTAGGGCAGCCATTAGGAAGGTAGGTAGAGGTCTGCCATCTTGGCAGATTGTAGTTGGGTCTGCTCCCTTAACTGGATCAGGAAGTTGAAAAAAAGTTACGCTATAATCTCATAAGAGTTATCACAGCTGCCTAAATGGCCTGTCTCCTTACTTAACTTAAAAAAAATTTTTTTGGAGGGGGAAGGTAGGGCAATTGGCGTTAAATGACTTGCCCAAGGTCACACGGCTAGTTTTTGTGTTAAGTGTCTGAGGCTGAATTTAAACTCAGGTCCTCCTCCAGGGCTGGTGCTCTATTTACTGTGCAACCTAGCCGCCCCTCCTTACCTGACTTTCAATAATAAGAATAAGAATTACAGTATTTATACAGTGCTTTAAAATTTACAAAGAACTTTAAAAATATTATATTGGGGCAGCTAAGTGGCAATGAATAGAACGGAGTCGGGCGGACCTGAGTTCAAATTTGACCTCATACATTTAACACAAAAAAATAGCCATGTGACTTTGGGCAAGTCACTTAACCCTAACTGCTGTGACTTCCCTCCTCCAAAAAGAGAGACAAACAAACAAAACATATTATCTCATTTTATCCATACAACAACCTTAGGGAGTAAGTGCAATTATTATCCCCATTTTAAGGATGAGGAAACTGGGGCAGATAGAGGTTAAATGATTTGCCCAGGATCAGGTAGCTAGTCTATGAGGTCCTATTTAAACTCAGGGCTTCTTGACTCCAGGCTCAGCACTCTCATACCACTTTGAATCCTGCTTGCTATCCCATTCTACCTCTTGGGAGAATAGTTAAATGGTGGAATAAAAATGGCAATCATAATAATAATAGCCTAGAATTATATACCATTTCATAGTTTATAAAGTACTTTCCTCACAACAAAATGATGACCCTAGAGAAGAGAATGAGGCTGACAACTCTGAGAATCTCTGCCTCACCCAAATCCAGTTCACGCACAGCAAGGCATGCTCCTCATCATGTCCTCTTTGAGAATGAAGGAGGAATCACAACAACCAGAAGCAAAGCAGGGAATTGTAAGTATTCCACCTCTTTGACAGAGGAAAAAGTTGGGGCTCAAAGGTGCCCTGTAATTTGTAAATGGGCACAATGCTGGGAAGCTTTGGGGCTCCTGTGTCCTAACTGCCCTCCAGTCCTCTTTCCACTACCACATGCACTGTCTCCAAGAAGTTCTGGCCTAGCTATCACACTTTGGTTGGGACAGCAACAAATTGGAACCCATTCAAAGCTGAGTGGCTGGGATGAAAAGGGGCTTTGAGACCATGTGCATGAGATTCATTTGAGGAAAAGAGATGTAATTTAGCTCGAAAGAGAGAAAGACTTGTATCATGTATGGGGCATGATCAGGATGTTCAAATATTTGAAGAGATATTTGTAATGAACGAAGGTTTAAATTTACTCTGCTGGACCCTGAGGATAGGAGCTAGGATCAGACCTAGGGAAATGTCAGAGAATCAGATTTCTGCTTAATTTATTAACAGAACTTCTTTTGTAGGTAATGATTTCCATATCACTGAATTTAAAAAGAACCAGAATGTCTTTTTGGGGATGTCATAGGAGGAATTCATGTTTCAGGTAGGGGCTGGACTGGATAGATGCCTAGGCCAAACCACCTTTTAATTCTTTGTTCAGTCATTTTTTTCAGTCTTGTCTGACTCTTTGTGACCCCATTTGGGGTCACAAAGATACTTGAGTGGTTCTCTATTTCCTATTCCAGCTCATTTTATAGATGAAGAAACTGAGGCGAGTAGAGTTAAGTGACTTGCTAGTAAGTGTCTGACGTCAGATTTGAACTCAGAAGAGGAGTCTTCCCAACTCCAGGTCTGGCACTCTATTCACTGTGCCTCCTTGCTGCCCCATTGTAATTCTACTATTTTATGATTTTTAACTAATGAAAGCTTCATCACTTGGCTCATTTAAAACTAAAATCATTTGGAGAGAAAAAGACACCTAGAAGATGATTTTAGAAAAGGTAACTTATGAGTTTGGGTCCTTTTTAGGGAAAAAACATTCTTTAGAGAATTATACGATGAAATTTTAAAACAAAGTTTTAAAATAGTGCCGAGAGAAATACAGAACTCAAAGCCCTTTGGGATGTTAGAGAGCATCTTTATTTATGTGCTTATTGCTCTTGCTCAGAAATGGCATTTTAGTGGGTAAGCAAACTTTGTTCTGTGCAAGGCTAGAGCTTGAAGCCAGCAAGATGGCTGCATGCTCCCAATCATGTTTCATTGTTTTCTGATTTACAGTTGTCATAATTGTTACTCCTGTTGTAGTGCTATGACTGCATCTGCTCTGCTAGGCAGAACTTATTGTCCGGCTGTCAAATATAAGGTGTGTATTTGCCGTATCTACTTGACCTGCCAAGGTGTTGGAATTGGGGATTTCTTGGTTTAAAAATCTCTCTCAGATATTAGTGTTTTAGGACATCTTTTCAATGTTGCAGAAGGGACCAGGGATTTACAGTAGAACCACAGAAGCTTTAAAATATTAACAGCCCATTAAAAACAGGATATGGTTCATGAGGTTTAATGGGAAGTTGTTAAAAGGAGACAGGAGTATTCCATGGGGGAGGGGGGGGAGGGAGGGCAGAGAGGAAAGCATAGAAATGTTTGTTTTTCCTGAAAATAAAACTCAGTATTTTTGTTCCACTGAAGAAAATCTGTCCTGATAAGCAGCACTGGGAGCACAATGGGAATTCCATTTGGTGCATACATTAACTTTCCACTTCATAGAATATCCTGAAGTGTAGTGTTAAAAGAATTTCCAGCGGATTTAAGATGCTTGGCATTCATTAAATCAAACCTTAAAGGACTTAGAAATAGCACCTACTTTGTTCAACATTTAAAAAGTTATAAGGCTCTTGAGACTTGTCATAGGAACAAGCCTTCAGCCAGTGTCCAGAGTATAATAAAAAGAGAAGCTTTTTCAGAACAGGACATTTTAAAAACAAAAGAGTATTACATTAAGGAACTGCAGACATAATGGTGCTATTGTGGTCTATCTGTGCCTTACGTCTTTATGCACTATTTAAATATTTCATATGCACCTGAGCCTTGGCTGGGAGAATGGTACACCTGGAATCCAAAGTCATCACTTTTCTCATAAACTTGGATCCTAATTCATTCAGCTGAACAGCTTGAGAGTAAGAAGAGTAAATCAGAAGCTAAGAAAGATGAGGGAGCCTTTTAAGTGTGAGTCATGCCTCTGGTCCAGCCAATCCATGCAACAAACAGCTGCCCCTCTCATTGGTTAGTGGAGTTATTACATCATCACTACATACATATCAACAGATTATTTAATTTCACCTTCCTTACTTGGGGCTTCACACTAGATCAGAAGAATTTCTGAGAAGGCTGTGAAAAGAATACTGGTCTGGGCTAGGAGACAGAAGACCTGGGCTTTGCTTCTTACTTGCTATGTGACATTATTTAACTTTTTTTCAGACATAAATTTCATTACCCATATAACTTTGGTGGTTGTAATAAGGTGAGTGTTTTGTGGATCTTGAGGCAATATGTTTTTGGATAGGATTTCATTCTTACTTCTACCTCCTAGAATCCCTAGACTTCTTGAAAGATTCAGCCCAGAGCCTTCTATAAAGCATTTCTGGATCACCTAGTTGTTAGCGTTCTCTTGTCAAAAATTATCTTGTATTTACTTTTATTTTTACATGTAATGTCTCCTATTCTGTCCTGTCCCTGCCCCACCCCCATCCCCCTCATACCAAACGCCTAAGCCCTGTAGAATGCAAGTTTCTTAAGTGCAAGGAATTTTTCATTTTTGGCTTTATTTCTTGGTGCCTAGCACATTAATAGGTGCTTATAATTGTGATTAAATTGAATTAAGCTGTGGAATGCCTTATTTCAATATAGCTGTTTTCTGCAACAGTAGCCATTAACATGATTTCCATCTCTCTATTCCATGTCTTTACCTAATGTTTATCCTTGTCAATGAATTAATAACAATTATTAATCTGTCATTGTGTGGAAAATTACAGTACCTACAGACTTCTTTCATTTTCCCATATATCTGCCTCTTCCTACCCTCTTTTGAAATAAAAAAGGGTTAGACATTACTTTTTCCTTCCATTTATCAGCTTCCTGGTATGATTCCTGGCACATGTGGAAGGGAGAGCATAGGATATCAACTTTTTAAAAGAAGGAAAGTAGTATGATAACAAAGTGTTATCAGCATTATAATTAAGTATTATAACAAAGTATTAGTCTTTAAGAATATCAGAGGTATAACATCAACATTATTTTTTTAAATGCTCCCCTCTCCCATCCAATGAACCTTACCTTATAGCAAAGAAGGAAATAAAAACATTTAAGCAAAATTTACACATAAACTACAAGATAGGATATACAATATTCCATACCAATAGTCTTCCACAGCAAAAGGAGAGGCACTTCTTCTTCTCGCATATGTGGCTGGCTGCACATTACAATTATGTAGCATCTAGTTTAATTTTAATTTTAACAGACATCCCTTTTAGTTTTCCTGATTCTGCTTACTGAATCAGTTCACTGCGAGTCTTCTCTTGTTTCTCTTAATTCCACATCATTTTTGTTTCTTCTCCTATGATATTCATGGAGGCAACGAGGTGGTGCAGAAGATAAAGCACTTAACTGGGAGTCAAGAAGAACTGAGTTCAAATTTTGATTCAGACACTTATGAGCAGTCATTTAAACTCTGTTTGCCTCAGTTTCCTCACCTATAAAATGGGAATAACAGTGCCCACCTCCCAGGTTAGTTGTGTAGCTCGAATGAGATAATGTGTGTAAAGTGCTTAGCATAGAGCTTGGTATATTCTAGGCTCTATTATTCCTTTCTCCCATCCCTTTCATATAACACAATTTATTTAGCCATACTCCAAGGGTACTTGGATTAGAAGGTATTCCCACAGAGTCCATCGCTATCAAAATAAATTATTTGTTGAGAAGGAATATTTGAGAAACACTTAAGGGAAAAGTTCAAATTGACCTTTCTCTTTAGAAATGACTCTTAGAGAAGTAAATGGTCTTCTCAATGAGCAGTCAAGGTAAATAATTATGCCTGATCTAAAATAAAAGTGGCAAATTTCATTTCTTACTGTTTCCCCTACAACAATACTATCTGAGACTTCATTTAGACAGTTTGGCAAAACTCCTCAGACAGTTTAGCTGCGTCATCATTTGGCAGCTGAGCTGAGCCCTCAAACAGACCTAACTAAGGGTTCTAAGAAGTAGATGGTGAGAAAGGAATGAGTTCCAGAAATGGAGGACAGCCTGTGCTAATAATGTGTGGAGATGAGCTAGAATGTCTAATTCAGGAACAGCTAGTTAGCTAGTTTGCCTTGAAGAGAGAATGGAGGACTGACTACCTACAGAAGGATGTATGGATTAGGAGAGAAGGAGCTCTCAGCAAATAGCCTTTATTTTTTCCAGCAAAGTCCTCCTTCTGCTGAGAGAGAGTAGAGAGGGACAGTGAAGGAGACTTGAGGAGAGAAGGGACAGTTTGGAGCAGTTATTGCAGGAAATGGGAAGGAATTAACCAGGGGAAAACAACATTGTCACATGGCGGTGAAAGCCTAGCTGAGATTAGATGATATAGATTTATGGTGTATAATTTCCTTTTAGTTGCATTCAGCAACAGGTGAGTAAGAACAGAGAAAGTGGATTGTGGGGGATATCACAAGGATGATCTGGCAAGGGTGTGATTGATGACAGGGTAAGGGAGCAGTAGATTTAAGGGCAGAAGACAATATCTAGTTGAACTGGTCAAGTGCAGGGTCAAAAATATTAAGGGAAGAAATTGAAGCTAGAGTAGTGGTGCTAGCCAGGAGAACAGGGACAGTGACAGGGACTGGGAGTTGTAGTGAGGATAAAGAGATTTGGGAGGAATGAAGGACACAGACAGAGAGAGAGAGAGAGACAGACTGGGGGTGGCGAGGTGGCGCAGTGAATAGAGCACTGACCCTGGAGTCAGCATGACCTGAGTTCAAATCCAGCTTCAGACACTTAACACTTACTATCTGTGTGACGTTGGGGAGACAGACAGACACACACACACAGAGGGAGAGAGAGGGGAGAGGGAGAGCAGGAAGAAAGGAGAAAGGGAGAGAGAGAGAAAGGGGTGGGGAGAATAGGAGCTATGGTTAAAGAGGGGAATTTCAAACTTCAGTATCATGCAGGTAGCACAGATGATTTTAAAAGACATGCAGAGACTTGTAAGAATTGACAGACCAGAAGAAACAATTTATAATATAACATCAACAATATAAAAAGTGACCAATTTTGAGGATTTTGTAAATGAATAAAGAATGAAATGTGCAGAACCAGGAAGACAATTTATATAACGACAAAACCATGAAGAGAAGAAGCAACTTGAACTGAACAATGCAGTGACCATCCATGATTCATGAGGATGAAGATAAGCATGCTGTCTACCTCCTCCCAAGAGGAGAGGGATCCAAGGTACAGAAAGTAACACACAGTTTTTGAGCACAGCCAATGAGGGAATTTGTTCTGTTTAACTATGTACAATTACTACTACGAATTTGTTTTCTTTTTTTCTTTTCCAGTAGGGTGGGGAATGAGGAGATAAAATAGATGTCTTTTTATTAAAACAACAATACCTCTCCCCTAATAGAGATCATAGTAAGCTTTAAATTTTCACTGTCTGTAGAAGTAGAGTGAAGATGTAGATTTGGGGAGTTGATGAAGTCAATGAACTGGGAAGCCAGGGTACTGAGAGGGCATCAAAATCTAATTTATATCTCTGAGGTCGAGAGTTAAGGTTGAGGAAGATTGATAAATATTGCACACCACAGGACAGAGTAAACTGAAGGGAAGTAGATGATTGTAGCAAGGATCTGGACAAGGAGAGATGAACTGATAGAATGAAACTCAAAGGAAGAGAGATGGCAAGGTAATGGTAACAGGGGAATTACCATTCCTCCTCCTGGCTTAGTGAGGGTGTCAAGATACCCGAGACAAAGAACATTAAATACTGGTCAGTCAGTCAGTAAACATTTATTAAGTACCTACTATATGCCAGGTACTTTGGCAGATGCTGAGGATACAAAAAGAGGCTTTCATGGAACTTATAATCTAATTCAGGGGTGAGGAAGAAATACAACAAACAAACAAATATATACAAACAAGCTATATTCAGGGTAAATAGGAAGGGAATAAGAGAGAGAAACACAAAAATTAAGAGTATTTGGGAAAGGCTGTCTGTAGAAGATGAGATTTTAGCTGGGACTTGAAGGAAGCAAGGAAGCAAGGAAGCCAGTAAGCAGAGATGAGGAGAGAGAGCATTCCAGGCATGGGGAACAACCAGAAGAAATGTCCGCTATCAAGAGATGGAAGGTCAGTGTCACTGGATTAAGAGTATGTTGAAGGGAATAAGATTTAAGAGGGCTGAAAAGGTAGGAGGAGGCTAGGTTATGAGGGGTTTTGAATGCCAAACAGAAAATTTTGTATTGTACCCAAGAGGTGATAGGGAGCAACTGGAGTTTCTTGAATATGTGTGGCACGGTTGGACCTGCACTTTAGGAAAATCCCTTTGGTGGCTGAATAGAAGATGAATTGGAGTGACAAGAGGCTTGAGGCAGGCTATTTATTGCAATAGCCCAGGAAGAGGTTATGAGGGCTTGCACCAGAGTGGTGGAAGTGTCAGAGGCAACAAGGGAATATATTCAAGAGATATTGCAAAGGTAAAGTAGCCAGCAATAAATTGGCAACAGATTGGATGTGGGCAGTCAGAGATAGTGGGGAGTTGAGGTTGATACCTAGGCTGGGAGCTGAAGGACTGGGAGGAAGGTGTTGCCTTTACAATAATAGAGAAGGTAGGAGCTAGAGAAGGTTTGGGGAAAAGATAGTGAGTTTGTTCGGTTTTAGACATACTGAGTTTAAGATGTCTACTAGATATCCAGTTTAAGATGTCTGAAAGGCAGTTGGAGATGTGAGATTAGAGGTCAATAGAGATATTAGAATGGGAAAATTTGAGAATCATTAGCATAGAAATGATAAATCCTGATGAGATCACTAAGTGAAGTAGTATGGAGGGGAAAAGGAAGAGGGCCCAGGACAAAATCCTATACGATATCTATGGTTAGAGTTAGTGATATGGATGAGGATCCAGCAAAGGAGACAAAAGAGGAGAGGTCAGAGGAGTAGGAGGAGAACCAGGAGAGAATGGTGACTTACAAACCTAGAGAGAAGAGAGTATCAAAGAAGAGAGGGTGATCAACCATGGCAAAGGCTGCAGAGAGGTCAAGGAGAATGGGAATAGATTAAGGGCCATCAATTAAGAGATCATTAGTAACTTTGGAGAGAATGATTTCAGTGGAATGATTAGATTAGAAACCAGATTGTAAGGGGCTAAGTAATGAATGTGAGGAGAAAAAGTGGAGGCATCTACTGTAGAGGGCAATAGTTACGAGAGGATATGATGTCTTTTGGAAGGAGTCCTGAGTTCAGGAAGATGAAAGGAACATGAAAGAAAAAGGTCTAGAATGAAGACAAAGTTGATGATTGAACTAGAGTTCCGGGTGGTGTAATGAAAGAGAATAGAAATTGGGTATGGTTAGGGCTGGCATGGATGGGACTGAAAGTGGAGGGATTGTTAGCCTGGGAAGGGAGTTTTTCAATGACTGAATCACAAGGAATAGGGAAGGAGGAAGTGAAAGTTTGTTAGCCATAGGATGGAAGAAGTGTTGGTTGGTTGGGTCCCTGTCTCCAGGATCCTGTGATGACTAAGCATGGCATCATTTTGTTTTCTCTCTAAACACTAGGAAATAAAGGGTTGAGTTGACTGGAAAATCAAACCCAGCGTCTGGGTCAGTAAATGCCTAGTTATTTGTTCTTCAGGCACTTGATTGAACTCTTACTTGGTGCCAATTCTTTTGCGTCTAAGCTAGCTCAGGATGAGACACTCCTAGATGATATCCCACTGGCGGAGTGTGGACTTGACTCCTGGTTGTTTGAGTATGAAACTCCTCAGTTTGGTCTTGGATGGGGTATTTCTAGCAAAAGCCCCATTGCTTGTAGACTCTATGATTGAGCTGAGGCATTGTTGCTTTTCTCAGTGTCCAAGGATACAAGATAGATTATGAATGTATGGTGGTGGCATCAAGGGCAAAAAATGTTCTAAACTGAGTTCCTGTGTAGAGCTGGGGCACCCATCAAATGATAGCAGTTCTTATTACCTTCCCTGTCTTCCTATTGGGTGAGTGGCTACTCTCTCTTCCCCATATACACCTAACCATCTTCAGCATTGCTTATGTCTTAACCAAAGCATTGAATCTTGAATTACTGAGTGACTGGCACTGTGACAAGTCATTAGGCAAGATATTTTTGGACAGGTGAGCATTTCTGCTGCACTTCATCTTCCATCCCACAGCTGATGACTGACTCTCCCCTGAAGGCTAACTCTCCATAGCCACTGGTGCTTTTCTCCTGTAGAACCCAAAAGCAGGAATTGAGCTGTGGTCATGGATTGAAAAGACAAACCCAGTAGAATGCCAGATAGAGAGGAGAGGCAGAATTTTATTATCTCGAACAGGTCTATGAACTTGTTTTAATGTTTTAAGAAATATTTCAACATAGTTGGTTTCCTTTGTCATCCTATGAATTTTTTTTTGCCATTAAAAACATTGTTCTGAGAATGGATCCAGAGGCTTCATCAGGCTGTCGAAGGAGTCCATGACCCTCCAAAAGTTAAGAACTCCCTGCTTTAGAGGATTAGGTCCATGTTCTGTTTATACTTCTGAAGTCCCTAGATAGGTGGCATAGTGGATAGAGTGGTGGACCAGAGTCTAAATTCAGATTCAGAAACTTATAAGCTGTGTGACCCTGGGAAAGTCAGTTAATTTCTGCTTTCCTCTATTTTCCCCACTGTAAAATGGGGATAACCATGGCATTTCCATCCCAGGATTGTTGTGACGATCCAGTGAGATGATAATATTTGTAAAACAATTAGCATTATATCTGGCATACATAAGGCACTCAATGTGTGCTTGCTTCTTACCTTCCTGTCTCCCTAAGATTGTAAAATTCCTTAGTTGGTTGGTGGCCAGGGAAGAGAATCCAATATATGGGGAGCCATATAGCCAATGCTATTTAGATCCTACGAAGGGGCAGTGTGTGGTGAGATGTCATACTTGTGGCAATTTGTCAACGTTTATCTAGTCTCTTGGTTTTAGACTGTGAGCTCCTGAAGGTCAGAGATTGTCTTTTGCCTTTCTGTGTAGCCCTAGCATTTAACACAATGCCTGGTCTATATTTGTTGTGGTTGTTGAGTTGTTTCAGTTGTGTCTGATTCTTTGTGACCTTATTTGGGATTTTCTTGGTTTGTTATTTTCTTTGCCAGCTCGTTTTATAGATAAGGACACATTCTGGCACAGTAGGTGCTTAATAAATATTCAGTGACTGACTGACTTTCCTGAAGCAAACTTCTCTGTTGTCTTTGTTTTGTGTGAAGGTTGGTCCCTATGTGAGTTGAAAGGTTGTGGTTTCTAGCTTTGCTGTTGTTTCGGTTTATTGAATGGCTTTTTTATGCAGCGGTTTGTGTTGTGCTACTCTTCCTTGCCAAAAGAGCACTAAAAGAGCCAATTGAGGAAATTTCCAGTGGTAACCTTTGAGTCTGTCTACATGAGGTGTCCATCCAGTGCCTTATTGATGCCTTTTTTCCTTACCACCCTCTAAGACCGTAAACACCACTGCTATAAAATTGCTGATCATTACCTATGTGGAGAGTAAGAAACTTATTCATATAACCCAGTGCCCTGTTCCATCACCCAGACACCAGGTTGGCTTGACCCAATCATGAATCTTAAGTATACAATGTCCTTACTGTCAAACTGTCAGACATTTAAAAACCTATAATTTAAAAGACAGACTGTTGCCATATACAGCATATTAAATCAGATACATGAGCTTCTGTGCTATGTAGAAAATTATACTTTTTTTTACAAATTGCATTATTGGAGTCACACTTATAATAGTTCATTGGCTGCAAGGAGATGGAGTGGTTAATCTGTGAGAGGTCTTTCATTTTTAATTTTTAGGACTGGGCTTGTTTGCAAACCAGTGTGAATATATTCTTTATATATGTGTAAGAACGCGTGAGTATATCAGAGATAAAAATCTGACTCATCCTTTCAGCTAAAGTACAGACTGATAGACTTGGTGCCTCTGTAAAATGTCTTCAATTGAGTGAATCACCTACATTGATAACCAGATGCCACTGAATGAACCTTGACTTTGAACATCAAACAGAAGATTTTATATTTGATTCTGGGACATAATGGGGAGCCACTGGAGTTTAATGAATTGGAGCAGGGGTGGGGTGGTACACTAGAAACATACTGCAAAGAGATTTGTTTGAGAAGCCCCTATATCCATCCTATATAAATCCAGAAATTTGATTCTGAGCTGCAACTTACAATTAAATAAAATTACACAACTAATTTTGTTAATTTAATAAACTGATTCAGTAGATATTTATTGAACTTGTACTAAGGCTCTGCTGTTTTACTTGCAAAGATACAGAAAATAATCCTGCTGTGTTCAAGGATTTTGAAAGTTAGGAAGATAAGCATGTTCACTGAGTACAAAGCAGTCAGTTGGAAATGTAGGTCTTGAATTAGTGTGATTTAAAGTTTGATGAGGAGAGACAGTCACTGGCATCCAAACTGGTAGAGTGTAATGGAAAGAGTACTGGATTGGAAATTAAGAGACCTGGCTTCTAGTCCCAGCAGAAGATTAAAAAGAGAACGAGAGAGAACTCTGGAATGGTCAATGAAGGCCATCTAGCTGGAGTACTCTGAAAATAGGAGAAAGAACGTTGACTTTTGCCCCCTTTGTGAAAAAGCACCTAAAATCTTGATCATACAACTGTGACACAGGGCACATAAGACAGGTGTTTGCGGATCAGTCTCTCTTGTACTTTCCTCTCTTCAGCTGTCATTGCCCAGAAGCTCCAGCTGTTTAGCCTGGAGGAGGTTTTTGTCGGGGCCATCTGGGATGGAACCAGGTATCAGTCACAAAAAGAAGTGTCCAGCCCAAGGAAATGATTGACAGTTATTTCCACTGAGTGTCTTTACGGGCTTTGATCAGCTGACCTCTTTCTATCCGGACAGTCATAGTATGTCCGTTCTGTCGTTCAGGCATTTTAGTCGTATCTAACTCTTCATGACCCCATTTGGAGTTTTCTTGACAAAGATACTGGAGTAGTTTGGCATTACCTTCTCCAGTTCATTTTACAGGTAAAGAAACCGAGGCAAACAGGGTTAAGTGACTTGCCCAGGGTCACATAGCTAGTAAGTGTCTGAGGCCAGATTTGAATTTGGGAAGATGAGTTGATGAAGTCTCATAATTATTGAATCATGAATTTGTAATCAGAGCATCAAAATCACTCTAAACTTTGTTGCCATCAGCAAAGCAGGAAGCAACTTAGTTTACCGGAGAGTACACTAGATTTGGATCTAAGAGGATTTGTGTTCAAGTTTGGATTTTAGTATTTCTGAGCAAGTGATGGCATCTTTGTTCCCTTATCCGTGAAACTGGGATAATAATGCTGAGAGGCTGTAGTGTAGGGGAAAGAACCCTGAATTTGGAGGTTTTATCCTATGATCAGTCTTTGCAATTGCTTTGTGATGTGAAGCCTCTTTGTTCCAAAAAGTATATTTATAAATTTTAACCTGTTTATCATTTGCTCTGTGAACATCTATCGATCTTGTTGTTTAGTTTATTAATTGTGTCCAACTCTTTGTGACCCCATTTGGGGTCTTCTTGGCAGAGATACTGCAGTGCTTTGCCATTTCCTTCTCCAGCTTATTTTATAGAGGAGGAAACTGAGGCAAAAGGGTTAAGTGACTTGCCCAGGATCCCACAGCTAATAAGTGTCTGAGGCCAAGTTCTGATTCCAGTAAGCGCTCTGTCTAGTTGCCTGTGTATGTTGATTGGTTGTGTGTGTGTGTGTGTGTGTGTGTGTTAAGAAATGTTATTATTGTTGCCTTGGGATGTTGTAAAATGGATTTTGTTAACATTGAACTAATTTGCTATTGTTGTTGTTAGTATCATCAGCTTCTTTCTATGATTCTAGAGGGTGAAGCCACAGCTAGGACTTTTTACACCTAAGGCAATCACCACAAACCAAACCTAAAGTAAACAGCATGAAAAGTACCCCCACTTGGAGCAAGGCAAATGGAGAGAATGCTGTTTATCATAAGGGGCATAGAGAGTTGAGAGGGACCTCAAATGTCCTCTAGACTAACGCTTTTATTTTTCACATGGGGAAACTGAGGCCCAAAGAGGTTAAGTGATTTTCCCAGGATGGTTAGGATAGATAGTGTCAGAGGTCAAATGTGAGCCCAGGCCTTCTGATTATTGAGCCAGTGCTATACTATATGGGGCAGTTAAGTGGCACAGTGGATATGGTGCCAGATCTGGAGTAAGGAAGACCTGAGATCAATTCCAGCCTCAGACACTTACTTACTAGCTGTGTGACTCTGGGCAGGTCACTTTACCCTGTTTGCCTCAGTTTCCTCATCTGTAAAATGAGCTGGAGAAAGAAATACCAAACCACTTCAATATCTTTGCCAAGAAAATCCCCAATGGGGTCACAGAGAGTCAGATACAACTGAACAACATTCCTTCCTTCCCAACTGAGGGAAACACACCCCAGCACACTGTGACGGATATTTACCTAAGGCCCCTAGATGAGGCAGACCTTCTGGTGGATTCAGATTTTAATCAGTTATTTTTGACCACTAGGAGCTAAGGTTCATTGTTTCTTCATCCTTGTCATCCAAGAATCCTGATTACTGGGAGTCAGAGCCATAACAAAGCAAACAAATGAAAGGTTGGAGGGAAAGAGGCTTGAAAGAGTTAGGATAAAAAGCAACTTCCCTAGGACCTTGATATTATGTGAGAGTTAAAAAGAAGTTAGGGATCATCTAGTCTAACTCCATTTTCTAGAAGGAGAAACTGATATTTGAGAGAGGGAAATGACTTGCCCAATGTTACAGAGGAAGGCTCATCCAATTTATGAGATTGAAGGCAAGTTGAAGTCAAATCAAATGCATTCCCAGTCTCAGAGTCAAACTATTAGAACAGTTCTTAGGGATGACCTTAGGGAAACAGAGGACCAGAGTTAGTCAGAACTTGTCTTCTGACTCTAAGTCCTTTGTCCCTTCTACCAGGACAGTAACCTTTCCAGAGCAACTGCCCCTGGTCTCATGACTCGTGACAAGCAGTAGATGGAGGGAGGGGATGCCCTTTGGTCCTCTTTGAAGTTTCCTACTTTTAACTGCATGCATTCATCAGCAAGGAAGTTTGAGAAGCTGAGGAGGGCAATACTTTGAGGCAAGGGACAAGTTCCTGGGACGGGTGAGGCAGAGACCAAGGTACAAGTGCCATCATTAAGGTATGGTTACTGAGCAGGGATTACCTCCCTTTCCTACTCTTATCATGCCTGAAAGGCCCCCATCTCTGAGGGGTACCTGCCTTTGGTTCCTGCCTTTATTTCCCAAGTGGAATGGGTTGCAAGATGGCTCCCACCGTTGCTGTAACTATCAAGGGAAGCTCTTCAGTGGGCCAGGACTAGGGCCATTTCTCTATTCTCAGTCTCTGGTTCAGAGTTTGGGTCCTGATAGCCATGATTTCTCTTCTCCCTTGACTTAAGAATAACCAAAAGACAGATATGGAGCCCAGCAAGCTCCTGGCCTCACCCTCACCATCCTGCTACCAACTCTGTCACACAAGTGATAGGAATGACTTATGCCATTAGGCTTAACTCTGCCATTAGGCTGTGCCCCTCACCTTCTTTCTTAGAGGGGCATGAGTTCAGTACTCTTCCCCTAAAGACTGGAGTTATAAATCTGATAGAGGGCCTCATTGCCTTCTCAAGAATGTCTTTACCACACGTATTCCACCAGAGTGAGGGGAAGGAATTAGTAGTGGCCATTTTAAAGTACCTATGACAGCTTTTTCCTAAATTTTTACTACTGATATTAACACTGTAAGTTAGGTAATTTAATAGCATCATAGAACTTTAGAGCTGGAAGAGATCTTAAATTTAATTAGGCTTTAATTCCATCGTTGATTAATTTTGTTTAAATTGGCCTGGAGATCCTGAGTGGTTGCTCAGTTTTAAGAACACATAAGTTTTCCCAGTTGAAATCACTGGCATCCAAATGGTTACAACTCTGCTAAACACTTAAAAATATTTTTCTAAGACTATTGTACTGGGAATTTTGCCATATACTACACCAGACATTGGACAATAACCAGAATACCCTTGGGCCCTCTTTCTACTTCAGAGGCCTCAGTAACCCCCTTTAAGAGTGTAGGAGGCCTTCCTTTACAACAAGATGATGCCACTATAGTTTCCTTTGTTGTTGATTTTTCTTGCTACTAGGTTATTTTTACTATCAATTAACAAGTATTGAGCACCTGGTATATTTCTAGTACTATTCTAGACTCTGTGTATGGGAAATATAGAGGAAGAAGGTATGATTCTCATCCTGGAGTTTATAAGCCATTTGGCATGATAAGGCTATGCATATGTACAAGCCAGCAGCTTATATATAATTAAGTGCTAAATTGTGTTGTACTAAGTGTGATAGAAGTTCAGAGGAGAGAAATAAATGAGGATTAGGAAACTCAGATTTCATTGGGGAAATAGGACTTGGTTTGAGTTTCAAAGGAGGAATTGGAATTTGGTTATGCCAACAGGAAGGGAGCAGAACACCAATTCTGCTGGTAGTGGAACACCATGTTTGAAATGAAACAGGCATAGATATGGCATTATTGTGGGATGGTGAGGAGCAGAGTTTATGTATTAGTAGAAAAATTAGTAGTAAATGAGGCTGGATGAATAAAAATGGTACTGCAGATTATTGAGGAAAGCTTCAAAAGCCAAACAAAATAGACTAGACTTGATTTTTTAAAAATGGCTTATAGGCATGCATTGAAGTTTCTTGAGCAGAGAAGTGAAAAGTAGTATTTGAGAAATGTTAATTTGCAATAATTTTATATACTCACACAAAATATTCTTATGGGGTAAGGGGAAATTTTTCATGGAAATTCCCTTCACTAGTGGAGAAAAGTAATTCTTCCCTGCGTGTTGTCATATATTGAAGCATATATTAAAGAGAGCATTCAAACACAGATTGTCCTGAGTCTAAAGCTGTTCCTGATCCATTCCAAGACCTAGGGTCTTCCCTCCTTAACCACTTTGTATTTATTGTCTTTATATTTCTTCTGTGGGTACTTAATATATGTATTTGTTCTCTCCTCCATTAGAATGTAAACTTTTTGAGAGTAGGCATTGTTTTATTCTTTTTATTTGCAAACTGAGAATTTTTCAGAGTCCTCGACACATAGTAGGTCTTTAATCAATGCTTGTTAATTGATTAATCATGCTCTTTCTTACACTCTCATAAATAGATCTAAATACACACATGCACTGTATGAGTTACTCATTGAGAATTGCCAGTCAGAAAGATTAGCTAAGAGGTAGTCAAGTCATGAAGCAATAAAGGTCTGGAATGAAGGAGAGGCTGTAAGAATGGAAAAGAAAGGATGCAAATGAGAGACATTTTGAAAGAAAAATTGTAAGACTTAGTGACAGACTCAATATATGGGAATGAAGGCAGATAGAGGAAAGATAATGCTAATGTTCTGAACCTGGTTGACTTGAAAATTGGTGGTACAAATGACAAAGAATATGAGAAGGCAGAGCAGCTTTGTGGGAGAAGAATCCCAGTTCTGCTTTGAAATACTGAGTTAGGGGTGCCAGCAAGCCACCTAAGTTAATATTTCTCATACATTTGCAGATACGACCTATTTACTTCCTTTTCTGTTTCTTCACAAAATACGTCTTAGTACAAAAAAACAACTATAGGGCATCCCCAAAGTCTCAGTGCAGTTTTAAACTTTAATAAGCTAATAATAGCTTTAATAACTTAGAATTACATTAAAATTTTTAGACACCCATATCGGTTTGCAATGGAAAAAGGGAAGGAGAAAAAGATTTGATTAAGCTATTTGCATTTATCTCTTCATTAATATTTATATTAATCTTACATACTTTATGGTGGAAGCTCCAGCAGGACAGGCATCTTTCTGGATTATGGGCAATTTGTGGGGTAGTTAGGGATGATGAAGAATGTGTCTTTCCAACCCAAGGTTGGCAATCAAGAATCCCATTGACTACAGTTTTCAGAATATTAAATGTCAGCATGAAGTAGAAACTTTGCCATGTGGAAATGGGAAGAATATAGGGGTTATAAAGTAAGCAAGGCAGGCAGATGTGGTCACAGAGTACGTGGTGGGCAGTGGCCTATATTCAAATACCTCCAGGATCTGCTGTAATAAAAGGAAATTGAAAAGAGAGAATGGCAAATGACTGTTTCTTTTATTTTCTCCCCAAAGAGTTCCTACTTGTGGACAAATATTACTGCTCTTGTCTTTACTGACAAATTCAATATTTTTTTTATGGTTGAAATGAGGTTGGGGTCAGATCCCTTTTTTAGACACTGGTCACCTTTCCCCTAATTTGGTTTTCTGGCCTGGTTTCTAGCATCTCTGACTTTGTTTATTCGTTCCTGTCTTGATCTTGGCAAATATGAGAATTTTTTTTTCTTGCTTTACTTTTTTTTAAATTGGAGTTTTACTCTTTTTGCCAGTTAAGTTACTAATTCAGCAAGTTTGGGAGGTTGCCTTAATGTTCTGTAGACCAATTAGATTACTAAATATCTGACATAATTTGGAAAGTTGAACAATCTTAAATATATGTCAACTTGTGGAACTCCCTATGCCCCAGTTTTCTTTTTTTCTAGATAATAATGAGAAGCGAAAGTCATCTGGGTTTTGAGACTTGTGAGTCATATCATCAGATGTGTTGAAGATGTTCTGATAATCTTCCTCTGGGAGAATACAATGGGCATTTAGTTTCCATATTAAAATTTAAAGTATTTTAAAGCATATTAAAATTTAAGTATATTGTTAAAATGTTATATTATTTCTTTAAGTGGAATTACATGTTGAATCCTCCCAATAGAGTATAAATATGCTCCTTGAATGGGGGAACTCCTTCGTTTTTTTTTAAATTTCCAGAACCTACAACAGTTTTTAATAAATCTGGCTTCCAACTCATCCATCATTCACCTGAAAAATGCTCTTCTACGCCAGGAGAGTTAGGAGAGCTCTCCTAAGTCACCAGTGATCTCTTAATTGCCAAATTAAATGGTCTTTTCTCATTACTCAATTTTCTTGATTTCTCTGCAGTCTTTGACACTGTGGAACATCACCTCTTCCTGGGCGCCCTCTCCTTTTTAGGTTTTTGTGACACTTTTCTCTCTTTGTTATTCTCTTATTCGTCTGACCACTCTTTGTGTCTCTTTTGCTGCATCGTCATCCAGACCATGCTCACTAAATGTGGTCATTTCCGAATACTCTGTCCTCAATCCTCTTCTCTTTTTACTATAAGCTGTCTTGCTTGGTGATCTTTCAGGTCCCATGGGAGTAATTATTATCTCTATATACATGATTCCTAAATCTCTTGTTTTCCCTCTGTGTGTGCATACATGTATACACATATGTATATATGTACATGTATATACATGTGTTATATATAATTATCTAATATTCATATTATATATACATGTATATATGTCTGTGTATCTATATTATACATAGATATGTATAATTATAGATAGATAGATATAGAAGATATATATATATATATATATATATATATATGTATGTATAACCCTGGTCTCTCACCTGAGCTCAAAACCCACATCACCAAACTACCTAGTAAAATATTGAACTGGTTGTCCCATAGGTACCTCAAACTCAATATGTCTAAAATAGAACTCATCTTTCCCCCAAACCCTCTTCTCTTCCCAATTTTCCTATTACTACCAAGAGAACCAACACAGCTTCATCCTTGACTCCTCACTCTCACTCATCCCAGATAATCCAATCTGTTGTCACATGTTGCTATTTTTAACTTCACAGCATTTCTTGTATATATTCCCAACTCTCCATTTACACGACCACCACCCTTGGACAAGCTCTCATCATTTATTGCCTGGATTACTGAAACTGATTTCTAGTTGGTCTCCCTGTTTCCAGCCTAGCACCCACTCAACTGCCAAAGATGATTTTCCTAAAATGCGTGTTTTTCCATAACTCTTCATCCTCCCAAGCCCCCACTCAATAACCTTCATGGGTTCCTTCTTATCTTCAGTATCAAATATAAAGTGTTTGATTTGGCATTGTAAGCCCTTCGCAACCTGGTCCCAACCTACCTTTCTGCTCTTCTTATACCTTATTTCTTTCTGTATATGCCACAATACAGCTATACATACACATCTTTCTTGCTCTTCTTCACATGACAGTCCATCTCCCTACTCTTTGCTCTTTCACGGGCTATCTCCAATGCCTGGCATGTTTTTCTTCTTCACTTTCCTCACTACTGGCTTTTATGGCTTTTTTTCAGATTCAGTTATATCCCATCTTCTTTAAGAAGCTTTCCTGGTCTCTCTTTCACCCCTAAATCCCTTCCTTCTGAGATTACCTTCAATTTCCACTGTATATATCTTAGATGTATATTGTATACATTCAGTTATTTGCAGATTGTCTTCTTACAAGTAGTTAGGAAAACATCTAATTTGTAGCAGAAACATCCTTTTATCTTATTAGAAATTTAGATTAAACATAATACTAAAATAAAATACATCATATTAAAATTATACTGAAGACAATTTAATCTGTGACTATTCTGAAGACACCTTAGAATATTGTTATCACTTTGGATTATTATATCATGATTTTCATAGTATTTTACTGTAAATATAGATGAAAAAGATATAGTACATTAATTTGACTACAGAAACTAGGATATATACCTGGAAATTACTTTTAAAAATGAATTGCTGTGTTTATTTTTCCTTTATACATGAATATATTATCCAAGTTTTTCAGTTGTTTAGATTCAAGATAAATGGTGATTAGCTATTTTTTTTAAAAAAGAAATTTAGATTAAGCAAAATGCTAAACAAAGCAGTTTTCCTCTGGTTATTTTTATGAAATGTGATAGTTAAAAATTCATACTGTTCAACATTCCATGGATATAGAAGGAATAGGTAGAAAACCCAGGAAAATCTTTTTTTGGGGGGTGATACCTATAAATAATTACACATAATCAGCTCTGATACATTAGTGCCATGTAGGATCTGAGCTGGTCATAAGCAGAGTTTGCATTTGCTTTAGTCAATCTACTTCGGGTGTTTACTTTAGAAAAACGATGAAGCATAACAGTGATTAATGGCTTAGCTGGCTAAGGACCTGAGTAAGACATGAATACTTAGGAGGAAAAAAAATAAGATTTTTTTTTTTTAAAGGAGTTCACTTGGAAGACATAACAAAAATCATAGACTACCTTGTCTCATCCAAGATCCATGCCAGGCTTTAAAGACCCAGGTTCTATTTGTACCATCTGGCAGAATTCTAAAAGGGTTTTTTTTTTTTTTTGCATTTTGGAATGAACTTTTTTAGAAAAAAATACGGTGTTTCAGTTGTCTTTGCAACTTGTATTCAACACATTTGATGATATTGGAAGGTCAAGTACAATGAAAGCACCCTTCCTTTTGGCCAGGTAATGATTTAATGATGCAATCTTAATGATACTTCTTTTAGCCTATTGAAATTCTAATCATTTTAATGCTCATTTCAGAAGCCATCTTTTCCAGGAAATCTTCCTGGCCACTCCTCCCCCCTCCTCATTTTCCCCAAACCACCCATTAATAACATATTTCCTAGACTCAGGTAGAATTTTGACATCTCTTGGATGCATTCTTTAATGTACCAGACCCTGGAACCTCGTAATTAGTATGTGGATTGGTCCTCTTGTCTTCAGGTCTCTTCTTACTCCAGTCCAACCTTCATTCAACTCTCACCTCTTTTTCCTAAGGCATTCCCTCTCTTGCATAAACTACTGTGGCTCACTATTAACCCAGAATCAAAACCTTTCATCTGACTTTTAGTCTTTCATAATGTACCCCTTCCTACCTTTCCAGGCTTCTTAGATTTTATTCCTCTCTACATACTCTGTGATCCAGTGACACTAGTCTTCTTATTGTTCCTCATACAAGACACTTTATTTCTCAACTCCTGGCATTGTCACTTACTGTTCCTCATGCCTGTTTCCTACCTTACTTGGTTTATTGCAAGTTTCAGTTAAAGTCCCACCTTCTACAGGAAGCCTTTTCCAATCCTCCTTAATCTTAGTGCCTTTTCTTTGAGACTATCTCCCAATGTATTCTGTTTATGTACACACACACACACACACACACACACACACACACACCTTGTTTGTACATAGTTGTTTGATTGTCCCTCTAGTTAAACAATGAGCTCCTAGAGAAAAGGCACTATTTTTTGCTTTTCTTTGTTTTCTACAGTGTTTAGCACACAATGCCTAGCACATTAATAAATGCTTATTCACTTAATATGCAATGCTGTGTATTATCATTATTCATTCTTGGGTCTTATCTCCCAGCTAGATTGTAAGTTCCATGAGTTCATACAGCATGTGTTAGCTAAACTTTGTATGTTCTCTCAGTGTTCTTCGCAAAGTTAGATAATAAATAGATGTCCATTGACTGATTCTTACTTTCTGAATGGCGATGCAAATGATTAATCAGGAAGAGTAAAACCTATGGCTTCACACCAGTGTTTTGTGGCATCTTCTCTTAAAATGTGATCTTCTGGAATCTGATAAGATGCCTTGTTTAAAATACTAGGAAGAACTAGGGGGACAGGTGAAATGGGAGTATCTTGCAACACAGGGCATGATTTTCTAAATATTGGGTTTTTTCAAGAACATCTGTCAGAACTCTGTTATTTTTGGAAAGTTATTAAAAGGTTGTGCTAACGGGTTTTCATGAGTTTAATTATAAATGTGTTTTGATGGAAACTTTAGGTCAGGAAAGTTATCTCAGTAGAGTACATTTGCCAAGTTCAGTAGATTCCCAGTATCATAGTATTTTGATCAGAATTCTATGCAGCACAGATTGTCATATTCCAATGATATACCCTGGCAGCAATTAGCTTTGGTTTTCTATTGTCTCTCTTACCCTCTTCCCTTTGGTTCTGCCTCATGCCAGCCAGCCCCTGTCAAGGTGGATAAGAAAAGTATGAGTGAGTTCATCTATGCTTTTTCTTTCATGGGTACATGGTTCTTATAGTTTTTGCTTTCCATGCTTTAATGTACTATATAAACATGGGTGGTTATTATTAGCATAACATATTTGCATGTCTGAGCAAAATGTTCTCCACATGTAGCAGGGTATAGTAGAATGAATGCTAGACTTGGAATCAGGAAAGACTTGGGTTCATATTTTTCCCTTCAATATTTAGAAAGGTTTCAAATCTTACTTTAGCTGCTCACTGGCTGTATGACTCTGGTCAAGTCATGAGGTCAAGCATCAGTTTCCTCAAGTGTAAAATGGGGATTAAAAAAAACCCACCTATACTTGGTTGATGTATTATTAATTTTGTTAAACTTTCTCCTTTTTTATACCTTGTTACAAGGAATGGCTCTTTGGGAAACAGAGTAAAGAAAAATTCAGGAGAGATATAAACAACAGATACAAATAAAAAACCAAGAACACAACTCACAAGGTTGACATGAAGATTACTGGAGATAATGTATGCAATGTACTTTGCAAACCTGAAAGGTGATGAAAATGGGAATAATTGTGGAGATGTAGGAAATTACAGGAAAGCTCCTTTCAGACACACCCTTTGGAGCCAAACTATCACAGTTTATCACCGAATTTGAATTTGGTTGAGTTATATAGACTTTTCCCTTTGCATTGTTCTTTCTCTCCCTCTAACGTTCATAATGGTTCCTAATGAAACAGTTGAGTTGAACGGGTTTGGTTATTTCACTCTTCTGTTCAAAATCCTCTGTACTGTCTGCTCAGTCAGTTCAGATTCCTTTGTCATTCAGGGTCCTACACAATTTGGCCATACTCTTCCTCTCCAGTTTTATCATTCCATTAACTTCCACCCATTCTATGGTCAAATCAAACTGGATTATTAGGCTTCTCCTAAAGCCATCCTATACTTTCTTACCTCAGTGTATTTACTCACATGAATCCCTATCCTTAGAAGGCCCTTCCTTACTTCCTCTCTCCATTAATGCCTACCTATCCTTTAAAGCCCCAACTAAGTACGATTGGGTCGGTTAGGTGGCATGATGGATAAAGAACTGGACCTGGAGTGATGAAGACTCATCTTCCTGAGTTCAGATCCAGCCTCAGACACTTACTGATTGTGTGACCCTGAGCAAGGCACTTAACCCTGTTTGCCTCAGTTTCCTCATCTATAAAATGAGCTGGAGAAGAAAATGGCAAACCATTGCAGTGTCTTTGCCAAGAAAACCCCAAAAGAGGTCACAAAGAGTTGGACACGACTGAAAAATGAATAAGCAAACAACAAATTATGATTAGCCTGACCAAGCTATAAAGGACAAATTCAATAAAGGAGAGAATGGAGGTGGAGAGACTACTTAGAAGGCCATTTTCATATTGGGAACTTGTATATTTCCAAATAAGAGTTATCTTTCAAGCTCTACCTTGCTCAAGATACTTTTGAAACACCTCTTTGGGCATTTTCTGTTACCTAGCTACACAAGAATACCAGCTTCATTTTTTGTGATATTCTCCGTTGTCTGCTATCTTTTCATTTTCCTTCCTTTGCTCCAGAATGAAAGTTCTTAGGATGTCATCTTGTCCAATTCCTGCCTTTTTAAATTGGACTTGTTATGTTAAAGTCATTCCTCATATTCAACTCTTAAAAATGGTGACTACCAGAAAAAAGCACTACTTTAATGACAGTTGCAATCCACTATTCTATGACTTGTGGCTGAGATGGAAAGACTTTTTGGTTTGGTGGATTTGGGATCAAAGTTGACATTATATGCCTGTGAGTTAGAACTCAGTCCAAGATAAGACTTTGAGGCTTTTTGACACTGTGAATTAACAAGTGGTAAAGGATCAAAGGATGGAAAATTCAATACAAGCAAGGGTTAGGTTATGCATTTTGAAGGCAGGTATGCCTTGTTATAAGGCGAAGCTGCCAATAAGGCTGGGATGGGAGAAAGTCCAACTTTCCGTATTCAAATACATAAAGACCAAACACTGAATCATAAAGCCTTGGATTTCAAGCTAGAAGAGACTTTAGAGATCATTTAGACCAGTTCTCTCATCCAATAATTAAAGAAATTAGGACCTAATATAGCCACATTTGTGTACATGTATGTATATATTTGTATGTACCCACATGCATACATGGACATACTAGAGGCAGTTAAGTGGTGCAGTGGATAGAACACTGGACTTGGAGTCAGGAAAACCTGAATTCTAATCCTGCCTCGGATACTAACTCATTGTGCAAGACACTTAACCTCTACTTGCCTCAGTTTTCTTAATTCTAAAATTGATGTGTGTGTGGGGAGATAATAATGACACCTGCCTCAGAGGGTTATTGTGAGCATCAAATGAGATCATTGTAGAAAGCACTTAGCATTTTACTTAGTGCAGTGCCTGGCAAACAGTAGGTGCTTAATAAATGCTTATTTCCTTCCTGGGACACTGAGAGGTTAAGAAAGGTCTTACTTAGGGTCACCCAGCGAGCATATTAGAGGCAGGATTTGAATTTGTCCACAAGGTATACCCTCCATCCATTGTCCTATACAGTCTTTCCTAACTAATTTATGTTTACTTTCTTATACAGTATGCTTGTGTTTCTTTTATAGTTGATTAAATATATTTATGATTATTTCTGTAAAATGTGGTTATATTTCTTTTTCTGCGGAAAAATCCATTTCACATTATAGCACGTTCTTTAGGAGTATAAACCACCACGCGTGGTGGTTGTCAGTGTACTCTCAGTCAGAGCCGTGGAGTTGGACTCTTGTAGCTTCCTAAACGCAGAAGGAGATGGCAAACCACTCTGGTATTTTTGCCAAGAAAACCCTAAATGGGGTAATGAAGACTCGGACAGGACTGAAAGACAAATGAACAGCAACAACAAAATACAAAACAAGAGGGTTTCCCTTTGTTTCCAGCTTTATTTGCCCTTAGGAGTATCTGCTAATGAGCCACTAATGAAGGCTGATTGACTTGACTTCCTAAGTGAAACTTTGGTTTAATGCTGCTCTGTACCCTAATTGCTTGTATCTCACAGTCCTCAGCTCATCTCGGGAGAATGATCTAAAGGCCTTAAAGGGTGGTATTCATGTTTGTCTAAAGTGGTGCTTGTAACATTGATGGTTTATTCTTGCAAACAAATGTTCATTTCTATCTTGTCTACAAGGAACAATGGTTTCTTCTTGTCGCCTTTTTACATCCCACAAATTATTCATTGCCTCGTCCTCACTCATAAATTAATTGCAGTATATAGGGAGAGATTTTTAAAAAAATTCTTTTGCTCTTTTTCTTGGAATGGAAGCTTGGAGAGGAGGGGATCCGTCTTGATTTTTAGCCGTGCCTTCCTCGCCTCTCGGCTAGACTACTATAATTTACTCTCTCTTGGGCTTTCCTTGAAAGTCATCCAGAAGCAACAACAATTACGGAGCACAGCAGCTCCAGCTCTGTGCATGGGAGTTAGAGCAGCGGGGAAGAAGGCCACCCTCTGGAGCCTGTTTTGATTGCCAGAGCAGCAGGCAGATGGAATGGATTTAGGTTTTACTGACATTGAATGTTTCCAACAATCTGTACCCCAGCCCTGTGACCTTGTGAAATGACTGAGGGCCTGTAAGGTGATTACCCTGGGATCACAAGTTTTGGTAAATTTGGATTATTATGTAATTTATAATGATCTCCCTTATTATGCTAGAGATGCGACCTGTGATGAAGGAAAAATTCCTTTAGTAGGTGGTGACATTCCTAAAGCTATAAGATCATCTGTTGTAAGCAATGCCAGGGACATTGTGAAGAGTTTCTTGGTCAACAGATCTCATGTACGTGGTCCATAATTAGACTTTGATGTATCATCATCATCAACAAGGGTCTATTAAGATGCTCACTGCAGGCACACAGGTGGTGCAGTGGGTAGAGCACTGGGCATGGAATCAGAGAGAGATGAGTTCCAAGCTAGGTGACTCTAGGCAAGTCACATAATTGTTGCCTGCCTCGGTTTCCTAACTTGTAAAGTGAAGATAATAAAGCCTTTACCTTACAGAGTTGTTATGAAGATCAAAGCTCTTCTTATCCCACAAAGTGCAATATAAATGCTAACTAGTCAAATGTTATTGCTATTGCTATTTTGGCAGAGTTCAAGTATTAAGCATTTCTCTTGCCTTTCAGCATCTTCCTTTTCCTTTTTCTTCTTTTATTTTTCTTTACTTTTCTCTCCCCTCCTTTTAGGTGGGGTGCAGGGGGGGTATGGATTCTGACTCTCCAAGTCAAGGTCAATCCAGGAGGGGAATGATGGATAATAGTGATGATACTGAAAGGAAACCAAGTCCTTTAACACTTTTTAAAATGCGCATGATTTAACAGTAACTGAAGCATGGCTTTCAAAACATATCATTCTTACTTCTATCCCTTAGTAACACAGTAGGTAATGGATCTCTTTAGGCAGCTAGGTGGTACAGGGGATAGAGTACTGAGCCTGGGAGTAAGGAAGCCACCTCTTCTGAGTTCAAATTCAGCCAGAGACACCTACTAGCTGTGTGACCCTGGGCAAGTCACTTAACCCTGTTTACAGTTTCCTCATCTGTAAAACAAGCTGGACAAGGAAATGGCAAACCACTCCAGTGTCTTTGCCAAGAAAACCCCAAATGGGGTCATCGAAAGTCAGACATGACTGAAACAACTCAATGACAAGACCCAAGTTTAAATCTTACTGCTGTTACTTCCTAAATTTGTGACATTGGGCAAGTTACTTCCCATTTCTAAGACTCATTTCCATCTCACAAGTGAGTGGGTTGGGTCAGATAACGTCTGGGGTCCCTTTTATTTCTTAAGTCTGTGGACCCATAACATAGTTTGAAAGAATATTGCACTTAGAGTAAGGGAACAGAGTTTGAATCTCAACTTTGGCCTCCATTGCTTTCATGATGCACCATGGACAAGTCACTTCTGCTCTCCCTCAGCCTTATTTCCTCATCTGAAGAATAGGATGAATGATACTTGCATTTTCTACTTTGTAGAATTGTGAAGGAAGGCTTTTGTAAATTTTAATTTAATTTAAATTCAAATTGGATTCTTTTTTACTTCACTTCTCTATCAAATATAACTATAAAATCCATCTATGTGACAACCCCTGAGTGGGTTTCCTTCAAGGCTCTCTCCAGAGGCCATTTTCTTCCTGTACTTTCTTACTTGGTAACCTCATGAACTCCCAGATGGCTCTCAGATCTGTTATCCTGACTTCTACTCTCGTACCACCAACTTCCTTATTGGAGATTTGAAAGTGCATTAGGAAAATCAAATTCAACATGTCCAAAACAGAATACACATCCTATCCCTTAAACCCATTTCACTTCCAAATTTTTCCATTATTGTCTAAAACATGGCCAGTTTTTCAGTCACAAGTTTAAAAATTTGATGTCACCTTGCCCCCTAACTGTCTCTCATCCAGCAGATCCATTCAGTAACCAAGTTCTGACTGTCTATCCCAACATCTCTTGTACATGTCTCCACCTCACCTATTTCAGGCCATCATCGCCTCTCCCCTAAATTATTATAAGAATCTTCTATTTGTTTTTTGTACTTCAAGCTTATTCCTCTTCTAATCCATCTTCTACCTAGCCTCTAAAATGATTTACTTAAAGGACAGTTCTGAGTGTGTTATCTTCCCACCTCCACTTAGTAAACTGAAGTGGCTTCCTATTGCTTCCAGAATAAAAAATAAACTCCTCTGTTTAACTTTTCAAGTTCTTCACCACTAGGCTCTTTCCTATATTTTTGGCTCTCTCACACCTTACTCCCTTCCATGCACTGTATGATCAAGCCATCCTGGCTTAATTCTAGTTCTGAACACAAGATAAGTTCTCTTCTACCTTAATGCCGTTCCCTGGTTATCCCTCATGCCTGAATTACCTTCTTTCTTCACAGCTACCCTTTGGAATCACTGCTTTCCTTCAAGATACAGCTTAAATACTGCTTTCTGCACAGCATCTATCTTGAGCTCCCCAGCTGCCAGTATGCCCCTTCTCCAAACTACTTTGTATTTATTTTGTGCATATGCATGTATGTGCACATTTATTCTTTTTTATGTAACAAATTTTATTTGTTTCTTGTTTACATCATTCATTTTCATGAGATTTTTGAATTGCAAATTTTCTCCCCGTCTTTCCCCCACTCCAAACCCAAAACAGCAATCCCACTATAGAGCCCCTCCCCTGGTCTGCTCTCTAACTTTCTGGTAGGGCAGGGAGGGTCTCCCTACCCCAGCCCCTGTATATCTTAATTCCTAGTTGCAGGTATTGCAGAGCTTTAAATTCTAGATTCTTGCGGTTCCTCCCTTGTCACCCACCCCCGCTGGAAGGACAACCAATTCAATACAGGCTGTGTAGGTGTGATTATACAGGACATCTTCATAGTGGACATATTGTGACAGTGATCATATGTCCCTCCTTCCTATCCCACCTCTCCTTGTTCTGTTCTCTACCCTGTCCCTGCCCCTTTATTGAAGTGTGAGCATCCAGCATCTCTCCCCCAGACCCTGCCCTCCCCTCATCTCCCCTCTCATCCCCATCCCCCCTTGTGTGGCATGATGCCCAGTTTAGAGTTTATGCCATTTCTTCCCTAAACCAGATTCAATGAGAGTTAAATGAAAGTAAAGTTGTAACAGTTATCCCTTGCCTCTTCCACATGGGATGATTAACCCCATTTTGTCTCTCCCTGACTCCTCTCATTCTAGTCCTCTCCCACCTCAGAATTTGCCTTTTAAAATATCATCCCTTCATATTCAATTGATCCTATGCCCTCTATATACCCATATATACACATGCTCATGTATGTATTCATATGCATGTATAGTCTCCTATATAGACATA
>CM053594.1:319538944-319562137 GCA_028646575.1 Pseudocheirus occidentalis
ACAGCTCTGTTCCAAATCACTGGGGTTTTCCCAGCTGCAAGAGCCATTGGGGGGGTGTTGCAGCTTGGTGAAAGCACTCCCCAGGACCACCACCCAAGACCATGATCCAGATCCAGGCTGCTCAATGCAAGAGCACTTGACTCTGATCAATTGACTCAGCCCCGCTGCTGGATCTGTAGGCCAGGGGCTCTGAAGCAGTTCCTGCCCTTCCCCCACTGCTTCCTTGTCCTGGGGGTAGATTGGCCAAACTGCTTTTCCTCCCCCAAATTTAGCTTGAAAGCTTCTCTCACTTTCCCTGACCTCTAATCCTGGCTTAGTAGATGTGAAGATTGCTCCAGGTACTTTAGATCTTCTCTGAAGTAGACTCATGCTGTGGCTTGGGAGCCTCAGCTCCTCCTGGACGCCCTGGAGTCTGGCCACATGGCCGTTTCAGGCTGGGCTGATTTTGGCTCCTGACCCACAGGCCTGTGTGATGAGCCCTTCCTGCTGAGCTGCCTTTCTCTAACCTTGGTAGATGAGAAGTTGCTGGAGGCTGTAGATCTTCTCTCTTGTAGACTGGCTGCAGCATGGCTGGGCTCAGCTCCTCCTGACTGCCCTGGGGCCTGGCCGTGTTTTGATTTCAGGCTGCCACGATGATCCCCTGCTGCTGAGCTGCCTTACGCAAGAGATGTGTTTTCTGTATTTTCGTGAGTTTGAGAGCCCTAGAATTTGTCCAGAGTCATATTTTATGGGTGTTTAGGGTGGCTGTGTGGGAGCTGCAGGGCCTTGCTGCTTCTACACCACCATCTTGGCTCTGCCCCCGGAAGTCAACATTTTTTCTTTTATATTTACATATTGCCTCCCCAATAGAATGTAAGCTCCTGGAAGGCAGATCTTATTTTTTAATCCTCTACACTTGGAATAGTGCCTCACACAGAGTAGGTGCTTAATAAATGCCTTCAATTAATTGATATAGTCATTATGTATTGTGTTTCTGCTTCCACTTACTTCACCTTGTATCAGTTCATATAAATCTTCCCATATCTCCTAGTATTCTTCATAATTTCTTACAGTATGTTACTATTTCATTACATTACCACAACTTGTTTAACCATTTTCAAACTGATGAGCATCTGTTTTGTTTCTAACTCTTTGCTTTTCTAGAAAATGCTGTCATACTATTTTCATGTATAAGCAGCTTTTCTTTCTGTACTCAACCTCCTGGGGATATCTGTTTGGCACTGGGATTTTTGGATCAAAGGGTATGGATATTTTAGTTATTTTCTTGATATCAGTTTAAATTGTTTTCCAAAATTATTGGGCCAGTTCAGAATTCCATTAACATTATGACTGTCTTTTTATACCCCATAAAACTTTGTCCCCATAGTTTGTCATTTTTGGCAATTTGTTGGGTGTTAAGTGAAACCTTATAATTGTTTTGATTTTCATTTTATTAGTGATTTGAAACATTCTTTCATACGATTGTTCGGTCTGCAATGATCTTTATTTTTTTAGCTGTTTTTTTTCATACCCTTTGACGATATCCCTAGGAGGAAGCTTTTGGTTTTGGATATTTGTGTTCATTCCCTATATATTTTGGATACCAGATCCTTATTAGAGATATCTGATGCAAAAATTCCCACCCTTGAAACTGATTGTTTTCCTTTTTATCCTAGTTGAGTTTTTTTTAGTGCAAACACTTTTCAATTTTATGAAATTTTAATTATGTTCTATTTTATTTTGTGATTATATCCATACTTCATTGGGTTAAGAATTCTCTCTATAGCCATACCTTTGAGAGGAACTTAATTTAATTCTATTCTAACTTTTTTTTAATGGTGCCACATTTAATATTCAGGCCAAATGCATGTTTTGTAATTATTTGATTTAAGATGTTGGTCTAGATCTAATTTCTGCCAAACTGCTTCCTAGTTTTCCAGCATTATTGTCTGATAGTTATTTCCCCAGGTAATATAAATGTTTGTGGTTTTATTGAATATTATATTTTCAAATTGAATTGATTTTGATTCATTCTTATCTAGCCTGGTTCACTGATCTATTTTTCTCTTTTTAAATTGTTACCAAATAGTTTCAGGATTACTCCTTTAAACTACCATTTCAGACTTGTAAATGCTATTCTTTCTTAGTTCTTACATTTCTCATCATCTCCCTTGGGATTCTAGGTCTTTTTTTCTTCGAAGTGAATATTTTTATTTTGTCTAGCTCTATAAAATATTTCCTTGATACTTTGGTATAGCACTAAATCTGTAAATTAGTTTAGGTAGCATTGTCATTTTTATTGCATTGGCTCAACCTAGTCATGAGCACTGAATGTCCCTCTGGCAGTCTGATAGCTCTAATTTCTAACTCTTAGACTCAGAAATTATTGTAACTTGGATAAAAAATATTCTGGCAAGACTCCAAGATGATTTGTGATTTATGTGGAAACATTTCATGATGTTAACATATATATTTGGCATAGAAAATAATTTTCTTTGAAAGACTGATTATTTATTTTGATTTTAACTTCTAAAGCTGATAGATTGCTATGGACATTATGTTGTTTGGCATGTGGTTTTCCCTGAAGCCTATTAAAAAGCTTCTCTTCCTTAAGTGGATGTGCTGGCTAGATAGCATTGAAAGCCACAATGCAATTTTTCTAAAATATATTTGTAGCCAGTGGATTAGAGATAGTTCTGTTTTTCTAGGAGTTGATGAGAGGGGGGTGATCAGGGAAAATAAGTATAAGTACAGATGAATTTTTCTGGATGCGAAAAGCCTTGTAGCCAAAAAGAGGAGTCAGTGTTGAACAGAAATGGATTAATAATCAACTTTGAACCTGATTAAACACCCTACACCTAAAAGTAATTTTAAAAAAACTTTCAGGATGCTTTTCCCTGTATTTGTGTCAGCATTAATTGTAAATGCAGTACTATTAATGTGAAAGACAGGCATATATAAGGACTATGAGTTTGTAGATTGTTTGAGGGGGAAAAAAATCCTTTAATGTTTTATGTTGTTGATTTGAACATACTTTTAATAGCCAACATTTGCAGTGACTAATGCCACAGTTAAAAGGACCACAAGTAAGAGTAGACTCTAAGTCATATATATAGCCCTGGTCTGGGTCTTGTCTGGGCATGGCTAGTTTTCTTGATGTAGTGATACACTGAGAGGTTTCTGGAGTATAGTTAGATGACCTAACATGGAGGCCTCTGCATCCCCTACCACATGTGTGCTTGTGCCCTCCTTTAATTGGCCTCCTGAGTCTTTAAAACTGGTGACTTGGAAGGTTGCTGCTTTTTTCTGGCTCGAGCTCATTTTCTGTGTACCCATTCTGCTCTGCTGCCCTCAGTTGTAGGAGTGGTCCCCTGTATTCCAGTTCCATTTGGCTACTAATAATCGGATTAGCTTTTAAAGGGATATGTTTACTTCAGTCAGTATAATAACAAATATACAAAGGAGCTACTCTAACACCTGGGAGGTATAATCCTTTTCTCCTCTTACACCAAGTAAGACTCTGGGGAGATGGAGCAGATTAGGTTCAGAGCTGAAGTCAGTTCTCATGGAGCACAGTCACAGTCCTAAGTCCAAAACACTCCTTGGCCTTGAGTGCCAGCCTCCCTAGTTGTCCTATCCTCCCTGTTCGGTGGGCAGGCTGGTTGCACTTTCTTGTTTAGAATCTTAGCTCTAAGATTGCCATGACTTGAATTCCACAATCCAGTGGGGATTACTGCTGGCACCTATAACTGAGGACAAACAGCATAGAACAGAAACACCTCCCAGGCCCATTTCTTGGAGCCAGAGTAAAAGAGAGAGCAGGGAAAGTTAAGCATTGTCATCCCCTCTCACCATTTTACTGCATGGTGAGTGAACATGTGGGTGAAGGACAGCAGAAAAGAGCACATAGGGAAAGAACATAAGCTAGAAAGGCCAGTTTTAAATCCAGTCAGAGGTGGCTGTACCAGCCCATGTGGTGGGGGAGGCAGAAGCCTCCACATTAGTAATGTTCCAAAGACCCCTCAGGGCACCCCCATGTTAGGTGAACAGACCACGCCTGGACAAGCCTGGGTTACATACAGAATGCCTAGAGAATTGAATTTCTGCTGAGATTTAAATTACAATATATACCAAATATGGGTAACAAATTTTTCAGAGGATTAAAATGTTTAAAAATTGGCCCAGAACATAATATAATCATCCATTGAGAATTCAGAAGTTACTTCAGGAGCCTCCAATTAGTGTCAGGATCATCATTAGGTAACCAGTTTTTCTTAGTGGAAATCTAGATGTTAATTGGGTAGTTTTGACTTTAGACAAAATAGAATTTACTGTATGTTCCCTCTGCATTAATTGATGTGTATACTTCTGGGGAAAAAAGATTCACTTAGTTTGGGGAGTTTACTGCCTGTTTCTCAGCACTGAGGTGGTCTGGGTTAGAACATTTTCTGAAAACTGTATTTTTTAATTTAAAGCATTTAAAGAACCATTAATTAAATTAAAGAATGATATTTATCAGAGAAAAAAGTGATAAATAGAAGTGTTTATGGAATAGTCGTATATACGCATATGTATATATGTATGTGTGTATGTGTGTGTATATATTTTATATTTGCGTCTAATGGTAGCCATCTCTAGGGTGGGCGGAAGGAACAAAAAAAGGGGAAAATTTATGTGATAACATTATATATTTTAAAAGAATAGCAACTTGTACATAAAAGATTTGCATTTTCATGTGCAGTCATCTTTCTTATTATACTGTGTTATGGAATTACTTGTTTTATTCCATAAATTAAAAACAAAATAAGAACTAAAAAAGAAAAAATATGTATTCTTGTTCAATCAACAAGCATTTATTAAGCACTTACCTCATTCGAGGCACTGTGTGTGCTAAGAGTCGGATAACAAAGACGAAAATAAATTAGTTCTTGCCCTCAAGGAACTTACATTCTTTCAGGAAGACTATATGTACATACAAACTATTAAGCTATTAAACTTAAAACTACACTCCGATGTTTCAAATAACCCATGTAAAGGTGACTTCTTTGAGGGGACAGAAGGTTCTCTCCCTCCACTGCCCATTAAGGGATCTTGGAAAATACTTCATGAAAAAGATTTTGCTTTAGCTGAGTTTTGAAGGAAATTTAAGACTTCAAGATGCAAAAGCAAGGGGGGAGAGTGAAGGAAGTGTGTTCCAGGCATGGGCGATGGCCAGTGCAAAGGAATGGAGAAAGTATATGTGTGAGGAACATTAGAATGACTAGAGTCAGTGGTCTGTAGATTATGCAAAAGGGAGTAAGTAATGTGTAATAAGACTGGAAAGATTAATTGAGGATAGATCAGAAAAAGCTTTAAATGCCAAATAGAGGTGTTTATATTTACTCCTGTAAGTAATAGAGAGCCATCATCATTTCATTAGTGAGGTATCATACTTAGACCAGTGCTTTAGGTAAATTGTTTTGGTTGACTTTGTAGAAAGTGGTTTGAAGTGGGGAGGGGCTTTAGACTTAAGACCAGTTAGGAGATTACTTCCATAGGTTAGACAAGAGGTGAAGAGGATTCAAGCTGGGGTGGTGGCTGTGTGGGTAAAGAGAAGAGAACATATGTTAGACATGTTGTTAAGATAGAATGACAAGATACAGGGGGTCTGGGATGATTCTGAGCTTGTGAATCTGGGTCAGTAGTAGAATGGTGCTATCCTGGACAGAAACTGGGAAGTGGAGAAGAAGGTGAGATGTTGGGAATGATGATGAGCGCTGTTTGGATGTGTTGAGTTTGAAATGTTCAATGGGAAGGTGGTGATATGGAAATAAATTTTGAACTAGTGTCTTAGAACTGTCTTCTTTACAATACTTTTCCCATAGTGAAAACAGCAGGTTGAGTTTTTCTGCTGTGTTTTTTTTGTATGAGAAGACAACATGCTGGAAAAAATTAGGCCCAATCACTTTTGCTTATTATAGCCCTTCCCTTCTGGAGTACTTGAAGTGCTCTTAAAGCTCTGAACTATATTTCTGTATTATACAATAAACATTTACACAACAAAGTACCTCTTGGGTAGAGAGCTAGCGAAAGTGTTATTTTAATATGGGAAGAAGTAGGAAGACAGGAATATACATTTTTCAAAACTCTTGATGTTGTTTTAATAATAATGATAATATGATATTTTAAATGTATGAAGTACTCATACTTTTGTACATAATACCTTATTTGGTTTTTATAGCAGAACTGTAAGGTAAATAGGGCAGATATCTTAAGTATTATACTAGCTTTATCTCAAATAATTTCCTTTCATAAACCTTATGCATCAGCCATATTAGACGGCTTTCTGCAGTTGGTTCTTAATAAATTCTTCTTTAATTGGATGTTGAACACACATTATGTGAATGCCCTTCTTTATCCATCTTTGTATGTTGAACTTGTAACTGTCCTTTAAAGTGCGTATCAAATATAATCTCTTCCAAGAACTCTACTCTGAAGCTATTCTCCCCCGTCCCCGCTTTTTCTTTTTGTAAGGACCTTCTCCCTTAGACATGAAATGGTGCTGTGCTTTATTATTCTCTAGTGAATTTGTTATATAATATTGTTTACCTTTTCCCAGAATACATAATTAATAAATATACATAGTCATCACTATCCCAATTTGTTGATGGAGGAACAGGAATTGTAAATGATTTGCCTAATACCCTATTAGTTACTCAAGATGAGAACTTGGAGTAACTGATTACTTTAGTCATATATGTTCTTTTTAGTCGCCCGCCGTGTCTTTTCAAATTTGCTGACAATTATACTTCTATCAGACTTCAAAATTATGGAAACTAGAATTTTGGAAAATTATGTAAAGTTTCTAGAATGACTCTTTCAGTTCTACTCCCTGTGGTAGGTCTTTAAGGGAAAAAATGCCTCCCATAATTCATTTTGGTAAAGAATGGGAATAAGGTGCCACAGTGGGCCAAGGCATCAATTCATAGCTCTAGAGACTTGGATCCCTTTGCTGGCATGACTTTAGTAGACTCCTCCTAGTCCCTCGTGGACATTTGTCCACATCAGACAAACCACTGAATGGCTTGGTGTAGTTTGGCAGGATTGTTAGTTGCAGCGGTACAGGAACGGAAACAATTTGGGTATTGTAGCTCAGGACTTGAGGTGCCTGACTTTGTGAAGTGGTATTGGTACCAAACATTATGCACCAAATTTGTATTTTTTTAAATGTTAAAAAAAGGGGGTGGTAATGGTGGTGACTGTTTGAGTTCCCTTGGTGTGTTGAGACATTCATCGTAATGGTACATCTTCTAAGAGAAATGGATTATAAATTTAGAATTCAAACAAGATTTGTTTTACAAAAACCATTTTTGAAACTTCCTAGATTTGGTCCAAGTTAAATGTGATTTTGATTTTAAAATTCTATGCCAATGCTTCTTCATTATATGGAGCCCATCCAGAGTTCTAGATGGCTATGCCAGTGATGTGCAAGTTTTGCTGGGTTCCTCCAAATTGGAAGGGCTTTGGGTACAGCTCCGACCTAGACCCTGCTGTGTAGAGAACAAGAGAGCTAAGCTCCTTGCTGACAGGCTGGTCACTAGATGATTTGGGTTTTGATCATACAATATTTTTTGTCATACAATACAATATTTTTCCCCCTTTAGAAGAGGAGTCCTTAGTCTTTTTTTTGTGTTATGGACTTCTTTGGCAATCTGGTGAAGCCTGTGGATCCTTCCCAGAATAATATTTTTAAATGTACCAAATAAAACACATAGGAAACCAGTTGTATTGAAGTATAGGCATCAAAATATTTTTAAAAATCAATCCCACAAACCCAAGGTCAAAAACCTTTGCAGATTTCTCTGCTTTGACTATGAAATAGAGAGAAATACCTTCTAGGTTTTAATATTAACTAAATTTTCCCTTGCCAATTCTCAGTGTTGATAGTGTTCACTATGGTCCTCTCTTTCATAAGAATGTTAAAGGTTAAGTCCATTTGATAATAATAATATGTTATAGCATAATAATAGGAGAATAATAACATTTAACTCCCAGTTTTGTTGTGAGGATAAAATGAGATGATACATATTTGTAAAGGGCTTTACAAAACTTAAAGCAAGCAATGAAGATTTATTAAGTGCCCATTATGGTCTGGGGATGCAAAAAGAAGCCAAAGACGGTCTGTGCCTTCCAAGAGTTTACAATTAAATCTAACCGTATCTACTGTATAAATTATTGTTGTTGCTGTTGTTGTTGTGTTTATCATATTGAACACCTACTAGGAAGCACCATGGAGAATTTGCTTGGTATAGAGAAGACAGGATGTTGTAATAGAAAGCCAGTTGGATTTGGAATCAGAGGACCTATACCACTTACTCCTGCAGTGAACTTGGCCAAATCACTTAAGTTCTTTGGACTTTTCATTATTTGTAAAAATCAAAGGGTTGTACCAGATGACCTCTAAAGTACCTTGAAGCTCTAAATATATGTTCTTTATGATGTGGCTTCTTACCTCTAGGATTAGTAACCTAAAAAGGAATGAAACTCAGGAAGATAGTAATCCCTATTTTATTGCTGGAAAAACTGAGGCAGAGTGGAAATTTAAGAATGCCTCAATTGACACTGTCAGTTAATACATTTGTACATACTAGAGACAGGATGAAAAATTTTATTCCAGAGTAAAATTATAATGGCTTCTTGTAATTATTTGTGTTTTAAAGTACATATGCCCAGAGAAAAGATCTTATACTAAAATTATTTAAAAATTTAAAAAAATCCTCCATGTGTCATTTGAAATTCCTAATCCTTCTGGTGTAAAAAGGGTTCCTTGGGATAGTGGTAGAACTAACTGTGGATTATATTCAGGTTCATGCAGCTAGCACTAGACACAGAATATAAGACCTACCTGATTAGTTTTTGAAAGATATGGTGCAACTACTTGATTTTGTAAATTCCCTTCAGTCCTATTTTCATGATGGCAGTTGCAATCTTAGTGGTGGAATATTGCATATGCAAATCAAGAAATTCCAATTAGCAAAGATATTAAGAATCTACTATGAAGAAAGCATTGAAAGGTAAAACTAGCTCCCTACTTTCATAGTGCTTTTTGTTTTACTAAATAGATATGATGCATATGGGAGGCAGCACGATTTATTGGACTTTGGAGGCAGATCTGTGTTTGATTTCCATTTCTACTGGACCTGTATGACCCCTCCCAACTTCAGCTTCCTCTTTGTAAAAAGAGGGCTTTGGTCCAGATTGTCATTTGCCTAAGGATTCTTATGGTTAGAGGGACTGACTTCTTTTATGTTTTTTCCTCAGATAGCAAAAACAGAGTTTGGCACCTAGTTAGCAGTTATTAGTTAAAACAGAAAGCTGCCAAATGGCCACTTACCCTCTGTTTGCCCTACCTCCACGGCCATAAGCCAGGTAAGCATCCCCCTAGGTGGCCCTCTCTCTTCCTTCCCCTCACAGTTAGTTTCCCATAGTTGTGAAGGCCTCTTCTTTCTGAAATGGATTTAGCTTAAGAAGGTGTGTTTTAGGTGTTCTGTGGTGTTTGCTGCAGGAGCCTAAATTGCTAGTTATACCCCAGAGTGTAGCAAGCATACAGAGGCATTTTAACATTTAGATACAAGGCCAGGCTGCCACTGCAGACTTATCTACTGTGCCCCAGAAATCCCTTTTTCCTGGGAGCTCTTTCAAGGCCTGGAATTCATTCAGTGGATTTACCCTCTGTACCTAGGGTCTTTCCTTTTGTTTGGATGGCTAGTTCCAGAATCTCCTTGTAAGTTAGGTGCCAAGGCCAGCCATGTCTTCATTCCCATCTAAGCTATTATCTGGACTTTTTCTACCATGACCCTAAATAACTCCCCCACCTTCTACCTTACCTCCCCCAAACTTCCCCTTTAAGTTCCTTTTATGCATTGGCTTCCCCCATTAGAAAGTAAGCACCTTCTTTCTGTTTATATTTTTATCCCTAGTACACAGGACAGTTCCTGGTGCACAGCAAGCACTTCATCAAATTCTGTTCATGATGACCCCATACCTGGAACAATTTCCCTCCTCTGCTTTGACTACTGACCTCTCTGACTTCCTTTAAGTCTCAGCTAAAATCTCACCCTCTACAGGAAGCCTTCTTCAATCCTTCTTAATTACAGTGCCTTCCCTCTGCTAAATTATTTGCTATTTATCCTCTATATAGCCTGTTTTTATTTGCATATTGTCTCTTGTTAGATTGTGAGCTCTCTGCGTGCTTTTTTTAAACCTCTTTTTATATACCCAGGGTTTAGCACAGTGCCAGACCCATAGTAGGCACTTAATATATGTTTATTGGTTGATGCGTGGGTGGATGGATAGAGATGTTGATTGTGGGTTGTGCTTCAGAGGACAAAAGGAACATGATTCAGTCAATAAAATATCAGTTTCTAAAAGCTTAGTAGCCCTAAAAGTCTTTATTAACTTAGGTTTCCACCCAAAGTCACTGCTCCAGTTTACTTGAAATCTAGGGAGAGTGAAGGAGTAGCTCCTGAGTATTGAAGGCCAGGTCCTACAGCTTAACTCCTCTGCTCACCCCATTTCCCTACCCTGCTCCTACCCCAAACAAAACATAACAAAAATCAGCTAGAGAGGTCCTCCTTCTTTGATGAAGGTAATTTCATCAACTTCCTTAATTGCTCTGAAAAAGATAAGCCTCCCGACAATGTCTTCCTGAAACCCAGGCAGAAACTTAAGGAGCCAAATGGATTTGGATGGAGGTTTAAGAAGAAAGCAGAAGTCCAGGCAGTTGAGCATCTTCATAGTCACCTCTAAAGGTTGGGCATGCACACCTTGGAACTTGAGGGAGCAACTGTCCTACTATTCACTTAGAATTGAGAATCCCCAACAGTCCAACTCATCTGGGAGGCAGAAGTCAAGCAAAGCCAGAAATCTGTTTGTACAGTGTCATTTATTTGAATGAATGACATAGGAGTCAAGAGGAGGCATGTCCAGAGGGGATCCTTGACAGTGATGGTAATAAGTTCAGGCAAGAAACATATCATTTCCTAAAGGAGAGAAAGTGTAAAATATTACTGTCTAGGAGACACAAACTGAATTAACACCTTGCTCTGGGGGGCAGTCAACTGCCTCTCTGACTACTAGGATATTGGTACCTGCTGTTTGATTCTTCCATTTACATGCCTTCCATTCTGATTCTCAAGTCGCTGTTCTTTTTGTTAACTTATTCTAATAAAGAGTAGTAACTTTGAAAAACTGCCTATTGTGCAAAGCTGAGTATTTACTGCTAATATGACCTGAAGCAGATAATTAGCATTTCTGTTATCAGATTTTGTTTGTTCATGATTCTTCATTCATTTCTGAACATTTCGGCTGCTGAGTATCTGTCAGACTGATAAATGGAATACGTTATATATATATACATATATATATGTATATATATGTATATATATATATATGGGGTAGATCTGGCAATAATCTAAAATAGCACATTTAATTAAAATGTATTTAAATTTGAGCTTCTAGTGGATTTATTGAAAGAATTGAAATTATGAATTTCTCTCCTTAACTTAGAAGACTACTTTCATTTTGTTGTCAGTTTTTTGGAAGGAGTTTGGAGAGAGGGAAGCATATTTTTAAAAAGTGCTAGAATGTATAAGTTAATATTGTGAAAATTTAGGACACTTCAGAGCACATTTTATAAAGCCATTACATATATGTCTTGAGGAGTCATTCTATATGTCTGAAGTATATGTAAATAGCTTTGTAACATATACTTCTATTGTGTAACTAAGACCCTAAAAAATGGAATTACACTGACCCAGCTGGAGAGTCATTCTGAAGAATGGGTGGCTCCATACCAGAGAGCTTGGTTGTATTTTCAGTTAGACTGAAAGGCAGCTAGGTGGTGCAGTGGATAAGGCCTTGAAACCCAGTCCTGAGGATCTGAGTTTAAATCCAATTAAAGGCACTTACTGGTTGTAATGACCCTGGGTAAATCACCACCATCTTTCTCAGTTTCTTCATTTTCAAAATGGGCATAATAATAATAGCACTTACCAGAGTTGCTGTCCTGATAAAATGAACTAATATTTATGAAGCCTTTTGCAGACCTTACAATGCTAAAAATATATGTCTTAAAATGTTAGCTATTATAACATGATGATGATTAGCTTATTATTATTATTGCAATGTTCCATCTGAGTGCTGAATAAAGTGGTAACGGAAATAGAGATGTGCCAGTGGTAAAGCTGCTCATCACCCTGGTATGTGGTGGGCCATTCTGAGTTCCTGCATCCTCCCTTCATTTCTATGAAATGTCATCACCTTGGGTGGCTGCCATGCAGTATTCTGACGCATCATTACCATCATGTCTTTCTCAGGGCTATAGTACATTGATGAGGTGGTTTTGTGCCAGTGCATCACCATGTTGTATTATAATGTCCATGTGGATCACAGTGAAAGTAGCCAAGAAGACTTTTTGCTCCGGAAAAAAAAATAGTTTAGGAAATAATCTTAATAATGTGGAACCAGACTAAGGAAACAGTAGACACAACAGATTGGGCCAACTGACATCAAGGGCACTTCAGGGATTTCAAATTTGATTTATGACTATTCTAGGGAAAATGTTGGCAATTTTAATGGTGTGCAGGCTATGGGGGGGAGTGTGTGTGTGTGTGTGTGTGTGTGTGTGTGTGTGTGTAGAGTGTGGGGGTGGGGAGCAATGATTGGTGCTGCTGTAGAGTTGTGGGTTTTTGAAATTGGCTCTGGGGGATAGTTTACCAGCCAAATAAGCTTACGTGGTTGTCACAGTATCTTTCCCATGATTTCATTTACCTAAATAATATGAGAACTGTTAAGTTCTTAGATCAATACCCTCCAAAGAAAACACAGATTGGTTCTACAAGTGATCAAACAGTTTAGAGGAGGTATTGACACAGTTCCATAGAATCCTATTAGCCGGTGTGACTCTCAAGATGTTTTCTAAATGTTCATTGTGAACATTTGCATCTTGGAAATTGGCAAATGCTACAGAGCAAGGCCTCATTTATTGTTTTGTTGATTGTTGAGGCTTAGGAAAGCAATGGAGAAAATGTTAATAATGCAGATTAAATTTAAAAGGGAGTCATGAATAATCTTTTTTCCTGGAGAGCTGGTTGTTAAACATTTACCACCACACCCTTGACTATTAGTAAGTATTTAATGCTGCAAATGTAATTTCTTGGTGTCTGCTTTGATGACACCGCTTATGTGGGAATCTGCCAATATCTATTTCAGATACCCAGAGACCTGAATGTGTAGGATATTGTTGCTTATAAGTTTTTAAAAGCCACTAGATTGATTTTGTGAAGTTTGGAATTCCTTGTTAAATAAATACATAAAATATTATCAAATATTGTGAAATAAATAACTCATTAATGGTAGGATTTTCATAGAAAATAGATGTAGTCCAAATACCAAGCTTACTAAGTACTGCCAACTAGAATTCTTAGAATTTGCTTCTATGATCTACTTCTAGGACAAAGGTAAATTAACAAGAAAACAAGTTGATGTCAGAGATTTGTTTATAAAACTGACTTCTAAGTTATTACTTGGAAACTTCAGTTTCACTTCAATTCCCTGTAACTTTGACATCCATTTCCTAAGTATTTAATCCATTAATCACTAGGCAATTAATAAATGCCTACTATGTGCCAGGCTCTATGCTGCCTAGTAGGGATTGTTTTTATTCAGTTGTTTCCAACTTTTCATGACTCCATGGACCATACTGCCCATGGGGTTTTCTATTGGAGTGGTTTGCCATTTCCTTCCCCAGGGGATTAAGGCAAACAGAGGTTAAGTGAATTGCCTAGGGTCACACAGCTAGGAAAGGTCAGAGACCAAATTTTAACTTGTGTCTTCCTGATTCCAGGTCCAGTGTTCTTATCCACTGAGCCCTCAGGTATTCAGGAGATACCAAGAAACAAATGAAACAGAACCTATTCTCAAGGAGCTTACATTTTCTAGGAGGAAATAATGTGTATACATTATAAGCATATGAACACAAAAATATATGCAGAATACATGCAAGATAATTTGCCAGGGGGGAAGCATTAGCAGTTGAGAGTGTTGTGGTTCAGGGAAAATCTTCTATAGGAGGTGACATTTGAGCTGAACTTTGAAGGAAACCAGGGATTCTATGAGATTAAAATCAGGAGGGATGGTATTCTAGGCATGGGAGACTGTGCAAAAACATGAAAATGGGATGTTGTATATTTGATTCTTCTGTAGAAAAGTAGAAATTTGGGCACCTGTTATTTCTGTGTTATTAAAACTTCGTGGCATATATATCTATCTTGGAGTTATTCCCTTTAGTTTATCTGAATATATGTATTATAAAAGATGTGGAACTAATTGTATGAATTATCTGTTTTCCTGTTTAATGTCAGAAGTACAAAATGATGATATTGGCCTGAGTTATCTTTTATTTTTGAGAGGCATTTTAGCAAATTTATTATTTCTTTCTGATGGAAGTATCCTTACTCCACCAATATGGAACCACAGTCTCCCATTCATGCTTAGCTTGGCATGGTGCCTGGTGTACATCATGCTCTTTTTTGCCCCATTAATTTATTTGTTTTTGGTTTTCAGCATTCACTTCCATAAGATTTTGAGTTTCAAATTTTCTCCCCTTTGCTCTCCCCTCCCCAAGATTGCATGCAATCTGATATATGCTCTACTTAGACATTCACATTAAACATTTTTATATTAGTCATGATGTAAACACGAATTATAACTAATCATAGGAACCATAAGAACGAAGAAAGAAAACCAACCAAACAAAAAAGGTACAGCAAATAGTATGTTTCCATCCACATTCAGACTCCAAAGTTCTTTCTCTGGATGTGGATAGTATTTTCCATCATAAGTCTTTTGGAACTGTCTTAGATCCTTGCATTGATGAGAAGAGCTAAGTCTATCAGAGTCAGTCATTGCACAAATGTGGTTGTATAACACATTCTTAATAAATGCCTATTGCCTGTCTTCTCATTCCATGAAGTTTTTTCCTTGTTTTCCCACAAATCCTCAGAGGATTCATCCAAAGTCCTAGAGATATATCTTTTATTATGTCTGAGGTGGAGCATTTCACCTACCCTATCAGTGGTCTCTTATTCTCAGTAAATGACCAGCCCTTTTCTAGTCATTCAAGAGAATAAAGTGTTCAGTCCTGAAAGGTAAGCAAAAAATTAAGATCTGGAAGAAAAAAATTATAATATGACTCCTCAAAAGAAGGGCTGTGGATCTCTTGCAACTTTGAATACAGGAAAGACTACCTCCCCACAGTAGACTAAATTAGTTCCCATGATGTCAAACCATTATGCAGATTTTCCAGGAGTGATAGGCTACTTCCCTGCCTGGAAAATTACAAGATACTTTACAGGCCACTGAGTGAATGTGAATTTTTTCTTTGTGGTCATCTAACCTTGTTTAAATGTAACAGAAGGAAAGTCACTGGGAAATTATGCAGTATTTTCAGTGATCCCAGACAACTTTCTGATGCAAAAAACCCAATTTCTTTCATACTTCTATTCTACTGATGGTTCTGTGTGACTGTGAATCTTGGAACACTGCACTCTCAGAAGAATTAAAATTACAAATAACTCCCAAGGCAATTGCAAGATGTAGGATAGATAGATGCAGGCTACGTTATGCTACTAATGGGGGTTTGCATGTGAGGAGTGGCATAATAGATACTATCAAGGATCTGTATGATTAAAAAAGGAGGTAATCTGGTCACAGAAGGGCTATGAAGAGATACTTAAAAACCAGAGGAAAACCTCTAGCAGGTTGGGTAAACCCTCTAAGGAGGATTTATAGAGAAACAGGGACAAATTATCAAAGAGGTATGATGTATGTCAGTGAAAGAAATGCTTGAATTGATGATGATAGAATTTTCCAAGTATCAAAATCTGCCCGTGCATATTAGTGAATTGGTTTAAGATTGTAAGTTTTTAGTGGGGCAGGGACCACATCTGTGCGTTGCTCTTTATTGCATCTAGCGGAGCACCATATTGAAAAAAGTGCTTGGCAAATCTTTGTTAATATAACTACCTACTTATGTTACTGACAGAATGGTAGGTCTAAAGTCATAGGAGAGGTTATATATTAGGTCATTGTCCAGGCCTTTTCATTTTTTTCATATGTGTCTTTGGGAACATGGCTATCATAGGATCATAGGACTTGAAGTGAAAAGGAACTTTGGGGACCATCACTTTGAAGTTCCTCATTTTGTAGATGAGGGAATTGGAGGCCCATAGAGGCTTAGGTTTTTTTGAGGTTGTAGTCATTGTTTTCCATGCCCAAGAGTTTGTAAGCTTGGTGATTGAGCAAACACCACATCTTTTATGACCATGTTTTATTTTTTAATGAACCATGAAAGATATTTTATACCACCAAGATTCTACAGAATAGTTTAATAACCACTGATTTAGGTTATTATTACTATTCTTAGGGAGCTGGTAGAAAGGTCATATTCATCATTTTTGTTTATCATTGTTAATCTTCTTGGGAGCAGATACAAGTAGCATTCCACAAGGTGGGGACACTTTAAAAATTTATTGTGTGTTATCATTTCAACTCAAAATGAGTTAATAAATTAGAAGAGTGATCAGAGAATGAAGTAAAGCAGGGGTGGTGGGGGAGAGATAGTTCATTACAATTAAGGAGGGAAAACCATGGAAGTATAAGATGAAGGGAAATGGCTTGCTGTGCTTTAGTAGAGGGGAAAGAGACATGGCAGCCAATGCATTACAGGATGGATATGAAGCAGCAGTACAGCACTGTGGTCAAAGCAAGTACAATACTGGAAGGCAGAAATAGGGATAGAACATGGAGGGGATAAGATGTTATCTTCCCATTGTACTTAGCACTGGTTAGACTCTGACTTACTAGTAGATTGTTTGTTGTTCTGGGCCCCACAACTAAAGAAGGGACAGAAAGAACTTGGAAGCAGTTCATAGGAGAGCCACAAAGATGATTAAAGAGTTGAAAATGAAGCCTAGAAGAGCAAACTAAAGTAGTAGAGATTACTTATTGCAGAGAAGAGAAGACTTGAATGACAATTTCTGTAGAGTATGGACTAGCTGGTCTCTTTCCATTGAGGCTCAAATAAAAAGTAATGGTATTAAACTGCTACAGGAGGATTTTAGATTAGTTATAAAGGAGAATTTACTGGCAGAGAGGTCATCTTAAATAGAACGAGAGTGACCAAGGATTTTAGAATCACCTTCCCTGAGGACCTTTTAAAAACACTATGGTCAGATTTTTATAGACAGTTGTACTCGAGAGGACAATTTGGGCACTTTGTTGACCTCTTGGGTAACTTGGCACTTTGTGTGCTTTTCTGGGAGAAGAGTGAAAATGACAGTTGGTCTGCTACTCCTGAGGACTCTCTCTAGGGCCTGCCACTATGGAAATTTGTGCAGTCTGCTTTCTGGAGATATTCTAGCTTTCATTACAAATTTTGCATTCCTTGATGTGGCTCTTCCTGCCCGAAGGCAGAGGGATGGACTAGATGGCCTCTTATAGTCCTTTCCAACCCTATAATTCAATGGTTCTTACTCTATTTTAACTAGACCACACTTCAGTGGTGAATTTTAGTTGGTGTTTTATTGGTTGGACACCAAGAGAAATAATGATAAAAAAAAAAAGAGATCGTCTTGAAGTTAAATTCTAATTTAACACTGCATTTTGAAGTTTAAAACTATTTTTAAAAATATGAATCAGAGATAAAGAAATGTATTTTTTTCAAAGTTCAGGCCCTTTCATATGAACTTTTTAATGAAGTGGGACTTTCACAAACAACATTGTTGTAATACTTTGCCCAACCATAACTAAAAATGATGTATCTGCTCCAAATCGACTACTAAAATCCAGTCCAAAAGAACCAGACTTTTGGTTGTCTGTGGTTGGTTTCAAAAGACCTACACTAACAATAGAAAATTTTTTTTCTTCTGTTGAGCAATATGTAACATGTATATTATGCTCTTCCTTTCTTGGTTTAAATAACTCCCTTGGTTTTGAGGTTTTTGAGTAAGAAGACAAAATAAGATGTGTATTTTATTTTAAGGCAAAGTACTGTTGTGGTATGCCACTTTTCTGTAAAACTAAACAGACACTATGGTAAAAATGTAGAAAGAAATCATCAACTTTTTTTGTAAAGTGTATTGAATTATTGGGAAGAGATACACAAATATTGTATCTTGGAGTATTGTGAAAATGTTCTGATGAATTGTGCTTTCCTTACCAAAAAACTTTCTGTGATACGCTTTTCTGTCTCAGTCCTAAATTATATCCTTATTTGTGAGCTTATATTTCAATATAGGCTGTGTGTGTGTGTGTGTGTGTGCGCAAGCATGCGCGTGTGTGTTTTAATACAAAGACATTACTTGGTATTCTGGTTTCAAATGATGTGTAAGTATATATATGTGTTAGTGCAAAGATAGTCCTTGGCAATCTGGTTTCAAATGAAAGAATAAAATATCTATTAGCCCTTCTCTTAGGAAACACACTATTCATTTAGCAGATATTTATTGAGGGTCTATTGTGTGCCCTAAAGAATACAAAGAAGGGCATAGTTCAGGCCCTAAAGGATCTTAGACTGGTAAGGGACATAAAATATGAATATCATTAATTATAATATAAAGCAACATCTAACAAAAGCCACAGAAGAGTGCAAAGTGATACAGGAGACAGAGGAGAGAGAAACCAGTCTTAGTTGGGAAAGAGGCTTAAAAACTCATCACTAGGGAAAACAAAACAAAACATTTGAAGTTGTTGAATCTAATTTCCTACCCAAAGTATGAATCCCCTTAACATCATTTCTCCTTTTCTACTTTACCATTTCACATTGACTTGTGGTAGTTTCACAAGCCAGCTTATTTCTATTTTGGACAATTCCTATTGTGAGCTCTTGTATGGAATTGAATTCTACTGTCCAGTAACTTTCATTCATTGAATGTGGTTCTGTCTTTTGAAGCTATATACAATGAATTGAATCCTGTTTTAGCATCACAGCCCTTTGGGAATCCGGAGACAATCATTATGTCTCTTGCTAAGTTTTCTCCTAGCCAGTCTTAAAAATCTTCTGTTCTTCAGATGACACAGAGCTAGGAAGGAGAGCTAACACAGAATGGGGGGCAAAATCAAGGCAGAAAAGATTGTTCCAGACCAGAGCATTGGGCTGAACCCAGTAAGGTAAATTTAACAGGAATGAATGTAGTAAAGCCTCACACTCAGTTTCAAAGACTCAGCCTCCCAAGTATAGCATGAGAAAAACATGGTTAGACAGCAGTCTGTTTGAAAAAGATCTTGGGGTTTTTGTGTACTGCAAGCTCTATCTGAGCTAAAAAAAGCCCCAAAGCTAAGATGATCCTGGACTGAATTATGAGAGGCATAGCTGTTACTTAATACAATATTCAATATTATTGGTTTAAAAATGATTTTGAGTGATTAAGTTATTTTGACTCTTTATGAATACCCAAAATAACTACAAAAAGACCTATAAGGGAAGACACTTTTTGTATGCAGAGAAAGAACTGATAAACAGAAATATGGATGGAATTATGTATGTGTATGTGTATATATATGTATATGTATATGTGTATGTATATGTGTATGTGTATGTGTATGTGTATGTGTGTGTGTGTGTGCTTAGTGGTAGCCAGTGGGGGAGAGAGAAGAAAAAAGGAAAAAAAGGTTCATGATAACTTCATGATACATTTAAAAGGAATAGCAAGTTGTACGTAATGGATTTGTAGTTTCATGAGCAATCTTTTTTTAAATCCTACTATGTTATGGAGATGCTTGTGTTATATCATAAATTTAAAAAAAGGAAAAAAAAGAGAGGCATAGCTTCCAGCAATTAAAGAAACCATAGCTGCTCTGTATCCTTCCCTGGCCAAACTGGTGCTTCAGTTCTGGGTGTTGCCATTTTAAAAGAGTGATGATAAAGAGATTACCGAGAAGAAGAGGATGAACAAGACAGTGTAGGATGTTGAGTCTGTCATATGAAGATCAGTCGAATGAACTGGAAATGTTTAGTCTGAAGAAGAGAAGACTTAAGGAGAACATGATAACTGTCTTCAGGTGTTTGATGGATTGTTATGGAGAGGAAGGATTACACTTGTTCTACTTGTCCTTCAAAGGAAGACCAGGGGTAATAGATAGAAAGCTGGATGTCCAGAAAAAAAGCTTCCTTACAGTTGGAGATGTCCAAAGCTGAAATGGATAGCCTGGGGGGTTGGTGAGTTCCACTTAATTAGAGATCTTCAGTTAAAGGCTGATGATCATGTGTGGAGTATGTACATGATGATGGTCATTTTTTTGGGGGGGGGAATAATAGTTTGAAATAGATGGTTAAATTCTGTGATTCAGCCATTCCTCCTATAATATGGCAAGTAATGTGTTGCAGCTTATTTGTATCCACTAAATGCCTATTTCATTACCCTTTGGCTTAAACATCTTAAGTCATTTGATTCTTTCTCATGTATGGTATGGTTTTTGAAGGCAAGCCTTACCACTTTGGTTGTTTCTGGAAATGCTCCATCCTGCCAATGTTCCTCTTAAAATATGATGCCTAGACTTTGGACATATTTCTCCAGATCTGCTTTGGGCTGGTTTAAGTTCTGTGAGTAAGATAAGACATGGCGATACAAAAATATCATCTTAGCCTTCTGTTCACTTTCAGAACTAATGTAACTAAGAAGTGCAGTAGATAGGGTGCCTGGACCTGGAGACAGAAGACCTGAGTTCAAATCCAGATAGAAAGTATCTCTTTCTAGTTATGTGATGTAGGCAAGTCACTTCATCTCTGTTTGTGGGATTAATAACAGCCTTCACCTCCCAGGGTTATTGTGAGAATCAAATGAGTTAATAATTGTAAAGTGCTTCATACAGTGCCTGGTACATAATAAACTTTAGCTATTAACTGTTATCATTAATGTTTCTCTTCTATATATTTTACTTCATTGAATAACAGTCTGGGAAGCACAACATGTGCCTCTGTAGTCTTTAGATTCTTGCCCAAGACTAATAATCATGAGCAATACTATTTTAGGTTTCTTCTGGCAGTATCATTTGTGCTCTTGTGAATCATCAGGAGTTGGTAGTCATCGAATGTTTCATTTGTTTTTTATGAATCTTTAGTTCTTTGTTGTCTTATGTAATATCCCAGAAAGAAAACAGACCTCTTTTTTGTTGTCATTAGGTTGAGAGATAGCTGTCCCAGTACTCGTGAATAAAAAATCACTTCTTCCTTCTCCTCCTTCTCCGCCTCCTCCTCCTCCTTCTCTTCCTTCTCCTCCTCCTCCTCCCTTCTCCTCCTCCTCCTCTTTAATCCTTCCTCTGACTCTGATTGAATTTTCTTTCCTAATAGCTTTCAGAAAAAAGAAGTCATGGATGGATAATGATCTGAATTGTTGGAGGCTATATTCTCATAGATGAGATCATGGATCCATTAAAGCATAATGAAGCCCAGGATCACATTAGCTTTTATGGCAGCCACATCTTATTAGTGGCTCATATTAGAGTCAACCAAATCTCCTAAGTCTTTTTTCATGTAAACTGCTATGAAGCCATACATCCTTTATCTTGTACTTATTTTGTAGATTTCTTAAAACTTAAGTTCAAGACTTTAAATTTGTCCACAGGAAACATCATCCTATTAGACTCAACTCTTCCTACTAGACCGCTGTATCTGTTTTTTTTTAACTCATTGGTAAAAATATTGGACAAGACAGAGTCCTGTGGTAAGCCATTAAAAGTATCTCTGTGGGTTGAAATTGATCAATTAATTAACAGTTTACCATTTAAACAGTTTTGAATGCACTCATATTATAAACTATACTATTATACTATTATATAGTATACTATTATATATATAATACTATACTATTATAAACTATACTATTATAAACCCACTATTTCTCCATTTTGTTCCCAAGAACCTTGTTAGGTGCCTTGACAAATTCTAAACACATAATATCAGCAGCATTTTCCCAATCTTCCAGTCCAATATTTGATACATCAATGGATCTGTGATCTCATTGTCATAGATTTTCCCTCCACTGATGTGGATTGCAACCCATCCACACTTTTTTATCATGTCCTCCCATATATCTTCTGCTCAAGGTTCTGAGGACCTTCCCTTAGAGCTCTTGATATTGTGGGAATACCCAATGAGAGCACTTGCAAGCTTTCTGACTTCTTTTGCAGTCCTGGACTGGGTAGACAGAGGAATTAAGTGGTATTTCTTTTTGATTTTTATTGAATCTTAACTTCATCTGACACCACTTTTCATCTTTAATGGGATATATACTTTTTCCCACTCAAAGACCATATAGAGTTGGAAAAGTAGACATAAGGATTAGTAGTATTGATATTAGGGGGGCACCATTTTTTGGCAATAATATAGGCTGCGTTTTTGTAAAGCCAATCAACAGTAGATTCCTAAAAGAGTGCTACTGTGAACAACTTTTAAGATTTGGATTACACAGTAGTAGTGAACACTCTGTTTATTCCATTACAAATCAAGATTCAGTACAATATTCACAGTTCAATATTATATCACAGTATTTAGCACAGTATTTACAGAAAGTCACAATATTTAGAACAAGGAACAAAAGAAGATACCTGGTTTTCCCTTAACACTTAAAGATTCAATCAATCAATTCACCTGGTTTCCCTAAGAGGGGAGCCAGCTTAACACTAAAAGATTCAATCAAGAATTCACAATATACTGATCTTCCACTCATGGGGTAACCATTAACTTTAGTCTCCAATAGAGCCCTTAGAAAACCACACAAACTTTCCACCCCTTGATTTCCAACAACCTCAGTTTAGTCCAAGGGTAGGCCTTTTCTTCATTTTGACTCTGGGTGGTCTCTCTGATTCCCTGGATCCTCTTCCCCAGTCCCAGCTCCCTCCTGAATCTGCCAGACAATCACCTAGATTCAGGAGCTGACAGTTGCCAGGCTCTCGTCCAGTCCTCAGAGATAAACAGCTCCCAGGTCCTTGTCCAGTCCTCAGGGAAATCCCCGGCACACACTGAAGTTCACAGGATTCAGCACACCTCAAACCCTTCAGGACTTCTCTTGCCTGGAACTCAAGGATCAGCCAGGCTATGAACAAAGTCCCATCCTGTTCATGTCTTCAGTCAGCTTTCAGATACTGGAAGAGGAACACTCTCTTTTTCTCCCTCTC
>CM053594.1:319562637-319578613 GCA_028646575.1 Pseudocheirus occidentalis
AAGTTTTGTTGATTGAGCCTCTGTTCACACAGCTACCTCCCTAGTTCAGGCCCTCATCTATTCTCATTCACATTACTGTAATAGTCTCCTAAGTGGTTTGTCCTACTTCTAGTATCAGCCTGGCATTGAAGGCCTGCTTCCCCCCTCCTCCATCTGATTCACATTACCCTTGCCAAGTTTACTTCATATTATTCCCCTTTAAGAATTTCTCCCTTTATTATTGGATACTCCTTCAACTAGACACTGTCCCATCTGGGTGCTTTTATACAATCTGCTCCCTGTGCCCAGAATGCCCTAATCACTGGTCTCTGTTCCTCAAGATTGAGCTTAGGGGTCATTTCTTCTATGAAGCCTTTCCTGATTCCCTCAGTTATTACCCAATTTCCCTTATACTATACACATTTTTATATGCTTTGCCACCCAACAAATATTTGTTGAATTGAAACTATAAAGTTAATTTTACAGTATAATTCTCTAAAAGTATGATATAGTACAGAAGTTGGCTCAAAGGCCAAGTCCAGCCTGCTACTTGTTTTTCTACAGTGAGTGAGCTCAGAATGGTTTTTACATTTTAACATATAATACAGCTTTATTTTAAAATGTAAAAACCATTCTCAGCTCACAAGGTATACAAAAACCAGTGGGGCGCCAGATTTGCCTGTACGTTTATTGCCTATCAATCCTTGATATAGTGTAAAGGATACTCAGGAAAAAGTGTCAGGAACTTAGACTCAGGAATGGGCTGGGTTCAAATACCACATGGGATATTTACTAAGGATATTACTCTGGACAATCTACTTAACTTTCAAGTCTCAGCTCACTTATTTATAAAAATGGAATAATGCTTGTCTCAAAGGGCTGTTGTGATATTAAAGGACAAGGTACATAAAAAATGTTTTGGAACCTTAAAGTACTCTATCAATGTTATTATATAATATGACTGTAGATTCTACAAGTAGTTTGATAATCACCATTTCTCTTGTGTGTTGGAGGCTCTTAAAGAAGTGATATTTTTATTTCACTTATTTCTCCCCCTCCCCATTTATTTTTTATACTACTTAACCTCTACTAGGAAGGTATATAAAATGCACTTTAAAAAAGCATATTTCCTCAGTATTTAACAAATAACACTTCTTATATTCAAGTCTGTAGTTAAGTTTATGAAAAGGAGTATGGGTACAGAGGCTTCTATGGATGTTAACACTGATATCTTAATTTTTAAATGTTAATAATAAAGTTATTCTGATGAAGTATGTAGTTTTGGAACGTTATACAAATGTGCAGTACAAGGTAACCAGTGGTTGTGATGGGAGACACTTCAACAAAAAGGGAGAAAACCCTAAGTTTCACTTATAAAATTTAGGAATTGTTTACTCTGTGCCATGATTGTTATGGTGATGCAAATGAAGACACAGAAGAGGAGAAACTAGAAAAGATTTGCATTGTTAAACTGAAGTAATAATTAGACTTTAACACCATTTATGAAATAAAAATGGTTTTTTTAAGTGAAATAATCTGGTAAACTATAGGATTTAGGGCTATGAAAAAATATCTATCAAATAACACAGCAACCTTAACTAAGGTAACTAACAGAAGCCTTGAGGGTAGGGTTTTTATACTATCTTCTCTACCACAGGGCTTCTTAACTTCCTTTTTTTAAAAGATCATTTTTCGCTATCTGGCGAAACCTATATTCCTCTTCTCAGAATATTTTTCTTTTGTTTTATAAACCCATAATCAAAGGAAACGCTAAATTTCAGTTGAAGTTAGTGAAAATAAAGATGTATTTTTTTCCCTCCAAGTTAATAGATCCCTGAAATCTAATAAGGATATAGATCCCAAGGTTAAGAACATTTGCTCTATAGGGCCATTCCCTCTCCTTAATTCAATTCAGCAAACACTACCAAGGTATCTACTACATGAAAGACAACAGAAGTTTACAATACAGTGGGGAGAAAAAACACACGCAAAACTATGCTGCAAGTTAGAAAAAGACTAAGTGTACAAGAGATGACAAGTACCAAGCTCTAATGACCTAGACAAGGACAAGTCTATATCACTGGATTAGGGATTGGAGCTGAACCTGGGATTCTTTTGGTTTCTCTGAAACCAAAAACACTGCAGGAAAACTAAGACTCTTACCCTCTAATAATGGATATGGATCCTTTCCCCTTAGGCACATTGATAAAGTGTGGGCTTTTTTTTTTTTTGATAAATGCCAGGGATCAATAGAATTGGTGCTTGAGGACTAAAAGATTACATTTATTTCAAAATGATTTGGCACTTACATAGGAATAACTATTAAGTTTATTACAACTCATTTTAGTTTCAATTGCTTGGATAATATAAGGATTTTCTTTTAAGTGGAGTTATTTTAAAATTCTGTTCTAATCTGACTCATTAGATTTCTTCAGCTATACCAGATAAGAGTGTGGAAGAATGCCATTTACTTCTAACCAGAGATATATAAAGGTCGATGAAAAAAAAAGCAACAGCAACACCATAGGAGGCTGGGTGTGTTGGAACCCAATAAAAATGTTTTAAAGATGGTCTCACTAATTAGCCTACTGCCATAATATGCACTCTTAGTAAAACATGTAGCAGTTTGGTTTGTGCTGATTTTATCTTGTGATAATTTTCTCACAAATAGTTATAAAGTAAAAACACATGTTCCCAAGGGCAATGAAGAGCAACTTGATGCTACTTTTTGTCTGTATGCCCATAGACATGATTAAATTGATGCAAGTCCAAATAATTAAAATTCCATACACTACTGGACATGCAGTGATATAGCAGAGCAAATATTTGATTCTTTTTTTTCCACTAGCGTAAAAAAGAGTAGACAAATCTTAAAGAAACTGCTTATAATTTGAGCTCTAAAGGTAGGTATGCAAGAGAAAGGGAGAGATAAAGAAAGGTTTTCAAAGATTCAGTCCCTGCGATAGTGCTAATATCAATCTGTAAAACTTCTAGAGTTGTCCTTTTAACAGGATTCCTTCTTAGCTGTGCCACATTTGCTGGTGAATTCAATTCAGTTTTGTAAGACGAAACTCCAATATCTAGTGAACAACATTCATAGAAATCAGAGGCAAGAAAGACACATTAGGTCATTTATCCTACCCACCTGCAAATGCCAATGAAATGCTGAAAAGCAAAAGTCAGTTTTGCATCCAGAATTAATATCATTTAGCATTTAGATAATTTAGCACAGGAAGATTGACTAGATCTGGAAAATCTTTTTGTAGTCCGGAAATCTGGCCACTAATGTGTTTCTCAAAGTACAGTGATGGAGTCCTTTACCAAAATGGAAAACATCAGGTAAGAACAGAAGTAAAATGAAATTCATGGCATGGCTATTCCCTAACCACCCTCCCCCCCAAAGGAATGGACATAAATCCTCAAGGCCAGGGCCAAATTCGAGGAGTTCTAGACCACCTGCCTACTGTGTGGCCTGCTACTTGAATGGCTCTTGGCTTTTCTGAGAGTTTTAGTCACCAGGTTTAAAAGTCTCCCCTTTACCCCCAAGTTTTTACTTTCAGCCAAAATGAACAAGCAAACAGCTTGAGAACAGCTGTGAGGCCTGCTTGACTCTCATTATGTGCATCTGTGATACTTGCATTAAGTCCTGCCTAAGGTTCCATCTGGACTACATGGAAATATACAGTTGAAATGCTTTTACGTGGTACAAACACAGCAAATGCGATGAAATTTGCTCAAATCTAACTGGATGGAAAAATCTGGTCAACTGCTCTATTTCTCCGCTTGGGATTAGAATCAGTAGGTAAGAGATTGCAAGTTCTAATAAAAGTGAATCCACAGAATTTGGGAATTCATTAAGAAAAAAAATTCTAAAGTTGAAAAAAAATCAATATAAAGTAAGGGACATTGGTCAGATGCAAAAGTCATCTATGCTAAGAGAAAGTGTGTAAGTTGGCTGTCGATGAGATTAGTGTGTTTCCTCAACTCTCTTCCAGGACACATCAATTCCAAGTGTATCTAAGTTGTGATCTACTCAGTTAGACTGTAATGTGACCAGGATACATCGTAAGGCTTTTTCAGCTTCAGTTTCCTCATCTGTAAAGGGGAGATAACAACTGCACCTGCCCTCACAAGGTTGTCACAAGAACTGAATGAGATAATGTATATGTTTTGCAAACTTTAAAATGCAATACACTGGCTATTAATATTATGAGCTATTTTATTGCAGTGTAGATAGAAATTTGTTCATTTTATATTTAATATTATACAGACTATTGCATGGTAGACAAAATAACTACTTTTCTGTAGTTAAATAAAAGGGTTGGGATGTAAGGTTATCTTCAGGATCACTGAAAATATCCTTGGCACAACTCTTAACAGTAGACAGGTCAACAAGAATGATATACAATCTCACAAGTTCCCACAAGACTGACCTCTTCGGCTAGGTCTATATGTTTTGTTTTGTTCTTTGCTTTTTGGAGGGGGGAAGGTAGGGCAATTGGGGTTAAGTGACTTGACCAAGGTCACGTAACTAGTTTTGTGTTAAGTGTCTGAATCTGGATTTGAACTCAGGTCCTCTTGACTCCAGGGTCAGGGCTCTATTCACTGCTCCACCTATATATAGGTCTATATATTTTAAAACCTTCCCATTCTATATAAACTGGAGAAAAATATTTGGTAAGGTAACTTCTATTAAAAATATCCTCATGGGTCAGTGTTATAGTTAAGAAAGTGCAGATAATAGTTCAGTCTTATTCAAGTAGTTTTTGATTGAATTATCTGACATATTTTGAAGTGTGTGTATGTATATGCGTGTTTGCATAACTACCAAAAAATCTATAGATATATGTAATTAGGATTTGTCATCTGTCAGTCCATGAAAGACAGGGAGTGTTTAACTTATAATTTTAGCCACCAAGCCCTGTCTTGATAGGTACTACTTAATAGATGCTAAAATTCTATGGCCTGCATTGCAGTTTTTGTCACATCCTTGTATAAACTACAATGATTATTAAGTGTGGGCTCTTTAAGAAAAGAGAAACAGGCAATGTGGCACAGTAGACAGAGGGCTGGCCTTGGAGGGGACAGACATGAGTGTAAAGCTCACTTCAGACATCAACCGGCTGTGTGAGCAGTCACTTAATATTTCAGTGCTTTAGGTAACTACTAAGACTTATTATAAGAGAAAATGCCTCTATTGGTATGGCGAATTTCTTCATTTTGGGAGTTCCTTATACTAATAAAATTGCAGGTGCGGTTCCTAAGGATAATCTTTTGATAGTTTCGGGAGGAAATGACCAGGTCCTATGTCATCATTATAAACCCCTCTGGTTCCACAAACAAACAAGTATGGTATTTGTTTGAGGTTTCTTTGAAGGACATGTTATTTAAGTTCACAAGGGTATTTTCTCATGATTCCATTGTTGGATCTGAGGTTTTTCATAGACTTTATCCAGAGGCAAACAACTTTGGGTGACATTCCAGAAATTCAATGGTGTGTGGTGTGTATCTGCTATTAGCCTTTACTATTTCACTGTGGAGTGATATTTGTGGAGATTTCTCACCTGTTTATCTTGTACTGTAAGAATTTCCATCAATCTTTGAATCTGCCTAAATGAGTCTGCCTAATGACCTTTTTAAAAAATGTTACTCAATTAACAAACAATTAATAAGTGCCACTTTTTGCCTAGCACTGTGCTAAGGATTGGTTATAAAAAAGGAGGCAAAAGACAGTCTCTACCCTCAAGGAGCTTACAATTTTATGGGCTAAGGTTCAATAAGTCAATCAGCAGGAAATGGCCCTTCCATTTGCTATGTGTCTAAAAATGAAAACATTAAGTCCTATAATATGTTCCAAAGTGCAAAGAACAAAAAAGTATAGGATACATAAATAAATAGAGTAATTCTATTATGACTCTATTAATATATATATGCCTGTAAAAGCAAAATATCACACAAGGAGTCAGTTTCTTATACACAGTCCTCTTCTTTTGTATACTGAAATGCTTGTGTTTGTTGATGATTGTTATATTCACAACAGAACATTTTAAAAATTCATTCTTACAAGAGATCTTTCTTCAAGTCTCAGCTCAGGGACAGCCTCTCTCATGAAGGTAGCACACTTTTCTTTCCATCTGAGAGTGTTATTTTCCCTCTGACTTTCAATTTTCTTTCTCCAGCATACTGTCTAGAATTCTTTGTCCTTGTCATATTCTGTACCACAGTCTGCTTATCTGGGCATATTATAATGTACCACGTACGACCTCAACATTTCATGTTTGGAATGTTCTTCTTCCTTGTCACTCCTATTTCCCTTCAAGATTCAGATCAAGTGCTGTCTCATTTAAAAAGCCTTTCCTGATTTTCCCAGTCCTTTTATTCCCTCCCTCTTTTGTCTCTTTTATATATAACATGAGTTCACCTACCTGTGAACATATTATAACCCTTAAGTAGAACCCCCTTTGAGGCCAGCTCTCTAGCCACTATACCACATTGCCAGTTTCTCTTTTCTTAAAGAGCCCACACTTACTAATCACTGTAGTTTTTACAATGATGTGACAAAAACTGCAATGTAAGCCACAGAATTTTAGCATCTATTAAGTAGTACCTATCAAGACAGGACTTGGTGGCTAAAATTATAAGTTAAACACTCCCGGTCTTTCATGGAGGATTTATACATCGAGTATTTATATGTCCAATGTCAAGCAAAGAGCCTGGCACGTGACACTTAATAAATACTAGTTGATTAACTAACTGGCAGTGTGTCATTGCTGATTCACATTGAACTTGCAGTCCATTAAAACCTTTCAATCTTTTTTTGGACAAATTGTTATATAGCCATGCTACTCTTATCTTACATGTGGAAAGTTGTTTTTTGTTGTTGTTGTTAAATTCAGGTATATATAAGATTTTACATTTATCCTCATTTAATTTTAGCTCATTAAATTCAGTCCAATGTTCTTTTTGGGATTCTGAGTCAGCCATTGATTGTTAGCTATGCCCTCCAGCTTTGTGTTATCTGAAAATTTGTTAAGCATGTTATCTTTTACTTTAGAATCATCAATAAAAATATTAAAAAGCCCAGGATGAAACAAAGATCCAAGGAAAACTCCCCTGGAGGCCTTCTGTCAAGCTGACAGTGAGCTCTTCGAGTTTAGCCATCCAACCAGATTCTGAGTCCATCTATTTGTGCTGACATCTAGCCCAAGATTCTTCCTATTCACCTTAAGAACAACGTGACATACCATCAAGCTTTCTTGGGAAGATGCCTCCATTTCTGTGGCCTCTTCCTCCAACTGGTGAGTTTCTCCCCTTCAGAATCTCCTTTTGAGGAAGTACCTATACCAGCCTTGATCACCTCTAACCTGACTTAATTCCAGGCTCCAGACCCCAATGTAGGTGCCCCATCCCCTTTTCATCTCCCTTTTATATGTGGTGTACCCTACTAGAATGGAAATTCTTTGATGATAGGACCTTTATTCTTTACAGTTTGTATTCCCAGTTCTTAGCATGCTGTTAAGTAGTAGTAAGATTTAATAAGTGCTTTATCTAATCTAAATCTCTAATATTATCAAATAGATCAGTAAAATCTAAGTAAAGGGTACATTTTCTCTCCAACAATCTCCTGTCTTGTACATATGTGTATGTAGTCCCGGTAGACTTGGTTAGCAGATTAGTAAAAAAATGAAGCAGGGACTGTTTACTAATCATTTCTCTAAAAATCAACCCAAATTTCCCCAGAAATGGAAGTAAAATTCATTTTCTTACAGTTTTTAACCTTTTTTTCCTTTTGAAAATCGGGGCATTTTCTCTTCTCCAATCTGCTAACTCTCCCATTTTCCACAGTCTTTCAGATTTCACTAAGAGTGGATTAGTAAGCACATGCACCATTCCTTCTGAACTTCAAAATGTAATTCATCTGTACCAGGTGACCTGAATTCATCAGGGGCAGCAAGGTATGCTCCTGTAATCTAAACCTGATCTTTTGAAACAAATCACTAAAATCTAGGTAGAAGGTAAATTCTATGTTATTTATACTGGGTTTCGATTCCCTATTAGCCCTATTTTTGTTTAGTCCTTTCTAGTCCAAATGGCACTGCTCTTACAGAGAAAACAGAGATAAAATGAAAGTTAAGTACCTTTGCCTTCTCTCTGTTGTCAGTTATCATTCCATCCATGTGATAATGTCTCTTCGGCAATACTTCTTTTTCCTCCGAAATTGATAACTTTACTTTTTATGAAGTTTTAAAAATACATTAAACTAAAAAAAAATATGCCTTCTAACCAACTGTGGTCTGAAGAGGGCAGAATACAATGGAACCATCACTTCTTTTATTTTATTGCTATAGCCTATGAGTGATCTTGAAGTCATTTAAGACCTTCCAGATCTTCTTTACATGATACATATTTATGTCTTTCCCATCATGTACTTCTGTTGTTGAATTTTTGAAAAAGTTAATTCAGAATTTACAATTATTCCTCTTAAATTCCATCTTGTTCAGTGACATACATCATTCTCCCTGTTGAGATCTGTTTTGGATCCCAATTGTGGCCACCCAATTAACTATCTCACCTTCATATCACTCTCAGATTTAGTAAGCATTCTATCTATATTTTCATCCCAAAGTGGCAAAATGCATTGCACTCAATAGGACAGAGGATGGAGTCCTAGATTCTGGAGACCTCCTCTAGTCAGGTTCAGTTAACTGGCACTGACAAAACAATCAATCAATTAATCAACCAATCAACATTTATTAAGCACCTAATATGTACCAGGTACTGTGCTAAGCAATGGATAAGGTAAGACTGGGATTCTGATGGTCATAAACAAATGTTAATTGAACAAAGTAGGGGGCTGGGCTATGAACCATAAACAGAGACAAGCATAGTGATGGTCAAATTATGACATCAGAGTTTAAATCAGAGGTGTCAAATGATCACAGGTAGAGAGAAAAGAAATGGGAACCACAATCTGTGAAATATTTTTATTTTGGGGTTTAAAAGAGAGGAAAAAGAGCTGAAATGGAAATAAAGTGTCAAGAAAAGTAGGATAGTAGTAAAAGTCAGAAAAATCTAAATAAATATGGTAACTCAGAGGTCCCAACTAAATGAATCTTTTACTTAACACATCCTCTAGTATTGTTTTAAGGTGTCTGCCCAAGCCATTGATCCCATTTTCAGGTTATTACAGAAGATAGCTGTCAGAAAGCAGGATCTGTATGTTTCCAGTTTGAAATGGTTCAACTAAATAATGCTTTTTGTGTATGGTCAGTTAACGATTTACGAATCTACTATCAATGATCTCACATTTCTGTTTTGTTCCCATGGATATTATGAAAAACATGTCAAATTATTTGCTGAAATCCAGTTCTATTATATTGATGACATTTCCATGACCTACCAGTCTAGGGGAAAGGTACTATGTTAAAAGCAGATACAGAGCTGGTCCTGAAGTCTGAAAGACCTAGGTTTAGATGCTTGTCTTTCACATACAGTAGCTTTTGCAAATAATAGCTCAAGTGACCTTGAGGAAGGTGCTTAACTTCCTAACTCTCCATGCAAATTTTAAAACCATAAATTACAGATAAGCTACGGATTTTCATTGGTTAAGGGAGTTCCATACTTTCCCCTAATCGAAACACTCCCCTCCCCCAACTCTGAAACCTAAAAACCCAAAGCAAAAATAAATGCCAGTCTAGTACTCTTGGCAAAAAAGGTAATGAAATCAGTTTTTCTTAATGATCATATACTGACTACAAATGACCACTATTTCCCTAAATGCTTTAAACTGTCCATTTAAAAATATATTTTAGAATTTTCCTCTATGATCACATGGTTCACCGGTTTTTAAGTTGGTGAAATTCATATTCTTCGCCATTTAAAAAATCACCTTTCTTCTTGCATTTCTCAAAGATCACAATCAGTAGACAGTGGATTAATGATTACATTTATGAGTGCTTTCTACAGTGTGGGTATTAATTCATCTTGATCTGAAGACATAAACTCATAAATAGCAGCTAAGTGCTCTTTCACCATCTCCTCAAATATCTTTGGTTCCAGTGTTTCTTACTCATGTTTATTTTACCATTCTTAGTCTGATCTTCCTCAGTGAAAGACAAGATGGAAACCAAAGAGGAGTTCAGCTTAATTTTCTTTTCCAAAATGAAAACAGTCCTTTGGTTTCTATATTGTATATATCTTTTATTTATTTAATTTATGAACATGTTATATCCCCCTAACAGGATGAAAGTTCTTTGAGGTTAGAGATCGTCTTAATTTTATATCTTTCATGTCTAAGTGTGTCTGGCACAGAGTAAGCACTTGATATCTGTTGAGACTGACCTGCCTCAAACAGCAGCTCCCTCTTTTTCTTGCTGCTCTTGACCAAAATGTAGCTAATATACATCTTTTGTTATCTTTAGCATATCATTGTAAGCCTTGGCTACTTCTGGACTTTGATTTTCTTTATAGAGTTCTTCCTTGGTTACATGACCCTTGAGCTCAATGGAGAAGTCTTTACTTACTTTCCCTTTTCATAGTACTTAGAACCAGAATAGACCCTAGAAGTCACCTAGTGTAAACTCTTCATTTTTCATATGGAGGAAACTAAAATTGAGAAAAGGTGAAATGACTTGTGCCAGGTCACACAGGTAGTGATGAGCAGACTGAAGATCTGATCCTAGGGGCCTAGAACTTTTGAAAATTAAAAAAAACCTTCAAATCCTGCCCTTTTGGAGAGTGGGAGGTGGAGAAGTCCTATGATCTACCTTCTGGAGGGCTGAATTATATAATCCTATTTATTTTTAACTACATAAGAATGAGAATTCCAGGATTTACTGATACTACAATAAACAACCAAACCTTTGTTGCACCAGAGATAATATTAAAAGTGGCAACACATAAGTTGTCATCCAGCAGAGTAGAAACACATCCAAAGAGAATCCTGCCAACAAATTGAAGCATTCTCTTTTAAAAATAACCTCCTTGGCTTTGTCTCAGTTTTTCTTTACTGTCACAAGAGATGTGATGATTTTTACCACTGATCTTCTAAAATTCATACTCTAAAAGGAACAACTAAAGAGAATCTCTTCATTATATAACATCACAATTAGAAGTGACTAAAGTTTCTAAGAACTGATCAGTACCAATTATATTTAGGATCTTGAAAACAAATTTAAAAATGTATCTTTAAAAATGTATAATGATCATGAATACAAAAAGAAAACATTTTAAAGGTGTTTTTGAGGTCCTACATTTATACATTTGTAATTCTCAATTATAGGAAAAGAGACAACAAAACATATAAATATAGAGGCACCTTCATGTGAAATACATCATTTAAATTGTATAAATCAAATTCTTAAAAACTGAAACTTATACTAAATGCACATGTGGGAATTTCATAGAGAATTCATTAGGAAGTTAACAAAGAAACCTTTTGCAAAGAGAATAGCGACCCTAATTAATGTTTTGTTTCTTTGTATTTCCTTGTGTTGAATTTGTTTAAAGTGGAAAACATTAGTTATCTAAGTGGCATTTCAATCAGCTTCACAGGCAGACTTGAATTTCATTTCAAATTCCTCTCTCATTTCTCTCTCAGAATAGCAAAAGGGCACTCAGTAAGGAAGGAGGTAAAACTAGCCAGGATCAGCTTAAGTGAGAAAACTTAAAACCACACCTAGGAAGGACAGTCCAAGGGAGAAGAGAGGACTGAAGGAGAAGCAAATTGCTCTCCTTCAGTATCTGAAGGGCTTGTGGCAGAGGAATGAGATCTGTTTTTCTTAGGCTCCTTTAGAACTGGATTGTCAGAATTTCATTCTCTAAAAACCTCTTAGTTCTCAGACTAGCCATCTGGCTAGTCTCCATTGTCAAAAGATAGCAGGATTGAACTGCAAGGAATGTTAGAGGTCATTTAGTACTGCTTGCTCATTTTACAGATGAGAAAACAGATCTAGGGATATTATGATGTAGGTCCATAGAAAGTAACCATAAGAGGTGGAATTTGAACCCAGATTCATTGACGCCAGTCTTGAACTTGTATACTAGTAAGATTCTTTTGGCACAGTTTGGAATTCAGTAGGAGGCATGGAAGTTCTTACAGTTAGGAGGCTATTATAATAGGGTTTAGTGATGAAAGTGTGAACTAAGGTGGTAGAAAGGATCTTGAGAAAGTACCTAGCAACTGCTTTAATATTAAATGAGAGAGAAGGAAGAGTCAATGATGCAATCTGAGTGACTGAGAGAAGGATAACATCATTAAAAAGGGGGTAACTAGGGAAGGACTGGTTGTTTTTTTTGAAGGTAATTAATTTTACTTTAGATATGTTGAATTTAAGGTACTGGCAGCATGTTCAGTAGGAACAAGAAGGCAGCTGTAAATCTGGGTTTGGAGCTTAAGAGACAAGATTGGAGACTTACATGTTTGAAGATGCCCACACTTTACCAGCAGCCATGAGGACTGAGAAAGGCTTATTGGAATAAATGGCACCTGAGCTGAATGGGGAGGGAGGAGAGAAGAATCAGAGAGAGAGGCAGAGACATATTGAGCCAGACAGAGAGAGGAAGGAACAGATACACAGAGACAGAGAGAGAGACAGACAGAGACAGAGTGGGATGAAGGTCATTGGTAACTGGTTCTCTTTGGAACAGCAGCCCTGAGAGTGTTCCCCTCCCGGCTTGATTTTTTTCTTTTTTTCTAATTAAAGGGGCCATCCCTTGATTCACTTCTTAAAGAGGTCTATTCACTGAATGGGGCGTTACCTCACTCTAAGTGAGAACCTGAAAAGGCCTTAGCCTAAAAGGACCAGGGTCTCCCCCTGCATCCTGGGTCATCTCGAGTCATCCTGATGATTATCTGGTCACTGGATCCAGATGGCTCTGGAGGAGAAAGTGAGGCTGGTGACCTTGCAGAGCCCTCACTCACTCATATCAAAATCAACTCTAAGTCATGTCATCATTTCCCTGATGCCATGGTCCTCTTTGAAAATGAAGGACAAACACAATTCCAGGCACAGGAAACAGACACTATCATATCAAGGAGTTGAAGTATCATGTGTGAGAAGTAGCAAGTTAAGCCATTACAGTTGGATTGTACAGTGAATGGAAGGAGTGGAATGTAGACTAGGTATAGAAGTAGCTGCTTAAGGATAATTTTAAAATGAGGATGGGCTCATCTACAATAATATTCTGAAGCTCAACTTAAAATGGTATCCCTCTTGAAGAAAGCCTGTGCTGACAATCTCAGGTGATCTCTTCCCTCCCCACCCCCAACTAATATTGTACTTTGGTTGGACTTGCACTCATGTGCAAGGCATTTTTCATTATACTTATTTGTGTATCTTCCCTACTAGATGTTAAGCTTCATTAGGGCAGTTGCTGCATCTCATTTAAAATCCAGGGGCTTTCCCAGAGCTTAGCACAGTCCTCTGCACTTAATATATCTTTTCTGAGTTGTCATTGAACTGAATGGGATCTGACTTGTATTTGGATGGTAGTCAATGTGTACACAGTATGGAAAAATGTAGTAGAAATGTTAATAAAATATAAGTATTTACCAAAAAAAAAAAAAGAAAATCCAAGGAGCATTTATCAAGCACTTACAATATACCAGATACTGGTCTAAACACTAGGGACACAAAGAAAGTAAAAAGCCTGTCCCTACACTCAAGGACTTAATTTAATGGAAGAGGGGAAAAAAATCAAACTATGTTGTAAAAGCAATTGCATGAATATTTATTTAATGCCTTTTAGGTACAAGATGCTGTGCTAACTGTTGGGGATACAAGACAAAAATTAACCCCTACTCTCAAAGGAGCTTTGCAATATTTTACTAGGGAAAAATAACATGTATACAGATAAGTGAACACAGGCAGCGTGGCCTTGGTGAAAAGAACGTTTACCTTAGAGTTAGGTTCAAGTTTTATCTCTGATACATTAGTTATGTGGCCACTGGAAAGTCTAAAACTTTTAGATGCTAGAGTGTTCACAATAGGGGTTCCCTATACCAGTAAAATCACATGTCTGGACTCCTCCCTGTCCCAAATATGTAAGGCACAAAATGCGGAAAACAAAAAAAAGAATAAGCAATGTTTCTTGCTTTCATGATGTTTACAAATCATATTACTACAGACACTGTACTAAGTTCTTTGGGACACTTAAAATTATAAATATATCATTTTTTAAATCTGGCAGGCTGGCAAAATAAATGGAGAGTCAGTCTCCAACAGGGCTCAAGTCTAGTCTCAGACACAGAGTGATCCCAGACAAGTCATTTCTACTTTGAATGCTCTGGGGGAAAGGCAGGGAAGGGAATAAGTATTTATTTAGAGCCTACTTTATGCCAGGTCCTATGCTGTGCACTTTACAAACATCATCTCATTTGCTCTTCACACAGCCCTGAGAGGTAAATACTGGCATTATTCCCATTTTACAGATAAGCAAACTGTGGGGAGAAAATGCTGAGGTGATCTGCCTAAGGTCACGTAGCTAGGAAGTAGAGTGTGAGGCTGGATTTCAACTCCAGTCTTCCAGATTCCACACCCAACATTCTTATCTACTCCACCACTTCTCTGCCTAAGAATTGCTTTTATGCAGTTCTCTAAGATTATAAATGAAAGAGAAGGTACTGACCTACCCTGGAGAACAGAAGAAAGTGTTCCCCATATCAGTGAAATCATGGGCACTGTCCCTATCCCTCTTTTTTTTTTAACTAAATAAGAAGTGGCCAGTCTAAGCATGTCAACAAAACTAAAAAAACAAATCTATGTTTTCACATCAAATAATTATTTTCCTATTGGAGGGAGGGAGAACAATGCAGTACAAAGAGTAAGAGAACTTGGAGCCAGAGAACTTGGGTTCAGATCCTGGCCTGCGATCCATGCACTAGAGGGATACATTTGGATACACATATGGATACATTTCTTCCAGCTTCAGTTTCCTCCTCTGCAGTATGAGGGAGTGAAACTAGGAGTCAAGACTTCCTAGGTTCCTTTCAGATCCAAATCTATGATCCTAAGAACTATTTTCAGAGTTGTTTGCTTTAGCATGTATAATTTCACAAAGCATAGGGAGAAATACATAAGGTCTAGTTTGCAAACATTTCTGTCAGTATGATGACCTAAAATGAGGGACTGACCTAGTATTCATTCTAACTAGTTTAATTTTTAACTCTACTAACTGAACATGATGGGCTCCCTCTGGTGGTTAAGATAAATTTCTATAATTTCATAAATAATGAAGAAAATAATTTAAGAGATGCCTGTATTTTTTTTGGCTAATATTTAAATAAGAGATAAAATATCTGGAATTATAAAGCATTTTAAGGTGTGCTTTACATATATGATCACATTTGATAGTCCTAATACCTTATGAGGTAGGTATAATTATCATCCCTACTTTACAGGGAAAGAAATCGCAGCTGAGAGGGATTATGTGATTTAACACATAGGTTACATAGCTAAGTGACTGCGGTGAGATCTAAACTTTGGTCTTTCTGACTCCAAGTCCAGTATTCTACTGACTATGGTCTCTAGCTGTATTAGTTTTAATTTGGGTGGGGCTATATTTTTATCCTTGATTCATTTGCTTCATCTGTTGGTGTTAAATACACCAGAAATATTAAAATACAGTAATTTTATCACTTAGTAACATTTACAGATTTGACAAAAATTACTTAGTTCATTTAATCATGAAATAAAGTAAAACATAACTTGTTACCTTGACTTTTGCTACCATGTACATAGATACGGTTGAAAAATATGTCTCCTTAAAACACTTAGCAGAGTGCACACTGAATGTGGTTGTTTTTTTTTTTTTGAGAGAAGAAATATTTTGGGTCTAAAAATATGTCAACTATTAGGGGGAGCATATTTCTTTTTGGAATACACACTAGGTAATAAGTACGTGAAGTTCAGGTATGGTTTTCATAATACTTTTGCAGTGAGGTAGATTGGACGTATATGAAGAAAGTTTTCATATACAAGGGCTCTGAATATTGATG
>CM053594.1:319584853-319597516 GCA_028646575.1 Pseudocheirus occidentalis
CATTGCTTCTTCAGGCAGCCCATTCCACTTTGGAATAATTGTAATTGTCAGAAAGTTTTACCTGGCATTAAGTTGCAAATACCCTCTGTAGTTTCCACCCTCATCTTATCTTTTGAGCTCAGATAGGTTATAAGTACTATTATAACTGTAAGGTAAAACTCTTATTCTCAGGAATTAGGCCTCAGAGGCTATCCAGTCCAAACTCCTACAAATAAGAAGGGAATCTCCAAAAGTCCTACCCAGTCGTACCCAGCTCAAGTCTCTTCTCCATCAAGCTTTCCAAGACTGCTTCAGTCAACAGTGGTCTTTCTTTCCCTTCTTTGAATGTTCATTGTCTATGCCACTTACTTGGAAATTAATCATGTGCTGCCTACTGACATCTCTTGTATAACTGTCTTTACTGATTAACAATCTTGTTGGTATTTTTTCTTGTATTAAATTTATTAGTGCTCTTTAGCACATATTCAGTGGAGAGTTTTCTCTTTATCTAAACTACATGCTCCATGGGAGTAGAGACTGTCATATGCTTCTTTTTGTTCCACAGAACACTTAACACAGAGTATTTTAACAGGCAATCAGTAATTCTTCATTGATTAAATTGGTTAACTGAGTTGTTCTTATGATTCCAGACCTATAAAACACAGCTTGTACTACCTTTCCTATCATTATTTCCAGGTCAGAATGAGTTACAGAGTAGAAAGAATCAAAAATGGTATGTCCACACTCATTGCAGGTTTTCAGATATCCTAAATGTTGCCTAAAACTTTCACTTACCTCCAGTCCTCGTGTCAGAACACTCCGAATGCTCATAGCTTCATTAATCATAGCAGGTAAGCACATGGCTCCTTTTAGGATAGGCTAAGAAGGATAGAATTTTTTACTTAGTCACATTTTACATAATTCACACTTTCCATTCATCCCCATGATTTGTTATTTCACTATATTTGTTAGAAACATTCACTACCACTTGAACCACTCCATTTAGAGATCTATAAATATAGATCTCTACTATTAACCACCACTCATTTCCTCTCAAGTGAGAATGTAGCTAAAAGCAAATATTTATTAAATCTCTAAAGTGTATGAGACCATGTTAGAAATAGCACCTGACTAATGGAGTTACAATGAGAGTACATAAAATGAAGCCTTTAGTCAGGACACAAAATAGAAATTTAATATGTCAAGGATCACAGATTTAGGATGGGAGGGGACCACAGAGGTCATCTAGCCCAGCATTCTCATTTTGTAGAGCAATCAGCAAGCATCGAATGCCTACTGTCTACCAAACATTGTACAGAGTGCTAAATATACCCCAAAAAGAAAAAAAAAACAATCCCTTCCTTCAGTGAGCTTTCATTCTAATGAGAGAGAAAATATGTATGTAAGTAGGTATATACAACACACAAACCAAATGCTGGGTAAAAGTGGTGGGGTCGGCACTAGGAGCTGGTGGGAGTAGGAAAGGCTCTTCTAGGCAGTGGCACTTAAGCTGAATCTTGAATGAGTCCAGAGCTTCTTGGAGGTGGAGGTAAGGAGGAAGGTCTTTGCAGAAATGGGGCACAGCCTGTGCAAAGGCACGTGGACAGGAAGTGGATTGTGTGTAAGAACCAGCATCTCGGCCAGTGTGGCTGAGCTGTAGAGTGCACGAAGGAGAGCAATGAATAAGAAGACAGTAAAGGGAGATGAGGTTGTAAAAGCTTTAAATAACAGAGTCTGTGTTTGCTCCTAGAACTGATAGGAAGCCCCTGGATTCTGTGGAATAGTGGGGCAATGTGTTCAGACCTGTGCCTCAGGAAAGTCCCTTTGGTGAATGGATTGGAGGGGAAAGAGTCTCAAAATAGAGAAAACAAATACAAAGCTATTGTAGTGTTCAAGTGAAAAGTGATGAAGGTATAAGCTAGCACAGTGGCCGTGTGAGTAGAAAGGATAGAGCATGGGAGATGTTGTATTGAGAGGAAGTGCAAGATTTGGCAGTTAGTTGGCAATGTGGAATTAGTGAGACTGAGGAATCAAGAATGATACCAAAGTTGCACACCTAGGTGAGTAAAAGGATGGTTTTGCCCTCAGTGGCAATAGAGAAGCTGGTAAAAGGGTGGGTTTAGAGACTCTAAGATGAAACTATAAAATGTAGTTTCCCATAAAGAACATTTTCAGTATATAAAGAATTGAAATTTGTGGACAGTAGCATATGTCCATTCCAATAATGGGAAGTAAATTAATGCTTTATTGGTTTTGGAAATTCAACTTAGTTTTCCTGAATGATTATCTTAACATCCTGTATACTTTGCTTTGTCTTCTTTGGGGAATAAATGAATAGTGATAATGCAGCTGTAGAAATTGTTTCCTTATTGTTTCTCAGAATAAACCATCTCTTCCAGTCATTTTTATCAGTTCTATCACAAGTTTTATAGCTCTAGTATGACTTTATATTCATGAACTGCTTGTTACACACATAAAACACGGGCATGCGCGTGTGCTTGCATCCACCAAGTCCATTGTATAAAATCCCTGAAGTAAGTCTTTTCATTTTCCTGTCTCAATGCCCTCATATTTCCTTCACTTCATTCATTTTCACAGGAAATCATTAAAATTTGTTCTGTTCTAATTGAACAATTTTGAATAGAACTGCTACTTCAAAATTAGAAGAAAAAAATTAAATGTGAAATGGGAAGTAACATTTAGAGAATTTTTCCAGTCCACAACTGTCTGTTGCTTCAAGTCATGACATCAGGGTATCACTGGACCTTCTCCAGACCAACAGGTGTTAGCTGTGGAGGAGGCAAGATAACTTTGGTATGTAACAGATTCTCACTAGGGAGCATTACATTTTTTTCCCTTCCTATTGGCCTCCCTGAAAGCCAAAACTTTTTTGGAGCTTAGGTTGAGGTAGGCTTCAACATACTTTCTTCTATGAAAAGCAAGCTGTTTGTTGTCTTTGAGAATATGACTCTTAATTTTTCCAGGACTAAAACAGTGATATTGCTTAAATAAAATTCCATATTAAACTTTTCTATGGTAACTATAACACTTTTATCAATTCAGGACTGATTGCCAAAAGACAAATCAGTTATGATGGATATAACCATGATCTTCTCTGTACATTAGCTGAAAACTGCCTACACTACAAGTAGATCATAATATGTAGTTTTAAGAAATGTTAATGTCTCAGAGAATGTTGAGATAGTAGGGGAAAAGTTGTGTGACAGATATTTTTTACTTGAATACTTGTCTTTTCCAGAATTAGGATAAACATAATAAAATTCATCTGGAAAAACAAAAGGTCAAAAAATATCAAAGAAAAAAATGCAAAGCAAGGCAGCCTAGCAGTTCTAGATTTCAAAGTATATTACAAAGCACTAATCATCAAAACAGTCTGGTGCTGACTGAGTATTGCAGATAAGTGGAATAGATTAGGTACACAATACATAATAGTAAATGACTACAGTAATCTCGTGTTTGATAAACCCAAAGATCCTAGCTTTGGAGATAACAAAGCACCATTTGATTAAAAATTGCTGGGGAAACTAGAAAGCAGTTTGGCAGAAACTAAGCATAGACCAGCATCTTCCACTATATACCAAGAAAGTGTCAAAATGGATAAATGATTCAAACATAAAGGGTAATATCATAAGCAAATTAGGGAAATATGGAAAAATGTACCTATCAGATCTATGGGTAAGGGAAGAGTTCATGACCAGAGGAGAGAAAAAGGTGATCACAGGAAGTAAAATCAGTAGTTTTGATTACATGAAATTAAAAATCTTTTATACCAAAAAAAAAAAAAAAGGAACCAATTATAGCCAGAATTAGAAGAAAAAAGGAAACTGGGGGAAAATATTTTGCAAGTCTCTCTGATAAGGCCCTCATTTCTCAAATATGTAGGGAACCTAGCCAAATTTATAAAAATAAGAGCCATTCCCTAGCTGATCAGTGGTCAAAGGATATAGGAATGTCTGATAGACATTCTCAGAAGAAAAAGTCAAAGCTATCAATAGTCATACAAAAAAAACACCCAAAATCATTACTGATTAGAGAAAAGCACATTAAAACAATTCTGAGATACCACCACACACTTATCAAATTGGCTAACATGACAGCAAAAGAAAATTACTAATGCTGGAGGGAATGTGGAAACACTGGGATGCTAATGCACTGTTGGTAGAGTTGTGAACTAATTCAACAGTTATGGAGAATAATTTGAAACTATGCCCAAATTGCTATAAAACTGTGAATACTCTTTGACCCAGCAATAACACTACTAGGTCTGTACCTCTAGAAGATCAAAGAAAAGGAAAAAGTACCTATTTGTGCAAAAATATTTGTAGCAGTTCTTTTTGTGGTGGCAAAGAATTGAAAATGGGGTTGTCCATTCAGTTGAAGAATGGCCGAACAAGCTGTGGTATATGACTGTGATGGAATACTGTTGAACTATAAGAAATGACAAGCAAGGTAGATTCAGAAAAACCTGGGAATATTTATATGAACTCATGCCAAGTGAAGTAAGCAAAACCACAAAAACATTGTACAAAGTAACAGCAATATTGTAAGATTGTAAGACAATTGTAATATTGTAAGACAATGATCCAAGATAATTTGAAAGGATCCATGATGAGAAATGTTATCTGCCTCCAGAGAGAAAACTGATGAATTCCAAATACAAATTGAATCATGCTTTTTTAAACTTTGTTTTTCTTGTTTTATTTTTTGTCTTTGTTTTATTTTACAACATGAATAATATGGAAATATATTTTGCATGACTTCACATATATAATCAATATCAAATTGCTTACTTTCTCAAGAAGAGGGGAGGGGCAGGAGAGAGAAAAAGAATTTGGAACTCAAATTTTTTTATTATCGTTAAAATAATTTTATGCATAACTGGGAAATATGTAACAAAATAAAAATATATTTTAAGAGAATTAGAATTTTTTTTAGAATTAATCTGTCTTTCCAACAAAAATTCATCTTACCATAGATTCTCTTTGGAAAAGTAATGCCCTGTCAGTATAATGAGATTTACAGTGGAAGAGTTGGTGGTTAAAAATTAAGTCCAACAAGCATGCAGAAAATAATTGTTTGCCAGATTATATATCAGTGTGCTTCTTGCACTTTTGGAAAAGTGTTAACAACCAGAGAAACATGTGGAAATAAAGCATATTGGTAAGAAAAGAAAAGGAAAAAGCAGTTATGATATTCACTTAGATAAAACTTTGCTGGTAATCTGGTTCCTTCTTTGAGACCCTGTCCTGGAGGACATGTAAGGACAGCTTCTGTTTGTATTAGGGCTTGGCAGGAATCTAACTGCTAATCAAAGGCAGCCTAGTGAATGAGCATCCTCAAAAAGGCAGGAAGCCAAAAAGAAGTAAATTAAACTTTAACTTGGGAACATGCAGGATCTGAGACCCACAGCTCAAGGAATGCTTGAGGAATGCTCGAGGCAACTTGACTTGACAATTCCACAGGAGAGCTAGCTACAGGCTATGCCCAAAAGAAGGATAGGGGCCTGTGATTCTAGAGGATCAGAATCAAGCAAGGAGGGTGGACAAGGAGAATTTTTTGAAGACTTGACTCTCTTAGAGGGGAAGATGAAGATTTAGAACAGGCCTGCCTGAGCTAGAAGAACATGGATAACAAAGATGGTTTGGGGGCAGGAGAGAAGGAAATCTGAAGAGGCAACAAAGAGTCTTAACTTGTGTCACAACAGAGCATTTGATGCTGAGTGATTGAATATCTTCCCTTAGAGGAGTTAGTTGGAAACATTCAGGAGAAATTGGGAAGTTTTGTGGGGTTTTTTTTCCTCTAGGGAGGAAAGCTGTGGCTCCTCAGGTGCCATCAGTTAAGAGGAATCATACTAGTAATGATCCAAAGAAGACACAAAGAGCAGTGACTAGTGACTCTCTGCTAAGACGTACTGAGGTGTCTTGTCTGTCAACTTAACACAAACAGAAGAAAGATGTGGGACATATATCTAGTACGTGACAACCTAAGATGTGTCAGACTGGATTAGTATTTCGTTCTTGATGATTACTTTGAGTACAGATGATATTACCAGAAGGACCTCAAAAAGCTTTACTGGCAGTTATGAAGTACTGAGCAAGAAGAGAAACACCACTGTACTGTTGACACTTGAGAAAGGATCTTGAAAAAGGTGCCTTAGAATTGGATTTGGATTTCTGCAGTGTCTGAAAATGTGAGAATGATGGGTTCTCTAGGCTAGATAAGGAGCTCGCCTAAAGTCACTAATAATAGATTTGTTCAGTCTTGTAAATGTAATCAAGAGGACTTTAATGAGATGAGCAGAACCAGGAGAACATTGAACACAGTTACAGCCACATTGTGTGAAGACTGACCTTGATAGACTTAGTTCTCAGCAATGCAAGGATCTAAGACAACTCCCAAAGACTCATGAAGGAAAATGCCATCCACATCCAGAAAAAGAACCATGGAGTCTGAATGCAGATAGAAGCTACTAATTCCTCTCCTTTTCTTTTATTGTTTTGCTTTGTTTCTTCTTTTTCTTTGTTCTTCCCATTAGTTCTGATTCTTTTTTACATCATGACTAATGTGAAAGTATACTTAATATGAATGGGGGGGAAAAAAGAGGACTTTAAAAGAGAGGGATACAAAGATGCCCTTTATCTGCCCAGCCAAATATTAAAGAGAATATTAAGTACAACAAAGGAAGACTATCAGTAGAGAGGATCCTTAATTTACAAAGAGACAATATCAAAAAAAGAAAGCCAACTAAAAAGTCTATTCAAATGGACAAAGTAGGTAGAAACACGGTGAACTAAAAACCTTAACACAACCAAAAAAAAAATCTACTTTAGTAACTCATTGAGGGCAGTGGATAGAGTCCTGGGTCTGAAGTCAGGAAAATTCATTTTCCTGAGTTCAAATCTGGCCTCAGACACTAGCTGGGTGACCCTAAGCAACAACAACAACTAGTATCTTTGCCAAGAAAACCTCAAGTGGGATCATGAAGAGTCAGATGCATCTGAAACAACTGAACAACAACAAAGCTGTCACTGAGACTTAATTAGAAGGGACTCATGATTGGAATATTTGCATCTGCTGTTCTGCCTGATTTCAACTCCATGAAACAAGATGCCCATTCCTCTTTCTTTCACCGTACCTAAGCCAGTTTCCAGCCCTCTGAGACAACTAGCATTAACCCTAAACCTATTTCCTATACCCTTAAGTTAACTTGAAGAAGAATAAGCAGCCTTGGTCAGTAAGCTGCTTCCCTTTTGTCAATATGGTCTAAAGGTTGCAGCCAAATTTAGAAATAATGAATACATGAGTGACTCAGTATATGACAATATTTGACACACACACACACACACACACACACCATGATTTCTGGAGAGTTATTCTTTTTTATGTTTTCCTCAGTTATTCCAAATAATTGAGAATTGATTATAAATGCACAAAGCACATGAGTGAGTTTGATAGTAATGTTCTCTGCATCTATCCAGCTCTTTGTTAACTAGACCAAGCAACATTTCTACATGAACTTTAGTACTTAACTCTAGCACATTATGCTCCTCTCTGTGTCACTGATAACTTTTAAGGAGTTGACTGATTTTTAGGAGAAAAAATGCCTCTGTTAAAAAGATATATATCTTAAGTTTGAATTATTTGACTCTGCTATCTTGAAAATAAATGGCAAAATTACACAGAATGACACAAATCAAATGACATAGTAGACAAATCACCACTGGGGTGGAGGCTGTGCTAGCATTAGATGCAGAACCAGACGCTGTCTGACAATTCCATTGCATATCCCCATATCTGGATAGAGGAGCGCTTTTGGTCAAGAGGGAGTAGGAGTCCTGAGGAGCAATAGTGCTTTTGGTCGCAAGGGATGAGGGACCCTGAGGAGCAGTATTGATTGTAATTCTAAGGGATAAAGAGCCTTTTCTAGGTAAGGACTAGAGAGCAGACCAAGAGAGCAATCACCACATCTCTTCCATATTACACCAAGATGGAATCACCAAAGACTTCTAAATACCCTCTGAAAACAGCAGCAAAAAAGCTGGAGGCAGTACCTCTCTCCCCCTACCATGCCAGGAACAGAGCTTTCCAACTTTAACACAAAGTTCCATAATCAAAGAAATAGCCAAGACATCATATTTCAAGAAATTTTCAAGGAAAACTCCCCAGCATCCTAAGGTAAAATAAAAATGGAAAGAACCCACTGATTACCACCTGAGAGAGATCCCAAAATGAAACTAAATGGCAGGTAATAAAAATGTTCAAAGGACTATATCTTCCAAAAGAGATCTACAAGTTATCAGTTCTGCTGGTGGTTAGGGGAAAAAAATTATTTGCTTCATTCATGTATAGTTAACTCTTACTTATAGCAGAAATAACTGATAAAATGAAAATAATTTATATTTCTTTTTTATGTGTGAAGTCATAAAGTCATGTTCGGACATTTATAGATTTACTTCTGGTGTGTATGGCTTCAACCTATTCTCACCTTTTGCTCTTTACTTGGCAGTTTGGAACCTTGGGGAGGTAAAAGCAAGTAGAATGTGTAGCATGTACTCTGGGATGTCTTTTGCAACCCCCTATTTGCACTGGCAGTCTGAGTCCTCTAAGGACATCTGGCTACTGCTCCCCTCGGAATTCTAGAAGTAACCCTGATGCGTTGAGGGCTACTTTTTAATTCTATTGTTCATAAACCTACACCAATAGCCTCCCATTGATTATTGGTTGATATCAATTAACTATCCAGGCTTGCTTTTAAAACCTGTGTTTACAAGGGCAGAGCCAAGATGGCGGCATAGAAGCAGCAAGGTTTCGCAACTCACACATAGCCACCTCAAATACCCATAAAATATGACTCTAAACAAATTTTAGGTCTCCTAAATCCACACAAAAATACGGAAAAACACACTGCTGAAGGCAGCTTGGCGTGAAGGGCTCATTGCAGCAGGCTGGGAGCAGAAACCAGCCCAGCCTGAAACCCCGGCTTGGCCTCCTTCAAGAAATTCTCAAGGAAAATTGCCCTGATATTTTAGAACCAGAGGGCAAAATAGAATTTGAAAGAATGCACCAATCACCTCCTGAAAAAGATCCCCAAAAGAAAACTCCCAGGAATGTTATAGCCAGGTTCCGGAGTCCCTAGATAAAGGAGAATATATTATAAGCTGCCAATAGGAAGCAATTTGAATACTGTGGAAACACAATTAGGATAACCTCTCTCTCCCCCTCTCCCTCTCCCTCTCTCTCTGTCTCTCTCTTTCTCTCTCTCTCTCTCTTCCCCCTCCCTTCTCTTTTTTGAAGAGTCCTCATGAAATTCATCTTAAATACATGTTAATTTTCTGCAGGGCTCCTTATCAGGTCCCAAAGCTCTCTTTCCTGAGTGCATCTACTTTGTTCTTATTTCCTGAAACAGATCCTGTCAACTATTGCTGTTCCATAGACCCTGCTAAGTCACCCATGCAAAGTCCAAAATCTTTTGCCTCAAAGTTTACAAGGTCTTCCTCTGGTCCGGGAGGTAGGAAAAGAGGAGAAAGAGGTTGTTACATCTCTTCCCCCTCCCTCCACATGATTCCCTGACAGGGGCTTGGCTCAAGCTATTCTCTCTAGGCTGGCTCACTACTGGAGTCTTTAATTCTAAAGTGGCTCTGTGTGTGTGTGTGTGTGTGTGTGTGTGTGTATACAAGCTCCACAGAGTATCACCAACTCTTCAAGCAATCCTAATGCATTTCCTTTGTAGTATAATTTAATTTCATCCAATGACTAGAACTATTTTGATCCTTCTGAATTAAAGACTTTTTGTACCACATAAAGGTTTTTCACCTGATAAGATATCAAAGTAGTGTCTTGCTAGTTACTTAACTTTAGATGGAGTGATGTATTGATTCAGTCAGCCATATCCTTACAAGTCTATTTCTGCTCTGACATTATTTTATATCTGGTGTAATAATTTCTACAATGTGGAAGATAACCTATCATCATATTCCAGAAATATTTAATTTAGTAAGTATGTTAATGTATGTTCTTAAGAACTGGTAGTCATCAACACTCTTCTTCTCACACACACATGAATTTAACCTTTTAATTTTTTTCTGATTACATGTAAAAACAATTTTAACATTCTTTTTTTTTAATTATGAGTTCCAAATTGTTCCCTACCCTCCTTCCTTCCTCCCCTCCCACTAAGAAGGCAAGAGATTTGATATAGGTTTTATATGTGTGTGTGTGTGTGTGTGTGTGTGTGTGTAGTCATGCAAAACATATTTCCATATTAGTCATGTTGTGAAAGAAAATACAGACCCCCACCCAATAAAAACACCAAGAAAAATAACATTTAAAAATAAGTGTGCTTCATTCTTCACTTGGACTCCCCCAGTTCTTTCTCTGAGATGAATAGCATTTTTGTCACAAGTACTTCAGAATTGTCTGGGATCATTGTATGGCTGAGAATAACTACGTTGTTCTCAGTTGATCATCATTCACTATTGCTGTTACTGTTCTCCTGGTTCTGCTTAGTTGACTTTGTATCAGTTCATGTAAGTCTTTCCAGGTTTTTCTGAAAGCATCCTGCTCATCATTTCTTATAGCACAATAGTATTTCATTACAGTCATTTACTACAACACTCATTTTCATTCTCTCTCTCCATACTTTTTCAGAGAATGCCATATAAATTCTAAGGCAGGCATTTACTTTTAACTTGGGAGTGCTGAGCTTAAGTCATACTTTTCTGCCCAATATAAGTGAAAATGATCTTGCTTGTTAGTATGTTGCATCACTGAATATAGCTAAAAGATTCATTCTACTAACCCTTCAAGTTCAAATATATAGAAATGTTAAATCACATCATTTAAAATACTCGTATTCTTTCCAGTTTATCTGCAAAGTTGATCATCTATTTCTTAGAGCAGTGGTTCTCAAGAGGTGTGCCAAGACACTTGTGAAAAGCTTACCTTAAATTGTATGCAACTCACACAGTCATGGGAGATAGGCAAGGAAATGTGGTCACTCTGGTCTGATATGCTAATGACAATAGTCCACTGTCTAGCCAATACTATTTCTCTTTCTCATTGCTTACAAACCATTTCTTTAAGAATTGATAACAAAGGGGCGGCTAGGTGGCACAGTGAATAGAGCACCGGCCCTGTAGTCAGGAGTACCTGAGTTCAAATCCGGCCTCAGACACTTAACACAAAAAACTAGCCGTGTGACCTTGGGCAAGTCACTTAACCCCAACTGCCCTCCAAAAAGCAAAAAAAAAAAAAGAATTGATAACAATAATAGGTAACATTTACATAGTATCTTAAAGTTTTCAAAGCATTTTAAAGTATATGTGTGCATGGGTGTCTAATATTACATTATTTTATAGTATGTCCTGTGATTCTGCCAGCACCTGGAAGGCAAACCCCCTGGACTGTAGTCTGAGCCTTTCTCCCATTCTCTGTGACTTCAAAGATCTCTCTGGAGTTTATCCACACGTTCTTTCTGTGTTCACAGATGAGATTTCACCTCCAGCCTGATGACTTGAACCTGTGGGGAACAGCTATAGATTCTTCTCCTCTATCTTGAGTCTTACTTCCCTATTATTAAACATGGTAGTTTTCTCCTCCCTAAGCCAAAATTCATTCTCCATGATAGACTAACAAAAAACAAAATAAACATGTATTTCCACCCTCTCATCGTCATCGTCTGTTGAAGTTGCCTACCCTGAACTGGTCTCATTTTTGATCCTCCTCTTCCCCCAAACTCAACTTTAAAAAACCCTTTTGATAGCCTGCAGGATTCTTGACCACTGTCCCCAGCAGCTTTAGTTCTCCTAAGCTTTCATTTGGGAAATAATCCTTTCACTATACTCTTCATTAGTCCATCCATTTTTATAGTTTTCAATTTTAATTAAATTTTCCTGGTATAGGAAGGTTTAAAAAGAAAGCACTTCTTCTTACTTAGCCAGACTGAAATAACATGTTTCAAATGCAGAATAGAATAGGTTATAGGTCTGAATTAAGCAAGATTTTTGGATTAGGAAACTAGACACATGCCCCTGCCTCACATTTTCTGTGATATTCTCAGGAAAGCTGATAGAACAATATTTATTGAAATATTATTATCAGAAGAAAGTACTTTTCAAAGCTCAGAAATTTTTGTGTTGTCCTTTCACATTGTTACAGAAAGTCAAAACTTAAATGTAATTATAGTAATCTCTTTTATACTAGAAAATAATGCAAATGACCCAGTGGCTTTGATTTGTTTTTCTAGTATTGTTGATAGATTTGTTCAGATTTGCCAATTGATATACCCCATAAGACCAATGGTATTATTTATAGGATGACTGCCTGGACTTTGTGCTGTTTACTTTACCAAAAATGGAATAATATAAAGCAAAAAGAGTCCTCAAGCAGGGTAGAGACAAGAAGCGCCTCGATATCCTTGTGGATATGGAGATGAAGAGATGTGAAAGATGTAACTACAGTTATGGAGACTTAAAATTTACTGAAGATACACACTGAAGGGGTGACTAATAGATTAATGCTAGCTTTGACAGGATTTTAATGGAGTCTTACGGTGATCTGTTATCATTGACCTTTCTCTGTTCACAATTTTATCAGTAATTTAGAACAAGGTACAAATGTCATGCTTCTTCTACATGTAGCCTTTCCTAATCCCCTGAAGTGCTA
>CM053594.1:319597616-319619285 GCA_028646575.1 Pseudocheirus occidentalis
GGCAATGTGGTATAGAAATCTATCTTGCCCTACAAGAAAGTAAGGAGGAAGGGGAAAGGGTGTGTGTGACAGAAGGGAGGGCAGACTGGGGAAGGGATAATCAGAATTCATGCTATCTTGGGGTGGGGGAGGGGGAGAGATGGGAAAAAAATGGGAACTCAAAATCTTGTGGAAATCAATGTTGAAAACTAAAAACACATTAATAAGTAAAAAAATAAAGTCAGATAAAGAACTTTTGAGTATAAATACAGCACGATTTTACAAGTGAGATTTTTTTAACTTTTAGCTTACTGTTACTCTTAAAAAGTTTTTTTAAAAAGGTGTATATATATATATATATATATGTATATATATATATAGCCAATTAAGTACATATGTTATTCCTTCCTTAAGCCAATTCAAAGAGAGTAAGTTTCACTTATTTGCTCTTAACTCCTCCCTCTTCCCCTCCATCTTTCTTTCTGCTTGTGTCTCCAGCACCTGGCTTAGTGCTTGATGCACTTGGAAAATACTTGTTATTTGATTGATTAATAGATTGATGTGTCTAGACAACAGTTCATTTAGAAAGTGTGTGAATCAGAGAACCACAGTCTAAATCCAGGCTCTGCCATTTACTGCCTATATGACTCCAAGGTCCTTTAACCTCTCTGGGTTGGATTTGGGGAACACAGAGACCAAAAGTGAAATGTCCCTACTTTCACAGAGATACATTCTATTGAATGGACATGTTTAATTATATCCACAGTAATTTAGGGCGAGGGAGACACCCCCAGCTGAGGAGATCAAGAAACACCTCACAGAGGAGGTGGTGCTCAAATTGAGTTTTGAAGGAACAGAGTTTCTAAGAGGTGGACCTGAAGACAGAGTGCCTTCTAGGAATGGAGTTCAGCACTGGCAAACATTTGGAGGTGGGAGGTAGACTGTCTTCAGTTCATCCTGCTAGCCTGTGCGCATCATTTCCTTCTCAGCTGCCCCAGTACCACTACAAGCTGTGAACCCAAACAGCAGGGTACAGGTTTCACATTTTGACTAAGATGTAAAAATGTGGCTACAGTCCTACTGTGTATTGTATATAGAGGATGAAAATAAGTATAGTGTTTTGTGTTGATTCCTAATGCAGTTTGGTGTCCCAGTCCTTTCTGGACTGGGATCCCAGTCCTTGGATTCCTTAAGACTGTTTTGTTAAGTAAGACTTTCATGATATAATATTGTAGTTATAAATGGTCTAGTGGAAAGAGCACTTGATTGGCCATCCAGATGCCTAGATTCTGGTCTCTGTCCACCACTGATCATGTGACCTCTGAGTCATTCACGTAAACCTCAATAGACGTCAGTCTCTAAGAATCCTTTCACTTCTGATACTTTATAATTCTTTCAACTGCTGTAAAAAGTTTTGATAATTTTTATAAAAGAGAGTATCAAATTCTTACAATCAGTACTAGAGAAAAACATTGTAAACAGTGGTCAAAAGGAAATGTCCAGGAGGTTTTACCTAACAAATTACATTCTCATAGTCAAAACTTAGATATGTAAAGAGTCATCAGAATGTTGTTATAAGCATGCTGAAAACTTTTTTTTCTGGCCTCTTTTACGTAAGATAATTTATTCCATTCTCTCTCTCCCTTTCTCCTTCTCCCAATATATTCTTCTCTTTCCCCTTAATTTTATTTTTTAGATATCATCCCTTCATATTCAACTCATCCTGGGCCCTCTATCTGTGTGTGTCTCTTTCTCTCTCTCTGTCTCTCTCTGTCTCTCTGTCTCTGTCTCTCTCTGTCTCTCTCTCTGTGTATATAGATATAGATATATATAATATGTATGTGTGCATGTATGTATATTCCCTCCAACTATCGTTATACTGAGAAAAGTCTTATCAGTCACAAATATCATCTTTCCATATAAGAATGTGAACAGTTCAACTTTAATAAGTTCATTATGATTTCTCTTTCCTATGTACCTTTTCATGCATCTCTTGATTCTTGTATTTGAAAGTCAGATTTTCTGTTCAGCTCTGATCTTTTCATCAAGAATGCTTGAAAGTCCTCTATTTCATTGAATGTTTATTTTTCCCCTGAAGTATATTATACTCATTTTTGCTGGGTAGGTGATTCTTGGTTTAAATCTTAGCTCCCTTGACCTCCAGAATATCATATTCCAAGCCCTCTGCTCCCTTAATGTAGAAGCTGCTAGCTCTTGTGTTATCCTGATTGTGTTTCCACAATATTCAAATTGTTTCTTTCTGGCAGATTTCAATATTCCTAGGAGTTTTCCTTTTGGGATCTCTTTCAAGAGGCAGTCAGTGAATTCTTTCCATTTCTATTTTACCCTCTTCTTGTAGAATATCAGGGTAGTTTTCCTTGATAATTTCCTGAAAGATGGTGTCTAGGCTCTTTTGTTGATCATGACTTTCAGGTAGTTCATTAATTTTAAATGATTTCTCCTGGATCTATTTTCCAGGTCAGTGGTTTTTCCAGTGAGATATTTCATGTTGTCTTCTATTTTTTCATTCTTGTGGTTCTGTTTTACAATTTCTTAATTCTCACAAAGTTTCCATTTGCTCCACTCTAATTTTGAAGGAATTATTTTCTTCATTGAGGTTTTGGACTTCCATTTCTGTTTGGGCAATCCTTCTTTTTAAGGCATTCTTCTCCTCATCAACTTTTTGGACCTCTTTTGCCATTTGGGTTAGTCAGTTTTTTAAAGTGCTGTTTTCTTTAGTATTTGGGAGTGGGGGTCTCCTTCAGCAAGGTGTTGACTCATTTTTTCATAATTTCCTTGCACCAGTTTCATTTCTCTTTCCAATTTTTCCTCTACTTTTCTTACTGGATTTTCAAAATCTTTTTTGAACTCTTTCATGGCCTGGAACCAATTTATATTTTTCTTGGAGGCTATTGATATAGGAACTTTCTTTTTGTTGTCTCCTGGTTATATGTTTTGACCTTCTTTGTCACCAATGTAATATTCTGTAGTCTGAGTCTTTTAACACTATATGCCCATTTTCCCAGCCAAATACTTGACTTTCTAACTCTTTGTCAAGGTAGGACTCTGCTTCCAGTGGGGGTGGAGTGGGGATGGGTGTACTATCCCAAGCTTCAAGGGTTTTATGCAGCTGTTTTCAGAGATACTTCTAGCGATGTATACATTTTCAGCCCTTCTAAGGTGGTATGATCAAAGAGAGGTGTTTACTCCTTTCCTGACCAGTGCTCTAATCTGTGAGCGACCACAAGCACTCTTTTCTGCCTCAGAACTGTGAGGAGGATTCCCTCTTCACTGCAGCCACAAGCTCTGCCAGACCAGCCCTCCTCCTCACCCCAAGACCACCACCTTTGAATGCGACCCAGATCCAAGCAGAGCAAAGGCAGAGAATCCTGACTCAGCTCCAGCAAAGAGATCCCTGCAGTCCCCCTCTGATCAGCTGCTCAATCCCCGCACCATCTATGGGCAGGGAGCTCTGGAAGCAGCCATCACTGGCACCACTTGTGCCACCTGGGGCTGGACCGCACTTCTCTCACACCCAGGTCTGACAGAGTTTTCCCACTGACCTCCTGTGGTGTCTTTGGCATTTGTGGGCTGAAAAGTCTGGAAACCACCACAGCCACCAGTGATTCAGTCCCCTGAGGCCTGCTCTGCCCCATCTATGCTGGCATGCATGCAGGACTGTGCTCCCCTCCCAGCCCTGTATGATAGACCCTTCCTGTCGACCTTCCAAGCTGTTTTGGGCTGGAGATTTGTTTCACTCTGTCATTTTATGGGTTCTGCGTCTCTAGAATTTGTTTAGAGTCTTTTTTTACAAGTATTTGGAGGAGTTTGGGAGAGAACTCAAGCAAGTCCCTGCTTTTACTCTTGCCATCTTGGCTCCACCCCCTGGAATATGCTGATTTTATTAATTTTTTAACTCATTTGATTTGAATGTGGGAAGTTGTAGTGTCTGTGCTTTTATTTATGCTTCATAAATTATAAGAGGTTAGAAACCCTCTTTCAGTTATAATTAGAGCTTTTACACAGTTATTGTCAGTGTTTTCCATGCATAATTTTGATCTTAATTTTGTTGCTGCCTGCAAAAGATCCAGTAAAACCTCTGTATACCAGATTAGGGCTGGGCAACTGGAGGGTGTAGGAATGTATTTTTCAAAGCCAATGAGATTGTAAAACACTTCAATTTAAAAGTATCCCAAATTCTAAAGTAAAATATGTATCTTGACATAAACATATTTTAATTTGATCTGTTCTGACTTTTGTGCTTCACTTTCTTCTTTGGTTTCTGTACCCTACACATTTGACTGCAGGGAACACATTTAATCAGTAAGAAATCAAGTAGCTGAATTAACCTTTCTAAGATACAGTTCTGATTACGTCTGTCCCTCAGCTTAACAATTAGCAGTGGTTCTCCTTTGCGCAGCAGCTCAGGTTCAAATGCTTTGTCCTTCCTCAAATTCAAGACTCTCCACAGCCTGACTTCAGTTTCCCTTTCTAGCTTTATCTTACACAATTCAGCAGTATTCCTAGAACTCATGTTTTCCTGTTTCTGAGTTGCTCACACCATCCACCTGAGCCTTTCATTTCCTTCTTCAACATCGCTGCCTCTTAAAGTCCTACCCATTCTTCAAAGCTCAGCTCAAATACCATGTTTTCTATGAAAGCCTTTACTGATCCCCATACTTTAAGCAATCCAAAATGACCCTTCCTCTTAACTCAGGGTGTTTGTTCCTCTCTAAGTACCTGTTACACTTTGGGTCATGTTTATTTCTGTCTTTATCTTTATCTCTCTTACCAGATCACGAATCCATTTTCATCTGAAACTGATCCTTTTCGTTTTTATACCTTGCTTTTCCTCTCCCCTCAGAGTCTGGCACATAGTGGTTTGTGCAGAGTGGGTCCTCAAAATGTTACCTTCAGAATATTTCAAACCACTTACTAATCTCTTATTTTGTTACCTTTGCAGAGATTATAAGTTACTGTGGCAGGAAAAAAATCAACTTTGTGTGGGTAATACTGGTGATGAACCTATCCAAAAATGGCTAGGCATGTTCAAGGAGTAGATGAAACACCGTCAAAAAGCTTACATCAGGAAAAGGCAAAAACTAGCAGACCTAAAAGAGCAAAGAGTTAAACATATTATGCTGATTCTGGCTATAAGGGCAACAGTGATTCCAAGAAAGACAAGACCGATGTTGGCCAAAAAAAAGTGAAATCAGAGTTAGTCTTTTGAGTGAATCAAACTCTGCTAAATGGTAAGGATATCAGTGAATGGTGCTACCATTCAAACTGTTTTTAATAATGAGATTTTTTTTATATAAAGCAAGTCTAAGAAAGAACCTACAGTCTTACAATTTATCTTCCTCTTTCAGATGTTTTCCCCTTTCTTTTTCAATTATTACAATATTAAAAGATGCCTCCACTTCATTGCCTCATAGTGATTATGTCGCCTTGGAACCCTGGCTGGTCAGAGGCTGTGCTGACATACAGGGTGCCAATTCTGACAGGTCATGCCAGGCTAGGCAGGCTCAGAGGACAGACTCAGTCTAAGCACCAGCCTCGCCATTTTTAGATAGGCTCATCATGGGTATTGACCACACAGAGATGATTTTTTTTCTGTTGCAATGACTTATAAAGGTAGACTCAGCTAAGGAAGTAAAATAAGCGAAATAAGAGCCTTGAAATATTTTAAAGGTAATACATGTATTCCTCTCCACTCTTTCCCATTAGTAGTGATCTTCCTGTTCCAATCTGTTTCACTCAACCCTTGTGGGAGACCTCAAGAATTAGATAAGACTCTTTGATGAGGTTATTCAAAACCCTGTGATACTTGGAAAAGTGATGCCTTGCTTCTGAGTCCATTTCTGAGACTTTAGGCTGTCTGGGAGTTTGCAGTCCCCAACACTCCCCCTAACAAAGAGAGTCTTTAGGAATCTGGTGTACTTTTTGACATTATGATATACTCACTTCTGAGTGGAAGGTTGAGAATATGAAGATTATAGGGGATAGGGTCTGGACCTATGATGTTATTGCTGGATAGAACTCCAGGGTGAAGAAATTCCTTCTCGAGTGCCAGCCAACGCCTTCTTTTTAATTTATAGATTTAGAGAGCTGCCTGGACCACTCAGAAGGTAAAATGACTTACCCAGAGTCAGTCATTCAGGATGTGCAGAGGCATTATGTGAACTGATTTCTTCCTGAGCTTGCGTCTGGTTCTCCCTTCTACCTGCCATGCTGTCTCTGAGCATTTGCGCCTATGATACCCATTTTTATTGTGCTCAGTTTGAAAGATGTATGGAAGTTGTTTTTTTTATCTTTAGTAAAAAAAAAAAAGATCATATGAACTGGTCACTATTACAAGTAGTCCTTAATATTTTCAGATATAAAATATTGATATGTATCTCTGGGTCTCAAAAGAGTTGATTGCGATCATTAGACTAAATTTTAGATCACCCATTTCAAGCTCCATATGGGTAGTATTGGGTTATTGGTACATACAAGACTATAAACTACCAGATCTTTATGTATGAGAACAAGTCAGTCTGCATGTGTATCCTCCTAGGAGATTGTAAAATGTGGGCATGCTTTCAGTTCACTGTGTCTGTGATGTATAAAGGCTCACAGAGCAGAAGTTTATTATTATGAAAATCACAAGAACGATTTAGTTTTGGCTTTTTAAAGTGAAGTGACCCAAACATGTTGAAAGATAAACACATGAAGCCATTTTAATTATGCTTTTATTTTTATTAAGGAAAATATTAAATATTATTGCAGAGTAACCATCCATACCAAGCATTATGATATTAAAACTGAAGTAGTCCTGTAAGCCGATAGCCCCCACTTTCCTCTGGGCTTAGGTTTGTTATTAATCAAAATATTGGACGTGTTTAGTGCAGCCATGTATGAAACAAACAGTTGAAAAAGAAGGCTACTTTAATTTAGGGGTTTGTATTTTGTACAAGTAGTATAAGAAAATCTTTTTCCCCTTGTGGACCTTGTGCTGCTGTTGGCGTTTCTAGATTTCTTGTTTTGTTCAGGAGCCAGCCAAATCCAACAGATGTGAGATACTATGCCATATTTTGGGGAGTGTCTAGTTTTACATTTAATTGGTACACTCAACATTTTTTAACATGTCAATTCCCTGGTGTAAATTAATATAATAGTGAAGCTTTTTGTGCTTTTGAGGAAACTGGGAGAGAGATTTTAAGTACTGGGGAAATTAAAAAAAATTAATGGTATATTGATTGTCTCCCTTTAATCCCCAAAGTACCATTAAATTATATGAAGAAGGTAAACAATGCAAGGTTTTCTTTATTTTGGGCAACCAGTGATACATTCTAAAGAGGCAGGTTATAGCAGCTGTTTCCTTCAGAGTGGCATGATGGCTAAAGCATTCTCTAAAGTTGCCACAATCTCTCAACACCTTTGTCATAAATGTGAGATTACTATAGAGGAACTATGGCAGGTATTTTTATAAAATGTGTCAAGCATCTGTTAGAGGACACCCTCTCTTCTTGCCCCACCCCTACACACCCTCTCTGCTTTTGTAGGCATGATTCTGCCCAGAAGGAGCTGGGTTCACCTAGGCTGAATGCAGGAGCTTACTCTGGAACTTACCTACCAAAGCATGGGGCAAGCTGAGTCAGGGAAGTAATGTTGATTTGTCATGTGGAAGTGTGGCCAAAGTGGAGGGCCAGGATTGTGGCTGAGTTCATCAGAGCAATTTGAATAGGAGCTCAATTAGGTATAGTGAAAGGTGATACCAAGGAAATGTGAGTCAGCCAAAGCCAAGACAAGAACAGGTCTAAGTCCAAGGACTTTCACATGGCTCTGGTGTGGGAAGGGTGTGGGGGGAATGGGGAGGATATAGAGGAGGAGCCAAGTGGACTGCTGGATGCAGGAAAATTCACAGGTGGAAACTGAGACTAATTGACTGGAAAGACAGACTGAGGCATTATTGAACTTTTGTCACAGTCTAAGAAGCTCTTGCTTCAAGACAGGAGCCGAGGGGAGATGGAAACTAACAGTCAGGACCTGTCTCAAAAGATGATGTGTTGACGGAAAACCTCCATGATGTATTGCCTTTTAAAGAGTGTCTCAAGGCCTTATATGTAGCCACACCCTGGGAGAAAGCAGTTTGCCTTGAACTTAAAGGGACTCCAAAAGGCTCGGCAGGGCTTTGGCTTTATTTCTTTTATCTCATATTCTTGAAGTCCAACTCGGACTTTACCTACCCATATCAATGCAAAGCTTATTATGACCCTTAACCAAGGTCCTCTCCTCAACCTTGGTTTTGGCACAGATTTCCTTGGTGTGGTGTTAGTACCAAGGTAGACCTAACCTTTCAGGGCCTTTACAGTCAAGATTTATATCTGAGGTCAGGGCTGGAGGGCCACTGATAAAGTACTGGCCATCCCTGTGACCTGAAAACTTCACATCAAAAGGATGGGACACTTACCAAGAATTTCTGAGAAATTGTTTCATGGGAAAACATAGACAAAAGTTGCCTGCTTCTTCAGCAGGCAAAGATGGATTGGGATCTGCATTATTAGAAGAAACATACACATCAGTGAAGATCCTTTTGAATATACTGAGAAGCAAATACAGGGTATGGGAAGTGCAGAGCAGTGACCTGTAAGAAGCTAGCATCTTCACAAATAAATGAATCTGAAAAACAAGCAAATCTCAACTGTGAACGAATGAGTGAAAAACATGTCTTCATTGCTTATCATGTATAAAGCACTGGAAAGAAATTAAAAAGCAAGAAGAAAGACTACTCTCAAGGAACTCATTCTGATATGGGAAACAATACATAGGTGGTCTCAGCTACATGCTGGAATAAAGGTCCTGTGGTTCTTGAGGCATGCTGACAAAGCAGATGTTAATGCATTTTCTTTGATGTCATTTCCATCAATAAAACCATATCTATTTCTGACATTGAGCCCTTTGACAATATCCTGAACTTTGATGATAAGAACTTCTCTCTAGTCTTCAGCAATGTGACTTCTAGGGAGATGAGGCTGCATTACCTGTAGATATTGTTGCTAGGACTCATAGTAGGTGCTTAATGTTTATTGAATTGAATTACCAAATCTCCACAAGGGTTGCTCTCTTGGATAGCAGCTGTGGCAGCAGGGTTGGTGGTTGAGGGGAGATAGAGGAGGTATACTATTCCTGGGGTTCTTGGGCTTATCTACCCATCATTGGTAGTAGGTCAATATTTATTGGTGGGGGTGGTGGCTAGGATGTCAAGACATAATAAGCATCATGACTATTTCCAGATAAAGTTGTTTTCTGTGATGTCAGCAGTATTATCAGCAACACAGCCTCAATGATCTCTTTTCTTTGGGAGGTAAAGGGTGGGGTTAATATATAATACAATATAATATATAATATAAACTCTGTCTGAAAAGTCACAAAGTGAGTGATGAGTAGTAATCTTACAGGCAGCTTTGAAAATATAAGGTTAGGAAAAAAAAGAAAGAAAATATAAGGTTAGAGCACCTCTATCCCAGCTTCTTTAGTCATGTAAAAGTATAGGTAAAAAACCATCATTTAAGTAACCAATGAAAACATCTTAAAAGTTCTACATTTGGTAGTGTTTGTTTGCCCTCAAATTTGGTCCCTTGGGCTGGGCATGGCAGCTCACACCTGTAATTCCTGCTCCCAAAGAGGCTAAAGCTAACAAACCTCTGAAGCACAGAAGTTGTAAGCTGCTCTGGACTGATCAGTTAGGTGTCTGTCCTATCTGATATCAGAGTAATGAGCCCCCGGGAGCCACCAGGCTGTCTACAGAGGAATGACCTTAACCAAGTCAGAAACAGAATGGCCAAAGCTCCTGTGCCAGTCAGCAGTGTGATCAGCCTATGAGTGGTCACTGCACTTCTTGATTACGCAAAATAGGGGAGATTTAATATTCCCCCAAATATATCTTTTTTTGGTCCTTTGACTTCTTCCCTATTGTTTCCAGAGCACTGACACTTCCTAATGGGAGCCAACTGAGCCCTTGCAGACTTTCCCACTGCTAAGTATAGCCAGCTTATAAGTACTTCTAACTCAAGCACGTGTTGATACCTTAAGCCAGTTAGAATTTGATAAAGTAGAAAAATATCAGGATTGTTTAATTTGCTTTAATTGATGCGTAGAAGAGGAAATCATCCCAGACAGCATTGCCAGAACATCTCCTTTTACATGAGAAAAATCCATTTTCCCTTAAAAGGAAGTCATCATAAAGCCAGTGTTGCCCAGTTCTTAAATTTGGGCATTAGTTTTGAATTTTTATAGTACATTCCCTACCTCTGACCCAATTAACTATTGAAAGAGAAGGCCCTGATGTAGACAGTCTACATGTGCCTGCTTGAATGCAACCTTTAAAGGAAGTTCTCAAAACAGGACAGTGGATGGTTTTATTTCCACGATAGGAGGGCTTTGTTTTGTTTTGTTTTTCCAGCAGGGAAGGTGCCTCAAATGAAAACTAAGGCAAAGGCGGGGGGGTCACTGCTAGAAACAAAAACCAGGGGAACAAACTCCAGACATATTTTTTAAATTTAAGTGTTTTCAGAGAAGTCAGTTGCCATGTGGTGTAAAGCACCAGTAAACAATAAGCCCATCTTTGTGTTCTGTGCCAGTATAGTTGCAATGTGTAATGCCAAGGATGGTGCAGTGTAGAATTTCAGACTTCAGTTCTGTCACGCCAAAGTCGCTAAACCATCTCTCTCTCTCTCTCTCTCTCTCTCTCTCTCTCTCTCTCTCTCTCTCTCTCTCTCTCTCTCTCTCTCTCTCTCTCTCTTTCTCTTTCTCTCTCTCTCCCTCTCCCCCCTCTCTCTCTCTTCTCTCCTCTCTCTTCTCTTCTCTCTTTTCTCTCTCTCTCTTTTTCTCTCTCTTTCTCTGTCTCTCTGTCTGTCTCTCTCTGTCTCTGTCTCTTCCCCTCTCTCTTTCTCTGTCTCTCTGTCTCTGTCTCTCTCTGTCTCTCTCTTTCTTTCTCTCTCTCTGTCTCTCTCTCTCTGTCTCTGTCTCTGTCTCTCTCTGTCTCTCTGTCTCTCTGTCTCTCTGTCTCTCTCTCTCTCTCTCTCTCTCTCTCTGTCTCTCTCTCTCTCTCTCTCTCTCTCTCTCTCTCTGTCTCTCTCTCTCTCTGCAGGATGTCCCATGTGCTTCAGTTTGAGGATAAAAGCAGGAAGGTGAAAGACGCAAGCATGCAGGATGAAGACACTTTTGAAATCTACGATCCCCGGAATCCAGTGAATAAAAGAAGGAGAGAAGAAAGCAAAAAGATCATGCGGGAGAAAAAAGAAAGAAGATGAAATGAGCACTGCTCACCAAAGCTTGGAAAAGTGATGGCGGTCTGAACGGCCTTATAAAAAGCCGTTGTTCCTGAAAGCATCACTAACGGGTGTGAAAAGTCTTTTATGAACCTGTTGTCTGGTTTTGAAAGACAATTATCTTTTTTATGAATTGCGCAATGAAGTAAGTAAATGATTTGGACAATGCTGAGTAGTCCAAGTTTTCCAGGATGTTTTTTCTAACTTAGCATTTTGTATTACTGATTCTGAATCAAAATGGTTTTTATTCCTGTCTGCACGTTGCACCGACTGAGTTTTGTCTTTTTGACCCCAAAAGTTGAAAGTTTCTTAAGAGATACCCACAGAAATAAAATCCAAAGAAAGCCTTCCTGAATGTCTGTTGCTGCATACGCTGATTTTTGTGAGCTGTTTAAAGCTAAGGAGATGATTGGATGTAATGATAGAGGAGTTTAGTTCAGCACATACATGTGGGAGCGTTACGGCACTAATGACCTTTAGTAGCACTGTCTTAAACCCTCAAAAACAGATGTGCCGTTTGAGAAGGTCCGCACTGACTGCGTGACCAGTTGGTTCCAATTCTGTCAAAACTTGAAAACTCATTTGAAGTTGGGGTTAAGTTCCTTTCACTGTTCAAACTGTACTTGTGTAAAAATCCTTGGAAGTAAGATAGGAGCAGCATGTTTAGGCCACGATGAGTTTTCTTTAGAACGCCTTTTGATCTTCTAGTTTGAATGGGAGTAATGACCTAAAAAAAATTAGAACATTGTGGATTATTTTAAAAAGCAGTTTCAAGGAGAAAAATGAGAATTATTATATCAGGAAATTCTCCCTTGAATTTTGTAAGTAAAACTAATTTTAGTTTTACTTAAGGTTTATTTTTCTTTTTTTTTTCTTTTTGGTCCAGAGGTTTAATATTCTGTAGTACCAGACTAAAAAGCTTCTTCTGATTATATTACTTGCATGTCTATGATATTCTTGGTGTTCTAGAGAAAACGGGAGGAGACTACTAAGATTTTTTTTTCTGGCAGCTAAACCATCATTTTGCTTGCTAAAAGCAGTTAACGTTAAGCACTGCACCATGCTTTCTCCCCTTCTCAATAGGTGTTTGGAGTCCATGCAGCTCTAGCTAGAATTTCTAAGGATGCTATTAAAATGTATGGCATGCCACACAGCCCATTAGCGTGTGTCCTGTAGACTGCACCTACAGTGACACACTCTGCTGCCTCTAAAAATGGCACTCCCATGGGCCAAGGTCATTCCAGAGTGTGAGAAGATGAGTGGTTTGGCTGCTATTGTTTTTAGAGTTCAGTAAGGTATGATGTCCTTATCCAACTGCCACTACCAAGTTTCCTGATAAGGCCTGATGTGTGAGGTACATAAACCTGTCTCGCTATATTAATGTGGTCTGTGTGGCAAAGGTTAGATGAATGCAAAATGCTGCTGAAATGTGCTTTGTAATCTCTGAGATAACGAGAAAGAAAATGGAGGTGTGAAGTGAGGTTCTGTAGAAACTTGTTGCTGTTCTTGTCTGGGTCAAAGCAACTCTTACATTGGGCGTGTGGAGAAGTTAAGAGGGGTCGCATTCTCAAAACACTGTCATTCATAAAAAAGCAAGTCTGTGGTTTCTGTTCTTTGAATCTGTTCCCATGCCTGCCTGACTTTATCTGTTGGTGCCATTTCTGCTTACTAGAAAGCAGGGGATGCTTTTCCTCTCTTGAGCACGTACTCCATCTCCTTGATTCCTTTTTTAGCTGCTTTAATAAAGCAGAGGCCTGGAACAACTTAAATTTTTGAAGAATATTTTCAAATAAGTGCTTGTTGGGATCACCAAAAAAGTGTTGAGACAGAGTTAAGTCCATGACAGTTTCTGTGTATGAAGTGTAAGAAAGTTCCACAAAGATTCTTTAGATAATGATTTCAGTCCTCAGTATTTTATCATACTGTGGAAAACATTCCAGAGAGTATTTGGAATGGTTGTATTCTAATGTTGTTTATCTGTTTAGTTTGCATTTGACGTTTCATTTTTTTAAATAAATGTACTGGTAATCACAATTTTTCACTTAATTATTGAATCCTACAGTTCACTTGTAAGATCCATTTATAGCTCCATTTTTGTAACTATTTTGAATGCTTATAGAATGTATTTTGTTGGCACTAAAGATGTATGCCATCAACTTGTGAAAAGATTTTAGAGAACTTAACCTCCTGCCAGCATCACATACCTAATGAGATAAATCACCTTGCTACATATTTGTTATAAGTAATTATTCTTAAGTCTTCTCGTATTTTAGGAATGACTTGGACTAGCCCCCAGCAACAACCTCTCTGCCTTTTTGTAGCCAGTTCAGCATATCCAGTCCTCTGCTGATTTCATTTTCCTAAGCTCTTTGGCTCATCTGTTTGTTTCTGCTTTTTCTTTTTGCTATAATTCATCATCAATCCCTGCTGCAAGATGCAACTAGACCTCACAGGGAAGAGGGACTTACAAATGTAAATTCCATTTCCTTTGGTTACTGCCTTTAAATAACCAAGTGCAAAATATATCTGAGCAAAGAAAGAAGAGGGGAGAGAGAGAGATTCTTACCTGGATTGAAGACTGGAAGACAGTCTTCTCTCTAGGTAATTAAATGCAGACAGCAGTCTGGTCTCTCTCTTCCACATCTGCTCGATATTATTCCTTTAACTTTTTTTTTCCTTTTAGATTAGATCATGGTATTAACTCATTTACCTGATCCACAGAAACATCTTTTTGAAAGCCACCTTCTTAACGACAGCCAAACGATGGTCCTCTAAGTCTTTGCACAAATGGATTGGCTCATTTTCACTGTTTGATGAACAACAGTCATTTCAAACTTTCCATGTAACCTTCTGGCCTTTTACTAATGTTTAGGATAATCTTAGAATTGAGAATCTTTACCAAAAATCACCATACTTTTTTCACAGTTAATAAGGTTGTTTGTTGTAAGTACTCAAAATGTCGGTCATAAAATAATTTTATTTGAAAAACTTTATGTGGTGAGTAAATGGTTATTTTAATACTAAATGATTGGACTGAATGAAGACAAACATATAAGCAGTCTAACAAATGATAGATTTTTATGTCTATGTCTACTAGTATTCCACCCAGTTGTTGGGAAAGTAATTAGATAAGGAACATCGGGATCTTTCAATTTATATATTTATGTCCTGGTGTGATATAGTACTATCAATTGATAACAAGCATTTATTGAATACCTGCCTTGTACAAGGAACTGTCCTCAGTGCCAGGGATACAAAGACAAAAGTGAGAGACTCATTGCCTTCAAGTAGTTGACAATGGAGTAGCCATTGGAGTAGCTACTATGGAGTAGCCATAGTAGCCAATGGAGAAGGCAATATAGACATACATATACACACACACACACACACACACACACACACACACACACACACACACATATATATATATATATATGTGTGTGTGTGTGTGTGTGTATACATATACATGCACACACATATATATAATTACAAAATAGTTAAGAGATCATTTGTGGGGTGAGGAACAAGCAGCTAGGAGTATGTGGAAAGGTTTCACGTAGATGGCAGCTCTTGATCTGAGTGCTCTGAAAGAAGCTAAGTCCAAAAAGGAGAGGTGAGAAGGGAGTGCATTCCAGGCATGTGGGAAGGATGATACAGAAGTGTGGAGACTGGAGGTGGAATGTCTTGTATGAGGAGCAGTGAGAAGTTCAGGTCGGCCAGACCATAACATACTTAATGTGTAATAAAGTTAGAGCAATAGACTGTATAAAAGACTTTCAGTGCCAAACAGAAAAGTTTATATTTCATCTTTGAAGACATCCAGGACCTATAAACTTTATTGTATGTCTTGATAACTGTATGCCAGTATATTTGATTTCCTTTGTTATCCTATGTATTTTATTTTATGCACTTAAAACTATTATTCTAGAAGGCTTCATAGGCTTCACCAGATGGCCAAAGGAGTTAATTTAAAAAATCAGAACCACTGTTTGAAGTAATGGAGAACCACTAAGTTTGCAGAAAAAGTGAATGAAGCGGTAATACCTGCATTTTGGGAAAACCTGGGTGGCAGTGGTGTGGAGAATGGATTGGAGCGGAGAAAGGCAAGGTAGGTAGGCCAAAAAGGAGACTATAGCAGTGGTCGAGGTAAAAGGCAATGTATTCCTAAACTATGAGTCTAGCTTTGTTTAGTGGAAGAAAGGGGATGGATGTAAGAGGTAACCAACAGGCTGCAAACCCATCAGTGAGTTAAGGATATGTCTACTCCAAGCACATAAAGACTTGCCCTTGTGGAATGGGCAGGTGAGAACAATTTATTCCAAGGCTATGAAAGTGGCTGAAGCACCCACTATGGAGGGCTTAGTGTCAAACATGAAAGACAGCAAGGTCATCCACTGCATCCCTGGGCTATCGCCAGTCATCTTGACTTTTGTCTCACCACTGGACTTGAGTGACTGTGGAAGAGAGAGTGAAGCCAACAACTTTGTACATGTAAGTCTGCCTCAGTTAAAGTCAATTCTCTTGTAAGTCAAGACATTACCACATGATGTTATTGGCCCTCTTCAAAAATGAAGGATTGGCAACAATAGAGGACAAGCTCTGTTAAGTCCTACCAAGCTGGAAAGACTTTGAATATGGTCCTGGTAATGGCCACATATCCATATCATCTGAAGACCTGCCTACCTGTATTAAAAAGGTTCATAGGTAGTTTGGCTACAGGGTGGCAAATATTATTTCAGCCACAGCAACTTTTGAAGACTACGTCCTAGAATGGTTACACTGTCCTCACTGAGGCCCAGAGCGGTTAAGTGACTTCTTAGTCACATAGCAAATGATTATGAAAGACAGAACGAGAACCCATATACTTTCTCCCCTTCTTTATCTGTGCACTTCAATTTAATATCTGTGCTTTCATTTTCTACTCTGCTAAATGGGAATAGTAATATCTATCCTACCTGTCGCCCTCTGCCAGAAGAAGGGCCAGTGGTGACTGGCAATTCTCTAAGCAAGGAAAAAGTAATCCTTGCCCGGTGCCAAGCAGGCAGAATTGGCGTCACATGAGAACTGAGAATCCAGGGTGGGTTAGCACCTGAGTATCCACAGATCCCTGAAATCCTAGAACTGAACTGTGAGAATCAAAGAAGCAGGTATTCAAAGCCAAAAGATCAGGAAGTCAAAATGTGTGGAGGACCAGGAAGTTAACCACGTGTATAGTTCAGTTCAAGCTTGTTCCCAATACTTGTTCCCTCCATTCTACTCAACACTAGCAGCTCAAGGGGTCACAAGTGGGATCTGCCATACCTCATTTAGCTGCCCAAGTTAGGCTGTGAGGATGCATGCTCTCTTCCTTCCAAGGGCCAGGTGAAATAAATATGAACAAGCACCACAGGTGTGAATTTGTTAATAGTATTATACTAGCATCTGATCTCTGCCCTCTAGGTACTTACAGGAACAGTACGTGTGAAAGAAAAGCATAGAAATATAAGAAGAACCTCATTTAAAAGTGTAAAAATAGTAAAACTGTAAATAATTACATGAATAAAGTTGAGTGAGTGCCAAAGCAGAAGAGATGCTCAGAACTGCATAATGTTTGTCTAGGATTGGGGAATTCTGAACAGAAAGTAAAAGGGATGGAAGGACATAGTATGAAATAAAGGCAGAGAGAGGCTTCTCCAGGTGGGGAGAATGCTGTGCGTCAAGACCAGCTATGAAGTCATATGCGGAAGATAGTAAAGCTGTGTCTACACAATGCCAAAACATCTGGTCGATTCAGTCTTTTTTTTTTTTTAATTTAGTCAGTGTAGTAAAATATTCAGCCAATCCAGATGTTTGGCCTCATGTAGACAAAACATCTAGATGATTAACTGAATATTTGACTGAATTGACCAGATGCCACAGCATCATGTAGACATGGTTTGAGTAGGTGTGATTGGCTAGAGCAATATCCAGCTGGGAAGAGAAATAGATAGGATAGGCAATGTGTGTGTGTGGAGGGAGGAGGGCCCATGGAGTGAACCTTGAAGTACATGCTAAGAAACAAGTCCTCTTGCAAGAGGCCAGTTGGAAACCATTCTAGGAGAGACATAATCAAAATTATACTTAGGAAAGTTATTCTTACAACTTCATATAGGATAGGATGAGATAGAAAGGCTGGGCCACTTTGGGGCCTGTTGAATAAGGAAAAGCATCAGTGAGTGGATATGAGCCTTGGATAAACAGGAACATCCCTCCCCCAGCTATGCCAGGGAAGGGAGGTAAGAACAAAACCCTGGGGAGGAGTTACGTGATAAGCAAGGGTCCAGCCAATGGCAATGAGTCTTCAGAGGCCAAAGGACAGTTGAGTAAGACTGCTTTTTTTACATTTGTGGCACTAGCAGCTGTGTTTCTCTTCTTCAGGCTATCTCTTGTTTTTCAATGCAAATACATGTCTTTATCCCTCTCCCTTTCTACTTCCTCTTCCTGTCCTCTCTCTCATCCATCTTTTTCTCCCTCTCATCCTCACTCTTCTTTCTTCCTCCTAAGCCTCAGCCACTCTCTCTCTCTCTCTCTCTCTCTCTCTCTCTCTCTCTCTCTCTCTCTCTCTCTCTCTCTCTCTCTGTAAGGGAAAAATATATATATTTATATATAGTGATATATAGTTCTATAATATATGTTATAAATAGCTTTTTTATTATAGCTTTTATTATAGATTATCGTTTCAAATGCAGCGTCTCTCCCTTTTCTCCCTCCTCTTCACTGATAACTAATTTTAGGTTCAGTACCCTGAATTCATAAAGGTTTCACTCTATACTCTCTGCACCCAAGTAAAAATTAGAATTGAAGCCAATTTAAGTTAACTCAAAACCTCTTTGACTGATTGATACTCCATTCCCATCTTTCACCTCTGGGCATTTGAACAAGCTATTGCCCTTGCCTGGAATACAACCCTTCCTAGCTCCACCCCTCAGAATCTTGTCTTTGTCCAAGGCTTAATTCAGATTCCATCTCCTACATGAAGTCTTCCCAGCATGCGCCACCCCCCCACACACACACACAGACACACTACAGTGCTCTCTCCCTCTTCACTTTTTCCTGTATTATACTTGACATGTGTACATACTGTACCACTACCACCACCACCCCAAATAGAATGTCATCTCTGTGATGACAGAAATATTTCATTTTTGTCTTTGTATCCCCAGCATCTAACAGTGTATGGCACAAAGTCATCCATTCATTCAGCAAGCACCTAGTAAGTGAATTGAATTGATCATAAAACCCCATGGGAATCAGCCAGGAACTCTGAGCTACAGAATGTCACGAGAGGTGGGAATCCATCTCTATGACAAGAAGTCTGAGAAGTTATCTAGTGAGTCTACAGAAGGCTAAGGATCTGTTCTGCAGCAGATAAGTTGGAAAATGAACAACAAAATAGGGCTGTCTCTAAATGGATAGGAGACCAGGAAAGCTATTCAAAGGGGACAAGGATACTCTTGGGGTGGAGGTGGGGGAAGGAGAGCGCATTGGGGTAGGGATACATAGAGTAGTATGTCCTTAGATGAGTACACATGGGTACTAAAGTCAGGGAGGGTGTGCAATGCAACATTTGGTCCATACATACATCAAGTCAAAAGATAGTACAATGTTTATACTGGAAGGCAAAGCTCTAGGCAAGAGAGGGACTGTGATAATAGCCCAGGTGTGAAGATAATATCACTGGAAATAACCAGCAAAGGGCAGGTCAGAGCAATGCTAAAGCAAAGCAAGAACCAGATATCACAGTAAATACAGTGGTAAATGAAAGTGTAGTCTAATGTCCTCTGGGCTTAGAGGATTAGGGAAGCTTCCTTTCAGCTTGACATTTATTAAAAATCTGCAGTGTGCAATATACTATTTTGGCACAAGGGATGCAAAAGAAGAAACCAGTGCCTGCTCTAAAGGAGTTTACATTCTATTGGAGACTATAGCTTGGACCCTAATCATTAAATACCACTTGAGGAAAAGAGAGACCTAATAACAGAGAGCAGGGAAATTGTTCAACCTTGAAGAAGAAGAAAGATTGTGAGAAGCAAAGATGAGGGAACAGATTTCAGATAGGGAGAATGATCTGGAAAATGCATGGTGAGGCAGAAGGCATGGAATGGTCAGGTTGGGAAGTAGCTAGTATTCCTATCTGGTTAGAACGTACAATATGTAAGTTGCAGATAATACTAAATAAGGCAGGCAAGGAAGACTGAAGCCAGATTATGGGGGATTTTACATTGAAGAGTTTGCATTTTATCCTAGGGATAATAGGAAACCAGCAAAACAGGTTTTTGAACATGATCAGAATGGACACTCATGGAGAAGTTTTTGAGAACCTTAAGGAGAGAAGAAAATGGAAGCAAGCATTAGGAAACCATTACAGTAGTCCTAGCAATGAAGTCCCAAACTGAGGGGGATGACCGTGTGAGTGGAGAGGAGGGCATGGAAGCAACAGATGCTTTGAAGATTAAATTAATACCACTTAACTGAATGGATATGGGCAGGAGTTGAAGTGGGAAGTAGTGAAGGGACATAAGGTTTACCCCAAGTTCAGAAATCTAGAGAACTAGAAAGATGACGGTGTCCTCAACATAAATACTGAACTTAAAAGGAGGGACTGACCTTGAGCAGAATTCTGATAATGACTCCTATTTGGAACCTCCAAATGGAGAGTCCCACCAGGCAGCTGACATTTTGGGATTTTAAGCTAAGTATATAGTTTTAGAAGTGATTAGTGCAGTGATGATATCTGAAACCATAGGATCTGATGAGATCGCTAAGGGAAAGGAGAGAGAGAGAAGAGGACCTAGAATGGAACATTGCAGGGCTGCCATTCACTAGTGGGCCAGAAATTGGTGATGAGATCAAGACTTCTCAGGAAAAAATACCTGTAGGGAAAAGAAGAACCATGAAAGAACAGTGTTATGGAAACAAATGACAAAAGAGTGGTCAATATTGTCAGAAGCCATAGAGAGGTAAAAGAAAGTGGGAATAGAGAAAAGGTTAGTTTTCTTCCTGCAGATCCTGTCAGTAACCTTGGACGGAAGTTTCAAAAACTGGCCAGTAGTCTCTGAGCCAACACTGTCTTGCTATTGTATGAATCCTGAAAGAAAATTGAGAAAATAGTTTCCTCCCAAAACTTAATCCTCAAGCCCAGCTCCTAGAAGCTCTAGCCCTGCTGAGAGCCAGTCAGAGAGCACACAAGGAAGCAGCCAGAAACCAGGGAGTTCAGTGGATTGTGTAATCATTTTAATCATCACCTTCCCCAATCTAGTTCCATTTTTAATCATTCGTGGGATTCTTCCAAGTTAAAGTAGTTTTCTATTGTACAGATGGACTCAGTGAACAGTCTTAATTGTTGACTCCAAATATTTTTTTTTGGAGGAGGGAAGGTAGGCCAATTTGGGTTAAGTGACTTGCCCAAGGTCACGTGGCTAGTTTTGTGTTAAAGTGTCTGAGATCAGATTTGTACTCAGGTATTCCTGACTCCAGGGCTGGTGCTCTATTCACTGTGCCATCTAGCCACCCCTCCAAATATGTTTTATGAGGAAGTTTCATGAACACCAATAAATAAATTGAGATGAACTAATGAAAATTAACATTCATGGTACTCCTCAATTGTACAACAGTCTAATTATAAAGTATAATGCAATAATATATATTTAAAAATCTGATAGCTTACAAGAGTTAAATGCTGGGCCCCAGAACTGAGTTATGGAAATCCACTGAGCCCTTGATGTGAGATGCTTCCATAGAAGGTTAAAGCAGAGGTGTCAGATGTGTGCAGCCCACAATATTCTTGAATGTAGCCTGAACCAGATGGAAATATAATGGAGGAATATTTTTTAAATAAGTAAAAGTACAATAAAACATAGGTAATATTAATGTGTGGCTTTTTAAAACTCAACATGTGGCCCATAGAGATCGAAAAGTATGGTTTAGTGACCTCAATTTCTATTCGAGTTTGACATCACTGGTTTAAACTCTATCTGTTAAGCTCATGAAATCTGGTTAAAACTTCATACTTATTTGGAATAACCACAGATTTCACTATAGTGGTATGATAATCAGCTAGGTTTTCCTTATATAGCTAACATGGCATAAAGGAAAAAGAATGCTGGACTTGGTGTCAATCTAGACCTGGGTTTCTATTCTGCCTACTAACTAGTCAAGCCTCTCTGAGTCAATGTTCTCATCTAGATACTGGGGATTGTAATAGTAATCAGTTTATTAGATACTTAGGGCTAAGTAGATCAGTTACTTAGGGCTAAGTAGCACCTAGTAACTTAGGGCTAAGTACAGAAGGTATTAACTCTGTCCATTGGTGAAAAGGTGTGAATTCCCCTGTTGACTTGGAAGAAGGCTATTGGCT
>CM053594.1:319619785-319630049 GCA_028646575.1 Pseudocheirus occidentalis
CACAAAAAAGGATTCTAGAGTTTTATTGCTGTTCTTATTTTGCTTCCTTTTCTTCATGTTAGCCAGTGAATTAATTGGTTGTTTTTTTTTTAGCTTTGTGGAACTCTGCTTCCAGTGGGGAAAGCTCTGTCCCAAATCACTGGGGTTTTCCCAGCTGCCGGAGCTATTAGGGAATGTTGCAGGGCTCCCCCTGCCCCAGCTTTCGCTTTGCTGACAGTGCACCCCAGGACCACCTCCCAAGACCGCCATCTGGATCCAGGCCGCTCAATGCAAGAGCACTTGTCCGTGATCAATTGACTCAGCCCCCCTGTGGGGTCCACAGGCCAGGAGCTCAGAAGCAGCCCAGTGTGGGCAGCTGCCAGTTACAGCAGTTTCTCCCCTTCCCCTACTGCTTCCTTTCCCTGGTTGCAGATTGGCCAAACTGCTTTTCCTCCTCCAAATTTAGCTTGAAAGCTTCACTTTCAGTGACCTTCTCTAAACCTGGCTTGATAGATATGAAGATTGCTCTAGGTGCTGTAGATCTGCTCCCTGGGGTAGACCCACACTGCCACTCAGGAGGCTCAGCTCCTCCTAACTGCCCTGGGGCTTGGCCGTGGTTTTGGTTTTGGCCTGGGCTGGCCTCGACTCCCGACCTGCTGCAATGAGATCCTCCTGCCGAGCTGCCTTCAGCAAGAGATGTGGTTTCTGTAGTTTTGCGAGTTTGGGAGCCCTAAAATTTGTTTAGAGTCGTATTTTATGGGTATTTGGGGTGGCTGTGTGGGAGCTGTGAAACTTTTCTGCTTCTATGCTGCCATCTTGGCTCTACCCTGCTGCCACTTTTCTGACTAGAGAAACTTTTAACATACATAATAATGGGTATCATCTTTGGATTACCCAGTCAATATGTTGAGACACATTTCTGTGTCTTTACATGAATAGATCTCAGTTCTTTGTTTTGTTTATCTAAAATTCAAATTAGTAGAGCATTCCTAAAAATCAGCATCATCATTTTTATTCATAGTGTCAGATATCTTTTCTATTTCTTTTTTTTTTTTTTTTTTTTTTTGCTTTTTGGAGGGCAGTTGGCGTTAAGTGACTTGCCCAAGGTCACACGGCTAGTTTTTTGTGTTAAGTGTCTGAGGCCGGATTTGAACTCAGGTACTCCTGACTCCAGGGCCAGTGCTCTATTCACTGCACCACCTAGCCGCCCCTTTTCTATTTCTTATGCTTTTGAAAATTAGAACTTGAGAATTTCCTGAGTGTAGTGTAAGCTACTTATCTTTCACTGTCCCCAAAATACACATGTGCACAGGCATGCACTCACGTGTACACACTCATCAATGTTTTTTAGAACACAAGTACAAACTTACAAGGAGCTTTGGAGTCCAGTCCATCCCTTCTCTTTAAATAATCTTTAGCCTATCAGGAAAGATGTTTGCCTATCCCGTTGCCCTGAAATGTTCTATCTTTGTTCCAAATTAACTGAGAGAGCAAAAGAAGAGAATTGTCTTTGTAGACCAGACTTCTGCTCCCCTACGCTTGACTTTGGCAACCAAGCTGTTGCTTTGGCTATGGTCTTATAGCCTACTGTGGTGAGCAAGATGCCTGACAAGCCAGGGTAACACTCTGGCAGCATACTATTCTTTATTTCTCATTTGACAGGCGGGACCAGTCATCAGGCACAGCACACACATCCAGGCTGTGGTTTCAGCAGGGAACCTAGGGCTTGCCTCCAGCATGGCAGCCTCAGGAACCCTCTCTAGATTGTCTTGTCTGTCCCTTTTGAGATTAGATGAGGCATGCTGAGCAGATCATTAAAACAGCAGACAGCTAGCAGGCAAAATGCCCTAGTCAGGTGGTATTTATACACAGACATCGAATAAGAAGCATATATGCATCTAGTTCAATAGTCAAGTCTAAGTTTACTCTAGCCACTAGTGATCTGGAATTTCAGGTTTTTAGTTTTGGGGGTTTTTTTTGTCCCTGTTATATTATTTTAAACTTTTCAGGAAAAGAAAGAACTAGAGTTTTCTGTTTGCTATCTTGTATCACATATATCTAATTGTAAATTACCTTAATGCCATAATTTAACTTGACGTTTTTCATGGCATTTACAACCTCTTAAGGCTTGTGTCCTTATTTGAAATGTTTTGTTATTTATGTTGTTGTTTTCACTGTAAAGAACAACAAATTTATGCGATCAGTTCATTTTGGGATCTTATATGGGATTTGGGATCAGATTTGGGATCTGATCATTTATATAAACAGCTAACCAGGTTGTAGTCAGTCAGTTAACATTTATTAAGGGCCTACCATGTGCCAGAGGAAGGTCTGCCAAGCACTTAAGATCCAAATGTCCTCAAGGTGCTTACATTCTTCTAAAGAGGGATCTTGTGCATACAAGATATATACAAAGTAGATAAAAGGTTGTCTGAAAGGAAAAGGCCTTACCAACTTTGGGGGTGAGGTGGGGCAGAAGATAGTGTTTCAGGTGACTGTTGAAGGAAGCCAGGTAAACTAAGAGAGAAGGGTAAACAAATAGTATTCCAAGTATAGGGGATATGCAAAGCCAAAGGTTATATTGTGCATTCAAGTTATGATTGTTTTTGAACAGTTTCTGGTGTTTAAGGAGAGGATGTAATTTTAACATGTCTATAACTAATACTAACATGAATTGGTACAGTGAAAATTATCAGTGATCTTGGAAAGAATGGGTTAATAAAAAATTTTGAGAGCTTTCCAGATTTAAGAACAGTGAAGCATACAGGAGACACAGCTGGATAATTTCACAGCAAAAGTGCTTTTTAAATGAGAATTTTATTAGTAGTAAAAAGCTTTTGAAGTTTCCTTGTTGATGAACAGACCATACTAAGCCCATTGATGGAAAAAGCATCATTCTTCAAAATTCTCCTTCAAGACCTGGAAGTCACAGTGATGTAATTTCATAGTTAATTGGATGCACCTGTCACTTGTTAGCTCAAGTGTTAAAGGTCAAAACCAAGAAAGAATCCTAATGTTTGTTTGTTTGTTTCTTTGTTTGGGGAGGCGGGAATGGAGAAAAATCCTATAAGCTATAGTACCTCAATTTAGTTTGATATATTTCTGCTCTACATAGGAAGTTGTTATAATGAAATGTCTTTGTTTTTGTTGTTTAGAAAATAGTACTTGCTGATATTTCAACAAAAAATGTTGTTTTTTTCCCCCCAGAAAATAGTCTTGCTGATATTTTACAACCATGTTTGCCTAATTTGAGCATATTTTGTGCATTTGTCTATATCAGTTCAAAACCATGATAGCTTTTTATCTTCACACAGTGGAAGCATAAAATGTATTTTCAAATCTCCTGGAATGAAAGTAAGGAGGCCCTAAAGCCTGTTGCATTTTGATCATTGTTTTTTTAAACAAGTAATTTATATGTAAATTGATTTGTGTTTTTAAAAAGCCCAGTTACTTGTGGTTTTTTTTTTTTCCCATTACAAGCAGATAGTAGGTAGGGTTGCAGTAATGTTTTTAAGAATTATGGAAATTTTATAACTATAAAATATTCACTGTGAGTCATTTTCAGAGGGAATCGACATAAAAATGTTTGAAAAGAGGCGTCCCAAAAGACTACTTAAAAACCACTGGCATTTTGCTCATTCTTGTGATTGCATCTTTGACTTATATTTAATACTGAAGTCACACTAAAATAACCCAATAAACTGAGATTTCTTGAAGCTTATATATTTCAGGGCATTCTTTTGGTGAGGAAAAAAAGAGTAAATTTTAAGACGTATATTTCATTAATTATTTGAATTAATTTCTTGAAAGGTTTTAAATAATGTGTGTTGGAAACATTTATTTCCCATCCCACCTTGGACCTGTTTGGCAGTCTGAAACCTATGAACCTCTCCTCAAAATAGTGTTTTAAACAAATTCATAATTGGAGGAAATGAAAATTTTCAATTAGAGGTTAGTGAAAATTAAGAAGCAGGTTTTTTTCCCTTCCAAGTTCACTGACACTGAAACCTATCCATGTTCCCCAGGTTACTTTTTTTTGTGCCTTTTCTTATAAGAATTTTAATACTTACGTAGTCATCTTGTGATTATTAATCACTGATTTTTCTAGCTAGGTAAATCCATAGGCACTTTGGAGGTTACTTATGGCAAGCTTTATATGAACAGAAATTACATTCTAAAACATTCCTAGGGACAAAGACTCTAGTGATTCTCACTATATCTTAATGTGATACCATTTTGAATAATTACAACAATAGATTTTTCCCTCTTATATTGAGTTTAAATTTACATTTTAGAGATGAGTGCAAGGTGTGTTAGATATATTTCTAGCAATCTTAGCACTGCCAGTTTGTTTTATGAGTAGATATGATAATAGCATAATATTGTATACTGAAAAAGCTTTATTTGTTTGCATACAGGCACATTTCCAGAAATATTTAAATTCATAGACAATTTTGTTCAGTGTAATTGATACTAGTTGTTCATTAAAATAACACTTAACTACATTGTTTTTACTGGTCTTTATTGAACAATAGTACTTCTTGTGTTTTTCTTTCAAAGCCACTTTAGTATTTGTTGCAAGGGACTTGGGAACTTACATTTTAGAAAGTAACAAACTGTCATACTCAGAAAAAAATTGAAACAGAAATTTACTATAAATTGAGGTCTGGGCTTAGTGTTGATTGATTGCTGAAACGGTGGTTCCTGTCTTTTGGCATACTTTAAAATAAAATTTCTGGGAAGTTTATTTTAAATTCTGAATGAAAAATGTAAACTTCTTAAGGGACTATTTTATTTTTGTCCTTGCATCCCTAGCACCTAGTCCAGTGCCTTGCACATAATATGCCTGCCCATAATAAATTTCTCTAAATATCTGTTGATTAATTGAGATTAACCAATACTTATTCAGTGATTGCTTTGTGCAAGAAAGGTTTGATGTATGCAAGGATGTTTAGAAGTCAACAAGGGTTCATCACATGTTTACTCTGTGCCATGTGCTGTGTTAAACTCTATAGAGATACAAATATAAACAAAAAGAAATTCAGTTTCTGGCCTCCTTTGAGGAACTCCCATTCTAATGGAGGAAGACAGACATGAAAGAGATCCGAAAGACTAGGGTGCTTGTTGGGGAGGAAAAACTGTCTGAGTGAGGCCGTGTTGAAATTTGGAGAGTCAGGAGCAGAACCAGAAGAAAAAATAAAGGATGACCTGGGCCATTGCTACCTTTCCAGTCTTCTTATATTTTACTCGCCTACACATACTCTTCCATCCAGGAGCACTGGATGGCTTGTTCCCCACACAAGGTGTCTCTGTACCTGGAACACTCTCCCTCCATATCTCCCCTTCTGGCTTTCCTGGCTTCCTTTAGGTCCCAGCTAATTCCCCCCCTTCTGCAAGAGGTCTTGACCAGCCGTCCTTAATATTAGTGCCTTCCTGCTCAGCACCTCCCCTTCACTCCCTCCCCCCACAGTTTTATACAGCATATGTCGTTTGTACATAGTTTTTTGTTTGTTTTAATGTTGTTTCCCCCATTAGACCATGAGTTCCTTGAGAGCAGGGACTTTATTTGTATCTTCAGTGCTTAGCACAGTGCCTGGCATATAATAGACTCTTAATAAATGTTGACTAACTCATCTTCAACAAAATTGGGAGTTTGTAGGAGGAATTTGGGGTAGCTAGATGGTACAATGCATGGAGTGCCAGGCCTTCATCTTCCTGAGTTCAAATTTGGCATTAGATGCTAACTAGGTATATGACCCTGGGCAAATCATTTAACACTGTTTGCCTCAGTCTCCTCATCTGTAAAATGAGCTGAAGAAAAAAGAAATAGCAAAACATTCCAGTATCTTTGCCAAGAAAATTCCATGAACGTGACTGAAATAACCAAGCAAGAACAACAACCTGGGCAATAGTTCAGGCAATCATCTTGAAGATTTCCCTTTTTGTCCAACTAATACTGAGAAGTTTGATCCTTTTTCCTTTATTCCTCCTACAGTCACCATAATCTTTACTTTTTATTCCTGTTTTGTTATTTCAGATTCTCTTAGCATAGTAAAGTATTATAAGTTTTTCTTCATTACCATTTGCCTTATACAGATCCTTAAAGCTTTATGATTCTTTGGACAAGGTTATCTCTCCCACAAAGTGCGGAATGAGAATTTGAGGCTTTTTTTTTTTTTACTTCTGCTCTTGAGGCAGAAGTAAAAGTTCCATTTCCTTGGGATAAATCCTTGATTTATACAACATTAACAAATTGCTAGTGGTATTTATCTTTAAATCACTTTCTTGTATTTACATGTTGGAAAAGAAATAATGGTTTCAATAGATTCATGACTGTTATCTGTCCTTGACATGCTATTTATCCTTAAGCATAAGAACTTATGGGATGTAATTACTCTGAGTAAAGTAGATTTTTGGGGGATGGAGGAGGAATAACAAACAACAAGTTACCTATATTGTTTAAAGGGTTCTTGACTATGAGCTGAAGGTGTTGTTAGGTGTGTGCGTGTGTGTTTGAACAATCTCATAATCTGCTATTAATGGTTAAAATCTTGTTTCCTCGTTGTTATTGAAATTGTACAATCCTAAAAATTAGAGATACCAAACCTGGATTTTATATTAATTTCCTTGGTTTAAATATAGGTTTAATATGTTACGGTTTTCTCTTTGCTGTCAGAAAATATAATTATGGATTTTTTCTTTCTGGACTAAGTTTCTATTAAGTACCATAATAGAGTTAACATGTAAAGTCTTCAGCTTCCATTTCATAACTTTATATGGTATAAACAAAGATAGGAAACTGGAAATTTTGTAATACCTTATAAAGAGAGATTATTTTTATAGAAAATTTGTGTAATAGGTTAGTAATTTGTATATTTGGTCACTAAATTTTTCATCATTAAGGGTCAGCTAGAGGTGACTGTGCCACCAATATAAGCTCTGGTAGAACCCACCAAGTCCAAAAGGTTTTGAACATGGGCCTCATGCCCCCATTTTTGGGGGTTTCTTAGTCCCATCCTAGCTCAGTTCCAAGTGCCACATCATTTGAGAATTGGCTACCAGATGATAATTTGTTTCAAGCACAATTCAAAGAGACTTTCTACTAAGGCGTAGGAGATTTGACATTTGCGGTGGTGAAGAGAATGACCTATACTAACCAGACTTATAAACCTTTAAGGCATTTAAGAAGTTAATTTGTTTTTTAGCATTTTGTGAGAATCAGCCCTATCATTACAAGTTAGCTATTGTACTAATTACTCTTCACAGTCTGGCCAAGGAATAGAGTTAGTTCTATGCAATTTACAGTCTAAAGGAAAGGCTGCCTTCCAACAGTTTACCTAAAAATTCATTTCTGTTGCTATTTGCACTGTGTTGTATATTTAGAACGAGAATATTTCTTTGTAAACTCCAAGGACATTACACATATGGATTCTAGACCTAGTTTCTAAAAGTTTCCTATTGATATGCTCATTCTATGCTATTTCTTAAGAATTTTGTACACCTAAGCTCTTAATCCTTTCCCCTAAACCATCTCTAAAAGTATAGCCTCCTATTAGATGAAGCAAGAATTGTTTCTGAAAATTGGCCTTGGACTTAGTTACAGGACCAGAAAAGAGTTTGTAATTCTAGGAGTGCCCCCGACTTCTCCCATGAAAACAACCAAAGGCTTCATACATAGCCCTTCTCTCTAAATAGATGCAATACCTTTTTAAGTCTCACTTGACACAGTAGAAATAAGAGAGTTTATTATTTTTTAAAAAGTTTTTTTTTATTTTTAGATCTGAATGAGGTCAGGCAAACTCTGAAGCATTTCCAGTAGATAAATAAAAAGCTGTCCTTTCAGATATTTAATAATAGCATAATCAAGATGGGGGGGGGGGAAACCACTCAGAAAGCATTCTAGCCTTTTCCTGTGCATTTAGATGGTGCTTCCTAACTTTTCATCTAAATGAGAAAATCTTTCCAAAGTTTGCTACATATAATCAATAAAGAGGACCTATTATAAAAAATGTGACTGTATAGATGAGTGGATTATTTCTCTGTTAACTAAAAAACGTTGATCAGATTTTAGAGGATCATAGGACTAAATCTATGCTCATCCCTTTCCATGTAAGTTCCTAAAGCAGATGGATCCCTGGCTATGGAAGCTGTATCCATTCAACCTCTGTCGATTCTTAAATATTTGGCAAGGATAATTATATATTTTGGCTTGGGGTGTGGAAACAGCATGTGAAACTTTTCCATTTTCCATTATGTAAATTAGCAGTTAAAATAGCTGTATATTTTTTGTGGTGTTATCTTTCTAAATGCAGGCGATGCATAATTACTCTTATTAGAAATAACAATTTGCTACTAATTAAAATTCCATTTTAGGGTAGTTATAATTTAAAATTTCTGACTTTCAAGGGTTTTTTTTCTTACTGTGAAGTAAGTAGAATGAAAACAAATTAGCTTGGGCAAATTATTCTTACTTCCATTAACTTTAGAAGATAATAAATATGCTTCTGGCAAAAGCAGTCAATTTTCTCTGATCAATTTGTCGTTCATAGAAAGTCTTTCCAGTTGGCATTTTTATCAGTGAGACTAAACTACTATTTCCTTGGCTCAGGAGAAAAGACTAGTCTCATTCTGTCATATATATATATATACTGCTCCTAAGCCTGTTTTTCCCTTGTTCTCAGCTCTCCTGTACTGTCCTGTCTTGTATTAATTAACCCAAATGAGGATTTTAAGCTTGCTCATTTTAATATTTCAATTCAGCAGATATATGTTAAGTGTCTACTGTATGCCGGGCACTATGCTATATAGCACACATACAGTGACGGGAATCAAACAGCTTCTGCCCTCAGGAAATTTGCTTATATTGTTCTAGGGAGAAGCAAAAAGTGCAGAAGTCAGTACAAAAATACAAATTTAAGGGAGTGGTCCTTGAAAACCCAGGACCTAATCTCAGAAAAGGAACTACATGGTAGTGTTAAAATAACTGTAAGAGATGTGGCCATCCCAGATGAGCTTTATAAGAAGTGCAAATTAATCCCTTGAATGACTTAGGAAAAAAATGAGGAATGATAAAACATACCTCAGAACCTTCAGAAGTCAGTTCATTGAGTCCAAGAGCTAGGTTCTTCTTTGAGTCTATGTTCTGGGCTCAATGAACTGACTTTTAAAACTCAGCCTAGTCATTGAATCATTATTCATTCTATCTGGTTGTTTCCTTTAATTTGTTCAAGGGAGTAATTTACACCTCATAAAGAGATCACCTGCTGTGGCCACATCATTTCCAGTTTGTTAAACACCTCCTTGTAGACTTATTTTCTGTGATTAGGTCCCGCTCTTTTAACTCCCACTCTTACATATACAAAATTAATAAAACAGGGGCATGGAGTGGTGTAGTAACAACTGAGAGAAGTAGCACAGGGCTTAGGAGGTGATGTCTGAGTTGCCCCTTATAGGGAGCTAGAGATTCAGAAGGGCAAAGGTGAAGAGGGAGAGCATTCCAGTCATGGAAGACAAGTTGTATCAAGGCACAAGAGTGGGAAAATGGAATATCACATATAGGGAACAATAAATAGACTAGTTTGGCTGCAATGTATAGTTCTTGAGAGAGAGTAACATGAAATAAGTGTGGAAATGTAGTCTGGAGCCAGATTGTGAAAGACTTGAAATGCCAAGCAAAGAAGTTTTATTTTATCCTAAAGTCAATGAGAAGCCACCAAACATATTATTAGTTAGAGGACTGACATGGTCAGATCTGTGCTTTAGAGAGATTTTTAAAAATCTTAATGATGGTAAAATGCTCTGTCACACTTAGGCTAAAGAGAAAATATTTCATGTCATAGGAAAAAATGTTTTGTGAATCTTCTACCTGCTTATGTTTACTCAATTTATTTTTTAAAAGAATCAGATTGCTTTTCCTTTGCTTTGGGCTCCTTTATCCATTTATGATGTGGCACAGTATTCACTATGAGATCTAAAAGAGGAGGCAGGCTAGAGAAAGAAAATCTATCTCAAATCAGTGATAGACAGCATTGACTGACTAGCTGCAACATCAGCTTCTTGCTATGAACTAATGGGTTGTAGAACAGTAGATTAAATTTCCTGACCATTGTGAAATGTTTTTTTTTCTCATAATTTTATTTTGTGTTTTTCTGTAGATAATCAAGAAATTACTTATTTAAAATGCTTTGATCCTGCTCAGAACTCTATGTATCTGTTTCCTTAATATTGCTGTTTTCTCCCTTAAGATGAAGAAGCTGGAGGAGAGTAACAACAACGAAAAAAGCCC
>CM053594.1:319630149-319642979 GCA_028646575.1 Pseudocheirus occidentalis
TGATGTAGAGCCCTGGTTGCTTTTCAGAACTTTTAAATTTGTTTGCAGAAGGTGGGGTTCAGAAAATGTGCCCATCATTGAGTGCTCTAAGTTTAGCTGAGCAAAAGCAAGGATGCTGTAATGTTTCTATTCTAAAAAGCTTGTATTTATCTGAGTTACATGACTGGTTTACATAAATGAGAAGCTAAGATTTTCCATACTCCTGAAGAAATAGCAGAAGAGTGGCTTTTCCACTTGCCATTTTACACCCACCAAATTTTATAAATAAATAATTATATCTGCCTTGGGCCATTTGTGGGCACTCAGCCATTGAGATTGGGATTCACCGGGAAAATCATTGTCAAGACTTGCTTAGGTTACAACTACAGGAGCCTTTGACAATTAATCTTACCTTGAATTTTTTAGAGCCAGATCAGATTTTAAATTTTATTTAAAAAAATATAGATAGAGGTATAGACATAGCTAGATGTATAATTTATTAAACTGAAAACATATTGAAAAAGACTTCAGGAAAAAGTTATGTTAGCTTTTAGTTGAACTCTCATTGTTGCAGTAATTATCATATATAATTTTTCATTATTTTCCTTATACTCTTGGTTCTTGGACTCTCAAGGATGTTGATTCAGAAGCAAGCTTCATAGAAATTTTGTGTCTGATAAGTATTTTATGTGATTCTTCATATCTCTTACTTTGGCATGGAAGTGTCAAATTTGGTTTTGGAATTTGTGAAAAATTGATTGTAGTCATCCATTTTTCCCCTTGTAAAAACCAGATGCAATCTCACTGAAATCATAGAGTTTAATATCCAGCATCAACTTTAGCTCCATTGTAGAGCAAAATGCTTTCTTTTAGTCATTGACAGAATGTCAAAAGACCACACTTAAGTCCATCCATTTTACCACCATATTTACTGCTTATGTCACAGGAAATCTCAAGTAGGTTTCTTTTTTTAAAAGAATGATGATGGTGATGATGATGATGATCTTTTCTAATTTTTTTCCCATGGGATTCAGGTAAAAATAGTCATGAAACAAGTTGCTATCCTGCTATTTATATTTTATACTTAATTTTCTACAGACATTGCACAAGAGGACAAAATAATCATTTTGGTTTTTTTATTTTATTACTTTTTAAGTTAACAAAAATTTATTTTCTGTCTCTTCCTTCCTCTCTTGCTCTTTCTCAGTCTCCTTTGAAAGACAACAATGAAAAAAAATTCTCTACAATATGCATAGTCAAGCAATGCAAATTCCCACATTGGCTGTGTCCAGAAATTTATTATTGTTCTGTCCCTTGACTCTGTCAAGAAGCAAATAGAATATCATACAAATCTCTCTGAAACCATGGTTTGACCTTGCATTGATGAAAGTTTTCCTTATAATGTCATTATATAAATTGCTCTCTTGGTTTTGCTCATTTCCTTCTGCATCATTTAAAAAGGGTCTTCCTCTTTTAAGCTTTCTATTTTTTGTCATTTCCTATGGAACAATAATATTTCATTTCATTCATATGCCATATATCTACCTATTTCCCTATAGTTGTGCATTTCCTTAATTTTCAGTTTTGAGCTATTACAAAAGAGCTGTTTTAAATATTCTTTGTATATAGTATTCAGAGGACAACAGTTCTTTCTGTGGAGGTGGATAGCATTTTTCATAATGAGTCCATTGGGATTGTCTTGGATCATTGTATTGCCAAGAATAGCTAAGTCACATTTGTTCACCACGCAATATTGCTGTTACTGTGTACAGTGTTCTCCTGGTTCGACTTACTTCACTCTGTATCAATTCATGTATCAGCATCATGTATCAATTCATGTAGTCTTTCCAGGTTTTTTCTGAAGTCATCCTGCTTGTCATTTCTTATAGCACAATAATATTCCATTACAAGTATATACCTCAACTTGTTCAACCATTTCCCCCAATTTTTCCATATGTAAAACCTATGTTTGTGTCTTTTCAACTTCCCTTCATTGTTCCTACTTCTGCCCTCTGAGGCAAAACATAAAAGTTTCATTTTTCTTCCTTATGATGATAGCCCTTCAGTACTTGAAGACAACTTTCATAAGTTGTCATCTCTTCTTGCTGACCACCTCCAATTTGATTAACTATTTATTCCTCATGGGGCATTTTTTCCAAGACCTTTTACCATTATGGTTGCTCTCCTTGGGTTGCTCTCCAATTTATTAGTGTCCTTCTTTAAATATGGCACCCAGAGCTAAATACAATACTTCAAATTGAGTATGGTCTTCTCCTTTATCCTGAGGCATCTCTTTTGTTTTACATTTTCTTTTAGGATCTCCAACATTCACATCTGAGAAATGTGCCCAGAGACTTGGTTCATTTGAGAGTGATGTTTTGAGCCAATTGAAAACTAGTAGATATTGGCTTATCAGTATTTCACTTGTCAGATTTTCAATTTGCTGTTAATTTGATTTTTAATTTATTCTTTGATTTATTCTCTCAGTCAGAAAGTCATTCTTCTCAGTAGAGATATGTCAGTATGTGATTTCATTAGTGTGGGAACTCCCTCCACCAACACAAATTATATAACCTGTCTATGACTTAATGGACAAATCTGAGGGAGGTGCCTAAGACTCAGAGAGATGAAGTCATTTCCAACATGGCTAATTTGTATTAGAAATTTGAATACACACCTTGATTCTGAATGTGTCATTCCAACCAATATCTCAGACTTCATTTCCAGTATAGAAAATAAATGTAAAATACAAGTGCTGTCTGCCCTCTCTGTCATCCATTATCATTGCCCCATTCACCTTAAACAGCAGGCTGATTCCTTCTTTGATCCTCTTTTTATCCTACAGCAGTGTCATCCTTAGTATTTATCACAGACCTTAGTTCCTTCTAGATTTTAGCATTCCTCTTATTTTTCTTGCATCTAAGCCACTTCTTTGTATTTATTTCATTTCTCTGTCAGTAAGCACTTATTAAAGTGCCTGCTATATGTCAGTCACTGTCCTAAACACTGGGGATAAAAAGAAAGGCAAATCATAGTCCCTGGTGCCTTGATAGGGCAGAGCCCACCGTGGGCCGCAGTCCACCCTTTCTTACCTCAGTGAGACAGACCTTTCCTGCTGACCGTCTCAGTTGCCTAGGACTGGAAAAGTTTTTCACTGTGGTGTTGGTCCATAATTTGTTGTGAGGCATGACTTTAAGTCGTTTGGAGAGGAATTTGGGGAAACTCAGGTGAGATCCTTCCTTTACTCTGCCATCTCGACCTCTCTGTGTTACTTTCACATTCTGTTATTTATCTTTCCAAAATCTAAGTTGTTAACTGAGTTCCCTGTACATCCACATTGTTCTCTTCATACAATTTTATTTTCTCCCCACTTGGAACCATTTATTTTTGTGCTTTCAGAATTCATTATTGAATCCTTTTTGTTCAGATGATTTCTGCAGAATCTTAGTCCATGGGAGCCTTTTTAAAAAAAAAAAATTGTTTTCAATGGCATCTAGAGCTCATGCCAGATTATCTCCAGCAGTCCTTTTCTCAACTCTACAGTAGTATGGTTACTACCTTCTAAGATTTCCATCATTTTTCTTCAGTAATTATTCTTTCTTCTTGGTCAGAATTTCTTCTAGAATAATAGTTCTTATTGCTTCTGTAGCCTTTTAGAGAAGAAATTATCATTAAAGCAAGTTAAGAATTTATCAGTGGCTCTACTAGAGAGAGAGAGAGAGAGAGAGAGAGAGAGAGATATTTCAAGTAGATGTCTCTATACTTATAGTCTACTTTCACCAATATTTTGTGACTTTGCCAGCTTTATCTTCTATTTCTAGAACCCATCATACATTTCCTCCTTGTTGTCAGGGGACCGTTATTATATTCCTGCCACAATATCACTTTGATTTTTTTCTCTACTGTTCTTTTCCAAAATTTTCTCTTTACTACATTTTGTAGATTTCCTTACATGAATATATCTTTTTTATCTGTAGTGCTACTCTATTACTCCCTTTGTTCTGTTCCTTTTTGAATAAAATATACTCTGCCATTGTCATAGTCTGGTCATGAATAGTGTATCACTAATTCTCATTGATAGCAGTGAGCTTAAATTGATCTCCTTCCATTAAGATCTTTATTTTGCTTTGTTTATTATCTATACTCTGCAACTTTATACATAAGACATATGAACCCATGTATACAATTACTAATGGCCTTGTTCTTGGATATTATCCCCTGGGAATTAACTGGGCCTCCAGTGATGATTTTTTTTCTTATATTCTATATGCTGATTTCCATACTGTTTTGTTTAACAGATATAAATGGATGGTTTTCTCTATCCTCTATTATTTTCAATTTAAAACCTTTTTGAGCAGATCAGTAAGTAAGTCTCTACAAAATTATTCCCAGCTTTCATCATACATTTATTTATTGTTGGCTAAGAACCCATTATTCTTCTTTCTTAAGTGCTTATACAGGAATCCAGCTCATTCCTTTTCTCTTATGGCATGTTCTTAACCAACTGTTCATTTCCTACATCCATCTTTCACTTCCAAAGTCCCTTATTTCAGTTACCAGCAGTGATAAAAATGTGCCCTCAGGATCTTTTAATTTCTTGCCTAGGATTTAACCTCTAGCAATATGAACTAGGCTTTTTCTTATCCCTACAGGAGTCACCAAAATTGGGTATTGTTTGTGAGATTTGATAAGCTTCTGTACTATTTTGGGTCCATGTTCTTGGAGGACAGGATACTTCAGCTTATGTCTTCTCAGTATCCTTTACCAGCAATTGTGAATCATCAAAGTCATTTCTTTTTTCCTGTAATTAGGACTAGTTACTCTCCCTCTTGGCACTACCTATGGATCTCCATCCTCAAGATGCTTCCTCTTTAGGGGGTCCATTTCTACTTGAAAAAGTCTCAAGCTTATTATATGGTTCAAAGGATGGAGAGAAGATGGTAAAAGCAGATGGCGTGTATGAGTACTGTGATATTTATAGAGAATAAGCCCTAGAGGATCTCTTGGGTAGTTCATGAGTACCCACAGGAGACATCGTTGAGGAATAATTTTGAATTTTCCATTTTGAGTAAGATAGAATAGGCATCAAAATTTAGGAATAGAACAAAAATTTTTGAAGGAAGGAAGCAGTGAGACTGAGTGGAAAGATCATTAGCTTATGAGTCAAATTAGGAGTGCCTGACTTCTAGTTCCAGCCCTTCAGCTCATGGGTAATGTGTTTTTGGACAAATAATTAAATTTCTCTGGCCTTCAGTTTGCTTGTCTATAAAATGAGCTGCTTAATGTATTTTTATGTAGTACTTGTAACTTTTCAGAATGCTTTCAAATTATTTCATTTTATTTCCCATCAGCCATTTTGAGGTAGAAAATGAAGATGGCATGATTTGATTGTTTGACAAATTATGGAACCAGACGAGAGAAGTCAAGGAATTTTCTTAGGGTTACACAGCACCCAAAACTAGAGCTGGCTTTAAAATCCAGATCTTATCCTTAGTTCATTATCCTTTCTTCCTTACTATATTGTTTTTACTTATGGGAATTTTAAAGGAAATGCATATTACATGATCAAAGAGACTTCTATTTAGATTGTGTCAAGAGAAACTTGATTTTTCTGTACTTATCAGATGATATATTTACTTAGAGGAATGGTTTTCCCTACGTGATTTGGATGATTATATATTCTTACTACTTCCCATGAGGAATTAAAATAGAATTTTTGAGCAAAATTAAACATACATTGTCACGCATCTTTACTTAACACAGCAGTGGTCTAGATTCCAAAAATAAGGCTTTCAACTAAAATCTCCCCAAGTTTATCACTCAGGTGTTCACTTTTAGTCCCACCAATTTCTACTTGAGAATTACCATCGACTTAATTTGATTTTTCTGTATATCTAATAAACATGTAACTGAAAAATGAAAGCCCTAAATTATTCTCTGGGTTATTTTTTTTTTCATTTTCTTCAGCATGACACTATCTTGTGTTCCTTCTTCTACTGTGTCCAGGTGGAAATATAGAGCAAACCAATTTGTAAAGTTTCAGATGGAACCATCAACTATTTCCAGTTGCACTTTAAGTTGTGTGTAGATAGGTACAGTCATGATATCTATTTAAACAGTGCAATTTATCTACCTCTAGTTTTGAATGAGCATGTTTACCTTATAGGTACAAAATAAGTTGCTGCTTTAAAAGCTATAATAATTTTAAAACAATAATTATGAAAAGAGCTGTGGAAAATAGAACCTAATCCAAGACTCTTTCAGTGTCATCTCTGTTGGCAGAAAAGTACTTCATAACTAAATTCTTATTTTAAAAATTTTGGCCTTTAAGATAATAGCATTGTTTCAAGGCTGTACGATAATTGTTTATCATTTTCTTCACGTATTAACTGAGTAGAGAAGTGTTGTTTGCATGTCATCTGAATGTATTGTGATTGTTTTCTATTGTAATTTATTTCATCTTGAAACACTCAACAAATTCTGTAAAGGAGATCTGTATCTGCTACTGAAATGCATATCCCTCTGGGGTGAAAGGCAACAGATGTTTCATACTGTGCTGCCAAAGAGCACTTTAGGAGTCAGAAATCAGTATTTTTCTTCTTCCTATTAGAAATGTAAGGGGAATTTAGACAGAATTGCTAGAGATGGAATTGGGCCATGAAGTAATAGAATCAAGTTTTTGAAGGGAGCTATGAAATCTTTGCTAGACACCAGGAATAAGTCTTTGAGTTACTGGGTCAACCAAACAAGTCATAACCTCAGTCAAAAGTACACCATCCATCCTCTCCCTTTGTTTTATGAAGAAGCTGTTGTTAATGGTGCCTCTGCACAAGCCCACCTTTTAGCTCTTGAGTGAAATTGGGTTTAAACGGCTCATGCTGTAGATTGCTAGCATCATACCTCTCTCTGCCACCTCCCCCTATGGATTAAAGCAAGACTGCATTCAGCCATTGTCATTCCTGTGAGAGATAAGTGAGGGGCAGTGTCTTCTTATGCAGCATATATTTTTGCATTACATCTTGATAATAATTTCATATATCCTCGTACAGCCCCATACATCCTCTTTGATCTCTATCTTTTACCCTTATCTACCCTGTCAGTCTTACTGGAAAGTGATAAATCAGGGAAAAAGTTAATTCTCACAGAGTAAACAAGATATTTAATGTGCTTCTATCCAAAGCCATTCTTTGCATTGTCCTGATGTGATCTAAGTTCAACTTTGTAAAAACAAATGCATCAACTAGTTACAGTGGTTATTTACTTTGGTGATTATTTTAAGTATAATTAATATCTGGTCCCAGGAAGAGTTAATGCAGGTACTCCAGTGAGCAACCTAGCCCCAAATAATTCCTGAATTTAGCAATCCATACTTAGTTTTGATTCTTCATTAGAAACCATTGATTAAAGATGCCCTACCTGTTTCTTAGATACCTTTCCAGCAAGTAATAACTTAATTGAATCTTGCCTGTGCTAAATACAGCTCTAACCAAACCCATCAGATAGGATCTCTTTTTAAAGCAGAATGACTGCAGGGCACCTGACTATTTATTATGGTGGCAGGTTTTCAGGGGGGAAAAAAGGTCCCTAGTTTCAAACAATAGGCTGTTTGGTAGCTGTGGTTTCCACATGTTGTTAATAAACATATTTCAGTTCTTCAAAAGATATACGATTCCATCAATGAAGATGACAACCCTTCTACGTCTTACTTTGTCCAAAGAAACCAGTTTTCTACCAATGAGGATTTCCACACTTAGGTTGGCTCTTATTCATTGTCTCTTGCCAGGATCATCTTGAAGACCTTGCTAGTTTGGTATGACCAGCCAGAGCATGAATTCTGGGGTCATGACCTTTGAAAACTCAGGGTCACCACCACGCTATGGTGAGACATCAAAGAAGAGTTTTAGTGGAAGTCTTCTAAATGAAAGTGTACTTGACACTTGTCTTTTCAATTAAGACTTTTGATAAAATAGTTCTCTGCTGATGGCTTTGTCCCATACTCAAGGAGTTTTGTTATCTTATTGATTCTCTAAACATAAGTAATCTCCTTTTTGTCACATCTAGAACTAATACTCAGCTAACTTTCAAACAGGCTAACAGTTGTTAATCAGTTATGTTGCAGTTACTAACCATTTATTCAAGATAGAGAAAGTTTAAACATTATCATACTAAATGTAAACTTGGCTTAGAGTACCAGTGATCTCATATCAGCTTGTGCGCACTGCAGGGGAGGGAAAAAGAGGAGAGAGAAAACTAAACAACTCTGAACTTACCAGTCTCCACTGCTTTTCCTTGACAATAAGACTGGTATTTTTTTCCCTGTAAAACCTTGATCCCTCTATATACTGAACAATTAGTACTTCTCATAGGGATTAGTTCATTCATCTTTCATCTGTGTCATATCAGAAAAGCCTGAGTTAAGGAGAGAAGCAGGAAGCTAATTTTGAAATAGTAAAGCATAGAATAGTCAGAATTTGAAGTAGTAAAGCATAGAATAGTCACAATTTGGCGATTTGATTCTTTTTTTTTTCCCTTTCCAGAGCTGAAAGAAATAGGTGAGGCAGGTGTCCAAATATGAATTTCAGACCAAGAATTAGAGATGAAAAGATGATAGCCTTGCACAAAACCTGATTAATAGGACATCAGTTACTGTTTTGTGATGAAATGTCCAAGTTGGAAGGGACTTAGTCCAACCCCTACCTAAAGCCAGAATCCCATCTACAATACATGCAATCAATAACAGGCCACCCAGCCTCTGCTCCAAGATCTGAGATGGGGAATTTAACAGTTCCTGAAGCAAACTTTTCACTGTTTGAGTGACTCTCATTGTTAGTAAATCTTTCCCTCTTGTCTAACTGAAAGGAAGTGCCATCTGTGGAGCTTGGGGAAGATACAAAAATACTAAGTTCTAACCCCTGCCCACAATAAGTTTGTAATGTACTAAGAGAGGTAAAACAAATATACCCATAAATTTAATGCATAATAAAAAATAGTACATAAGAGAGTACTAAACAAAGTGCCTGGCAGCAAGCTCATGAGCAGATTACTCAAAGGAGCAGAGTGGATTGTAGCAGAAAGCCAAGTCCCCCTTGGAAGCTCTCAGAGTTCTATTACATTTCTATCAAAATATTGTCCTGGATTTTGTGCTCATCATAAGTTTTAAAAAACATAATTTTCAGTTTGAAGCTGTTGTTTATGTTTTTCATTTGTTTTTTGTTAAAGATAAATCCAAATTGAAAGAGGTCATTGATTTACTTCCTGAAAGGGCTTTATTTTCTGCTTCACAGGGTTAAAATGTATGTCACTGAATTTGTTTCAGGGAACTTTTTCTTTTTCTAGGGTGGGCGGTATGTGAAATCTTCTCCCAGAAAGGACTGTCTCAGAAACATGTAAATAATTTCTCCTGCATGTGAGGAATTCTCATACTTCTCAAAATGGCTTCAGAGGAGTTAGATTCTAGTCCTGAGTTCTACTTTATATGTTATTTTGTTTGACCTCTCTTCATTTTCATCTCTTCACGTGTAAATTGAGTGCATTGGAATATATGATCTTTGCAGTCTCTTTTGGATCTGATAACAGTCACCCAGTATTTGTGAAACTCTTCTATGTGCTAGCCACTGCCCTAAATACAGGTATCCTAATACAACAAATATCCCTCTACATAAGGAGCTTATACTTTAATGGGGAAGACAATAAGGATAGACAGAAGCATTGGGAGGGAAATTGGTGGCAATTGAGGGAGATCAAAAAAGATTTCCTCTTGAGTTTCATCTTGAAGGAAGAATAGAATTCTCTGAAATCACTATTCTAAGGGCTTTGGGATGGATAAACAATATCTGATATTCTGCAACTTAAAAAATTCACATATATTATATTTCATTTGATCTTTGCAGATATACTATTGAGTATGTAGGGCAGGTAGTAATTACCCCCCTTGATGGATAAAAGAAACTAGAGGTTGTGTCACATTTCTAGTAAGTGGGGAGACAGGACCCTGACTTCCGGGGTCTTCTGACTGCAAGCCTAATTAACTTTGCCCAGTGTTACACACAGCCTATCTAACAGCTCATAATGGTATTAATAGATACATCTTATGCTTTTAGAATTCTGCCACATTTCTCTGTGAGATGCTTACCCACACAGCACTTGGGCAGTAAACCAAACTTTCATCTTCAGTGTGATCTTAGAGTTCACCAGTATCCCAGAGTAAACATGTGTTGTTGCTACTCATTTGTGAGAGGGTTATGTGCAGTGAATACCATGTACTACCTGCCTCCAAGGAAGTCTCTTTTGTATGTTAATTGTAGGAACTAGTACATTGCTGGAAACGTAAGCAGTAATTTAAGTGATGATATCATGATGTCTAAATTACAGTATTTGCTATGTCATGTATAAAAGCAGGTACTTTTAAATCTTTGGGGTCTTTTAAAATTGCATTTTCAGATACATAATTGAAACTTATTTTCTAGGTTTCTAAAACTGTTGGTATATAATTGAAATAATGAAGAATATGAATGAACTAAATTGACTGTGGTTCATTTTTTCAAAAATAGAACTGAATAGCACAACATGACATGGAGGCAAAATGGTCTGGTAGAAACTATTATTAACTTTGGAGTCAGAGAACCTGAGTTCCAATCCTGGCTCTGCTACTTAGTGCTTTGGTGACTTTAGGTAAGTCAAGTAACATCTCCCATCTCTCATTGGAGAAGCATACAGCATGTACTTTGTATATGCTCTGTATGTATCATATTGACTCCTGTTAGAATGTAAACTCACTGAAGGCACAGACTGTTTTTGTTTTTGTCTGTGTAGCTCCTGTCTGTACAACAATTCTTGGTAGTAACCACATAATGAATTCTGGTTGACTAACTTTGACCTGTAATTATGTACAACATGCCATACTAGACAAAGTTGAGGAGAAATATGGTTGTAGAGCAGAAAGGAATTAACTACAGACAATTCTGGGGTTACCAGGGACAAGAGCTTTAAGCAAACAAACAAACAAACAAAAAATCCCAACAACAAAAAACTCAGTTTCTTGGATTCTGATAGTAAAAAGTAATTTAGAAGACTAATGGGAAAAATCTAGTTTGAAGAGCCATCTATTTGATGGTTAACATCTGTTCTTTTTCACTACTGGTGTTTTTTCAGTAGAGAGGCAAATTTGCCAAAGTTCTTTAATTATTCTCTGCACTTTATTCAACTAGATCCATACATGGTGCAAAATGTTTCTGTGAGGTGGTAGAACATGAGTGGATCATCCTTTTGGTTTTCTGCAAAGTGCCTCATGTTCAATGAAGGTCTCTTTTTCAAAAAGATAATAAGTGAAAGAGGAGAGAGCTAGTAAGTAAGGGAGAGTGATGAATGGTATGGGCTTGAGGAGCCAAGAAGAATGAAGGCTTTCTGTGTCATGTGCATACTCCAAAACTGAGTCCATTGAGTAAAAAACCGTGAAAGATGCAAAAACATCCATGATGGGTCCCTGAAAAGATAGCTATTATTTTTCTGTCAAATGTTTCAGGCATTACAGAAAGGTATCTATTGTATCATGTATTATAGTGGAGAAAGTAATGGAGCTGCAGTACAAAAGACTTGGATTTGAATACTGCCTCCAAAACCACTTAGCTGTGTGACAGTGGGCATATCACTTAAGCTTTGTCAGTCAGATTGGTTTGCCATTTCCTTCTCCAGTTCATTTTATAGATGAAAAACTGAGGCAAATAGGGTCACAGAACTAGTAAGTATCTGAGGCCAGATTTGAAATAATGAAGATGATTCTTCTTTGCTCCAAACCCAGCACTCTGTTATTCGCAGCACCACCTAGCTGCCCCGTGAGTGATTATTAGCAGGTTAGAAATTTAACCGTTGCCTTAATATAGCATCATAGTAGATTCATGAAGCCTATTCCATGAATAGAGTACACCCTAGAATGAGATTTCCTTTAAAAGTAAATATCATATGTATTTGGAAAGGCCTGTTTTCAAGTTAAGATGATATTTCTTTGAGTTGATTTGTAACCTAAGAAGTAAGACTGGTTACAAGAATGCTATCTGGAAAATTCACTGCAATGCATGCTTGTACAAGCTCTATAAAAATTTATCATTACTTGCTGACAAGCACCTGCATCAATTGAATAAGACTTCTTCTTCACAAATAAAATTTTTTAAAAATCATCCTAAAATATGTTTATGGAATGAAGAGCTTTGTACTTTTCATGAGAAGTAATGTTAGAGTGCAAAACTTATGAAAGATTGAAGATGATTTCCAAATACGTAAATGGCAGGCACAGTTATTGTCATAATGTTGATTATATTTATTCATCGCATTAGTGATTATAATTGAATTAGCTTTCATTTTTCAGCTCAACCAAAACTTCTTTCAGTCACTGGCTTTTTGATCAGTGAGATGTCCCAGTTCTTCTTTTTCTTTTTTTTTTAAATTTTAATTTATTTTCTTGATTATGTCATTCATTTCCACAAGGTTTTGAGTTACAGATTTTCTCCCCTTCTTTCCGCCAACCCCAAGCCCAAAACAGTGATCCCACCACAAAGCCCCTCCCACAATCTGCTCTCTTCTACGTCTTCCTCCAATGCCCCTCTAACTTTCCGGTAGGGCAGGGAGGGTCTCCCTACACCAGTCCCTGCACGTCTCATTTCCCAGTTGCATGTAATTACTACTACTAATAATTTTATATATATATGTTTGTTTGTTTAACATTTGACTGTATAGCTTTAAATTCTAGATTCTTGCTGTTCCTCCCTTGTCACCCACTCCCACTGGAAGCAGCAATTCAATACAGGCTGTACATGTGTAATTATGAAGGACATCTCCATGGTGGACATATTGTGAGA
>CM053594.1:319643479-319672264 GCA_028646575.1 Pseudocheirus occidentalis
GTATTCATACACATATATAGACACCTATATGGACTTATGTGTAAGTATACATATATATACATTTGTATTCCCTTCACCTATCCTCATGTTAAGAAAAGTTTCATAAGTTACTATTATCATTTTTCCATATTGGCATGTAAATAGGAATTTTAAATTTCTGATATATTTTTCTTTTAAAAAAGAAGTGATGAATATAGGCTTCAAAGCACAAAATTACTTTAATCGCTCAAGCAAACTTTGGGGTGGGAAAGTGGAGCAAATAAATGAGAAACAGGACTTTTCATCAGAAGTTGGGGGGGGGGGTAGGATTTGAATGGGATGGGAACAAGAATGGAAGTGAGCAAAGAGTGAGAAAATGTATATATGGACCACAATTAAGGTCCTCTTATTACATGATGTGAGTTAGCAATGAAGCATGGAGGCCCTCATTTTACTTTATTTATTTTATTTTATCTTCTGGGTTTTAACAATCTCTTCTGCTTTTACATTACAATTAATTGCAGATTTGCCTTTTCTAACTCAGTGGCCTTCCTCGAAGAACAGCAGTTTAACAAAATCAACCATCAAAGCAATCATTTCTGACAGTGTATACAACACTACATACCAATGTACTCGACCTCTCAAAAGAAAGGAGGCTACCTTTCCTTTCATCCCTTCCACCATAGTGTAGAATGGTATAGTCAATAGAGTCCTAGGATTGGAACCAAGAAGACCTGAGTTTGAATCTTGTCTCAATTATTTATCATGTGATACTGGACAAGTCTCTTAACATTTCTCAGCTTCAGTTTCCTCATCTATAAAATGGGTATAATAGTAGCATCTATCTAACTGGGATGTCGTAAGGGTCCCATGAGATGATACATGTAAAGAGCTTTGCAAACCTTAAGGAGCTATATCAATGTTGGCTATTATTATTATTATTATTATTATTATTATTGTTGTTGTTGTTGTTGTTGTTGTTGTTGTTGTTGTTATCATTATTCTCCAGAGCTAAGACTGCTTATTATAATTAAACAGCATTAGGCTTTGTTTTATTGTTCTTTTCAAGTGCATTTTTAGAGTCTCTATGTATACTGTTTTCTTGGTTCTACTCACTTCACAAAAATCAGTTCATATAAGTATTTATATGTTTCTCTGAATTCTTCATATTTGTAATTTCTTATGATGCAAAAATATTTGATCACATTTGCATACCATAATTTTTTTCAGCCTTTCCCCAATTATGGGAAACCCATTTTGTTTCCAAATCTTGGGCTACAACAAAACATATTAGTGTTCATTTTAGAAATCCAAATAATCCAGACATAATCATTTTGGTCATGTGTTCAACAAATATTTACTAAATATGTTCTATATATAGTCAAATTGGAAGTCCAGAAAAAAAAGATTATCAAAGATGGATATATGATGTGCCTACTAGATATCTTTGAAAGTTTTTTTTTTTAACAAAGGGCTATTGAAAGTATTTAAGAACTATAAATAATCCTTAATGCTCAGATTTCCAACTTTGGGGAAGTATGATACCTTATACTACTAGTTTAATTTCCTGACACTACCCATAACTTGTTAAAAAATGAAGTATGATAGACAGATGAACAGATAGTACATATATGTTTATGCATATACATAGATACTCACATACACATTTTTATATTAAAGTTACTAAGAATTTTTTAAAAGCCCTTGCAGAAACAGACTTGTAGAACCAAGGTTGAGAGTCACCATTAATGAATTAGGCTAAGTGACACCTTAATTACAATTATCTTTCACATAAAACCTAATACAGTTAGCATTGATTGCTCAAATGAAATCACTGTAAGACCTCAGCTTTTCTCTCTCTTTCCTAGCCAGAATCAAGGCATACTTGTGGGTCTCTCTCACTTTCCTTCTGCTCCCCCTTGTGTACTCCTAGAGGTCTGAGGTCAACAGTGTCCAGTAAGAAGTCTAAAAGAGGCCAGACATGGCAAAGTAAGAATACAAAAATGTCATACCCTTTGACCTAATTATTCTGTTGTTGAGAACCTACCATGAAATCGCTGTCAAAACAAACAAACAAAAAAGACTTATACGTTCAAAGGTTGTCATAGCAGCATGACACGTAATTGCAAAAAGAAAAAACTTGAAAACAACCTAAGTTTCAACAATAGAGGAATGGCTAAATAAATCTGTAATATAATGGGAAAGTACAATGCAATTAAGACTATGAAACTATAAAGAGATCTGGAATGTCCTTTAAATGTGATGGGATGAAGGGAAAAAAATAGAACCCGAAGAATGGAGGTCAACCAATTAGAGTCAGATAAGAGGAAAAGTGAATTAGAATAAATATGCAAAGAATACTGATGGGGACTCAGTAGGAGTGACTTAAAGCTTAAGATGCTCCAAGCTTTGAAATTTCTATATTAAGAAAAAAATAGGAATGAAGGGGAATAGTATTTCTAGAATTCAAATTATACAAGAAAGCAATAATCATCCAAATTATTTGGTACCAGTTAAAAAAATAAAAGCATATTAATGCAAATTACTAGATAAAGAAGAATTAGAAACAATTTGACTCAATAAACAAGCAATTGATAAATCCAAGGATGTAACTTACTTTTGAACTCTATTTTTCATAAGCATTACTAGAAAATGTGGCAAGTGGTTTGGCAGAAATTAAGTTTATACCAACTTCTTATACTATAGCTCACAAAAAGATTAAGATGAGTATCTGACCTGAATGCTACATGTCACACCATTAAAAAAATTAGAAGAGAAAAAGATTAGGTGCCTTTCACAGGCATGTCTTAGGAAAATTTCTTTATACAAAAAGGATTAAAAGCAATTACAAAAGATGAAAAAGATCATTGCAATTACATGAAATTGAAAAGCTTCTGCATGAACAAAATAAATGCTATTTGGGGGGAAAATCTTTTCATCAAATATCTCTATTAAGTGTCTAGTGACCAAGATACACAGCAAACTGAAACAAATATATAAGGTCAAAAGCATTCCCCCAATAGATAAAGGGGTCGAAAGATACGAACAGTCACCAAGCAATTGCCAACTATTAACAACCACAGGAATGAATTACCCAAAGCACTAAGAAGATAAATACTCTCATTCAGCTAACTGGCAAAGATGATCAAAAAAAAGGGGAGAATAGTCAAACTGTTGGAGGGATTGTGAAAAGATATTAATGCATTGGTAATATAGCTTTGAATTAGTACAATTGTTTTGGAATTTGAAGTTAAGCTAAGAAAGTGACTAAAATGACCATACCCTTTGATCCAGAGAATCTATTGCTATAAATATATACCAAGGAGGTCAAAGAGAGAAATAAAGTCCCCATACATACCAAACCATAAGGGAATATTATTTTGCTATAAGAAATCAAAGGGCATGAAGAATAAAGAAACATGAGAAGATGTATATGAACTGATGAAAAGTCAAGTAAGCAGAACCAAAAAAACTCCTATGTGTATATGTATCTAACTATAGCATTGCAAATGGAAAGAACAGCAAATGAAATGAAACTGTGTCATTAAAATGTCAATTTGTCCACAAAGAGATGAGAAAATTCATATTCTTCCATTCTTTGCACAGGCAAAGTCATATGTGTATTGAACAATGTATACACAGTTGGATTCAGTTGATTCACTCTCCTCTGTGTTTTATTCTTTTTATAATAAATGGCTGTCTGGGGAAAGGATATATTTGTGTGGGGAAAGTATATATTTGGAAATTCAGGTGATATGAAAACAAAAGATAAAAAATTTTAAGAAATGTTTTCATTCATATGTAAGTAGCTTCTTAAAGTTTTATTGATTATATTGATCTTGTTTTAAAGAAACATTAAATTAAAATTTTTTAAGGGACTCCTTGATCACTTTCATGGTTTTCTTTACTACTGCCATTGACTTGATCCACCTGAACTTATAGATTCCCCTTCTTGACCTCCCTCCATAACAGCTTCATAGCATTACCTTAGTAGTTGTCAGGCCCACTTCAACTTCTTACAAGCCCTCCAACCTACAATCTTACCCTACACCCTCCAGACTGCACTACTCCTTCAAGATAACCTCTTCCTATAGTAAAGTTTCTTCCAAAGCATCTCTCAGACCATAGTCTCTAATTTACTCCTTTTGGGAAAAGGCTTTTGAGAAACCAAAGTCATTTAGTTTCCCCTCTAAAAAATGTGGGTAAACCAGACCTTCAAAGGTTTTCTGGGTATCAAAAAAAGTAAATGGCTTTCTCTATTATCATTAGCTGAATTAGAATGTAACCACCCACTGCTGCCATGCACATATTTTAAGTCAGTAAATTCCTTCTAGGTCAGTTATGGTTTTTATCTTCACACCTATTTGTATGTCCACTCAAAGACAGTCATTTCCATGGACAGTAATGCAGGCGGTGGTGGGAGCTGTCCAACTGCAGTAAATTTGGAGGAAGCTAAGGGAAAGGATCCCATAAAAATAAACATAAGCCTGAAATAAGTTGAACGCAGCAAATGGAGCAACTTTCTTACAGAAGTCAGGCCTTCATTGCTATCTCAGTATTTAATTCTGCTGCCTTTTTATAGACCATATGTCTTCACATATCACCACAGATTCTGTTTTACCTACTCAGCCTACTTGTAATCTGGTCACTGCATTTGGTCACTTGGGTGGGCACTCTATATCCATGACTCTGATTCATTCCCAAACTCAGATGTTTCTAGCCCATCCCTGAGCAGAAGCCTCCTGGTTAATGCTTTTCCTCACTCCCCCAACTAGGGATATTAAGCATACTTTTCTATTAAATTTAATTAATTAGGTCCTCCTTTATTTTGGTCATTAAAGTTTCATAGTTGGCCTTCCATAGATCTGATGTATTCTTAGACAAATTAATTCCTAAAAATTCAATCATTTCTGTTGTTGCTACAAAACAACCCACTATGATCATACTCAAGCACTTTGTGAGACACTACAATAAAGCTATAGTCACTCACATAGCCAATTATTAGTCAAATAAAGGAGGAAGAGATCATTACCTATGTTCCTAAATGCTAAATGCTTGCTTACCTGAAACACCACAATGGGAGTGATCATATAGATGCCTTTGTTGAAGAGTAGACTTTTTGTAAACAACATGAGGGTGGCCATTTTCATAACTAAAGTGTTTAGAATCTTCTGTAGCATTCCTTAAAGGCTCAATAAAATACTCTTCATCTTCTGTAGCAATAACACCATGCTAAAAGGAAAAGGGAAAACAAAAACACAGGTCCAAATGGTTTCCTGAAAACACTGAAAGAGCACACATTCTGAGATGTATTTGTCCTCTCCTCCCTCTCAAAGAAACCCCAAGAGAAAAGAGAATATATGTCATACATATTGTTGAGGCAAATTTAATGGAGTCTATTTAGAAACTCTATACTTAAACTAACATTCTCTCTCCCCACCTCTCCAAATCCTCCCCATCTGTCATTCTTGCTCTCATTTATAAAGCCATCTCTGACTGAAAGTAGAGTGAGCTCCCTCCTCTCATCTCTTCCAGTAATGATTATGTGCCAAATGAATTCATTTGGCAACTAATGATGCACTGTTTTGCAAATGTCTACTATGCCATTCCATGTAAACCTTCTTGAATTCAGGGATGATATTGTTTTTCCTTTGTATTCTTTACATGGCACAGAGCTTTACACATGGTTTGTGCTTAATAAAGTTTTGCTGTATATAATATACTTTTTCCACTGCTATCTTGAATTTCTTTAAATCCTATACAATTAACCTTTCACTTGTCTGTCTTTCACAATAATTAAAGTTCTTTGAAGACTGACAGCTCTTTGAAGATTGAAAGCATTTTGCAAACCCTTAAGGCATCACATCTATCACACGAATGTGGGCTATTTCTATTATTACTAAAACAAGAAACACACTAGATAGTAGGCACTCAAAAATATTTGTTGATTTAATTTTGTTGTACAAAAATAAGATGGAAAAAGTGGATGCAGAGTAGAAGTAAGAACTTCTGCTACTATCGAAGGGAGTAATATTTGCCAGAGTACAGCCTGTGGGAGGCAGGCTCCTAGCATTACAGACAAAGTGATGAGTGGAAAGAGAATCAGAATGTACATTCAAATTCTGTCTCGCTTACTAGCTGTGTACACCTATATAAGTTATTTAACCACTGTGGCCCTCAGTCTCCTCAATTATAAAATAACAAAGTTTGACTCTATGTTCTCTACAACCCTTATTTTAAGTCTTACTGCTTAGTGGCAAAACCATGAACTATAGGTCCCCGGACCTCAGTTTTCTAAAATAAAGAGAATGGATAATGTCAAAGGTTCGTCCTAAATTGAGAACCAGAGAGTTCAGGAAGTTCAGCATTACTCAAGTACTCAGAATAAAACCCAATCATTTCCACACTCAGGCAATATGGATAACCACCTACAGATTTAAAAAGTTCTAGCAAGGTACCTTTGTCCCAGGATGACTTCCTCCTGATCTTCTTTATCAAATGAAATAGTATTCATAAAGCATTTAGCACGGTGCCCTGCACACAGTAGACTCTGCTTGTTCTCTTTCCCTTCTCATTAGGATCCTTTAGTTTAAGAATTTGGGGTGGGGGTTGAGGGAAGAGTGAAAGAGTAGACCTGTAAGCTGTGATTTGGGGTGAGGAAATCCCTTCACAAATGTAAATGAGCAACTGTTGTGCAACTTTTAGTGTTAGAGAGTTGCCTAGGGGCACTTCGTGGTCAAGTGACTTGTCCAGCATCATAAAGCCAGTATAGGAGAGTCAAGACTTGAACCCAAGCCCTCCTGACTCCGAGGCCAACTCTTAAGCCCTAGACAGAGACCATAATTCTACATAAATACAGTCAGCAAGATGTAGTGGGAAGAATATCAGATCTGAAATCAGAGAATCTGGACTCTCTAATACCTACCAACCGACCCTGAAGTAGGCATTTCACTCTCTTGTTCCGAATATCTTCACCTGTACACTGAGGGAGTTTAACCTTTTTGTGTCAGGGACCCCTTGATGGTGTGAGGAAGCCTATGGATCTGTTCTCAGAATGTTTTTAAATGCATAAAATAAAATACATAAGATTATAAAGGAAAACAATCATCTTGAAATACAGTTATAAATTTTAAAGAAAAGTTCATGTACCTCAGAGTAAGAACTCCTGAACTTTATTATCCATAATAAGATGCTTATAAGGTCTCTTATATCAGCTTTACATCTTATATCTATCCTCTATAAGCTTATATAAGTTAATTACCCCAAATCTGATTTTGTTATTACTAGAAAATAACTCATTATAATTATAATAAAATAATTTTCAGGACACTAAAATAAAATGTCTCTAATACCCAGTTATGCATGATTTTATAGAATTATTTTCAATAAGGCAGCTAACTAGGAGTAGTTCCTTCAGAAATGGGACATAAAAAATATGTTAGTAAGGGGACAGAAGAAGAAATTGGGTCAGAGAATAAAGCATTAATCTCACCCCAGAGGCTGACTTAAGTAGGATACAGCTGTCTCATGGGGGGGGAGGGGGAGAGAGACAGGAGCTTCAAAAGAACAGGGTAGAGATTATGACTAGCAAAGTATGGCACACATTAAATTGAAAGAGAAGCCAGACAAGCAAACAAAAATGAGGTGACCGTAGATACCAGAGGTCAGAGAAAAGCAGGAGATCCAATGTTTGTGCAAATAGCTCATAATTTGGAGTGTGGAGTGAATTGAGTACAGCAAGAGTCAGCTAGTACACTATCAGGAGCAAGCGTGGAACCTGATACCCAGGCAAGTGAGGAAGACTTTTTATTTGCTTCCTGTCCAGGGCCAGGAGTATCCAGATGTGACTGGACCAGAGTCCACAGGTAGATGGATACAAGTAGGTGAATCTATTTAGTGCATAGCACTAAAGAAGTTGACAATACATTCCTTCTTATTTTATATTTAGGAGGAATGGCAAGTTATATGTAGCAGATTTGTAGTTTTATGTGCAATCACCTTTTATTACAATACCATGTTACAAAAATGCTTGTTTTATTCCATAAATTCAAAGTAAAATAATTTTTTTTTAAAAAAGAATGTTCTTACCCTTCCTTGCACTGATTAATATTCTATCATAGCCACAGATTTTGGCTTTGTGTCTTACTCTGTTTCCTTCTATAAGAAATCCCATCTCCTGGATCAAGTAGGGAAACACCAGGTTCCAAGCACTGTCCCTATCTTTTCCCCCCTAAATAATGTCAGATTCTTTATCATTGATCAAGATTGTTGATTATAATCGACTTGGCTAATGACTAAGAGAGACTCAGGACAGCTGTAGAATTGGAATTGTTTCCTATCATTAACTCAAAGGATGAGGCAAGACGTCTCCCCATTGGGCTACTTGGTAGGGATGATGCACCCCTGTTTTCCATTTCAATCTCTCCATCAGGTAGAGATACTGCTTTTTCATCTTAACAACCCTTTACACTCTGCTGACAAGAACAGTGGCTGGCTTTATTACTTTCCTAAGTAATCATCCTTCTATTCCAGTTAGGGTAAATGAACTGCTGGCAAATGTGGCGGCCACTTTAATCTGTTGCTGATAAAGTTTACTTAGAATCAGGTTCAGGACTAAAAGGGTGGGGACAACTCAGGACTCCAGGAAACTGATACTGAAATATGCCTCCTCAATCTTGGCAGAGAGGAGATGGAATAGAAGCATAGAATGAGAGACAGTTCCAGACGTGGAATCAATGTGTCAATATCTTCTGCTTAAATATATTTATTGTTGGTTACAAAGAATAATATGTCCAGACAGGGTGGAATGAGTAAGTGGGTAATGTTAGACACAAGAAATTAATAAACCACTTAAAAAGTGTGTACTAGAATAAAGAAATATGTTTTGCATGTCGTTCCATGTCCAATGTGTATCAAATTGCTTGCCTTTTCAATGGGTGGGGGAGGAGCAGGAGGGAGGGAGAAACCTTGGAAATAAAAATTTTTTAATGAATTTTTAAAGTACATATTTAGAAAACAAAAGTGTATTAAGGGAACACAAATAGGGAAATTTTGCTACTACTACGAAAAAAATTTAATAAGCATTTTAAAAAAAAAAGCCCGTACACAATCCTCTTTTTTGGTTTTTCTCTGCAAACTGAAATATTCAAGTTTGTTCATGATTTAAGTTCATTATAGGTAATTTTTATAGGAGATTTGTAAAAATACCTACATGCATACAGTTGTCTCCTCATCAGCTTTAATATTTCTACCAGGGCAAATGGCTAATAACGTGAGATTTGACATTTGATGACTAAGGAAAATCAATTTCACTAATGGAATTGGGGAAGTAGAGTGAGAGAAGAAAAGGAAGGAACTGCTTTATTCCCTGTTTCATAATTATAGTCTAATTTATATCCAAGACTACTTATACAGTATACAATTACACTAGAATGACTGTCTAGCTGCCTTTCTCAATAAATGAACTCAATAGATGTGAGCAGGAATCTGCATTCTGATCTCTATGAGACTGAAATGGTTTTTTATAAGGGACTCAAATGATCCTGGGGTCTATATCAGTGAGGTGGTCTCTGAGAACACAACAAAAGGTTCTAGTATTCTTACACAAATATGTAACCATCATAAGGTGTTCTGGTGGAAACGCTGAATTGTGTCTGCTCTGAAATTCATATCAAGAGCTCTGGTCCTACCCCCTGTTGCATGAGATGCTAAAGAAGACTGAGTTCTTAGGAGGAGCAGGACGAGATACCAGCTTTGAGGGACAAGAAGATACTTTCAAAAGGTAATGTTAATTCCTAGGAGGTTAAAGTTGCCATTTCCACTGGCAGAAAAATGGGCCCTTTAATGAAGTTGATAGAATCTGTACGAACCTGCCCGATCTGCTGCAGCAGCTAATTGGTGCAGGAGACAAGAGACAGACAGAGATAGAGCAGGAGACAGAAAGAGAGAGAAGGCACTAGACCAGGCTTCAGTGATTACGTTTTCCTTGAGATCAGTCACTTTTCTATTTTTCTCTTTGTATTACTGGTGCTTATCATATAGTAGGTGCTTAGTATATCTTGTTGAATCCAGTGGGGCCCAGATCTCTGGAACTCAGGGAAAGTAGGATGTGTTTTCTGAGATTCAAGAAGTTGGTAAGTCTCTGAAAACACCTCAATATAAAGAGTATGTTTCAAATTCTCTGATGTTGCTTCAGGAGGTTCAGATTTCAAGGACTCAGGAGACCCAAGTGGCAAAGTACTCTCTCCACCTGATATGGAGGGAGGAAGTTCAACAGACATCTAGGGTCTAAATGACCGAGAAAGAGGTTATTTCACAGACCAGAGCAATACAGCTAGGGTAAGAGTCCTAGGCTCAGGAATGGAAATCACAGGGTGATTTCCAGGAGTGAGGGTAGGCTCTCAGAGATGCTGAGCTGGAGGCATCTGCAGTCTCTGCACACTGTCATGCCAGGTGGTGGATGCCATGTCCAAGGAGGAGGGCTAGAACTGAGCAAGCATCACCCATACTGAGCGATTACTACAGGCCAGGCACTGTGCTAACTCAGGATACCAAAAAAGGCAAAAACATGAACCTCAGTCCTCAAGGAACTCACATTCTAACGGATGTAATACAGAAACTAGAAGGCAGAACAAGACAAGAAGACCAAACTCCACACAAACAGTCAAAATCTGAGAGAACTACAGAAGCTGCAGCAGCATCACAAAGTAGATGGTCAAAGAGTTAGGAGGTCAGAAACCCCAAATTTCAAGAGTAAATTGTTAGAACAAATAAAACTATATAAGTACCAAGCAGGTAACCCTCATCCTGAGCCATCTCCCAAAGCCTTATTTCCTGATTCGCTGGTTCTTTATGTGCTTTCCATATGTATGCCTTTGTTGACCAGCACTGTGGAATTGCTTGCTTCTCAGAGAGGGGCTCCCCCGTCAGCCTATAACAGGAGGGCAAGCAAACACTCCTGGCCAGAGTTGGGGAGTGCAGAAGTGAGGAACCAGGCAACTCCGGACAGTCACTGTACAGGTCTTAGGCAGCTGAGGAACAGCCTGAGCACACTAGGGGCAAGAAGGGGCTGGGAAGGGGAAAACAGTGTTGAAGGAAGGCAGAAAAAATTCGCTTATTTCAGAGTCGGCCCTGGATATGACAGGGCTGTCAGGTACTATGGTATGATGACTGGACCAGAAATCTGGGAGCTTAAGTGTGTCTTTCAAGATGTCACTTATCCTGTGTGTGTGACCCTGGGCAAGCCAGGAACACCTAGGTTTGAGTCCCAAATAATACATACTGGTTAGGTGACTGATCACCTCCTAATGCTCTAGGCAACTCTCTAAGACTACAGATTCTCTAAGTTACAGAGAAGATCCCAACATACATTGGCAAAAAGGAATTTCGTCCCTTGGAAACTCCTAATACCAATGAAATAAAAAACTTAATCTATATTTCTTCATCCATAAGAAATGTATACTATACACCTTATCCTGGCAGAGGATTACAAGATTCAATCAGATAATGTATGGGAAAGTACTTTAAAAAGTACTTAGAAGCATGGTCTTTGCTGTTTGTCTTTCCTTCTGGAAGAGGACCGTGATATCAGAAAGGTGATGTCATAACATGTAAGTGAACTGGATTTAAGTGAGGGAGGGCTGTGCAAAGTCACCAGTCTCACTTTTTCTTCTGGAGCTGTCTGAGTCCAGTGGCCAGATATGGATCAGGACAACTGGAGATGGCCCAGGATGCTGTGGGAGACCTTGGCCTTTTCAAGCTAAGGACTTTAACAGGTCTCAAGTTTGACTAAGGCAGTACCCATTCAGGGATTAAGGCTTAATTTTTTTTTAATGAAGCAAAGAATGGCCCCTTAAAAAAAGAAGCATGGTCTTTAAGAAGCATGAGAGGCAGTGCAGGGTAGTGGAGAGAGACTTAGCCAGGAAGATATGGGTTCATTTCCCATCTCTGACACATACTGGCTCTGTGAACTTTGACTAATCACTGAGTCTTTAAGTGCTCGAAGCAACGAAGTCTCTCAGTTGCAGAGAGGGTGTCAACTTGCATGAGTAGAAGACCCTCCCCTGGGAGTAACCTATGGCAAATAAAATACCAATCCCTCTCCCTGCCCCTAATAATAATCATGCCTTAGTGCTCTGAAATGCCTAAGAAGGATTCTCCTTCTCTATGACCCTACTCCTTCTGCAAGTCATGTCATTTAGATCTGGTGAAGCATTAAATGCATAATAGAGTTTTTCTTTTCTTGAAACAATCTCTTCACAAGGATGCTCTGGCATTACACATGATTTCTAGACATTAATAGTGATGCCAAACTTGGTTGTGGACTAAGCATAGTTCCTCTTTATGGTAACTCACATCTTACATCAAAATGAGAATGTTTACAACAGAGATTTATTTTGGACAAATGTTATTCAAAGCAACAACTCACTGTTTTGAATATAAATGCAACATCGTAATAAACACTACTTATTTAGGAAGAAATTCATGATAAATGTATACAACATGTCATCTACATAAGAATCTTATCCTCTTAAGGCCAAATCCTACCCAGATATTTAAATCATGAATCTGGCTGATCGTTCATGCCAGAAATTTCTGCAGAAAACAGAAAAATCTGTCTAGCTTCTTCTCTGTTTAATAAGCATCAATTTAGAGGGAGGGAGAGTGGGAGGAGCAGAAGACAGAGGAGAGAGAGAGAGAGAGAGAGAGAGAGAGAGAGAGAGAGAGAAATAGATGAAGCATTCATTCAATGTTCCCAGCTGCTGTGTTAAACATTTGGAATACAAAAACAATCAAACATAACATCTCTGCCTTCAGGAAGCTTACATGCTAATAGGGGAAGGAAAACAAGGGGAGCCGAAAAGGGGATTGGTATTGGTATTGGTATTGGTAGAGTATTGGTAGCATGGTGTGGAAAGGACTTCAGTTTCTCAAATCCTTTTCTTCTCATGTGACTTCGTAGCCATGATGAGACGAGAATAACAATATACATGGGGGAATTAAGCAAATTCGTGACCTCTGAAAATATATGTTAGGTATGGGAAATATTTGTCATTCCCTACTTATAGGAAGCAGAATGGAATTTGTGGATATGGGCAGTGTGTGATCTTGAGCGATTCATTTCCCTTCTCTGGGCTTTGGTTGATCTATTTAAACCCAATCTCTAATGTTTCTTTCAATTCAATTCAAACTATGAGCATCTAGTGATTCATGAAGTACCTATTATGTGCATGCAACAGAAAACATGGTACAATTGATGGAAGACTGGTCTTAGAGTCAGAAAACATAGGTTCATGGCCTACCTCTGACACATACATACTGGCTGTGTCACCATGAATAAGGTATTTAACTTTTCAATGCCCTCAGGCAGCTCTCCAGGACTACAAATTCCAGAGGAGTTGTCTGTCTGCATGGATAGCTGGAGTTTCCATATCAAGAGTACCCCACACTGGTGAAATCACAACTTGGAGCCTTAAACCACACTCCCCCATAATGTGCCAGGCTCTGTGCTAGATGATGGAGACACAAATACCAAAACATTTCCTACCTTCAAGGAGTTTACAATTTCCTGGGGAGAACACCCTAATATTTCAACTCCTAACAACCTATGACTATGATTGACTCAACAGCCACTAAAATATACTAGACTGCAAGCTTTATGAGAACAAATGCTGTATATTGCCTAAACTTTATTATCTTTATCTCTGTTGAATCTGCTTAACTGAATCATGAATCAAATATGTGTGTGTGTGTGTGTGTGTGTGTGTGTATTTTACTGTTGGGGTTGCAATAGACTCAGGTGTTCAGTATTTTTGCTGTATACTTAGATCTGCCCTATAAAAATAATTTAAATTATTTACCTTTGATTTTCAGATGAAAATTTTATGTCAGGAGTGACATTATTATTCTGGTATTTGCATACTTATATTTTTTGAGGGCCAAAATCTACCACCTTCTTAAGTTAGAATTCAAGCAGTCTTGAGCCTTATGTATTTCCAACCCCTAGAACCCACTAAGAGGGAAGGGAAAGAGAAAAGAGGGAACAAGCATTTCTTAAGTGCCTACTATGTGCTAGGAGCTTTACAAACATTATCTCATTTGATTTCATTTTTAAAAGTCATGTAGTACAGTGAATTTGGAGGAGGAGCCCTAGACTGGAATCCCAGTTCTATTATGCATTACCATAGTGCCCTTTAGCAAGTCATGGAAACTTTCTAGGTCTCAGTTTCCTTATTTATAAAAAGAGGGGAGTAGAATAGATGACCTCTAAAATCTAAGCTCTCTCACAGAAACTATGACCAAAGGAAAAAGATCTTCCTTACTTGTGTCAATTTTCTTTATATTTGAAGAGTGTCTTTCTGACAAAACAAAAGCAAAGGGAGCCCAAGATATCTGACACCCTGAAATCCAGACAAGAAACCAGACTGAACAGATCATTTGTTTCATTCTGTACAACCCAAAGACTTAAAAAGCGTTTCCTTGTAGGAAAAGAAATCCTTTCCAAAAACATTTCTAGTAACAATAAAAGTCAAAATGACAACTTTTTAGACTGTCCTCTAGCTTAAGCTACCTTTGAACTTTAAATCCAATTGTTTTTATTCAGCCCATTCAGCTATAATGTGTTTTGAAAACATAGATTTGTTCCAAACTCAATTGATATATTTGAGCATATCATGAATTTGTAGTTTGCTTCTGATTGATTTCTTCCTTGAGAAAAAGTGATGAAGCAGAAGGCAGAAAGCAGAACCACCTCATAATAATTCACTCCTGTGGTACAACCCTTCCAACACTCATCTCCACAAACTTCAAATCTTTGTAAAGGTAAGGTACCACATTTGTTGTATATCTTCTGCTACAGTGGTAGCTGGGGATTGAGAAGGGATGCTCCACACCACCACAAACTGCCTTTGACCAAGAAGCATCCAAGGACCCACTGTGCCCCTGACTCCATCGTCCCCACAAACTCTCTGGGTTTCATTGCCCGATTTTGCATGATTTGCACAGCACCGTGCGTTTTGGACATGCGCGTGTCCCATTATAGCAGAATGGACTGCATTTTTAAGGCCCCGTGGTGGGGGGGAAAAATGTGTACTGTTTCTTGGGTAAATGTGCTCTTCCTTCTAGCAGAAATCAAACACGTCACACACACTTACCAACCCGATGCAGTTGCTCATAGCCACTTTAGTTGTGCTGTGTTGATCTTGTAAGTATCCTGTGTAATGACAGTTGTCTAAAAAACCATGCTTCCACTGGGGCCCATCTTTCCCCCAGTATTCCACGGTAAAATGTTTGGACACTAAATCTGTATTGAGAGTCAAGTTTAAGTGAAAGTGCTTGCCATAAGCTGAGAGTTTAAAAAATAACTTAGATCCTGCCTGCTGTGGGTCAATAGGGTCCGTACTCCGCCTTCTCCTTGAGTGTTTGTCATTTTTCACAGTAAAGCTGAGGAAAGCTCCATTTTGATCAACCCTGATTGGGATGGTGAGCTGGTATTGTTCAAGGTACGACAGGAATTCCTCTTTGTAATCACAAGGTAGAACAGTCCAGGAGATAGGCATGAAAGAGAAGAAAACGGAACAGAAGCAAGCAGTAGTACAAACAATGCCACACTGTTAAACCCACTCACCAGCATAAGGGAGTGAGGTCCTGGTAAACAAATCATCCAGAAAAAAAAAATATATATATATATATGTATATATATAACAAAGAGGGGAAATGGACAAAAGTTGAACAAGACCCTAATCATCAAATTTATCAAAATGATACATATTTGAGGTGGGATGGATTCAGGAGCATATTAAAAACTGATGCTTTGGAAACATTAATTTACTAACCAGCTTGGGGAGAGGGTGGGCATGCATGAAACATTTTTGAAGTTTAATCTGAATTCCTGACATTTTCTCCATCATTTTCTTAAATCTAGACAATCAACAAAATAATAAATCAAACCCTGATTTGAAGCATTTGTTGATTTCTGAGGTGTAAGTGTTCCCATCAAAAATTTAACGATAGGCTCTCAGGAGCCATATGGTTCTCCAGTACGCCACTGGGTGTTTTTCCCCCACCCCAATTCCTACCTAATTGTATGAAGTGAATTTGGGAAACCTAGTTGTACCATGTGCAAGAAAATGAAAATTTTCATTAAAATGAAGGTCAAAATTAAAGTGAACCCATGGGCAACCAAAGGCAAAATTGGTTGGTATGGGAGTTACCCAACAATGCTTTGAGCAATGCCCTGCAGAGCTAGCCAAAAAGTCTTTAGTCTTACCCAAATGCAACTAGTTCACAGTATCTATACCTTCCTTACACACATTTACCAAATGATAGTTCTCTACTCTCCTTACCTTTCCTTGTGATGCCCCCCCATTTGCTAAGCAAAGGGAATGCAAACACCTGCCCACAAAAAAAGACAATACTTGTTGGGGAATACAAGTATAAATTCCCATGAAACCATAACCAAAAGGAAAGAGACAGGAAAAGATGATGAGATGATATAATTTCTTCTAGACTATATTATGTGCTAAAAGCCACAGTTCTAAGGAAAAGAACGGCATTGTGGGCAGAGTGTTGGACTTGAAGTCAAGAGACCTGGGTTGAAATCTCTTCTCAAATCCTTCCTGGCTGTACAATACAAAGGCAATCTCAGAGCTTCTTTTTTTCTCCTCTGTAAAATGGAGTTAATGATACTTGCACTACTTACCTCACCAGGGCATTGTGAGGGAAGCGTTCTGTCCATTTCAAAACGCCACATTCCGTGAGCTACTCTTATCATTTGTTACATACAAGCTTCAGCCTTGGCTTTGCTTTACAGAACCCTTAAAAATTTATATTACTACCCTCTAAATAACTTTCTTATTGAGCCCTCATGAGAACTAGGGTCAGAAAATTATACCTTTTTATAACTGCCACCATCAGACTGGCTCATGTAGCAAGGTGGCATTTTGTTCACCGCTTAGCAGTATTCAGCAAGCATAGGTCAGGGAATTTACCCTATTTAAATTGGTAGAGATGGAGACTTGGACAGCAGATACCAGGCATAGAACTAACAGCATTAACTCTACAGCCTGGTATTGCTCACTTTACCCTTCACCTCTGCTGAAGGGGCCCTTCCATAATAAGAAAGTCCGTTTTATAGATTACAGAGAGCCAAGTACTCTAAAAAGGAAGGAGAGACTTATTGGCAATGACTTTTGCTCCACTGTCTAATTCTAATCCCTAGATTTAAATTCCTGGAGATTAGAAACAGAATCGTTTTCAGCAAAGTCCAGACCTGAGAATGAAGATGTCCTTTCTTGTCCTTGTCTCTTAACTGTTCTCTAGATAGTATAAATTTATCATCCTGCCTCTCAAAAGACCATGACCACAAGCTTGGAAAATGGGTCAGTTCTCTTCTAACAATGAAATGCTGAACATTAGTGAGCTTTTTAAGTGCAATATTCTCCCTGTCCATCCCTATTTTACAAATCCTGCTCTACCAATTCAAATATGGTAAACTGTATGGCCCATGCCTATGACTATTGCCATATACAGGATACTCCAAAGGTCTTGATGAAGTTTTAAGTCTCATTAGCTTAAAAGCACACTAAGACTTTTGGGATTCATTCTCTCTCTCTCTCTCTCTTTCTCTCTCTGTCTCACACACACACACACACATACACTCTATATGTATGTATATATACATATGTAATACACATACACATAAGTAACATATATACAGAAGACAGAAATTCTATTTCTAAAGTTTATCTGCTTCTTTGTCCTCCTTGCTAGACTGAGTGCCCTTATTTTGAAGAGGACATATTGCCAGAGTTTGACAAGAAGCAGAAATCAATACATATGTATATATGCATGATTGTAAGGAGATTTTTACCAGGAAGCCTATTTTGGGAGCAGCATGAAGGCCTGGTGTCATTATGAAATTTCAATGAAACCATGTCAGCATCTTCCACAAAATTTCCATAATTTAGAAAAAAAAACTAAGCATGTCATTGGAGGGCTATCTGCTTGCTAGAGAACCGACACCACTCCAGAATCGCAGCATAACTGTTTTGTACACATATATGTAGCCTTGTGTACATATATGCAAATGCACATATGTATATACTAATATATAAGTCTATGTTTCATTACATGTATACGCATGCGTACGTGCGCACACACACACACACACACACACACACACGTTGATTCCTGTTTTTTGTCAAACCCTGCAATGTGTCCTCTCCAGAAGAAGGGCACTCAGTTTGGCAGAGAAGACTAAGAAGAAGTTAAGTTCCAGAAGTGGAATTCCTACCTTCTGTAAACATAATGAAGTCCCACAATTAATCTTTAGTGAATGCTGTAGACTATGGCTTATTATTCTTGATGCTCCCTACATGAGAAGTCTCCTAGGATTCGGAGATCACTTATTCAATACTCCCTCATTGGTGTTCTGACACTGGATAGGAATTCTGTCATATGGCTAATTTACAAAATGTTTTTTAACAGCAAAGCCCACTCATGGACTAAAAAAAAAGTTCAACTTATAGTAAAAGGGGAGGAAAGATTGTCACAAAGATTTGCTCTCATAATCATATTTCTTATGAAAAAGACAATTTTCTTAAAAAGGAACTTATACAGGCTGGGCCCAGGCCTGTTACCCTAACTTAACATCAGTTATAAGAGGGCTTAGCGACATTCTACCCAGAGACTCGTCATCTGCTAGAACTGCCCCTATTCCAACACTGCATCAGCTTTCTCACCATTTGAAAAAGGAGGAACCCTACCTTGGGAGCGGTATGAAAGCCTGGTGTCACTGTGAAATTCCGATGAAGCCATGACGAGGCTCAAAATCCAGGTCAACGTCTTCCACAAAATTTCCATAATTTAGAAAAAACTGGATGTGTTGTTGGAGGGCTACCTACTTTCTAGAGAATTAGCACCACTCCAGAATCGCAGCATAACAGTTTTGTTCACTATTTATTGAAAACTTAGTTATTAGATATTCCACTTTTTAGCAGGTGCTTGTTTCCAACATCCTGTACTTTCTCCTCTCTCTGGATTCATTTTTTTTTTCAATCCAAAATGAAAAAGAAAGATAACGTTGTAAAAATTTTCTTCAGTAAGGCATTAGGCTGGATAGTTGCAGAAGTAGGGCCATTTTTGTACCTAGAACACCCAAAAAAATAAAGTCAAAGTACAATCATCTGGATGGACAGATCCACTGTATATTGCAGAATGCTTGCCAAAGTACATAAATTACAAAATAACTTGGGGGAATTCAATTAGACCATTGTTGTTCTTTATAGTCTAAATAAACATCCACAAGACTAAACATGGAGCTAGAAACCTAAATGGTATTTTTATCTGAACAATGCCAGACCTAGTTAATAGCCAAAGAAGGAACCAAAAAAAGGATCATGATATATACAGATACACAGATATCTATATACATATTCGTATGTTTGTATATGTCTAAATCTCTGGGATAGGGCAGGATAATATTCACTTGCTCTCATTTTTTATAAAATCAAATGCAAAAAACTGCATGCATTTTCTTTGTCAGTTAAGTATTAAGGGCAAATGGGAGACAGTTACACTCCATAACACACATTTTCAGATGAATTCATACTCAGAGACCATATGTATTAATTGTTGCACTCAGTGATTGCTATCATTTCTCTGACAATGCACATCTGCAAATACAGAGTGACATATAACAGCCGCCTCTGTACACCCAAACAGTAGCCCAAACTAAGCTGCTGAAAAGTTAAAAAACAGTTTAGAGTAATCTCTCACTTATGTGGAGATCATGAATCCAGCAACCTCAACTATCCAGAGTACAGCCAAACAAGCAAAAAAAAAAAAGTTTCTGAATAGTCAAATGGCCATAAAAATCCATATTAATGCTCCTAAAAAGATAACTCTCTTTGGGCATATTTACTCATATTTTATTGATGATTCTAAAACAAACTTTGTAACCTGGTTTCCAAGACTATACATAAGAAGTTGTTAAACTCAAATGTCTTCTTGAGCTGCTAGAGAGAGACACATTCAGGGACAGCCAACGGAATAATAAAAGAGAGAAAAGAAACAGAGAAAAGGAGGAGGAGGAGGAGGAGGAGGAGGAGGAAGGAGAGGAAGGGGAGGAGAGAAGAAGGAGGAGGAGAAGTCAAAAAACAATCTGTAATCATTTACTGCAAAATAAAATTGCCTTACACATCTAAATAGCACTGGAAGGTATTAGGTATTACTATATTACATTATATTAAATTATCATAGGGCTATATAAGTCATAGGGCAGCTAGATAACTCAGTGGATAGAGTTCTGGGCCTGAAGTCAGGAAGACTCTTCTTCCTGAGTTCAAATCCAGCCTCAGACACTTACTATATGTGTGACCCTGGATAAGTCACTTAACCCCATTTATCTCACTTTCTTCATCTGTACTAAAGCTAGCGAAGGAAATGGCCAGCTATTCTTTGTCAGGAAAACCCCAAAAGGGGTCAAGAAGAGTTGAACATGACTGAAAAATGACTAAACAACATATAAATCATCTTTATGATGATGAACTTTGAAGAGAAGGTTAGATTATGTTTGGATTACTCTGTTTAAGAAAGCAGGACAATGTGTGATACATTCTAGAAAGATTTCCATCCAAAATGGTTAGAATAAAAAACTTTCTGGGATACAAAGAAGTAGGCTTCCTTTATTTAACTGGACACATATTTGCAATACCTCGCTATTTGACTATGTTTCAGAATAAATAAATAGAGTGTTATTATACATAAAAACAACCTTGGCTATCAGAAATTTCTCATCCCTAAATTGTTTAAAATGAATTAATTCAATGAATAATAATGATGATGATAACGATAGCTAACATTGGCACTTTAAGACTGGCGAAGCATTTTACAAATACTATCTCATCTGATCCCATAAAACCCCAAGGAGGTAAGTGTTGTTATTAGCCCCATTTTAGAGACGAGGAAAGTGAGGCAGAGGTGAAGTGATTTGCCCAAAGTCACACAGTTAGTAAGTTCCTGAGGCTGGTTTTTAATTCAGATCTTCCTGATTCTAGTTCCTGTACTTTATCCACTGCATCACCAGCAATCTAAATAATGATATTACCATTCCTGCATCTTTTCAATTTTTTTTAATTTAAGAAATGCTTTCACATAAATTATCTTATTCAATTTTTATGTGGTAGTCATGGCAGATATTATTATCCCCGTTTTAGAGATGAGAAAACTGAGGCTCAGAAAATTTAGGTGAATTAGCTAAGGTCATAGATAGCTACTAAGAGGCAGGACCAGAACTAAAACACTGGTTTTCTAACTCATAATCTAGTGCTTTTTTTTTGTTTTAAATCACATGGCATTTATTCCTAGTGTTTATTAGGAATCTATGTGCAAAGCATCACGAGGAATACAAATAATGACAGCACACGTTGATACAGGGATTTAACATTTACAAAATGCTTGGATTATAATGAACTTGCAAAGAAGAAGTCTCCTCTACTGAAGGAAAACTGGCATGTACACAGACAGGTATGATGCAAAGTGTGATGGGGTGAGGGCAAAGGAGAGATTCAGACTAAGTACTTGAGGAAAATGTGAAGAGGAATAGAATCTCTTTCAGTGGAGGTGAGGGGGAATCAGGTGAAACTTCACAAAACTTCATAAGCTTAGAAGGAAGATAAGGATCGGAAGGAAATTGGACAGTGAGCTAAAGAGGGAATGAAATTCAGTTATGGGAAATGAGAATGGCCTGTCTGAATGAATGAATATGGGAGATGGCAGGGCAAGATGAGAGAATAGCTAATATTCCATTTGGGATTTGGGATGGATCATAGAGTCTGTGAAGTGACAATGGGAAATAATAATAGAAACACAGGTTGGTGTCAGACTGCAGAGGGCCTTAAGAAGAAACCACTGATGGTTTTCAGTAGAGGAGTGACATGAGTTGACTTGTTCATGGGCTGTGTGCAAAACAAACTGAAAATAAGAGAGACTGGAAGCCTGGAGCCCAGTTAGGAGGCTCCTGCAATTGGTCGGGTAAAGCCATCAACTCAAGAAGGGAGAAATATCACAGAAGGAGAATCATCAGAAGCTGAAGATTTGTAGGCTGGGGGGGGGGCACAATGAGGGGGAGGTGTGTGAAGGAAAGCCAAGAACCAAAGAGGATTTTGAAATTTCAAGCCTGGGTGACTTGAGAGGATAATGGAGCCATCCGCAGAAATACTGAAGGGAAAAGATGAGTTTGTGAAGCTGGTGGGCATCCAGGTGGGACTCAAAGTTGTAGACGTAATAAGGACTCATCTTTGGAGAAAGAATGGATGAGATCACTAAGGAAGTCAGGGAAAAGAAGAAGGTAGAGAGGAGAAGTATTACTATCTTCATTTTATAGATACAGAAATTAAGATTCAGGATATTAAATAATTTGCCTAAGGTCACACACTAAGTGTCAGAAACAGGATTTGAACCCAAGTCTGACTTGAGACCCAAGTCCAGTATTCCAGTGCACAATACTGCCTTCATTCAAGAATGCTGTCTCTGAGGGGCAGCTAGGTGGCACAGTGAATAGAGCACTGGCCCTCGAGTCAAGAGGACCTGAGTTCAAATTTGACCTCAGTCATTTGACATAGTTACTAGCTATGTGACCTTGGGCAAGACTCTTAACCCCAATTACCCTGCCCTCTCCACTCCAAAAACAAGAATACTGGCTCTTGAGGGTATAATCGGCTTCCAGTAGCAACAAATAATAATACTACCTTGAAATTATTTTCTCTGAATTAGATAATATGACTATAACTAATAATCATAATTACTTACAACAATTATTATCTCCATTTCCATTTCATGCAGGGAGAAACTGAGAGATAAAGTGACATTTCCCTGATCAAACAGTTTTTCAATGAAAGAGTACAGAAAAAAAAAAGAAAAAACCAACACCATATATTTTGGTTCTCAAACTATTAGAATATATTGCCTAAATAAACATAATGTATCAATGTTTACCATCAAGTCACTTTAATTCTCTGAGCCTCAGTTTCCCCATCTGCTAAATAATTATAATACCATAAATACTAATAAGTACCTATCTCTCATAAGGTTGTTGGGAAGATCAAATAAGACTGCATAAAGTGCTTAGCCAACCTCAAAACACTATAAAAATGCCAAGTATTATTATAACAAGGTTTTAAAATGTAATTAGTATTACAGGAGTAATGTTCATCAACATTCATTCCTTTCTAAATCACTATGCCATTTTAAGAAATTTGGTAATATATTTGAGGATAAGTCCCTTGTATACACACATGATCTTACTGAACCAAAATCAGAAATTTCCTAGTAGTCTTGATGGGGTTATACTGTTTCATCTATACTTGATCTCCTGGTACCTTTAACCTGTGACCAATAACATAAATTTGTAATACAATTGGCTAGGATTAAATGAATGGAAATTTTCCTCCATACCTAGAATCTAGGTGTCATGGTGGATGGAGCAATGGAGCTGGACTCAGGAAGTCATGAGTTCAAATCTGGCCTCAAACATTTACTGTGTGACCCTAGGCAAGTGACAACCTTTATTTGCCTCAGTTTTCTCAACTATAATTTAGAGATAATAATAGCACTTGCTTTCCAGGGTTTTTCTGAAGATCCCATGAGATATTTGGAAAACACTTTGCACACCTTAAAGTCCATACGCATGCTATTGTTAATATTAATAATTAACGATAGAGCCGGCAGCAGTGAGGATGAGTCTAATATGCAACTGTTTCCCTGTTGTGCTACCTCCAGTCCCAGGAGAATGCTCTGAGGACAGAGACTGTTGGGGACAATGTTTGTTTTCAGATTCCAAGGCCTAGTACAGTGTCTTGAACTAAGCAGTCTCTTAAATAAATGTTGGTTCAATTGAAGCAGACTCACTGCATTATTCAGTTTAATTACTAAATCTTCAAGTCTAGTGACCTGTGCCTGGAGATGTCAGGAAACTTAGCACTTAGTGACTAAGTGCTGATGGGAAGGGAAGGGAGTGGGGGTGGAGTGTAGCCCTCCTCATCAACAATTTAAAGCCCTTCTCCTCTACCTGCTGTTGGGAACTCACATGACAAAAACGAATAGGTCATCCTACTCTCTGATGGGCAGGTGTTTCCCTCCATAAGAAAAACCACCCTCATAATTGCTACTTTCCAGAGCCTGCTTGCCCTGGGGGCCATCAACAGAGGAGTAAAGACATTGAACTTTCCAGATGTGGTGCCCACAGGTCAAAGATCAGATTGACATGAAAGGACAAGAGGAGAAGGTTTCACTGATCATAATGTAGCAGTTCTTTGAGTAACAGCCTGCTGTCATCCAACCCATCCTCTTTCAAAGGAAGCGCTAACCCTCCCTTCAAATAGGTCACCCTGAATAGGTTGAACTATATAAGTCCCCATGGCCTCTTGGCCCTCTCCAAAATAAAAAGGTATGAAACAATTTTTCTTGGCTTACACAAATCCATTAAGCCCAGTTAACTCTAGAAGCACACAAGAACCTCAAAGGAGCTAATTCTGTTTATGAAGAACTCTATTTACAAAACGCATAAAAAGTCACCACAAATCATCAGGCTATAAAGTTAAGGTGTCACTTACTTGTTTCCCTAGATCAAAGCTATACTTGCTAGATGGGAAATGAGGTGAGAGAAATTGATGATAAATGTCTCTCTAGCCTCAGCAACCTGCCTTAAGAAGAGAGCATTTGTTGTCAGCTTCTGCTGACAAATCACCTTTCCCTTCCCTGGTAACTTCCTGCTCACACTAATCGGAGTGTAGCTGAGGTCATGGCTTCCTCCCATGAGCTATTAATATGCAGCTAAAGCAACAGGTAAAATGCTCTCCTAGGGGGCTTCCTTCCTCCATCCTCACCCCAGGATCCGATTAGTATGGCAGCTGGTATCCAGTCATTCCTAGAGTCTCCAAAGTAGAAAAGATAAAGCTGCCACTCCTTGACTTTTTCTTTTCCAATACTCATTTACTTATTTATTAATTGTGTTTTAAAGTTACTTTCTCCTTATTTAGCCATCTAAGTACAAAGGGCTCCTCCTTTCTTTTTAAACCTTAAAAAGCCATCTCCCACCAAGCACAAAATGCAGGTGAATATGCAAAAAGAAAGAGGCTTTTTAAACAAAAGTCATCATTCAACTACAAATAACCCTAGACTTTCCTTCCAGACAACAAGGATAACACACATTTTCCACAACTCCTGTCTGCAAAAGACACCCCCACCCCCAGCCTGGTCAGCTACACATGGTTGATTGTGGAGATAGGCTTTTGGGTACAAACTTGTTCTCAGAAAGTTGTTTTCTCTGGAACTTAATTTCTACAAAACAACTGGGCATATTCCCTTCTCTCTCTTCATTCTCTCATGCAAGTCAGATGGCGAGACTTGGGACTCAGCCTTCTTAAAACGGACAGTAGTGAGTACTAGGAGTGGTTGCTAAGGAAATGAGGAGGGAGGGACTAATGCGAGCTAGGGTAGGAATTAATCTTACAGGTATTGGACTGGACATGAAAAGCATTACAGTATTTCAAAAGCTTGGAGATTAGAGATTTTCCCCCTGGGAGTCACAAAAACATAAATACTGCTACCCAGACCTCATTTAAAGACACTTGCGGCAAACTAGTGGGTTTGATTTAGGCAAAACGAGTAAAAAATGAAAGGATTCTTCAAACTCTCTCTCTCTCTCTCTCTCTCTGTCTCTCTCTCTCTCTCCCCCCCCCTCTCTCTCTTTCTCCCTCTCTCTCTCCCTGTCTCTGTCTCTGTCTCTGTGTGTCTCTCTGTCTCTCTTCAGACAATCAAGGCTAAGACAAACCAGGGGTACAGTGGCTACCACCTTGGCCCCAAAACAACTGTAAAGAGCCTCAAAGTCATTTCCCTTCAACATTCTGCCTTTCTACTACTACCCCACTCCCTTTGCTACGTTTTCTAAAACCTGTCATTCTGCCATCTAAAATCTCAGACGAATCAACAAGGGTAAAAGGATAACTTTAAAACAAATGGGGGAGGGGGTAGCAAAAACCAAAGAAAATCAAGGCAGGGATTCTGGGTGTAAATGAATACGTTGGAAATAACACAGCTTGCCTTTTTAAAAAAATCAATAGAAGTCTCCCCACACACATACACAACCCTATAATCCCCCCCCCCATCGACCCCCTCCTGAGACTGAGGGGAACAGTCTGAGCTGCTCTGGTTGAGTTGATCCTAAAGTTAACATTCAGCAGCCCATTTCCAGACAGCAGCGCTAAATCTATTTGGATAAAACGCGTGTGACCCAGACAGTTGGCTTTTGGCCCAAATGCGTTGCACCGGCAGCTCAAATAAAAACAAGGGTCTAAGAAACTCACTCTCCGCTCATTTCTCTCTCTCTCTCTCTCTCTCTCTCTCTCTCTCTCTCTCTCTCTCTCTCTCTCTCTCTCTCTCTCTCTCTCTCTCTCTCTTTCCTCTCTCTTCTCTCTCTTCTCTTTCTCCTCCTCCCCCTTTCTCCTGTCTCTCCTATCTTATCCTATCTCCCTCTTTGCCTCTGGTACAACAATGAAAGAAATTAGCAAAGACAGGACTTGTACATACGATGTACATTGTACATCGGGAGGCCACTTTTCAATAAAATAAGAAAATAAAATATAAGAATAATAAAAATAAGAAAAAAAAATCCCTTTGAACTCCGTGATACAATATATACACAGACACACACCGATAAATAAGTCTCCATAGGGTTACGAGTCTAGCACGTCCCAAGTGGCCAGAAGTAAATCAAAAACACACGCTTCCATCTCTTTGATTAGCCTATTAAGAGCTTAACTTATCCTAGAGCATCAGGACTGTAGCTATCACATTAATGCTGCCCTTTGCGCCCAAGCACAAATATGCACTTGTCTGACTACATAAGACACTGACATGAAACCTTATTATGCTGAAAGATTTCTATGAAAAATGAAAATCACTTCAAAAAGTTCTCTCATCTCATTTTTCTTTCCCGGCCACTATTTGATAAGGTTTCCGAAAGCTACGATAATCATAATTAAAATAATCCACGCTTCACGAAATTATACATTTATATAATAACGTGATATTCTTTGAATCACAAAATATTTTTAACATCCTAGAATCATTCCAACCCCCGACTAGTTTTGGAGTTTCAGAAGATTTCTATCTGCAAAAAGGAGTTCAGTCAAGCTCGCCCATTGCCATTAAAAAAAAAGCACACAGAAAAAAGGTCTCTACGCGTTATTCGCGAGACAAGCAAAGCACAAGGAAAAAAGTTTCATTGAATATTGTGAAGACTTCCTTACCGTTTTCATCTTCAAATTCTGATATAAAGTGAGTTTCAAACAATAGAGTTTGCACTGGACGATTCACGTATCCTCTGTCCTCTCAGTCTTTTATTTTTTTTTTTTGCCCACCCCTCTTCTCTCCCCCTCTCCCCCCTTTGCAAAGCCACACCAGTTATTCTGCAACCAGAATAAAATCCTATAGCTTGGCTATGAGGGGTTTTAGAGAACGGACTGACTTGGCAGAGAGATGTCTTCAATTCACCCAATCTATCACTGAAATGTCTTCGCAAACCTCCCCCCTTCGACTCCCCCCACCACCCACCAAAAAAGGGGGGGAAGAAAGAAAAAGAACGGAAAAGAGACTTATTGGGGGTGAAAGTGGTGCCCTCTCTTCCTAGCCAGTCTAATGCCTTTTCTATGCTAATAATGTGTAAGCAGCATCAAAAGATATCAGGAGAAAGAAAGACAAGAGGAGCAGAAAGGGGCACCGCAAAGTTTTGAAGTAGCCTAGCTCTTTCACTCTCGCTGTCTGTCTCGCTCTGTCTGTCTGTCTCTGTCTCTCTCTGTCTTTCTCTCTTTCTCTCTCTCTCCCTCTCTCTCTCTCTCACTCTCGCTCTCGCTCTCTCAGTCTCTCTCTCTTTCACTACCGGCCTCCAGCCAACTAGAGTGCAGCAGCAGGAGGAAATTTTGGCAGTTTTTCCTGGGAGGCTGAACGCACTGACGTCAGTCTGCAGATGTGCCTCTGGCTGTAGAGGCGTCGGGTGCGCATGTCCTGGGCCGTCACGTGGAGGGGGAGGGGGAGGCAGAGGTACAATCAGGGTAACCCAAAAACCAACCGAACCATTCAGAAGGGCTTAGACAATGTCAACTTTTCCACCCAGTGAATGAGAGAGAGAAAGTCTGGCCCTCTAACCTCTCTCCTCCACCCCACCCCGCCCCTTTCTCCTGAAACCTTCTTTAGAAATCTCAGCCTAAGTTGTTGTTAGCTGTTTCCTGGGGAGGGGGTGGGGGGTGGGGAGAGGATGAATGACTTAAGATGAGCTAAAATCACTGGAAGGACCTCCGGCCTTTCAATGTTGCGATGGGTTGCATATGTGTTTAAAAAGGGGAAAAAAGGTAGAAATAATAATAATAGAGAAAAAGTGCAGATATTCGGCGACCGGGAGGAAAACGCATGGTCTGCTGGATCAGGCGGCTTTGCAGACTGAAGCTACATGTGCACAACCCATCCGAATATGTGTTGTCATTTATCCAGAGCCTACTACGTGCTAGGCACTGTGCTAATAAGCACCCAGCATACAAAGGGAGGAAAAAGACAGTTGATCCCTGCCCCTCGATGAGTTTACACAAGTCTAACCTTAGCTAGGAAGTTGTAGTCGACTAAAATGCCTGCTGACTTTCTCAAAGACCCTCACATTTTCCATCTGATTAGAGACTTTACAATCTATGTGGAGTTTTTTAGAGGAAAAGAAAGGGGGAGGGGGAGAGAGACAGAGAGAGAAGCGGGGGGGGGGGG
>CM053594.1:319672764-319694604 GCA_028646575.1 Pseudocheirus occidentalis
AAAAGAATCTAGAATGTAAAGCTCTGCAATACCTGCAACTAGGAATTAAGATATACAGGAACTGGGATAGGGAGAGCCTCTCTGCCCTACCAGAAAGTTAGAGAGCAGAGCAGGGGAGGGTCTTTACAGTGGAACTGCTGTTTTAGGGTTGGGGTAGGGGAAAGATGGGGAGAAAATTTGTAATTCAAAAATCTCATGAAAATGAATGATGTAAACAAGAAAACAAATAATAAAATTTACTAGTAAAAAAAAAGAAAAATGCGGGGGCAAAAATGGACTGATTATCATTGAGGGGACTTTTGGAAGTCCTAGTGATGGCTGTTTCTTTTTCCTTTCTAAGCTTTTGCCCCGCTGCTTCTGGCATCTCCCCTACCAGCTTTAGTTTAAAAATTAGGCTTCTACAATAACCAGAGGTGGGACAAAGATGAGACACTCCTGAGCAAAATCATAGGTAAGTTATTTTTCTCACATTTCATTTGACAGTTTAGAAAAGGAAGAAAGGTTCTATGGCTCTGGAAGAAAAGGAGGGAAGGTAAACGTTTGAGAGAACAGCTATTTGGGAAAACAGCAATGAGCAGAGATTGAGGTGAGTGAAGGCACCAAAATATCGGAGCAAAGGAAGGAAGGATGGCTTGGGAGTTTTAGAATATTAGAACTTTGATGCTAGGATAGGGAATAGGCCTATAATTTTATTAGTATACAGAATTCCTGGCCTGAAGAAACTTTCTTTATGCGTAGGTTGCCCCTTTGTAACTCATAGTCTTAGAAAGATGTTTAGAATACTAAGTGATTTGCTCAGGATCACATCACCAGTGTGTATCAGAAAGAGGACTTGAACCCAGGTTTTCCTGAATCTAAGTATATTCTCTATCTACCATGCTACATCATGCTGCTTCCCAATGAGGAAAGACAAATTCACGAAGTCTTTACATATCAATTAATTGAGTCCATCTTGGAATTCTGATGACACTTAGAAAGACAGATAATTTTTTGCTGTTGTTGAGCTTCATTCAACAATTTGTGACCCCCTTTTTGGGTTTCCTTGGCAAAGATTCTGGAGTGATTTGCCATTTCATTCTCCAGCTCATTTTACAGATGAAGAAACTGAGGCAAATGGGGTTAAGTGATTTGTCGAAGTTCAAACAGCTACTAAGTATCTGAGTCCAGATTTGAATGCAGGTTTTCCTGACTCCAGGCCCAGCACTGTGTCACCTAGCTGCCTCAGTTAAGAAATTACCAAACTAAATCTCTGCATGGAAAGGGCTAGAATGAATGTTTACTATTCAGGTTTTATTGGGATTCGCAGGATTTAGAAGGGGAAGAGAACTTAGAGGACATTGAATTCACCCCCTTCATTTACAGTTGAAGAAACTGAAGCCCAGAGAAATCCCTGAAAAAAAGACATATTCCTAATTATATGGGTGACAAGTAGCAGGACTGGAATTCAAATCCAGATCTCCTAACTTCAAATGCACCATTCATTCTACTGTACTACAGAATTTCTTATAAGTAATGTACATTGCACAGCAGTGATGTCAAACTCAAATTGAAACTGGAGACCACTAAACTATACATAAGGATCCCTGCAGGTGCATGTTAACTTAGAAAATCACATATTAACATTATCTATGTTCTAATGCATTTTCATGTATTTGGGGGTTGGAGGAGACATTAGCCAGATGAAGTGACATGTTTAATGAAAAAAAAATCTTGTTAGTTTAGGAAGCATGGAATTTAAATATATCTAAGTTGGCTTATTTATAACATTAATGATACCCACAACTTGTGTCTAAGAAGCTGAGAAATGGACAAGGTAGAGGAAATATATAAGTGGAATAAAAAGTGAGCTGGTGGTCCTCTAATGAGAATGAGAGACAATTAATCAAAAAGTCATTTGTTTATTAATAGCACTAATTAATTTACTAATGCCATTATTTATGAGTAGCACTAATAGCATTTTGGCAGCACTGTGTTAAGTGCTAAGGATATAGAAACAAAGGCACTTATATTCAGGGTCAGAAACAACAGATACATGCATAAGCTTATACAAAATACTTACAGAACTAAATACAATGTAATTGCATGAAGGCAATATGAAGAAACTAGATTGAAGTAGTACTTCAGAGGAAGCTAAAGTTTCTGAAAAGTGAGGTGAAGAGGGTGGGAGCATTCCTGGCATGTGGGGACAACCTGTGCACAGTCATGCCAGCCAGCAGGCAGTGTCCTATGTGAAGAACCACAAGAAAGCCAATTTGACCAAGGTAGTGACATATAATGAGGATGCGAATGTAGATTGGAAGAGCCATGTTATGAAACATTTATGACATTTACATGTCAAACAGTTTGGTTTTGATCCTGGAGGTAATAGGGAGCCACTGAAGTATATTCAGATGGAATTCGACATAGTCCAACTTGTGCTTTAGGAAAATCATTTTGGTATGAGCTATCTTCAAGACATGCATTATCTCTAAAAGTTAAAAAAGGGAAAAAAAAGACAAAGGTGTCTAGTTCAACAGGTAGATACTCTGTAAAGGAATAATGGCAAAATATAGACAAGAGTCATGCAGGATGAGTAGGAACAAAGGTGTCCTTGGAGACAAAACCCACACTGATGAAATAAAGGATCTTGCAAAATATCAAAGTAAGTTTGCTCAATGAAATTATGCTGATTACGTGAAAAGTGTAATTTATTCGAGGATAACAAATTCACTAATTTAATTTACTTTGGGTTGTAGTTAATCTTTCTTATACATGGAGCTATAAGCCACTGAAAACAAAGAGAGGGGTTTTCTGGACTGCCTGACCGCCATAGTTTCAAGTAGAGTATGCTCTTGGCAGAAAAGGAACAGGAATAGGGTAGGCAAGGAGATAAAGGATAAAAGTAATCATTGGATACAATTTTTACCACTGTCCTGTTGTGGGGCCTGGGCTATAACTGGGCAGAAGTTGGAACCAGACTGATTTGAGCCCAAGGTAATGTGAGGCCCCAAGCTTGCAATTAATAAATAGTCCAGGTGAAGCTTGGGGCAAATGAGGCAAGAGAGGGTAACAGACCAACAAAACAGTTTGCTCCAAGATTTATCAGGCAAAACAAAGGGTCACCTCAAAGTGCCAAAAAAAGTAGTAGTAACAGGTTCAAACTTATTTATGTTTGGATCAGAACATGGCAGAAGGAGGTAAGGGCCTGGATATAGGTAAATGAGCTTCCATCTGCTGAAGGAGTCACAGTAACAGAAGAATCCAAAAGCAAAGACTGATTTAGTTCAGGGGAAGATCAAGTCTTAGGAAAACAAACCAACATGGAATTGGGACAGGGCAGGATCCTGAAGTGTACCAGCTATAAGAACAATATGTTTTCCAACTCACTATTTCTCCAATAGCATCATCTAAGAACAGAACTGTAACTAGCAGTTTCAGCAGTTGTAGGGGGAACTGCTGCCTAGGATAGCTAACAGCCACTGAGACAGGCAATACAAGATGTACCCATCAAATTCACTTGGTAAAGAATGATATAAAAATAATACAAGAATTGATTAAGACTCATTCAGATAAGGAGGAGGAAAAACTAGTTCCCATAGGAATTTCAGGGATAGAATCATAGATTTGGAAGGGACCTGAGAAGTAATTTAATTCAACTGATGGAAGACTACTTCCCATACAGATTGTGGTGGGGAAGGAAGCACGGGGATTATAGCTGGCTCTTGGCAGAGGGAAATGTCACTTTGCATAGAGAAGGCAAGAAGGAGGGCAAAGTGAAGGGTCATCCTTTGGGAAAGAAAAGAAAAAAAAAGCCCTGAGAAAAGTATGGGGCAGAACTCTTGGGAATTTCTTTATGATATATAGGAAGAAGAAGAAAGGGAGCACACAGTTTGTAGTCTACTGTCCTCCCAAGCACCTGGAATCCCATCCTATTTCTTATCATAGGTCTGAGTTTGCACCTCCATCTGTACCTTCCGCTCAGCTGAAGGACTGAAGGTGTTCAGTTTTTGTGCCTTTTAGATTTTATACCTGTTAAGTTTCCAATTTTAGAGCAAAGACACAGTCACCCCATGCTAACTATAGCTCTAAAAGGAACATTGTGGGTGTGGGATGAGTCTAAATCTGATATTGAACAAGCCATTTCATCTCTCATAATTTTCTTTTCTACATTTTTAAATGAAGGAATTAGAGCATTAGTCTTCAAAGCAGGGCGCACAGACTCCAAGGAGAACACAAGATAATCCATTGAGGTAGTAGGAAAATATTAGAAGTTGTATTTACGTTTATGTAAAAAATGAAAGAAATCAAGCTTGATTTATAGTTAGGGTACATATTGATACTAGTACTAATGTCTTTATTTGTTCCATATGCCAGTCATGTGACCACAGTACACAAAGTAGCCTGAAAGAAGAGAGATTTCCAAAACATGGAGTGGTTGACAGGGCATCATCACTCATTTACTCACTTTCAAGCCTATTTCCATATATTTCCGTCCTCATGTGCCCAATTAAATGCATTTATGGATTCCATTTTCAAGTCTTAGCTAGTCTAACCCTCACAAAATGGACTAGTGACTTACAACTATTCTTAAAAAAAACCATGAATTGAAAATTATATTAATAATTTTAGCTTAAGCAGAAAAAGAAGAAAATGGCAAAGCTAATCTTTATCCCTTTCCTAGTACAAGCACTTCCCCAGTCACATTACATGGCAAAAATAAGGCTAAGGACATCTGACAAAAAACTGACAATTAAAAAAAACGAGAAACTTCAAATCTTTCTGTCATGAATGCTTTCTCTAAGAAAGTATTCTTATTCATTTAACCTGGCAAGGACCAAGTAACATGAGAAATTATTCTATTTTAACAAATAGGAAAAGAATCATTACTGATATGCGAATTAGCTAAGTATCTAAATGGGACTGTGAATAGCATTCTAGACCCCTAGAGTCAGGAATACCTGAATTCAAATCTATCCTCAGACATTTACTAGCAATGTGACCCTGATGTCACTTAACCTTTATCTTGGTCTCCTTATCTATAAAGTGGAAATAATAATAGCACCTATCTCCCAGGGCTATTATGAGAATTAAATAAGATAATATTTGTAAATCACTTTGCAAGCCTTAAAGGACAATATATAAATGTTAACTATGATTATTACAGTTATCCCTGAATCAGCTATCTGTGCACAGTAGGACCATCGAGTCATCAGAACTAAGAATTCTTTTTACAAATTTCAGACAAATATAATAATGAGGAAAAGACATCAAAAAGTTGAAACAATTTAATCTTGAACTATTTAAACAAATGACCATCAAAAATAGTTAAAAATAACAAAGAAATGATATTGACATAAATTACAATAATTTTATACAGAAGTTTTACCAATGTGAATTAATTACGAATACAAGGAGACCAAAGAGACTCTCCAGCCCCTCCAAAAATTTTAGTCATTAGCATCTGACTTGCTTGACAAATGGAGTGAAATTGCTACTAAGGGTAACATCAGTGAAGAAAATAAATTTGTTTGTAAAATCTTATGGATGATGCACAATTATGCGTAGTATCAGTTCACAAAAGAAAAATAAGCCATGGAAGGTAAAACCAGTGTAAAGAAAGCTTAGAAAGACATAAAACTGGGCAGAGTCATTCCAAAGTTGTTTAAAGATAAACGTGGGAAAGGCAGGAGATACAAGAAAATGGAAAATATTTGTAAAAGTCAATTTTTTCTCCATTGAGGACAATGGAAACACCATACTTGGACCTTAAAATCACAGCCTTTGATATGCTTATTGGGGAGGTGCTAAAGAGGACAAAGACAGGAAAAGCAGACAAATTATGGAGGAGATCTTCTTGTGAAAGAGGAGAAACAATTGTAAATCCGTTGAAGATGATATATAAGGTATTTAAAGGAGAGGAAAATAGCAAAGGCATGGAGGAAAAAACCTTGGACCTTAATTTAAAAAAAGGCAACCAAGAAAACATAAATAACAATCAATCTTTATGTTTACTCTCCCATCTCTGAAAAGATTATATCTATAGACAAATCAAGATAATTCTTGATGAGGTCATTAGTAGAGAATAAGCAGACTTTCACAAGCGATATTCAATAACAGACTTTATCATTTCACAATTAGCTAAAAGATGCAGAGAACACATGATTCTACTATGCTTATTGCCGTTGATTTTTTTTTAAAGACATTTGATCCAGTAGAACAAAACATCATCTTACAGGTTCTTTTTTAACCAGGTGTCTCCCATCCATAACAAAGTCATTCAAGACTGCTTCACAGATTTAATAACAGATGTAATAATAAATCTCCAATTATAAAATACAAGGCTAGTCATGAAAATGAGAAGAAAATGTCAAGCACAATGTAACAAGTTAACAATCTGGTGAGCTAACTCAGAAAGGCTACAGGAGAATGAACAAGGAGGAAAAAGGAGGGGTTGAAATGAGAAAACAAAGGGAAGGGAAAATCTTGTTTCCATGTTGGGAGGAGGTACCACTGATGAATGCTCCCGTGGGGAAAGAGAGATATTCCATAAAGGTAGGTAGGCACCTTACAATGAGAATTGTAGAGCCAAATGACATCTGGAAGAATGAGAGGGTATGAACTCAGGAAAGAAATTTCAAAGCAAATGGGGGGTGGGGGAAGGAATGGTGGCCTTACAGGAGGAAAGTGATCATGGGAAGGGCAAAGGTTAATAATGAACTGTACAATCAAGGACACTAGAAAATTCCTACCATGAGGCAATATTCTCCCTATGCCCAGAAGAAATAGATATTTTTCTAGGAGTGAAAAAAGGAAAACAGGGGACAAGATCTACAGGGCAATAACATGGAAATTGCTTGAAAGAGGATACTCATAACAAGCACCATAGAAGCATTAATCCCATAAGGCATTCAGAGACTAAAGAAGAACTAAATAAATATAAGGGTCATAAATCAAAGAATAAAAGTCCAGAATACAAAAGAGAAGGAACAGAAATAATGTAGAGACCAAGGGAAAGAAATTCTTTTTAGAGAAAGGCACAGAAAATTGAATTTTAAAACCAACAAAAGTTGAAGGAGAGGAAGGAGAATTTTACTTGACTACTTAACTCAGAGGAAAAAATAGGGAAAGAATTAAATAACCAGATAAAAGTAAGGGGGAGAGGGAACTAATAAATTTTTAACAAAATTCCAAATCTAGGGAGGGAAGTAACAAATGGAAGGGTGGTTAAGGGTGAGAGGAAGAGAGCTGGTGGGAAGAGGATTAACTTGAAGTAGATTCAGTGAAAATAACTAAAGAGAGAAATGCTATATTTACAGAGGAAGGAGGGAAAAATTCTAATTTTGAAAAATAAAATATTAAAGACAAATTGAAGAAGAGACAAACCTAACTCATTATTTTAAATAGTAATTGATTAAACAATCCAATAAAATAAAAAAAGTCACAGATTGGAGAAGAAGACATAATTTCACAATCTGTTGCTTTTAAGAAACTGATTTTTTTTAAATGTTGGGTAAAAAAAATTTACTATGTATCAAGTAAAGCCGAAAAAGTAATTAGCCATCATTCTATCAGAAAAAGCAAAAACATTCACAACATATAAAGAGATAAACAAAGAAGTTTCACTGTGCTGAAATGAACCATAGACAACAAATCATCAGTTTCAAATGCTTTACATCTAAATTCATAAAGGAATAATTAACTGAACTAAAAGACACAGAGTTATGCAATAGTGGCAGGATTTTTCATTGTCCTTCTTAGTTTTGGATAAGTCTACCAGAAAGATGAACAAAAGGGAAAATATGGAATCACACAAATTGCTGGAGGAACTAGAGCTAAACAACTTATAGGATCTTCTAAATGGGATTATAAAGACCATATCTATTGTTAAAAGCAGTATCTAAAATATGAAGCAAGCACCACCTGGAACTTTTACAAAAATTGACCCTGTATTAAGGCAAAGAGATGTTGTAAACAAATGTAAAAATGACAGAGATAGAAAGCACATCTTTTACATACCATAATGCAATAAAAATAGGAAGCAGTTCAAAGAGCTCAAGGAAAAGACGACCCCAAGTGAAGACTCAGCAATGACATCCTAAATAATGAGTAGATCAAAGAACATATCATAGAAACAATGAATAATTATGTGAATGAAGATAATATTAATAACATAACATAGCAAAATTATATGGATGCAGCTAAAGAAATCCCCAGGGCATGGGGGGATGGTGACTCATATCCCAACAAATATACATTAACAAAATAGGAAAAAAAATATTTCAATTAATTGATTGACTGTGCATTTAAAACAATTAGAAAGCTAACAAAAAGCCCCAAAATAAGAACAAAAGAGATGTTGAAAACTAAAGATGAAATAAACCAGAAATAAAAAAACCTATAGAAATGATAAATTAAATTAAAAGATGTTTGTTTTAAAAGACTAATAAAATTGATAAGCCTTTAGCCAAGCTGATTAAAGAGATGGCAGAAAAACAAACCAACAAAATAGCAAATGAATAATGTGCAATTACAACAAAACCAGAAGAAAAAGAATGATTAGAACCCCTTACATGCAACTATATGCTAACAAAACTGAGAACATGGAATAGGGGAATACCTTAAAAATGTAATATGCCAAAACTAATATATCAAGTAGAAAAATCAACAAAATAGCAAATGAATAATGGGGAAACTCCTTCCCCCCCAAAAGAAAAACCTGGAGGAAATAAAAAGAATTATCAGAATTATCAGAACAGTTATATACTATCAAAACTGAAAACCCAAAAGAAATAGAGGAATACCTTTAAGAATTAAAAAAATACTCAAACTGAAAGAAGGCCAATTAGGAATCTAAAATAATCCAGTCTCAGAAAAGAAAATAGAACTAATTTCATAGGAACTACCAAAAGGGGATAAAGGGAAGGGAGGGAACAACTCCTGGTCTTGATGAATTCACAGAAGAATCCTATCAAATTTTTTAAAGAATAGTTAGTACCAACATTACATGATTTGTTCTAAAATACTGAGAAAGAAATCACCCTACCAGATTCTTTTTATGGGACTTTGTTCTAATATCTAAACCAAAGAAGGATAAAATGCAGAAAGAAAATTATAAGCCAATATCATTAATGAATATTAATTTTAAAACAATCAAATAAAATTCTGTCAAACGGAGTACAAAGATTCATCCAATAAATTGTTCATTTTAATTAAGTTATATGCAAGGAATATACCAGAGATACCAGATGGTTCACCATTAGGAAAAAAATTAACAATAAATCAATTAAAAACAAAAAACAATGTGATTATTTCAGTAGATGCAAAAAAATTTTAAAGTACTACACTTATTTATGCTGTTTAAAAAACTATTAAATATAGTTATAGAGAGACCTTTTAAATATCATAGTATCTATATAAAACCAAAAGTGAGTATAATATGAAATTGGGATACACTAGAAGCTTTTCCAATTAATTCAAGAGTAAAGTAAGGATGCCCACTCTCTCTACTACCATTCAATATGGTTCTAGAAATGCTAGCAATAGCAATAAGGCAAGAGGAAGATATTAAAGACATTAAGATAAATGAAGAGGAAATAAAACTATCCCTATTTGCTAATGATATGTCAATTTATATTGAAAATCTTCAGGAATCAGTAAAGATTAGTATTTCTACATAATAATAACAAAACCTAAGAGGCAGTAATAGACTGGGAAATCTCATTCTAAATAACTACAAAATATATAGCATATCTTGTGCACAATCTACTGAAGCATAGAAAATAACTGTGTATATTCAATAATAAAGTGCTTCTTTAAAAAGTAACGAAAAAAACCCCCAACAACAAAAGAAATGAAGAACAACTTAAATAGCTAGAGGACTATTCAGTGTTCATGGCTGGGCTAGGCCAATATAATAACAAAAATGACAATACTACCAAGGTTAATTTAAACTTTTAATGACATACCAATCAAATTATTTAAAGAATACTTTACAGATCTTGATAAAATATTAAGAAAATTCACTTGGAAAAATAAAAAAATCTAGATTGTCAATAATTAAAATAATGAAAAAACATAGTGGCAAAGGAAATATAGCACTTTCTGACTTCCAACTATATTATAAAGCAGCAACTATCAAAACCATCTTGTATCAGTTTTTTTTAAAGAGATAGATTGATGTAATGGACTATACAAAGGAGAACTTCGTGGAACTTTACCCAGTGTTCAATAAACTGGAATATATAAATTACTAGGAAAGAATACCTTATTCAACGAAAACCACTGGGAAAACTAGAAATTAGTCTGGCTTAGACCAACACCTTACAACATATTCCACAATACATTACATATTCTAAATAGATACATGACATTAATATTAAATATCATACTACAAAAAACTAAAAGAGGAATAGATCATATATTCCTCTCACAGCTATGGAGAGGAGATGTATTCTTGGCAATTACCAAAAAAAAGTAGATAATTTTGATTAAATGAATCACTTTTGTACAAACAAAATTAATGTACCTAGGATAAGAAGGGAAATGGTCAAATGAGAAAGAATCTTTGAATCGAAGATTATTTGGTGTCCAAGATATATAAACAATGAACACCTGTGTGTTTATATGACCCAAGACCATTGCCCAACAGATAAGTGGAGAAAGGATGTGAACAAAAACTTCTTAAAAGAAGTTTTACGAAGTTTTAGCCATCATATGAAAGAATTTACCAAATTACTAATAATAAAAGAAATGCAAATCAAAACAACCTGAGGTGTTGCTTCACACCCTGAAAATTGGCAACAGTGACAAAAGATGGGAATTATCCATTATCAATGTAAGAGGGGTTGTGGGAAGATAGGCACACTAGTACATTGCTGTTGGAATTGTAAAGCAGTACAACCATTTTGGAAAACAATTTGTAATTAACTAATAAAGTAACTAAAATGTCTGTATCCTTTGATCCCAAGATTCCATTAACAGACTTTTACTCCAAGGAGGCCATGACAAAGAAAGCTCCTATATACATCAAAATATTTATAGCAGCACTTTTTGCAGTTGCAAAGAATTGGAAACAAATTAGATACCTATCAGCTGACAAATGACTAAACAAATTGCTATACATGAATGTAGTGGAATATTATTGTGCTGTAAGAAATGATGAATCTGATGGATTCAGAGACATGTGAACTGATCTGTATGAACTGATGCAGAGTAAAGTCAGCAGAGTGAAGAAAACAATATGCACAATAAATATAACAATGGAAATGGAAAAAAACAACCACAAAAAAGGTGAATGTTGCAAAATTATAAAGAACAAGTATGATTCTAAAGTAGAGACAGGAGAAAATACTTCCAACCCATTTCTTGCACAGGGAACATTTTTAAAATTTTGAATCTTTGTCTTAAAAAATAATGTTTGTTATGGGAGCTAGCTTTCCAGGAAAGGAAGGGGAAATGATACTGGGAGAAATTACAGTGATTAAAAAAAAATAAAAAGATATCGATAAAACAATTATTTAAGTCTTTCCTTATTTCTGTAAAGTGCATTGAAGTTATATTCATTTAATTCCTCTGTGTGACTCAGAATAGGACTCCCAGATATTTATACATTCTGCAGTTCTTTTAAATATAATTTCCTTTTCAGGCATAATTTAATATATGCCACATATGGTAAAACAGATTTTTTCATGGGAAAGGATAATGGAGCATTCATTCAACCAATAATTTTACCCAACAATCATTTTTAAAATACCCATTAATATGTGAGGGATTAGGATGGGAAGGCAGAAAGGTATCGTTTTTATAAGTAAAAAAAGATAAAAACAACAGCAACAATACAACAATGCAACAATTATTTCCCAGGAATTGAAATGGAACCAATAGAAAACCTGGTCACACTGTCTAGTTGTTCACACTTTCCCTAATTCCTCTCTGAGGGAACAAGGGTAAGAAGCTTGACCTTTGAATCAAGAGAGTTAAGTTCTAGTCTTGGTTTTGTCGCTAACTAGGGGTGCAACCTTTTGGAAAACCTACTGTGAAATTAACTTCATATAACAAAAAAGCTCACTGAACAAACATTTATCATTATTTACAGCAATTTGCAACATACATAAAAGTAGTCATCTATCTCTTTATCATTGACATAGGTGCAAATGTAAACATTTTTTCAAATTGTTATTGTCACTGAGTACTGTTCTCAGAATCACAGCATCATCTATTTTGAGTTGGAAGAAAGTTTGGAGATTTAGTTTAACTATTTTGTTTTATAGATGAAGAAACTAAAAGTCTCGCTGGTACTAAGCATGGGGGGAGGGGAGGAGAGGGATTTGATCCTATGGCTTTTGGTTCCAGTAATCGACCTTTGTTTTGTTTAATTTACACTATTTCACGGTTCTCCATACATCTTTAATTTTTTATGATTGTCATTTTATGCCAGTGTAATATTTACTTAATACCATTGTACTAGAATTTATTTAGCTAATCTGCAAGGCTTAGAGAGAGTTCTTCACTGTTACAAATAATGGATCTGGGGCGGCTAGGTGGCGCAGTGAATAGAGCACCGGCCCTGGAGTCAGGAGTACCTGAGTTCAAAACCGGCCTCAGACACTTAACACACACACACAAAAAACTAGCTGTGTGACCTTGGGCAAGTCACTTAACCCCAAATGCCCTCCAAAAAGCAAAAAAAAACCAAACACAAAAACAAATAATGGAACTACAAATATGTCTGTACTGATTATAACTAAAAAGAAAATGTGACTTTCTTTGCTTTTTTTCTCAGTAGTGGGATTATTGGGTCAAGGATATGGTAGATTTTATAATTCTTATTGCGGCTATACTTTCATATTGCTCTCCAAAATAATTATATCGAGTTGCAAAATCAGTAGAAATGCCTGAGTGTACCTATTTGCCTGAAACTCCAACAACATTGAGTGTCATTGTTTTGGTTTTGCAAATTTTATAGCAATCAGATGTTACCTTAAAGTTACTTTAACTTACTTTATTAGTAAATTTGAAGTTTTTTCAAATGATTATTTGCAATTTGTTTTTCCTTTTTTGTATATTGTCTTTTCCTCTTGTTTGAAAATTTATCCATGGGTGACTGGGTGTTATCCTTATATATTTATATCAATTTCTTTAAAATTCTGGTAAGTCAGGTTTTTTCTGATGTATTTATGCTAACTATAATCCAACCCTAACCTTAACCCTAAACTTTTACTTTTTAAAGTCTTGGATATATTATTTTTTATTACATAGAATGTTTTTATTTATGTAAGAGAAACAAATATAATTTGTCTACAAACCATTTCCTTTTCATTTGTTTGCTAGATAAGAGTTCATTTTCCCTCAACAATTGAGCTAAGTATATTATACCACTTTTCCTTGAACTTTTTATGGTTTTTTAAAATTGCTCCAGCTAAAATTTCTTGTGCTGTGTGATATAAAATATAGACCTAAATTTGTCTTTGTTCTAACTATTTATTTTTTTCAGTATTTATTAGAATAATCTCCATGTTTAATATCCATAAATTTGTTAAACACTAACATTTTGCATACATTTTTGGCTTCACAATTAGGAAGACAGGACAATCTCTGTTTTATGAAGACAGCAACTCTTGCCAATAGGTCTGGTAAGGATTCCATAATACCTACTCCATCATAACATCTCCCACCCCCATTATAGACACCTGTGAGGTGCCTGTTGCCTGTAGGCTTCTGTTCAAACTTAAGAGCAATCGAGTTGTCAGTGGTGAAACATACAAAAAACATAGTATGCCTTGATGGCTTCTTCAAATCAAAATTCTGAACCTTACTTGTTTGGACTTTTTAGCTGCTATCCTCCCACCCTCATCACACACACACACTCTCTCTCTCTCTCTCTCTCTCTCTCTCTCTCTCTCTCTCTCTCTTTCATTCACACACACTTTCAAACTTTTGAGCATTCAACTTCTGCCATTTTGAATTTGAGTGACATTAGTCAATAACCAATTAATACCTTTTAAGTTCATATCATGCACCAGACACTGTACTAAGTACTAAGATACAGATACAAAAAAGAAAGACGGTCCCTGCCCTCAAGGAAGTTACAATCTAATGGGGAAGACAACACACAAAAGAAAGCTGAAAAGGATGAGAGAAGTACCTGGTACAGGGGCACAGTGGAGATGCCAAAGAAGTCCAGAATTTGTGCAGTTACCTGGGAAATGAGGAAATGTTGGAAATATTCCCCCTTTTAATGAAAGAATGTATGGTTCTACTCTCCAGGCAGAGGGGCAGAGGGTATTAATGAGGTATGAGTATCAAAGGCGATTGAATCTTACAAGATCCAATGAGATTTCTCAATAAGGAGCTTACTGAGGGGTATGATGGAAAAGCCAAAGAAGTCCAAAATTAGTGTAGCCAGGTGGGAAATGAGGAGATGCACAAAGCACTGCTTTGCATTTGAAAATATTATAAATTTCTGGGAGCATGCTCAGGAAAAAAAATATCCTTTTTTTTCCTCTCCTATTCAGTACTCTCTAAAGTCTATTAATTTCAGCTGGTTCAATAACCTTTTAAGATCTATGGTTTCTGTTTTAAAAATAAATTTTTTATGAATTTAAAAATTTCTACAAATACAACCAAATAATGAAACAAGGGAGAAAATCTCAATTAAAACCATAAAGTCATAATTATTTTCATTATAACAGGAGAAAAACATACATTTTAGCAAAATAATAACCATAATAACTCATTTGTGCTTAATCCTTGTTTTCTGAATCTGTGGTCATCTTTAGGCACTAGATGCATTTTTTGGTACACAACATATTATATACAACATATTAGAAGGGAATTCAAACTTTCTTACTTTATTATGTATATTGCTAAACCAAATTTAATGGAACACAAACAGAATCTTTATATTTTATTTTACTTAGTTTAATTTTTCAAGACCTCATAGTATAGTCTATATACATAACATACATCAGCATATACACTTAAATTAGAAGTGTTTCATGTAGGCAACATATTGCTGGATTTTAAAAACTCATTATATAATTATTTTCATAGGGAAATTCAGACCATTCACATTTAATGCTAAAATGGTTAGATCTGACATCATCTGCCATTTCCAATCCCCCATTTTTTATAAATGATCTAATTCTATTAAATGTATTTTATCTATAAATTTACATTAAAGCAAACAACATTTTTGTAATTTCTAATAGCAGCTACATGACTCTTTGAGATTTAGTCTCCCTCTATGGCCTTTATTAAGACTAAGAGTTTTGCTTTGGCAATAGCACACTCTTTTCCCTTTTTACTACCTTTGTTTTATTTCTTGTTTATCTAGAAGGATCCTTTCACTACATACTTGTATTTTATCAGCTTCCTTTAGTCAAAACAATATTATAGGCATTTTAATTTATTTTTTAGAGAATTGCATTTCTTATAGTCTCAACTATAGTTAATAGTAATCTCTGGATTCCCTGTGTCCTTGTTTCATGTCTTAACTATTTGTGATTCAAGGGACTTCTTCAGTTGGGGACTTTTACTAACACAATTCTTACAAGTTTGTTGGTTTTTAAATATCATTCTTTTGCTTTCAAAAAAGAATGCTTATATTAGCTAGAAGATGGATGGCAGGATCCAAGTCTATGTTTTTTAGTCTCATATATATTCTGGATTAACTGCATTTTTGCTCCATTGTTTTGTCTGAGAAGTCTGATGAAATCCTGATGGGTATTTTTGATATGCAAATTCTTTCTTCTTTCTGAACGCTTGAATGATATTTTCTTTGTGTTTGGCAAACACTTGCCTCCCTTTATGCTCCCCTCAAACCTCCTGGCCCTCCATCTCTCCTGGCACATCAAGTGTACTCAGGATGCCCTCTGGCCCACTTAATTCAAACATTGTGGTAGTCTATTCAAGCTTTCAGTCCTAAAAAGTAGCCCACATTCCAAAATTATCAGACCCTCTCCACGCCTTAACTCCTTTGCCTCACCTCCTATCCAATAAAACTGTCTTTCCTTCAGCTCTTAGTAGAAAAGTAAACTAGATTTTGTTCAAATACAAAGGTGTGAATAGTTGATGGACTTAATGGGGAAAAGAGGTTATATATAAGGTAAAAGAGGAATTTATTAACGTAAATATGGAATATGGGAAGGAGACATCTTTGAGGAGGGGGCTTTCCTGAGGGTGCTTACATAGTCCAACTCTCCATTCCACATAGTCTTCTACCATCAGAACAGGTGTTAGTAATTTATTACTCCATGTCTGAAAGATTGGCGATCTTTGTTAAAATCAATCATGTACCCCAGCAGGCCTGTAATCCCTGCCCCTAGGAGAGGCAGAGACTGGTGGATCTCTTAAGTTTAGGGGTTGTGAAATACAGTAGGCCTAAAGCTTGCTGGGTATTCAGAACTAATATGGTGAGCCCCCAAGAGGGAGGAGTAGGACACCAGCTTGCCTTAAGAGGAGCAAAACAGTCTAGGTTAGAGAAATGGAGCAGGTTAAAAATTCCATATGATCAAAATTGGGATCATATGATTAGTGGTTGCTGCATTTCCAGACTGTGTGAAATAGGAGATCAATCAATCAAATCATATAATACTTGCAAGTAGGAAGCAGTTAATAAAAAAATCCTCTCCTTTTTTATTACAATGTATTAACATTAACTCAATTATCTTCCCAATAATCTGAAAACTGCCTAGAAATTATTCTAAGAAAGTAGGAGAAAACAGCAATTCTATCAATAGTTATGAAGTCAACACCAATGTCAGACTGGTGAGTAAGTCTTTTCCTACTCATGTGCAACAAAAAGAAAAGCTATACTTGAAATGAATTGTTGTCAAACTTAATAACAATGTTGGCACGTAGAAACTAGAGGATAGGGCAGCTTTTTCCTTGAACTAAGAGGAATAGACAAGGCTGTGCGTGTGCAGAAGGTCTGTGCTGGCATGTCTCCCTTTTGGGGTACCTTTGCAACCCTCTCCTCCCCTCTACAAGCTGTGCCACTCAATAACAACACATAGGTAAGTGAAGAGGTGGTCTGGTGTAGCAGAAAGAACTTTGACCTTAGTAGAGTCCAAAGACTGGTCACCTGAATCATGTATGGCTGCTCACTGGAGTCCCATTTTCCGAACCATTAAATTGAGAATGATGTCTGCACTCTTTACTTGGGTTTAGCTAGATACTTCCTTGAACGAACTTAGCCCATTCTCTCTTTAGGTAGGGAAACCAATAATATTTAAGAAAGAAAACATTTCCTATCAGTGTTGTAGCCTTATATTTACAAAAGATGTAAATAAACTGTATTTTCCCAAACTCTTAGAAATCGCAAACAAGCCCATTCTGAGGTCTGTTATGGCCTCCCTTATTTGTACATTTTTATTACACCTTCCAGTATTCACCATATTACGTCCACTTCCTAAAAGAGCAATAATTACATAATCCTAAACCAATTTTTCATTCCAAGGCTGTGGAGAAAAAGGTGAAATGTTCCAGTTACAAGACTGCATTCTGGAAACAATCAGAGAACTGAATATATAAACAGGTCTCTGCTTCCCGCTGCCTCGGATTCTCCTGCTATACCCATTAAGTTATTATTTGCGTCAATACATGTTGCTTTTAAAAGACCAGATTTAATTATTTATTTTCCAAAGCTGTTAGCAACTTTGATGTCATGGTTACCATACATTGTAGAGTGTTCTCAAATGTTACTTATTGATTTGTAGAATCATCAAAGAGTTCTTTTAAGGGATCATTCGTGTTCTTATTGATAATATGATTTATATAGAGTGCAAAAGTTAATCATACAAGCACACACACACAACATAGCAGCTTCATGTAGCATTAAGAGCACTAGATTTAAAGAACCTGAGTTCAAATCTTCACTCTATTCCTTACGTGACAATAATAACAAAAGTAATGATGATGATGATGAAGATGATTGCTAACATTTATATATAGCACTTTAAGGTTTGTATCATTATTTATTAGGTGCTATCATTATTTCATTTTACAGAAGAGAAAATGGAGGCAAAAACAGATTAAATGACTTGCCCAGGGTCCCACAGCTAGTGAACATCTAAGCCTGGATTTGAACTTCTGGGGACTTCTTAACCCCATATCCAGTACTCTATCCATTGTGTAATCTAGACAAATCACTTCAACTCTGGGGGCTCCAGTTTTCTCATCTGTAAAATAAGGTGGTTTGGATCAGCAGTTCTCAAACTGTGGTCCAGGATTCCCATGAGACCTTTTTAGGGGGGTTTGGAAATCAAAACTGTTTTCACAAAAATACTAAGATGCTTTAGTTTCAAATATAATCTATATCTTTTTGTCTTTTTGGAGGGGGAAAGGCAGGGCAATTGGGGTTAAGTGACTTACCCAAGGTCGCACAGTTAGTAAGCTTTAAGTGTCTGAGGCCAGATTTGAACTCAGGTCCTCCTAACTCCAGGGTAAGTGCTCTATTCACTATGCCACCTAGCTGTCCCTAATCTACATATCTGAGGTTGGTTGTAAAGGGTTTGAGAGTTCTAACGGGTCTTAAGATCAAACAACTTGAGAACCGCTGAATTAGATGGTTCTCAGAAAATCTAAATTACAGAGCTATAACATGCCTGGGGGGAGCTCTCTAAGGGTGCAGCTCTACTCTCCGAGGTCATGTTTCCTCCTGATGGCAACCACTATCCAAGTCTCAGTTCATGATTTCCCAAGAAGAACCTGGAGCACAACCACCCCCATAGGACTCTGGGGGAGATGAGTCACCTGGATCACTCTGCTCCAAGGCATAGCTCCACTTTCCATGTTAGTCTGTCCTTTGCACTGCTGCACCCAACCCCACCCCAGCCCCACATTTGCTCCTGCTCAAATGAATATGTACAAAGAACAATTTTGGATATTTACAGCTCTGCAAAATCTTATGACCCTAAAAAAATTATCAAATGTTTTAAATTGTTTCACATTTACTAATGGCAACACATGTAATTTATGACCTAGTAGCCCTAAATGCTAGGATTAGAAAGACCAGGTTTAGTCCTGGAGCAACTCATAAACCACTTTTTTCTCCTTTCTACAGCAATTCAATCTAGACTAACTGATACTCAATATTTCATTTTCAAAACACTTTATAGTTGGTTATTGCTCAATCTTGTCATTTCTGCCTTCACATCTCTGATTTATGTTCCCTTCTGTGTAATCATGTAACAATCTCCTTCGTTTAGGCTTTGATCTTCTCTTGTTTATAATACTCCAATAGCCTTCTAGCTAGTCTCTCTGACTCAGATTCCTTCCCACTCCTATCCTTCCTCCACTCAGCTACCAGAGTGATTTTTCTAAACATGAGTCTGATGAGTCACTCATATGCTCAAGAAGCTTCGGTAAATCCCTATTACCTCAAGAGTCAGATATAAATTCCTCTGTTGGACATTTAGCCTTTTCCCACTTCTCACACTTTGCTCTCCTTCCATACTCTCTGTTTTTTAGTAACACTGGTCAACTTGTAGTTCCTCAGACATGACTATCCATCTCCCATCTCTAGGCCTATGGGCTGTCTGCCATACCTAGAATATTTAATCACCTCACTTCCTCCGTATCCTGTTTTCTTTCAAAACTCAATTACAATTGGACCACAAGCTCTTTGAAAGCAGAAACTCTTTTGCCTCTTTGTATCATTAGCACTAAATATTGTACATAACTGGCACATAGGAGGCACTTCATGTTTACATTGACTGTTCACTGACTAAAGCCAGGAATCCCAACTAGTAGAGAGGTTCAGGTTGGCAGATCTCAAACTTAGGAATTCTGAGCTACAGTTGGGCATCCATTCTAAATGAGGGGAGGAAAACCAGGTCAATTCAGATGTGGAACAAGGCAAAACTTCCAGCCAATCAATAGCAGAATTCATTCTGTGAGTAGCTCTTGAACTTTCACCCTGGGTGAGACGGGAAGACTTGGTCTTAAGAAACAAAACAAAACTCAGCTCAACCCTTACCTCCTCTCTGAGCCATTTTTGGTTCTCTCCTCCCCTCCCCCTCCCCCAGCTGTTAATATTTTTCTCTCCCATATTGCTTTCCATCTATTCTGTATATATCTTATATGTCTCTAGTTCTTTACATGTTACCCCCCTACTTTAGACTATAAAGACCATGTTTTTGCCTTTCTTTGTATCCTCAGCGCTTAGCACAATGCCAGGCTCATTAGTAAGAGCTTAATAAATGCTTGTGGATTTGACTTGTTTCTACAGTGCCCACAGAGGAGTATTATCATCTTCAGTGGTGCAGCCCAAGAGTAGGAACCACAGAGTTAATTAATTAGTTCTGTCAGTAGCTATGAAGGGAACTCAAAGCAAAGCCAAGACAGAAACACTAAGCTCTTGGCATTCAAACTCACATTCGTTCCAGATTTCCTGAAGAGAAACACTGAAACTTAAAGTGAGAATGGTAAGGTTTCTTACTCATTTCAGTGTAATTATGGTACTGTTTCTACAGAGAATATAAGTGAGTAGTGCACAGAGTTTCAGTTTTATGAAATGGTAAGTGGAATTAGTATTTCTGAACATGATTATTTCTAAATTGTTTTAAATGATATTTTATTTTCCCACAATTATAGGTGAAAGCAATTTTTAACTTTTTTAAAATTTTGATTTCCAAATTCTCTACCTTCCTCCTTCCTCCCCCATACCAGACAGTAAGCAATCTGATATAGGTTATCCATGTACAATCAAGTAAAACATATTTCCATATTAGTCATTTTGTAGAGGGAAGGAAGGAAGGAAGGAAGGAAGGAGGGAAGGAAGGAAAAAGGAAGGAAGAAAAAGAAAGAAATATAGAAAGGAATGAAGGAAGAAGATAGGAAAGAAAGAAGGAATGAAAAAATAAAGAAAGAAGGAAAGGAAAGGAAAGGAAAGGAAAGGAAAGGGAAGGGAAGGGAAGGAATGGGAAGTGGAGGGGAGGGGAGGGGAGGGGAGTATGCTAGTATGCTTTAGTCCACATTCAGACCCTGTGAGTTCTTTCTCTGGAACCACATATAGCACTTTTCATCATACTTCTTTGGGATTGTCTTGGATCACTGCATTTCTGAGAATAGCTGTTATTCACAGTTTTCACCATACAATATTGCTGTTACTGTGTACAGTATTCTTTTGGTTCTGCTCACTTTACTCTGCATAAGTTTATATAAGTTTTTCCAGGTTTTTCTGAAATCATTCTACTCACCATTTCTTATAGTAAAATATTATTCCATTACAATCCTATACCACAACTTGTTCAGCATTCCCCAGTTGAAGGGCATCCCATAAATTTCCAATTCTTAGCTACCACAAAAAGAGTTGCTCTAAATACTCTTTTAAAGACAGGTCTTCCCCACTCCCTTTTTAGAATTTCTTTAGGGTATAAACCTAGTATTGGTATTGCTGAATCAAAGGATATACATAGTTTTATAGCCCTTTGGGCTTATGAAAGTAATTATTAACATTGCTTTTGGCCAAATAATCAGGTTAACATGGTAGTTCCTTGCAACTCTCAGGCTCCTCAGGGAGCCTGGCAATTCTGATGGGGTTTGGGGGGTTCAGAGACCCTCAAGGACTGAAGTACAGGAAATAGTCATCTGGAATGAATTCACAGACTCAAGCATTCTTTTGTTGGTATCTGTTTAATAGTATCTTGATTTCTCATAAAGTCATTTGCTTCCATTTCCTCCACTCTAATTCTGAAGGAATTATTCTCTTCAGAATGCTTTTGAGATTCTTTTTCCATCTGGCAAATTTGACTTTTTAAGGCATTCTTCTCCTCATTGGCTTTTTGGGCCTCTTTTGCCATTTGAGTTAATCTGTTCTTTAAGGTGTTATTTTCTTCAGTCAGGTTGTTGACTCTCTTT
>CM053594.1:319695104-319713762 GCA_028646575.1 Pseudocheirus occidentalis
GCCCCTTCCTGTTAAGGTGTGAATTACTCCCAAGGAGTTAATTGGAAGTAAGGAGCTAAGCCTTTGAGGTGCGAAGTGCCTTTAGTAGGAGCCAATAGAAAGGGGCATGGAAGATCTTCTGATTTCATTAACATTACACCTTCCAAGTTGTCTTGAGCTAGAAGTTTATTTTGCTTTGTCTTTTTGTGGATTTTCCTGCTCTATAATTTGTTTAGAGTCATTTTAAAGGTATTTGGAGTGGTTTGTGAGAGACCTCAGGCAAATCCCTACCTTTACTCTGCCATCTTGACTCCACCCTCTCAGCTTTGTTTTTTTTAAGGCCAGTAGCTATTGATAATCTCTTGGTCACTTTGTTTTGGGGAGAAATAATAAAGTCCAACTCTTTTTTTTCCCTCATCCCTTTGTCAGCCTTTCCACTTTCAGCCATTTGGAACACCCTCAAAATGAAGTCACTTCCAGATTTAAGCTCTTTTGTGTATATTCAGTCTAGTTTATCTATTTTTCTGAATTTTATTTTTTTTGCCAGTGTCACTTCTACTTCCTAATGCTATTCTTCTAGAGCTGGTATGTTAGATTCCAAATGTCTTTGAAGGTGAAGCTAGTTGCTAAATGTTTACAGATTTTTTTCCTTTTTAATTTTTTTGTTTGTTTCTTCTCCTTCCATTTTCATCCTTTTGTAATTGGTTCTCTTGCCAAGATTAACCATGTTTTTTTTTCTTCTTTGCTTCTTGTTGTTTTATGAGCTAATATTGCTCATAATTTTCCACCATACTTATTCATATGATTTTAGAAACAAGATTATATTCTACTCCAGTGTTGGCTTTTGTATGCTTTATCTTTCTTCTTGGTTAGGAGATCAGGTTATTGCCAAGCAACGTATTTTCTAGACTATTTTGTTGATTTATATAATTTGAACTTCGTTAGGGAATAGTTATAATTAGTGCTGATGGCTAATCTTCCATCCATGTATCATTTTCAGCATCAATTGAATAGGTCAGATTGGAGCTGTTAAATAGGCGTCATATAGTTTTCTCATCTTTGGTTTTTTTTTTCCCTTAGTTTTGAATTAATCTTGATTTTTTTCTCTGATAAGTAAGTGGCTTGAAAATAAGCAGATAGCCAACTTAAGAATGACTCCCTCCTAAGTAATGTTTCCTATCAAAGTATAATGAATTTTACTTTTTATTGTATTACTTGGTGCTCACTATTTTCATCTCTTTTCTTAGAGAAAGTATCCATGATATATAGATGAGGCTTCTCTGTGGTCTATAAGCCTCTGACTTCCTTACTTTCTTACTTCTGAATTTTCCAACTTTTTTTCCTCCTCCATACCTACTTTTGCATTAAAGTCACTATAAAGATCAAAATATGTCTTGATTTAATTTGCATTAAAAAAATAAAATTCTTTGTAAAATTTCTCTACTTCCTCATCCTCTGCAACAGATGCATGATAAGATAACTTTGCCAACTCTTTCCTTCTCCTCTCTAAGGAGAAACTGTGAGCCATTTTTTTCCATTTAGCTACAACTTCCTTTTGTTTGCATTTTTAGTGAGGAGGTCAAGTTAATATGATTCAGTTCCTCCATTTTTATGCCTACTCAAGTCACTGGATTTAGTGTCCCAGTAGCTAAGTTTAAGTTTATAATCTGAAAAATGTGTGATGCTTAGCACTTTCTCCTTACCTTTTCAGCATCCTACCACCATTACTATAGAAACAAGAGGGGGTTACATAAGAATGAGGATGATTTTGTGTTTTTCTTAGTTTCACTGGTTGCCATGGTCAAAAGATAAATTGCCAAGGGGCTAATTCACAGGTGCTGAGACCAGTCCTCAGAAAGCTGACCTAGTCTGTTGCCAGGATTATACTATAAATCTTCTAGGATGTCAGATCCTGCCAAAATTTATACAGGCAATTCTTCTATACTACTTGTTTTGAAAATGCAAATTTGTTCCATCAAGATTCATATATTAGGGAACAATTTGGGCAAATGTGACCTTCATCTTTTCTTATGCATGATTCCATTCCCAAGAAACACTCAAGTGAATGCAGAAGACTGTACTCAGCTGAACTGAGCCATGTAGAAATATGCATGTGCACACACCTCAAACATCTCTCCCAGCTGCTCTTGTTCACATGTATGGTTCCCTATATGGTTCTGTTTTACTCTTCTTTTACATTTGTGAACTTTTCTATATGGAAAAAACTCTACTCCTTTAACATCCCAAACATCTTCAAAAATGCCAAGCAGTTCTGCAAAAGGAAAACGTTAAGTATTGATGAGAAGTTTGAAGTAATAAAGTTTTTTTTTGAAAGAAATAAGAATATATGATCTCTCTTGAGCAACAGGCTTTAAGGAGCCCATCTTTTAGACCATTAGAGACAACACTACAAAAAATAAAAGGAGAATCTGTTCCTTGAAGTGTTAATGTCCCTAACTCCATTTTCCCACAAGCCCTGCAGTTTTTAGGATGTAATTTTGCATAGTAAGATAATTTTTAGGAAAGTATATGGTGTGTTATATCAGAAGTAAATGTGCTCTGCTGACATAGCTGTAATTTGGTGTTACTCCAAGTTATGATGAGGTATCAGATCAGGACTCTTGTGTATGTACCAACTCTCCTGTCTAACTATAAATTTCCCTAAAGAAGAAGCTATTTAATATTTATTATTTCCTGATTGTATGACTCTTGGTTGACCACTTTTATTTTTCAGGCAACTCTTTAAGACAGTAACTTCCAAGAAAAGTACCAATCTGCTTTAGTGTCAGTTCCTTATTCTTTACTATGTGCTTCCTACACTAATGAAACTACAGGTCTCCAGATTCTCCCCAAACAAACCAAAACAAACAAAAAACCCCCTATCTTTACATTTAGAAATTATTGTGGGTGAGAATGTTAGTCCCCAAGTTTATTCCATAGGTATTTTTGAGGGTTTTAAAACATCTTCATGGTATCATAAAGCAAAAACTCATGTTTCATTAATTTTTATTTGCTAGCCAGCTGGAAGGAATAATTTATTGAGATAGCAAGGGTCAGATAATACAAGTGATTCAGCTGTCAAAGATATTTGAGGAAAATGATTTTGTTTCTAGAGTAGAATGATTATGTATGTTGAACATGACCTGTCTACTGCAAGAATGTTCTGAAGGGAATTTTTATTTATTTATTTATAAGGAATTGAGTTCTATATTGGTAGAAGTAGGAAGTGTTAAATTCTCACTTGCGAAATTATAAAGTTACTATGTTGCCATCCACTTATAGTGATATAGAATCCTGAATGCTTTACTTTCTGTATAAGGGATATTTACAAAGGACTTTATGCTGTGCTTTTTAAACATTTTTGTTATCAAGATGCATCTTCAAAAATTGGAATCATCACACAATCCTCAGCAAATCTATTTTCGACAAGACGTGTTATGTGAAACTCTGTCTGGAAACAGCTGTCCTTTATTGACTATAACTGCTATGCCAGAGTCCAATTATTATGAAAATATCTGTCAATTTAGTAAGTATAAATTACTTTATACAAAACACAGATATATTTCCTAGTTGTTTTGGCTACAATCTTTCCCTTAGGAATTAAAGAAGTACTAAACTAATTACATTTAAAGTATAACATGCCTTTATATTGTTTGAAGAATTCATTAAGTAAGACTTTTGGTGTTTAAATGTAATAGTTTATATTAAGAAACCTATTAAATATGGTAGCACAATTAGATGCCTACCTTCAACTATTCCTTGAATATCTTCAGAGTTTAAAAATGTCTCATTTTTTTATGTTCTCTTTTTTCTGTATATAATTTTGATGCAGAAGTTGATACAGGATAAAACTTTTATAAAAATAAATGAGAGAGGAGTCCACATGGTAAATTGAAAAAATACTAATCCTGGAGGAAGGGGATCTGAGATTAAACAATCCTATCTGTGTTACTTATTCCCTGTGTGACTTGGGAAAAGTCAGTTACTCTTCTTATGCTTCAGTTTCCTCATCTCTATGATAAAAGATTTGGACTTGAGGGTTTCTGAGGGCCCTTCCAGTTCTAGATCTATGATCCTATGGTAATAGCACACACATAACATGCATACTCACACACACACGTATTCTCTATTCAGACTACCTTGAGAATGTCTCAAAGTGACAGTTTTCTCTGCACAAAGGAAAAAAAATGAATAGAGATTCATTTATATGGTGACCTTGATCTGGATGGAGTTATGGGAATATGAGCTAAATTCTTTTGTAGGATTAACTGCCAAAACAATGCAAAAATATGGTAGTCTGGAAAATTAAATATCGAAATTTGATAGGCCTTTAACCTTAATGCCTATAAAGCAGGGATATAAATATATACTTCTTCCTGTTTCCTTTATCTTTTTTGAGAATGATAGATTTTTAAAAAATTATAATCAAATTTACTCCAACAATTGCTTATTTATAAGATGGTATTACATAAAATATTATAAAATTAAAAGTCCAGTAATAAGTGAATTATTTAATCAGTAATGATCACTGTTTTCTTTTATTATGCCATTTTATATTCAGTTCCATAGTTAAGTAGATAAATTTCCAAAACCATTTAATAAAAATGTTTTTATTTTAGACTTTTAACTGTTTGTTTTAACATGATTTTTATATTTAGGAAATCGCCCTTATATTTTCTTATCTGCTCGAGTACATCCTGGAGAAACTAATTCAAGCTGGGTTATGAAAGGAACTTTGGAATATCTTATGAGTAATAACCCTACTGCTCAGAGCTTGCGTGAAGCCTATATTTTTAAAATTGTCCCTATGCTAAACCCAGATGGTGTCATTAATGGAAAGTAAGTTAAAACTACTACTATAAAAATCTTACTGTTATTCATGATCTTTAAGATTTGTTGATATGTCAGTGTTCAAATTGATTTGGAAAACAAACACATCAGTTTTTATCCTAAAATAAAGCAAGTTTTTATATAGAAATATTTTGGATTAATTTTAAATTAGTTACAGCTTTTTGTTATAATTCTGAATGAAAATATTCCTGGTGATTTTGATTATCAGATTTATTGAGGTGATGCATTCTTCGAATCAAGACATTGTCTGAACATAGCAAGAATATCCAGTCCAACTTCCTCATTTAATTTATTTCTTATGAGACTAGAATTCTTTAAATAATTGTTCTTTAATGTGCAACATACTACACATAGAGGCTTTTATCTTACTCAGTGCTTTTGTCATTTTGGAGATGACACAGTTTGTTGCTTTAGGAAAAATACATCCATACTTTTTCCTTTTTTTAAGTTCAAGAGAAGAATACCTGTTTGTCTCAAGTTCTAGAATCTTGTGCAAATTGTTTCCATTACCTGAGTATAACTATACTGCTAAATTGTTTCTAACATAAAGGGATAGCACTTATTGAATTCTAGGTTTGGAATTTTAAAAAATAACTCTTTCTAAAAGGCAGGGATTTTGAGAGGTAGGAACTTACACTTATTTGTAGACATAGTAATGAGAGTTTTTTCTAATTGATGAATTTGTTGCCATGAACCTTTCTCTATTTTTATTTCAAAGTGAATTGGTAGGTTGGGTAGGTAGGTAGACCATAGCTAATTTTTCCAGTGTAGAAACAACCTGAATATTTTTCATATTTTTTAGTATTATGGAATTGTGGCTGATAGCCCAGTTGTAGGGAGAAATAATTAGCCTATTCATGAATTGTAATCCTGTTTATACTTTGTAAGCCATCTTTAATTATTTGTTTAATAACTCTGCTGCCTTCCTTAATTATTTGTACCCAATAGAAAATTAGAATAGCTGTTATCATAATAATGCTTTTCTATTGCTTCTACATACCATAAAATTATTTTGTATATATTATGTCTTTTGACCTTCATTCCAACCCTAAGAAGCAACAGGGTGGTAGGTATTGTTCTTATTTCATAGACTAGGAGACAAAGGCTCAGAGACAAGAACCCAATTAAAATCTTAATTATGAGGTTATTTTGAGTACAGTTAAAACATATATTAATTTTTGAAAAGTAGGAAAATTCTAACTTATGATATTTCATTATAGTGACAGTTAGAATTTTATATATTTATTCTGAATTAGACAGTTATGTACATTTGAATTACGTAGTAAAAATAACCACACATTTAAATTACAAATATTTTTATATGGATTAAGTAATGGTTTTGGTAACAAATTGCTTTCTTTCTTTGTTTGTATGTTTGTGTAGCCACCGTTGTTCTTTAAGTGGGGAAGATTTGAACCGGCAGTGGCAAAGTCCAAACCCAGATTTGCATCCTACAATTTACCATGCTAAAGGTTTGCTGCAGTATATGGCTGCAATCAAACGTTTACCTCTGGTAAGTGTCAGCTCCTGTTTTTAGGCTGGTTAGTCAAGGAGATGAATATATAAATCCAGAGTAATATTTTAAAATCAAGAAACATTTATTAAGCACCTACTGTATGCAGGGAACTGTGGTGTGTTTAGAATATAAAGAAAAACATGATAAAAGAAACATCCAATAATTTTATGTTATTTTACTAATCATAAGTACTTAATAAATGTTAAGTCATTTCCCCATAAGTAATAATGACTTAGAAGTGATTTCATTGATTTTAATAAATACATTGGCATACTTAGATAATAAAAAAATGAAAACACTACAGCTCTTTGTAAAATCTTTATGAGCCTTAGTTTTTCTAATCTATAAAATGAAAGATGTGAATGAGATGATTTCCCCTCTAGTTCTGAATTTGTGATCCTACTATTCTATGAATATTTAAGTATATCATCTTAATTAGACAATTTTGTATTTCTGTATTTTCTTACAATTTAATTAAAAAGTAATATTTGTGGTTTTCTTCATATTTGACAATTAATGGACCTTTACTTTTTACTTCCATTTATGCTTCAACTTTTACTTGTTCCAGAAATTTTAAAGACTTTGGTAATGAGTTGTTATACTTCAGGGTGTTTGGTTCCTTATTTGAGCATCACTGGAATAATGTATACCTCATTTAAATTCTTAAAATATTAAATTTCCCAAGTAGAATCATTATTACATTTGTTCTAGGTAGTCTCAGTCTCGGTCTCATACACACAAATTAAGAAATTTCTCATCAGTACTCAGTTTGTTAAAGCTTTCAGAAGAGCCATCACCAGGATAGTGTATGTGTAACATGAGACTGTATATTGGACTGCTTGAATGCTTGTGTGTATGTGTGTGTGTTCTTGTCTTTCTTTTGAGCATGTCTGCCTTTCAACTTTCATTAAATATTTCCAGTTTATTTCAGGTTAGATTGTTTAAGCTACTTCTGCAAAAGATAGGAAAGCTTCACATAAGGATACATAGTCAACTTGTAAATCCATCCTTTACTTTTTCATTTTTAAAATGCTGGTATTATAATTTTTATAATTATTTTTCAATGTCTGGCTTCTGAAATTTCTAATTAATTAAACCTCCAGTAACCTTTTGAGCTGCATTTTGCAAACCAAAATTGTGATAGAATTGGAAAGAAAAAATGTTAGATAGCTATATTACAGGTCAAAAAATTAATCAGTAGAACCTGTGGTTTGGCCTGCAGAATATTAGCAGGCATTGATTTTACCAGAGGTTAAGTCTTCTCAAGCCTGGGTGTTACTTCCTGAAATGGCTTTACTTTGTGTTAAATTGTGGCTCTAATGAGGTTAAGAGGCTTAGAAATAGAGTTCCAGAACACGTTTGAGAATACTTACATATATTTTGATAATGTTTAAAATCTGAACTTTAAAATGATCTGAATATGATATTGTCACTTGTAGGTTTACTGTGATTATCACGGTCACTCTCGAAAGAAAAATGTATTTATGTATGGATGCAGCATCAAGGAGACTGTGTGGCATACTAATGATAATGCTGCCTCTTGTGATGTGGTTGAAGATATGGGATACAGGGTGAGTTCTATAAAGTTTGTGTCTTCTTTGCTTTGCAGAAGAGACTATAATCTCTTTCCTTTTTTTCCTTTCCTCCTCTTTCTTCAGTCCCTCCACCCTTACCTCCTTCTCTCTCCTAGAAAATGAACAAATGGGGGTGGTTAGGTGGCGCAGTGAATAGAGCACTGGCCCTGGAGTCAGAAGGACCTGAGTTCAGTCCAGCCTTAGACACTTAGCACTTACTAGCTATGTGACCTTGGGCAAGTCACTTAACCCCAATTGCCCTCCCTTCCCCCCTCCAAGAAACAAAGAAACAAACAAAAAATAAAATGAGCAAAATAGGAATCATTCAAGGAAGGACCAAGTCATGCTATGCATGCAAATCACTACTTAGTAACATTTTTAAAAATAGATTGAAGAATGAAATAGAAATGATGGATATCTGATGATGTGATTTAGCATAACAGCTTAGCTAGGAAACAAAAATTCCAACCCTTAACATGGGTATTTAACATTGGAAACATGTGCAAACTTATGTTCCAGATTTCTAGAAGATTTCCCATAAAGAGTCGCCATGAAGCTCTCATCTTCTGGTCATGTTATTTCAGGTCCATTGACTCTTTCTCATGAAGATTCACTGTGGAGTTAAGATTCCCAGTTATCTAAGGGGCCACTATTGCCCAGGCTTCCCAGCAGGAAATCTTTTCAACTTCTATATTCCACACCACACCCTGCTGATTCATCATGTAGTTCTTTCTTCAGTCTTCTGAAACAAACAAAAAAAGTCACTTCTAGGGTCAAATAAATTTAGAAATTTAAAGGAATATCATTTATTAATCAGGACCACATAAATTGTTACTGAATTCTAGAAGTAACATACTTATTCTGTATGGTGTACTTTTTGTTTTACGTGTCTGAGGAAGGCATCAGGCTCCTATCACCATTCAGTCAGAGTTGAGTGTTTTGTTATTACCTCCGTCCTGTGTTCTGTGTAATAGTTGCTTAATAAGTCTTTGTTAAGTGAACTAGGTTTTTGTGGTCTTAGCCCTCAGTCTGGTCCTCCATAATCTGGTTCCCACCTATATTTCCGGTCTTATTTTGTATTGTTTGCCTTCATCCTTCCCTTTCTAATTGAACTCTAAGCTCACACTTCCATGTGTATAGGACATATCCTGTCTCTCTGCCTTTGTATGTTGAGTACATCCCTTCCTCACTGCAGCCATATAGAATTCTAAATGTCCTTTAAATTAGAAACTCTTAACCAGGGCTCCACAGACCCTATTGTGTATATAGATTTCAAGGCACACATGAACTTGAATGGGAAAAAATTACTTATTTCAATATAATTAGTTTCCTTTGTAAGCCTATATATTTTATCTTAAATATTTGAAACCATTATTCTGAGGAGTCTGTAGGCTTCACAAGATTGTCTAAGGCTCATATTACATAAAAGGTAAAATAAAGCAAAACTCAGATGCTGTTTTGTATATGAGGCCTTCTCCAACATCCTCTCCCATTCTGGTAGTGCTTTTGCCTTCTTGAAATTACCTTGTACACGCTTTTTATTTACTTAGATGTTTATATTATCTCTTACCAGTGGAATGTAAACCATTTAAGGGCAGAAAAAGTTTCATTTTTTTCTTTGAATCCCCAGTGATTATTAAAGTGTATTATACATAGTAGATGTTTATGTTTGTTGAACTGTTGATATAAAATATCAACAATATCTAAATAAATGTTTGTTGAATTGAAATAAATCTATAACTGCCAAGAAGTGTTGGGGAGATATTTCTGAAAAAGGGAACTTGCTGGTACTCCTCACCTATTCTGAGCCATTATTCTTCCTTTGTGTCTGCTTTCTCCTTTTCCCCAGCAATTAGTCTGCTATGGAATAAATATTATGATTGATTAGCAGTATATATCAACATGTCATCCATATCTCCATTCTCATTTTTGCCAGGGCCTGTGTAGCAAACAGAACTCAGATAAAATGATGAATCATGAAAGAATAATTGGGTGACTTATCAATAAATATTGCAAACCAGGAACTGGAAATCTTTCATTAGTAGAGGCTTTTGTACTGATTTTAGTTACTTATTTTTGTTTAAGTGTAGTAAAGATGAAAAGTGAACTATATTAGTTTTTGATTGACCTGTTCTAAGAGGCAAATTTCATTTTCTCTTTAATTTTTCTGTAATTAGTAGTGTTGAATAATTCTTTACTTTATGTAGCAATATTATTTTCCTAGGAAATGTGGAGTCTAGTAAAACTTAAGTTAAAAATGACTATTTATTGTATAATGCTTTGATGTTTAACATCATCTCTGATATTGAAGTTATATACTGGTTTGAATTAGAAACCTTGTCTCTTCAATTCCTAATATTGACGTCACAGTAGTTTACCAAAACCACAATTTGAAAAGCAGCAGGAGAAATCCTAGTAAGAACTTTGGATTCAGAGTCTGAAGACCTATCTTCAAGATTTGGCTCTGCTATGTACAAGCTCTGTGACCATGGATAAAACTGGGAAAATAACATCTTGAATTTCCTGCCTTACTGGATTGTTAGGAGAAAAGAATTTTTAGATTACTATATAAGTTTAAGCTATTATTATTTGAGAAGCTTCTGAATATTTTCTGCAGAATTCAGAATTCTTAGTGGGGTAGTGGAGGAGTTATGGGGCATGTAGGAGGTAGACTAATCATTATGATTTCATTTAATTTTGTAAAATTCCACTGATTTTCTTTCTCAGACATTGCCTAAGATATTGAGCCATACTGCCCCAGCATTCTGCATGAGCAGCTGCAGCTTCGTAGTAGAAAAATCCAAACAATCTACAGCCCGTGTTGTTGTATGGAGGGAAATAGGAGTACAGAGAAGCTACACCATGGAGAGCACATTATGTGGCTGTGATCAAGGAAAATACAAGGTAAATTCTTCTGGCAAAATGAAAGCTTCCTTATTAAAAGTTTTCCATTTAAGATAGACAAATGAAAAGATCATTCTTGTTCCTGAAGACTTTTTTTTTTAAAGTAAATCATATGTTTAATATTGTATAATAGCACTCTTTAAATGTCAACAAGATCCATTTTAAAATATTAATTCATTTTCCCCAAAACACAAAAAATATATAACATTGGTAATAAATATGTAAATATAGTTCTGCCTGTAGAGTGAAATTAAATAACTTCTTGTTTTCCTTTGTAGTTTCATTATTGTCTTAGTTTCTTTAAATTTATGGTTTGGGGTAAGTGTTTTAAGCCTCACTTCTAGTTGGTAATTAGTAACTCGTAGTGAATTTTCTTCTCTTTTAATATAAATTTTATTGATATTTTTGTTTGTATAGAAGCTAAATTTCCATCGCATTCCTCTTCTTTTCCTTCTCAGAGAACAGTCTTTAAAACTTAAAAGACATTTTTTAAAAAGAAGAGAGAAGTTAAAATAATCAACAAATCTGATCAATGTAATGAAAATCAGAAAATATTTGTAATAGTCCACTCTTGTAGACCCTTACCTCTACATAGAAATGGGAGAAGTAGTCTTCTCACATCTTTTCTTTGGGACCAAGGTTTTTCTTTGTAATTTTAAATATTTATTTTAGTTTGTTTTGTGATGGTTGTTTTTTTATTCACATTGTTGTAGTCACTGTGTGTATTATTTTCTTAACTCTCCTTCATTCTATACCAATCATATTAACCTTTCCATGCTTCTCTCTATTCATCATTACCATTATTTCTTACAGCACAGTAATATTCCATTACATTCATGGTACCACATTTTATTTAGCCATACCTCAATTGGTGGGCAAATATTTTGTTTCCAGTTCTTTGCTAATAGAAAAAAGTGATCCTATAAATATTTTGGTGTATATGCTGTCTTTTTATCAGTGTCTTCCTTGGGCCACACACCTTGCAATAGAATCTTAAGTCTAATGATTTGCTTTATTCCAAATGATTTTCTATTTTATGTTAATTCACAATTCCACTAGCAATAGTTTGCCTCCCCCTCTACAACCTTTCCAGCATTGATTATTTCCATCTTTTGTTATTTTTGTCAGTTTGTCAACTTTAGAGTTGTTTTGCTCTATATTTCTCTTAATATTAATCAATTAGACATATATTTCTCTTAATTTTATATCTTTAGTACCAAACCATTATCTGAAAAACTTGATAGCAAGAATCCCCCCCCCCGCTATTTTTTAGTGGTTAATCTCTGATATTTAGGTTACAAATATGTTTTGAATTTATTTTAGAATATTATATAAAATTTTGATCTAGGCCATATTTCTGCCAGATTTATTTCCAGGTAAACAGTACATTTTCAATGGAAACTTTTTAAATTGTCCTCATATATTAGTTATAGAAATAAAATTATGGATAAAATCATAGTGTTTGAGAACTGAAGAACTTTACAAATCAGGTCCAATTCTCTCATCTGAATTTTAGATGAAGAAATATACTAATGGAGGAGTTAAGATAACTTCTCATGGTTTCATAATTCTTGAGCATAAGTCTAAAAATGTGTTAATGAAGCCAAAATAATCATTGTCAGTCTGTAATAAACTGGAAAGCATGTAAATATTTTTCAGTGAGACTCATACTTTCAGAACTTGTTTAATAGGAACTAGAACTCCTGACTCAATCAAGAGATCTTTCCATTCTATTATGTTGCCTCCTGGTGTCTCTATATTATAGTATAATATAAACATATTTGTAGTAAGTTACTATGTATGGTAGTGCATATTAATGGTTATATATTATTGTAGTCATATATACATTATCTTTATTTAGCCAACTGCTTAGATCTTAATGTATTTGATGTATTAAGACTTTTTAAATTATAAAGTGCTTACCACTATCATTATAGTCATCTTACTTTCATAATCCTGCACATTGCAGGTTTTCTGATTGCTGTAATTTCCCATTAAAAGTAAGGTCATTTAAGAATTAGAGATATTTAAGATATGTGACAAAAGCAATTTTTAAAAGTTCAAAGTCATTTCAGATATATAAATATAAAAATTTTATATGTAGCAAATAGGATATTTGATGAATAATTAGAAAAGCTGGATATTTATATTCTTTGCTTTGTTTCTAAAAGATCATAGCATATTATGTAAATTATTTTCAGCCTTTTTCTCCACAGGGAAAAGGGATAATGGATCTGCTATTCAGACATTTTTGTAAGCCTAAGATAAAAAATTATTACAAATGTACACTTGTGAAAAGCCTAATAGTCTCATTGGTTAAGATTTAAAAATTAAGTTTTGTAGTATATATCTAAAAATGTTGTGTTGATGGAGCCAGACTGAATCTTAAACTTTAATAAACTGGAAAGCATGCAAAGATTTTGTGAGGAGACTCATACTTTTGGGGCCAGTTGAAAGGGAACTTTACTGAACAGTAATATTATATTGAACAAACTTTTTGTGGGCAGTGTCCAGTTTCCCCATTTTGTGATAGTTACCTCAAAATAATGGGTGGGACCTTGTAGGCTATAGGTTTTGTGGGGAATAGGCTCTTTATAAATCATTGTTATGAACTACAGATAAGGACCATAGAGACTGTTGGAGAAAAGGTAGTTTAAGAAATTGCTTTAAAATTGGTCCATGTAGGAATGGGAAAAGGGAGGTTCTGAGTTCTACAGGTAGAAGCTTCAATATTATTTGAAGACATTTGTATTATACATGAATGCTGTGGTGCCCCAACTGGGAATCACAAGAAAATAATAGTTATTTAAAATGCAAAGTTACAATTTATATGCCATTTTGTTTCAAAGTTATTTTTAGTTTTAATAGTTCCACAAGTATTTTAATAACAACATAATTAACACAGATTTCCCTTTTAGATGTTTGGCTTAGTATCTTATAAATAGATTAAAAAATCTTGAGTAAAAGTATGTGACTAAGTCTCTCAGTAGCTAAAATTTAAGTTTTAGTTACAAACTTTTCATGATATATAAATACATGTGTATATGTATTTCTGACTCATTAATGTTAAAAACCTACTAGAGGCTAGTAAAATTGTAAGAAGTAGTCATGCTTTTTACCACGTTTTTATTTTGCTTTTAAGCTATAAAATGTACTTTGTTTTTTAATTACTATAATCTAGAAATGAGTTATAAAATTTCTAAAACATTTTAAGGTGGAAAATGAATGTTTAATGAAGGCATTTAGATAGAATTGTATAGGCCTTTTGGGTGATGTCCAAAAGTTCTATTTAAACAAGATTGATTACAATAAAGTATGTGCTTTCTATGGTAAGTAATATTCTGTGATTCATTCTCTTGAACCTGAAGTCAGTGCTGTGCACCTTATGAACATTGTTAGTTTCACCAATATAAAGTTATTTGAGGGTATTTTCTCTCTAATTGATATCTGCCAGTCGGCAAACACCTGTTAAGCACCTAGAGTGTACCCACACACTGTGCTAAGCACTAGGGATAGAAGAACTAGGAAAAGACCATTCCTGCCTTTGAGGGGCTAACAGTCTAATGGAGAAGAAAACACATAACCAACCATGTAAAAACAAGTTATATAAAGGATAGATAGGAAATCATCAATAGAGAAAACGCACAAGAATTAATGGTTGGAAAAGGCTTCCTGGATAATATAGGATTTTAGCTTGGCCTTGAAGGGAGCCAAGTGGGAAAGAAGAAGAGAGAGGGCATTTCCTGAGTGGGGGCAATCCAGGGAAAATGAGTCAGGAGAGTTTTGGAAATACTTAGTTTGAGATGTCTTTTTCAAGGAAGAGCAAGAAGACCCATGTCATTCAATTGGAAAGTACATGGGGGGATGTCAGGTATAAAAAAGACTAGAAAGATAGGAAGGGCTGTTTCGAAGGGCTTTGAATGCCAAACATGGGATTTTATATTTGATCATGGAAATGAAAGGGAACCAGACCTGTTAAGTGCTGTAAGAACGTCACTTTAGTAGCTGGTTGAAGGATGAACTAATGTTCAGATCGATCAGTGCCTTATTGCAAAAGTCCAGATGTGAGGTGATAAGGGCCTGTACTAGGGTGGTAGAAGTACCAGAAAAAACATAGGGCATATTGAAGAGGCGTCATAAAGGTAAAATCAGCATTTCACAACAGATTGGAAGCAGAGATAAGAGTGCAGATTCAAGAATGATACCTACCTTGAGAAGCCTGGGAAGATGGTGGTGCTCTCGACAGTAATGGAAGTTTGGAAGGGGGAGCGTTTGGCAGGAAGAGATGAGTTCAGTTTTAGACATGTTGAGTTTAAGTTAACTAGACATCTAGTTCGAGATATCTAGTAGGCAGCTGTAGATACAAGACTAGAGGTCAGAAATGTGATTAGGGTTAGATAAGGAGATTTGAGAGTAATCAAAATGGAGATGATAATTGAATCCGTGAGAGCTGATGAGATCATCAAGCAAAATAGTATATAGAAAGAGAAGAAGTGGGCCCATGACAGAATAATGTGCAACACTCAAGGTTATTGAACATGATCTGGATGAAAATCCAGCAAAAGAGACTGAGAAGGAACAGTCAGGTTGGAGGAGAACCAGCAGAGACTAGTACTTGAAAAGCTAGAGAAGAGAGTATCAAAAGGAAGAAGGTGATTGACAGTGTCAAAATTTAAAGAGGTCAAGAAGGATGAGGATTGAGAAAAGGCCTTTGGATTTGGCAATTAAGAGAGAACAGTTTTATGTTGAATAACAAGGTCAAGTGCCAGACTGTAGAAAGTGAAGAGAGTTGACAGAAGAAGTGCAGGCATCTATTATAGTTGACCTTATCAAGTGCTTTAGTCACAAGAGGCATGAGGGGTATGGAATGACCAAGTGAAGTTTTTTGAGGGTGAAGGACACATAGGCATCTTTGTAGGCAATGGATAGGGAGAAAGTAAAGATAAATGAGAGGGTGGGGATGATAGAGAGAGCAATTTGCTGGAGGAAATGAAATGGAGTGGGATCACCTGTGCATGTAGAGGGGCTGACCTTGGCAAGTAAAAGGCATCCTCATCATTAGAGGGGGTAAAGGAGACAAAGATAGTTGTGAAGGCATCTGTGTGATGTGAGATAAGAAGGAGGGGAGGAGAGAGCTCTTAATCAATTGCCTCAATTTTTTCTTTAAAATATCTGGTAAGGTTTTTAGCTAAGCACTTTGGGGGAGAGGTAGCCACAGGAGTTTTGAGAAAGGATGAAGAGATTTGGAAGCTTTTATGGTGGATGGAATAGTAAGTTAATTAGGAAGAGAGTAAAGGATTGCTTTGTAGCAGTGAAGGCCTAGTTAAAGTTATGTAACATATATTTTTAGTGGACTCATTTAGGATGGTTACATGGTTTTCTCCACCTTCATTCAGTACCATGCACATAGTAGTAAAGGCAGCAGATGGTGGGAGTGATCGATTTGCAACTTCTTTGGGTAATGTTACTTAAAGAAATTGCCTGCAACATCCATTGAGCAAAGTTTAGAGAAGCATTTTCATTTCAGAAAGTGGATAATGAGGAAAGCATAACTGTTGATTTACTTTTAATTTGCATAAATTCATTTTTTAATATTTTGTTCATCTTATTTTAAAAATTTTTTTATTGATTTTAAACTTATACAGAACAAGAAAAGAAATAAAAGAACATTTCTGTGTACACAACAGAACATAAAGGAGAATTCAGTATAAAGCAACAAATTTCTATTTCGTGAAAAATTATGTAATAAATCCTGTGCAATATTTTTAAAGCAATCCACCTTTTTTGTACTTCCTTTACTGTGCACTTTTTATTTTATTTTTTCTCTCTCCCCTTCTCCCCCTCACCAGAGAAGGCTACAATTGAATGCAAATACATCTATCTATCTATCTATCTATCTATCTATCTATCTGTCTATCTATCTATCTATCTGTCTACATATCTATAAAGTATAAACACACACATATCTCTCTGTGTGTATGTGTATATATGAATACACACATATGTGTGTGTATATGTATACACACAGACATGTATATAACACCGTATACTATGTGTATTTCTATTTGTCAGTTCTTTCTCTGGAGTTGGATAGCATCTTCCTTCATAGAGCTAAGTCTTTCCAGTTGAATTCAGATTTTTTAATCCATTCTGCTATGTATTTTCGTTTTATGGGTAAATTCATCCCATTAACATTCTAAGTTATGATTACTTGTATATTTTCCTTCATTGTTTTTTTTCCTCATTATCCTTCTTCCCTATTTAACCTATCTCTCCTCACTAGTCTAATTTTCTTCTACCCCCTACCTTTCCCTCCTATTCGTTAATCAGTCCACCTCTCCGAGTCCATCCCTAATCCTTTCCCCCTGTCCTTTACTTTAGTCTGCCTATATTAAGAATGTCTCCCTTATCCTTTCCTCATCTCCTAATTCTTAATCTACACACCCTTCTAATAGTTCCTCCCTCATCTTATCCCAGTAACCCATTTCTGAAATGAGTCTAGCACTACCAGCCTTCCACCAGCACCTGCTTCTTCTGTATCAATTTTTCTTTTTATGCCTCATTTGTATGAGATAATTACTCCCTTTTATCTCTCCCTACTCACTTTTAGTTTTTAAAATCACCCCCATTATATGCAGCTCAGTCCAAGCCTTGCTTTGAAACTGCCCAAATAATGACAATCATAACAATACTGATAACCTTTTCACATATAAGAAATAAGCAGTTTAATTGGTCTTTAATGTTTACCATATATTTCTTCTGGATCTTATTTAAGTTCTGCTCTTTTGGTCACAAATACCTGAAATTCTTTCAGTTTGTTAAATGTCCACTTCCCCCCCCCCCCCATTCAGGATTATAGTTAATTTTTCTGGGTAAGTTACCCTTGGTGGTAACCTCAGCTCTTTTGCTCTCTAAAGTAGAGTGTTCCAAGACCTATGATCCTTCAGTGTAGAAGCTACTAGTTCTTGTGTAATCTTGATTGTGGCTCTGTGATACTTAAATTTTTTTTTTTCTTTTTGCTTGCAATATTTTCTTAACTTGAGAGCTTTTAAATTTGACTGTAACACTCTTACAAGTTTTCCTCCTGGAATCTGTTTCAGATGATAATTGGTGTTTTTTTCTATTTCTACTTTGTCTTATCATTCTAGAACTTCAGGGCAATTTTTCTTTTGTAATATCATTATCAAGATTTTCGTTTTTATCATATCTTTCAGGTACTCCAACAATTCTTACATTGTCTCTCATTGATCTGCTTTGTTTTTCTGATAGGATATTTCATATTCTTTTCTACTTTTTTCATTCTTTTGATTTTGTTTTGTTATTTCTTAACTTTCCCTTGTCCAGTTCTAGTTTTCACGGTATTATTTTTCTTCCTTAAGTTTTTGATTCTCTTTTTCTAGTTGGTTAATTTTCTTTTCATAATTTTCTTTTTTTTAATAGTCACAAAAAAGCTTTATTTTTTTCATTTTAATTTATTTTCTTGGTTACATCACTCATTTCCACAAGGTTTTGAGTTACAAATTTTCTCCCCTTTTTGCCCCTACCCCCCAGCCCAGAACATTGATCCCACTGTAAGGCCCCTCCCACAACGTGTTCCCTTTTATGCCCTCCTCCAACACCCCTCTAGCTTTCTAGCAGGGCAGGGAGAGGCTTCCTGCCCCCGTCCCTGTATGTATTATTTCCCAGTTGCATTTGATTGTATAGCTTTAAATACTAGATTCTTGCAATTCCTCCCCTGTCACCCACTCCCTCTGGGAGGAGCAGCAATTCAATACAGGCTGTACCTGTGTAATTACACAGGGCATCTCCATGGTGGGCAAATTGTGAGAGGCTA